>JAPVLO010000067.1:4242500-4842500 GCA_027257055.1 Cephalopachus bancanus
TAGATGCCACCATCCTTCATGCTTACAGTGACTCTCCAATGAAAACTAGCTATTCTCTTCTCTCTCTCTCAACCAGTTTGAGCAAAAGTATAATTATTTTCAGTTGCTGCATGCTCTGCTGCCTCCCACGCAATCACTCATTCATTCAGGGGACTATGAGCTGGGCACCATACTGGGGACAGACGCAACAGAGAATAGGATGGCCACAGTCACTGCCCTCCCAGAGCTCACAGTTCACCCAGGGAGACTGGACAGCAAACAGTTAAAACACAGGATGAACAGTATGCTTGCAGGAGTACAGGGACCATAAGAAGCACAAAAGATGAACACCCAACTTGCTCTGGGGGACCAGGAAAGACCCCTGAAGGAAAGTGAGAGGCAGAGAGTGGGGGATGAGGAAGAGTGGGCAGGTCAAAGGCGCCTGAGGGCGTGGGTATGGGGAAGGAGGAGGTGAGGGCAGAAGGAGTATTTTACACACACACACACACACACACACACACACACACACACGCCTGGTGCAGTTATGAAACTGAATGACCTTCCTATAGTCAGAAGCAGAGCATTCAAGAGAAGTGCCCAAAAATGAGGCTGCAAAAATTCACAGGGGTTAGATCATGCAAAGCCTTACAAGCCAGGTGACAGCAACTTGGTTTGATTCTGAGGGCACTGGAAAACTGGGTCATGTGCTCAGATTTGCATTTTGGAAAGGTCAGTGCCGTCGTGGGGAGGGTCCCAGGGTGGAGGGAGGTGATGAGGGGACATCTGCTGCTGGGGGAGTGGCTATCCTCTGTCCCTGTCTGGGAGCTGTCCTCACCCAAAGTCACACTGCCTCCCTAGGGCAGCCACCTCTAATGTCTGACTCATGAGACAAGTCTTCAGGCTCCAGCCCCATTGTCTCAGGACAGACAGCTCAGGAAGGGCTGAAGGGCTGCCCAGCTCCAGAGCTCCTGCAGAATCTACAGAAGCTTTTCTTGTGACTGCCTTGCAGTTTAACTCCTTCATCCTTCCTTCCCCCACTGGTGTTGAACTGTAGGGCTCCCTAGTCAACTTCCTACATGCACATCTCAGACTCAGAGCCTGTTTCTGGTGAAATGGAGCTAAGAAAGTTGGGATCAGAAGAGGTCCAAGGAAGCTGACTCAAAGGTGGGATTTGGAATCACTCACACCCCAGATGAGGCTGTGTCAGCCGCAGGTGGAACGCCAGTAACGCCTGGTGGGCTGTAGTGGTATGGGGGTGAAAGCTGCACAGGTGGGGAAGAGAATGGGTGTCCTGGCTCTGGCCTTCAAGAGGTTAAGAGCCTGAAGTAATAGTATAATGAAATGAATGATTTTGATGAAATGGGATGCTTTTTAATGACAGCCATTGATGCCTTGGAGGAAGATCGTAAAAGCAAAAGTGTGAAATTCAGAAGGCCTTCACCACAGCATGTAAAGAGACTCTTATCTCCTGCAGTCAGAAGAAAGGAAAAGTCAGGCCCAGGCCTTCATGGTTAGAGTAGCCCCAGTCCTCTGGAGTGGATTGAATTCTCAGATCAGCAAATCTGCTGTGTTAGCTCAGAGCATGAATGGGAAAGGGTGGGACCCCGAGGATTGAGATGGAGTCACCTGGGTTGATGCACTTGAGAAGCTTGAAGTCTCAGGTCCCTCTAACCCCCCTGATCCTGCAGCAGGGGCCCTGTTAGAGGTCCCTGGAAGACTGTACAAAAGTATCAGCTTTTCAAGGTGATATGTACTTCCATCAGGATTTGCCCAATATCCCTTCCTGGCACAAGACTAATCTCAAGGGTCAAGTCCTAACACAGCAAGCGGGAAGTACTGGACCTGCTAAAGAACCAAAGTGACAGTGCCCAGGGAAATGTATGTATGGGACTGGATGCTGGGTGTGCTGGACCAAGGGGAAGGTGTTTAAGATTGCACATGGGAGTTTGTGGATGTGTGAACACTCTCCTGTGTACATACACTGCATCGGACACCCTGGCAAGGGCCTCTGAAAAAAATGCTAACATGCTGTTAGGATGAATCTTTGAAGCTCGGACAAAGAAGGGGCCCACATTAAGTGAAGCTGAAATGTCAGAACCACTTTGGCAGATGTGGAAGAAGGATTCAGAGGCTCAGAAGCGGCAGTCCCCAATAAACATCTTGCATGCAGAAACCCTACCTAGTTAATGACATCTAAGGAAGTATACCCATTTTATTAGCATAAGATTACTTTGTTCCACTTTTCTGGAGGGGGTGGTTTTTAACTGATAAGAAACTTTGTATCTCAATTCACTTGAAGAAAAATGCCCCTACCTTTTTTTTTTTTTTTTTTTTTTTTTTTTGACTCACGGTCATTTTGAATGTGAAGTATTTACTAGAGAAAATTTCCTTTCCTAAGAGGTTTTAGTAAGCAGATTGTTCAGTTTTTCTTTTTTCAGAGAAAGGGCTCTGCCATATCTTTCTTGAGAACAAATTGCTTAATTCTTACCTCCCTGACTGGTGAAAAGATTTACCTTGGATAGCCTTACTGCTTGGTTTTCATGATTCAGATTTTCTGACTGGGCCATGTAATTTCTCACCTTATAACTATCCTTGATATGTTATGTAAATCACGTACTAAGCTTGCTGTTAGTCATTTCCTATTATCTAGGCTTCTGGGTAATATTATTATTATTATTATTTTTTAACCAATGGTGTTTTAGATTACATCGGATCATAACATCACTTCAACAGCACAACAATAATTAACACTTAAGGGTTTTCCATCTGCATCTTATCTCATTTTCACATTAGCCTTGTCTGCAGAATTTCCATCCTACACATAAGGAAGCTGAAAGGTAGAGTAACTTATCATGGACATAAGGCAGACAAACTGGATGCTTCATCTCCCAGTTACAGATGAAGAAACCGAGACAAGTCATCCAAACTGTGTTTTCTCAGAGTCAGCAGATCAGAAGGTTTGGGACTTTGAAGTCTGACAGTATTCATTTCTGACCTCCAATAAATAATGAGGTAGGTTTTTAGAGTCCCTAGCCAAGGATAGAAGTTTAGGCAACCTGAATTCTAGTCCTGCCCCAGAAACAAGTCACTTCACCCTGGGACTCAGTTTCCCATCTGTAAAATGAACGGGCAGGCAATATCAGGAATTGCATGTTGGTGGCTTGAGGGCCTGTTGGCGCCACAGACGTGTTTTGTTTAGGCTGCATGTTTGGAGGGGGAGAGGAGTTGTTTTAAGTTTGAATTCTTTTAAGAGGGCCAATTCAGGCATTTGATCCCATGACTACTTGTTGTAGTAAACAAGTTTGATCCACACATTTATAGCTTCTCCTGGCCCCATAGACTTCTGAGATTTATTACAAATTTAGGATTAAATTATTCCCAAGACCAATGTCAGTTGTGCTTATTTTCCCCCAGGACTCCCTGAACCAAAGGGATGTGAGGCCCTAGGAGGGCAGGATAAATGAGGAACAGGAAGGGTTTGCTGGCCTTGCAGGTTCTCAGCATCCTGGAATCACAGGCACTTGACTGGCTTTGCCCTGCACTGCTCACTGCTTGGTGCACGGGAGGATTTCCTTTCCTCTGGCACCTTTACGCTGACTTCTTCCATGCCCAGCTCCATGACGGCCATCATCAGGGCTGGTATTATCTCTTAAGCAATACGACATTTCAAAACACCCAGGCATCAGGTGGACTGAGATAATGTCAGGGAAACTCAATAGGGTTCCTTGCAGGCCTTAATGAGAGACACAAAAGAACAAATCATAGAAACTTTCTATAGAGCCTTTTGGTAAGTGCAGGAAGGGAGGGGAGAAGAATCCTATCAGTAACAAGAGCCTTTCTGAGAAATGCTCATGTTATCTATCTGCTCTCAAGTTCAGATTGAGTTCTGTGGGTGAGAGAACTCTCTTCTCTCCAGGTGGATTTCTTCATGTGAGCTTAGGGAAAACATCTCAAGCCAAAGATAGAATTAGATCAGTAAGTGACAGTGGGAATGTGTACCCTGGCAGAGGAACCTATAAGTAAATTTCATTTCTTTGTTTTGGCTCTTAGCTAGAACACCTTGTTGAAATTGTTTTTAACAACACTATTTAAGCTCTACCAACATTTCACAAGCTATTCTTAAGGTCAGAACTTTTTAATTGTTCATTTCCACAGAACTCCTCTGATGTATAACAGGATAAAAATTGGATATAGGGGAAACTGAGTCCTTAAAGACACTACGCATAAGCTTATTTTTTTAAAAACACACTATATATTTTTACATTGTTGTGACATAAAATACTTAAGAAATCAAGGCTCCTTGATAAGCTTACTCTTTTTATAAGCCTTGTAGCATTGAGAATTACATGCATGGAAGGCACCCAGTGAATGTAAGCTGAATTCAGCTTATCAAATATTTATTAAGTCTTCTACATTTAATTATGTAGTTTTGCTACAGTAGGACTCTTACTCTAATAGCTTTATCCCATTTCAGGTTTTACAAGGTAGACTTTATTTTCTTAATTTATCCCAAATGGCTTGAAAAATATGAAACATATTGTCATAAACATGTCGTTGTGAAATAGATCTAGGCTGAACATTTTCCTTTTCCTTTCTTTAGAGATAGGATCTTGCTCTGTCACCCAGGCTAGAGTGCAGTGGCACAATCATAGCTCACTGCAACCTCAAATTCCTGAGCTCAAGTCATCCTTCTGCTTTAGCCTCCTAAGTAGCTGGAACTAAGGCAAGTGCCATCACGCCCAGTGATTTTTATTTTTTATTTTTTTGTAGAGTTGGGGGTCTTGCTATAGTCCCCAAGTTGGTTTCGAACACCTGGCCTTAACGATCATCTTGCCTCAGCCTCCCAAAACCTTTTTCTTACTGTAGTGCAACTCATGAATAGTTTAAAGTTAAGCTGGCAGAATTCTTAAACAAATTTTTTAAAAAATAACCTTTTCCTTGATTAACAAAAAGCATTTGTCTGATCCTTAGGAGTCCCAGCCATTTTCAGCAGAGCTCAAAATAAATTTGTGATCAGTGGAAAGGAAAAAAAAAGAAAAGAAAAGAAACTCACCATCTAGCCAAGTGCGTCAAGAGGAAATCCATTCCCACTTGTCTGCGTTTGACTGAACCTTGGTGAACCGCCAGTGCCACACACCCTGGAGGAACCGGATTACAGAGCTACGGGAGACATTTTATAGATCTTCTTAGACAGGTGCTTCTCACACCTCTGCCGTTTATCTAAGGCTCACTTCACAAAGGCTTGGAGGAAGCTCTGCCCTCCTGAAGTACATGAAGTAAAATAAACCCAGAGCCGAAAAATGAGATGTTCAGGTTCAAACTCAGAATCATGTGAATGATAGTCAGAAGGGAGACAGCAAGTCTCTTTTTATTAAAATCTGGTATGTTTGGCATACCATATTCAATGGAGATCGTCATCATTCACTCACTCATTCATTTGTTCATTCATTTAGCCAATTTGGGTGGAACACCTACTAAGTTCAAGGCACCGAGAATAGGAGTATGAATAATCTCTGGCAGGACTGTTTCAATGACTCTCCATCCTACAAGTTTATGAGTGAGCACTAGAGGCTTGATTACTCTGTGGATCCATCTCGTTGATCTCGTCCATCTGGAAGTATAAGGATCCTTAATCCAGTTTGCCCCATTGTCCCACAGACTTTAGGTGAGCTTGGATTGGTAGTTCCAACTCTTTTTTAAGATACATGATGAAATATTATGCAGTCATAAAGAAGGACAAAATTATGAACTTCGTAGCAACTTGGATGGACTTAGAGTTTATAATACTGAGTGATATATCACAGAAACAAAGAACTGAGTACCACATGTTCTCACTCATAAGTGGACCTTGAATAATTGTCATAATGCTATAAGAAACAGACTGGCAGTAGTTGGAAACTGCCAGGGGAGGGGGGATGGGATTGGTAGTAGTGGGAAACTGCTGGGGAGTGAGGGCACACCTCATCAACAAGGGTACCTGCATGATGAACATTTGTATACCTAACCAAATTGTACCCCACATCTTCAAAATTTAAAATTTAAAATTTTTTTAAAAGTTTGAATAAAAAAAATTCTAGAAGGAAATTGTTACAAAATTTACATGTCAAAGCCTTAACCCCCAATGTGACTGCTTTTGGAGATAGCGCCTTTAGGAGGCGATTAAGGTTAAATGAAGTCATAATGATGGAACCCTAATTCAGCAGTACAGGTATCTTTATAAGAGGAAGAGACACCAGAGCTCGCTCTCATGCTCTACCCACACACAGAGAAGAGGCCACATGAGGACACAGTGAAAAGATGACCCTCTTTCATAGTGGGAGTCCTTACCAATCGTAAGAGTCTGTTGGCATCTTGATCTTGGACTTCTGGCCTCTAAAACTGTGAGAAATAAATGTCCATTGTTTAAGCCACCCAGTCTATGGTATTTGTTATAGCAGCTGTAGCTGACTAATACAGAAACAGCAAAAGTCTCATAAACTATTTTTATAGGATGATAGTACCTCAAGCAATGCCAAGAACATAGAGTAAACAACAGGCATTTGCTAAGTGAGTGGTGAAGGGAAACTCGAGGGGACCTCTGATCCACAAGGTCAAGCAGTGGATTGGAAAACGGGATCAGTTACCACATGACTTGACTCTCAGCTTCCTCTTCCCTATATTTCTCATATAGGAAAGCAATTGCTCCTCTAATTTAAGCCCTTTCTACTTTATGGGAAGACTCCATAAAGCTTGGCTGATGACCCTAAAACAACTTAAACTTGAAAACAGAAAACAAAAATGGGCCAGGAGCGGTGGCTCAGCTGTCATCCCACACTTTGGAAGGCCGAGGTGAGTGGATTGCCTGAACCCACGGGTTCGAGATCAGCCTGGGCAACTTGGTGAGACCTCATCTCTACAATAAATTTTTTAAAAATGAAGACACTTGACCTTTTCCTCCATATGCCCATCCCTGACCTACTTCCTCCCTTTGCTGGAACAAGGGCAGAATGACAAGTCAGGATCACCTGAACTCCTTGACCCACTGTGTTCAAAGCAAACCCCTCTTAAAGGAAGAAGATGCCTGGTTGATTCTTTGGTGCCACAGGGAGTCATACATAATGACCTCTTTGGATATCAGGGGAAGGCTTGTGTTGGGCAAAATTATACAAAAGAATTTTTTATGTGTTTTCTTCCTACCCCCAAAGGGTCCAACTACTCCAAACCACCCAGATGACCCTGCTCATCTCCTCTGAGAATAGTTCTGAGCAATACCTTAGAGATTCAGACTTAGGGACAAACACCAACCATGCTATAGGTTGGATCTGACAACATTTTTTACACATAAGCTATTCCTTTCTTTCTAGGTTTCATGCCTGAAATTTGGGTAACTTCCAGCAGATCAATAATGGCACCTAGGCTAAAGGTATGATCCGAATGGTCAGACTTCTTAGAATGGGGCCTGATCAAAAATTTGCAGGCCAAAAACAAACAAAAGTTAGCATACTTATCCACCCAATTATGTAATTTCTATAGTAACAGCAGTATTTATTAAAAATTTCAGTCTGTTAGCTAATAGTAAGTAATATGACTAATATTAACATAATTTACCTTTGAAAGAATGATATATATAATTCAGAACATAATTCAGGAAAATGTAAATACCTAATTTGGTGACTATATCATTATTTAATATCTCTGTAATCTGCTTTTATTGCAAATTCAAGAAGAACAGCTCAATCTAACCCAACTAATTGGAAGAGTGTAGGAAGATGCCTGGATTGCCATGCTTTCATAGATGTTGGACTCTCTGAAGCCTGTCTTTTACTACCAATTTATCTAGCCTTGCCTACCCTGACTCTCAGTTGTACTTATTATTGTTTCTTGTTAATTCCAGGAGGCATAATTCCTTACAACCCAACCAGCTGGCCTCTAGTGTTCATTTAAACAACTCACACCATACTTTTAATTATTTTTAATAGAGCTAAAACATCATGTTTAAAATAAATTTTGTCATACTTTCAGGTTAAGATGGCAAGTAAAGACAATTTTTACTTTACTCCCATTACTTAAGAGTAAATAACCAAAAAAAGTGAGAGATACAATCTTCAGTAAAACAAGGAAGCAACTATAGCCTATGCCACAAATTATGGACACCAAATACAACAACACCAAATACTACAATGTTAGACTTTCAGTTGCAAGATCTGCTTGAGTTAGCAGGTTATAGGTATCCTCAAGGGTACAGGTCACATAACTGGTCAGTCATTTGGAAAAAGATAAAATTAAATCCATCATACTCCACATTATATACAAGAAGAAACTCCAAGCAGATCAGCTATCTAACTGTAGAAACTAAAACCATACAAGTACTAAAATAAAACATGAGTGAATTCCTTCTTAACCTGAGTGTAGAAAAAGCTTTTAACTATCACTCAAAACTAAATGTAATTAAAAAAAAGTTTATGAATTAAAGTACATGTAAAAAAGACTTCTCCATATACACAAAGTCAAAAGGCAACCAACAAACTTAGGAAATTATTTTGAACATGTATCACAGATAAGTTCATACTTAATATATAAACAACTCTTTAAAATTGAGAGAAAAATAGTTTTAAAAATACACAAAGTAGAAATGGGCCAAAGATCTGAACATACAATTCACGAAAAATATATGAAAATATCTTTATATGTACAATTGATACTTGAACAATATGAGTTTGAATTATATGGGTCCCCTAGTTAAGTGAATTGTTTTCAATAAAAGCTACACTGAGTGTACCTGCCTCTGCTGCCACCCCTTTTCCACCTTTGCCACCCCTGAAACAGCAAGACAAACCCCTTCTCTTCCTCCTCCTTTTCAGCCTACTCTGTGTGAAGGTGAAGATATTTTATGGTGATCCACTTCCATTTAATGAATAGTAAATATATTTTCTCTTCTTCACTATTTTCTTAATAACATTTTCTTTTCTCTAGCTTACTTTACTATAAAAATACAGTATGTAATTCATATAGCATACAAAATAAGTGTTAATCAACTGTTTGTGCTATCAGTAAGGCTTCTGGTCAACAGTAGGCTATTAGTAGTTACGTTTTGGGGGAGTCAAAAGTTATACACAAAATTTTGACCATGTGGGGGGGTCAATGCCCCTAATCTCTGTGCATTTCAAGGGTCCACTGTATAAAAATATATTTACTCTCACTCAAATTAAATGCAAATTAAAAATACATTGAGGTACCATTTCTCATCTATCAGATTGACAAAAATTAAGAAGTGAAACAACACACTGTGTTGTCTAAGCTGTAGGGCAGTTAGACACTCTTTACAGATTATTTTTGAAAGTGTGAATTATTACAACCCTTAACAAGGAATTCGGCCAGCTCACAAAACTACATATGCTTTTCCTTTTTTTTTTTTTTTTTGAGTTGGAGTCTCACTCTGTCGCCCAGTCTGGAGTGCAGTGGCCGCTCCCGGCCACCGCAGCCTCGACCTGCTGGGCTCCGGTGATCCTTCCGCCTCAGCCTTCTGAGTAGCCGGAATTACAGGCGCGCGCTACCACGCCCGGCTGATTTTTTGATTTATTGTAGAGATGAGGTCTCGCTGCCCTGGCGGGTCTCGAACCCGCGGGCTCAGGCAATCCACTCATCTCAGCCTCCCAAAGGCGCGGGATTACAGGCTGAGCCACCGAGCCCGGCTTGCTTTTCCTTTTTGACCCAGCAATTCCACTTCTGGAAATTTCCCTTGAAATTTTTTCATACTTCTAGCAATGAAAAAGTATTGGAAACAACCTAAATGTACATGTATAGCAGGGTGATTGAATAAACTATAGTATATCCACATGGAGTGCTATGCAACAGCACAAAAATAAGATCTCTATGAATTGATGGGGACTGATTTCTAGGGCATAGTGTTAAGTGAAAAAAGTAAAATAAAAAATGATCCTGACTTCAGAGCCATGTTAGTATTTCACAGAAGAAAGAAGAAGAAAAGGAAGGAGGGAAGGGAGAGAAGGAAGGAGGGAGGGAGGGAGGGAGGGAGGAAATGAATCAACAAGGATTGGGGAGGAATTCTGAAATTAAATACAAACAAAACCAAACAAAAACATACTTCAAATGAATACTATAACTACACTGAAGTGGAGGAAAAAGAACAAACCCAGTTAACTTTTGGAATCAGTATTTGAACTTTATACCCTTAGGTTAAAAACAAAAAGAACTCAAAATAAATATTGAACTCTAATTTGTAGGCTTCTTTCTTCTCAGAGACATGAGCTAGCAATTCTGAAACGACTTACTGAACATCCTAGGACTGAGCAAATAAGTACATTTATTATGGATAATGGGAGTCAGGTTTCTTACTGTCAGAAAACGAGTTATAAATATAGAAAAGGAAAAGGATAGAATGAATCCTGTGGTACTGAGTGGAAATTGAATGTATTGGCATGAATTCATGGGTTTAGTATAGCTAGGTAAAGAAACAGATATAGATTGTGAGGTTGTGTATATATATGTACATATATCTGAATAATATATACCCATTTCCCAGTTCTGAGAGCTAAGAGATGTGCTGACATCCCACTTGCAATGAACACACCAAGTGCCCAGATCTTGGTTTCTAAATATTACTCTCCACCAGAATGAATCAGGGCACTTTAGAGAAATGACTGACCCCAGACTGAGACAAGAAAAATACAAGACAAGTCTAGACTATCTTTTACCAAAAAGCAAAGAAAACATTCATTCATAAAGAATTGCTATTAAAAAAAGAATTGCTCAAAGTCCCCTGGGAACATGTCAAAAGGACACAGTGATCAGCTTGACAGTGTTTTCACTGGCAAAATATGAAACAGTTTGAGCATCAAAATGAATAATGATAGTAAAGAATTGTAACTTATCAAATCTTTGAGCCCACATTGATATAAATAAGTAAATAGGGGAAGGGAAGTTTCTCTCTTTTTACCCTTTTTATATATTTTATTTTTTTAAAAATTACATATTGCCCTCTAAGCAACTTTATTGAAATAAATTTGCACACCATACAATTCACCCATTTAAAGTGAACAATTCAATGGTTACTGCATTTGAAGAGTTATGCAGTCACACCACCACATCTAATTTTAGAATACTTTTATCACGCCAGAAAGAAACTCTGTACCATTAGCAGTTATTTCCCAATTCCCTCCAGCCTTAGTCAACCACTACTCTACTTTCAGTTTCTGTAGATCTGTCTACTCTGAGCATGTCATGTAAGTGGATTCATACAATATGTGTCCATTTGGTATTGACTTCTCTCACTTATAATTTTCAAAGCCCATTCACACTGCAGCATGTATCCCTACTTTTTCCCTTTGCTTTGTCAAATAACATTCCACTGTGTGTACATACCACATTTTCATTTATCCACTCATCTGTTGATGGACATATGGGTTGCTTCCATGATTTAACTGTTGGAAATAATGCTGCTGTGAACAAACACTCACAAATTTTTGTGTGAATATATGTTTAAAATTCTCTTGGGTGTGTTTCTTGAGGAGTAGATTTGCTGGATCATCTGATAACTGTTTAACATTTTGAGGAACTTCCTAACTATTTCCCATAGCAGCCTCACCATTTTAACATTTTGCCTTTTACATCTCATCAGCTATATATGAGTGCTCCAGTTTCTCCTCATCCTGTTACTGTCTTTTTTATAACTGTCCTAGATGTGAAATTGTATCTCATTGTGGTTTTGATTTGCATTTCACTAATGATTAATGACACTGAATATTTTTTCATGGGTCTGCTGGTCACGTGTCTGTTTTCTTTGTAGACATGCCTATCAAGATCCTTTGCCCATTTTGTATTGGGTTATTTACCTTTTTTACTATAGAACTGTGAAGTTCTTTATAATTTCTGGATACAAGTTCCTTATCTGATCTGTGATTGGCAAATATTTTCTCTTATTCTGTGAGTTATCTTTTTCACTCTTGATGGCATTGTTTGTAGCGCCAAAGGTTTTAACTTTGATGAAGTCCAATTATATATATTTTCTTTTTTCACTTGTGCTTTTGGTGTCAAATCTAAAAAACCACTGCCTAGCCCAAGGTCATGAAGATTTATTTCTATATTTCCTTTTAGTAGTTTTGCAGTTTTAATTCATATATTTAGATCTTTGATCTATTTTTATTGTTTTGTGTACAGTATGACTTCATTCTTTTGCATGTAGATATGCAGTTGTTGCATCATTTATTGAAAACACCATTCTTTGCCCCATTGAATTACCTCAGTAATTCTGTCAAAGATTGTCTATAGCTTAAAAGTTTGTTTCTAGACTGTAAATTCTATTCCATTAATTTGGAAGTTTATCCTTATGCCAGAACCACATTGTCCTGCTTAATGTAACTTTGAAGTAAGTTTCAAATGATAATGTGTGAGTTCTCCAACTTTGTTCTTCTTTTTCAAGATTGTGGGAAAGATGATAATATGGGAAGATCACCATTTGGCAATTGTCCTAGGAATGACTGATTTGGGTAAGAGCTATTAAAGGATGTTAAAACTAGTGGATGCAAGTTTGAGGAATATCAGTATATTTACATAATTTCAAAGTACCTCCTTAAAACATACTTATTATAACAAAGGATGAGAAAGTATTGTTATAGTAAAGAAATATTGTAGGCACTATCTTACCTTTACTTCTCCATTTAACCTTTGTACTAAAATCCTTTGATAGAAAAACTACCCTTAACCCCATTTACAGATGAGGTAACTAAGGCTTATAAAGGCAAAATCACTTGCACAAAGTTATACAAGGTAATAGAGTGGTTAAGTTTTTTCTGAACGGCAAAGCCTGTGTTGTTTTTTTGTTTTTTTGAGTTGGAGTCTCACTCTGTCGCCCAGACTGGAGTGCAGTGGCCGCTCCCAGCCACCGCAGCCTCCACCTGCAATCCTTCCGCCTCAGCCTTTTCCAAGCAGCTGGAATTACAGGCATGCGCTACCACGCCCGGCTGATTTTTTGATTTATTGTAGAGATGAGGTCTCGCTGCCCAGGCGGGTCTCGAACCCGTGGGCTCAGGCAATCCACTCACCTCAGCCTCCCAAAGGCGCTGGATTACAGGCAGAGCCACTGAGCCCGGCTAAAGCCTGTGTTCTTAATTGCAACGTTATACGGAACATTTTAATCTTACCAACAAGTCTATTGAGTCAATAATTTATTTAAGTAGAGAAATGTCACTATTTGTCTGAAAAAAAAATCTTTGGTGTATTAATAAAAATCACATATCATGACTTTTTATGCAAATGTCCTCCTTGGGTTCTTTGCCAAGAAAGAGCATCTCTCTTGAGAAACTTGTCTTAATTGCCTTATCAGACAATGAGAATTGTACAAACCATTTCCCGTTTTTCTTCTCCACAGGGGACTTGAGTTAAAATAAATGTTCAAACGGAGGAAGTCATGTGAGTGCCGGGCAAAACCTATTTTTGCGTGGAAGGAGCCATATTGTTTTCATTTGCTGTCCCGTTTCTGTTGTGTTTAATTTGTGAGTAACCTCGAATTCTACTTGGAAGTCAGTAGGACATAAAGAACAAATCAGTTCATGTGAATATGCTACTTACAAGTGAACTGTACCCTTTAAATGGGTGAATTGTATCACCTGTATATCTTAGCAAAGCTGTTTTTTTGGAAGAGTAAATTAGTTAATGAAAGAAAGGGAGGTGAGTGGATCACGGAGCCATTGAAGAAGGCCCTCTGTGTGGTAGAGGAGGCAGCCTCTGGAACCAAGGAGGGTGGAATGATTAGCGGTGGCAGGTGGGTCGATCCATCCACTGGTTGAGCACTGAGTACCACGACAAAAAGAGGGTTGTCTGGTCTGTGGGCTCAGGACATGAAGCCTCATGGGAAAGACTGGATGGGGGTGGTGAGTGAGTGACAACTCATCTCTCAGACTGGAAAGCAGGAGCAGATCCATCAAACCCAGGGCTGCAAATTCTCAGCTGTCCCAGCCTGTCCAGCTCGCAGATTGTTTGCTTTGGCCCACATGGTGATTTGACAAATTTTCAAATTGGTTGCCAACATGACAAATTGAGAAATTCATGCAAAATACCCAGATCTCCAGCTTGCCTGGAAAAAAATGGGAAGCCCGGCCACATGGTCCAAATTCTCACTTGGCAAGGGTAGCCTGTTTGCTGCGGCGGGGTGTATAGGTGTTCCTGGTCAGTCCTGATATCTCACGGTCACCTGCCTCACTTGGTTGTACTTTCTGTCTGGTCCTTGTAACCATGTGAGTTTGTGATGATTGCCTAGGCAAGGGAGAGCTGTCGACATTTTGTGAGGAACAGAGGTATACATTATATTTTACGATGCTGATACGCAGGATGAATTGAAGGGAAAACAAGGGATTGAACAGGGAGACAAGAGGAGTCCAGACTCAGGCGATAAAAATGAGGGTGGGGAGAAAAATATTTTGGAGAAAAAATAAGCAGGACCAATAAGTGACCAGAATCAGCAGATGGAAATTTCCCCATGCATGAAGAAGCAGTCTCAGAGTTGCTGGAGAGAAGACATTTTGGGGTTCATTTGCCTGAGGTTTGGGTAATGTAGTACTGTATGCCAGCCCCCTTTCATTGTGCAAACGTCAGTCCTTGCCCAGTTTCTGCCTTCTCATCCCTCAGACATATCAAGGGACTGGGCTCCTGCCGAATGGGCTCAACCCATCTTCCAGTGGGCTCAACCTGCATGACTGAGATACAGCTCAGCCCCAAGACGTTGTCCCGCATTTGTCTCAATGGATTGTGACATCTATTAACTTCTAGTAGATTCAAGCTTTTCTGATTCGTATATTTTAGCAAGTATCCCCAATCCTCGTCCTGGAATGTCATCTCCTGGGTCTGCTGAAGAATGAGGCCCTAAGGTGCATCCTGCTTCTCCCTGTCTGATTTCATGTGGTTCCACTTCTACATCTCTTGTTTCTTCCTTTTCAAAATGGACAGATCACAGCTCTGCTTCTGCCTTGGATGTAGAAAGCCAGAAAGAATGTCACTCCTATCCTGACAGCAAGAAAATCATAAATTTCCACGAAGCCATCAGAAGGATGAGATTGCAGGGCAACCAAATAGTCTGAAGTCTAAGGACAGAAGGGCCCTTCTGAGGAAAAATGGATGCAAACGCTGAATCACCTCTGACAGCAGAGGAGGAAAAGGTTCCGGGTGCCACACACGTTCTTCCTGAGTAAGAAGAACTCAACTACTCTTTAACAAATTTCTGAAGGCCAAGGGAGGTCTAGTATGAGAGTGCAGAACTCTGGTGCAAACTCCCACTTGCAGGCTTCTATCCCCATGTCTCCACTGGGAGCTTACACAGAAGATCACACATGGATGGGAAATTACAGCCAACCTCCTTTGCATGCACCCTTTGAAGAGGGGCAGGGCTGCCACTGGAAGGGACACAAAGCTTGCTGACACCCTTGACGCTGGCCACAAAGGCCTTAAACTGCTGGGTGAAGGACAGGAAACTCTGTCACTCCCAGGACACAGGTGAAGGCACACTGCAGGTGGGGAAAGGTTGAAAGAATTAAAATATTCCCCAAAGAGAGGAGCAAGAAGTCATCCTGGGCCCAGCAATCTCCTATTAACACCATCCGTGTTCTTCTTTTGCTGGTTGAGAGACAAGGAATTTTCTCTCTCACAAAATACACCAAAGATACAAGGCAGAAGGAGGGCAGGATCGCTGAGGATGTCCCACTGCCAAGATCCAGGGACACATGACCTACCTAAGATGGAGGCTGCACCGAGAGAACAGAGAACAGCTTTGTCCACCACCACCTCCAGGCTGACAAGAACTAAGTGACAGTGATAGTGGTCTATGCAGCAGGAAGAGCAGGAACATGGGAACCCTCTCTGAGATACAGGCACACAGAACAGGCCAAAAACTGAGGCTGTCACAGGAACATTGACCAAAACCCTCCTGCATCCCAGCCACCACACTAAGCACAAGTCATTACTAGAAAAATTTGAAGCAGGTAATGCATTGATGGTAAACTTAGCAACAACAAAACCCAAACCCAGCTTCATTCCTGACTAGATTGACTCAAGACCCACACTAGCAGACAAGCAAAAGAAAAGGCTTTCCATTTTCAGGTATAAATATTCGTCTCAGTCTCTACTGTTCTATATACCATATCTGGCATTCAATCAACAATTATAAGATACGACCAGGCATAGTAGCTCATGCCTGCAATTCCCAGCACTTTGGGAGGCCAAGGTGGGAGGATTGCTTGAGCCTGAGAATTCTAGGCAAAATAGTGAAACCTCATCTCTACAAAAAATAAAATATTAGCCAGACATGGTGGTGTGCATCTATAGTCCCAGTGTCTCAGGAAGCTGAGGTGGAAGGATTGTCTGAGCCCAGGGGGCAGCGTCTGCCGTGAGCCATGGTTGTACCACTGCACTCTAGCCTGGGTGACAGAGTGAGACCCCAACTCAAAAAAAAAAGTACAAGACACACCCAAAACAGCTAGTGAAAATACCCTACTGTCAAGAGATAAGTTAAACAAAAGAACTATGCTCAGAAATGACTCAGATGTTAGAACTATGAGATAGCGATTTTAAAATAGCTATGATTAATATGTTGAAGGCTCTGGAAGAAAAGTTGAAAAACACTCATGAACACATGAGAAATTTTAGCAGAGATATGAAAAGTGTTAAGAAAGGGTCAACTGTAGGTGTTAGAATTTTTTTAAAAAAACCAGTAGTAATAAAGATTTTTAAAATGCCTTCAAAGGGCTCATCTGAATACTTGACACTACTGAGAAAAGAATAAATGAATGTCAAAGGAGATCAATAAAAATTTCCTAAACTTAAGCACACACACACAAAAGAAGTAAAAAATATTAAGAACAGAATATCTAACAGGTGTGGGACAATAACCAATAGTCTAACATATGTGTAATTGGAATCCCAGAAGGCAAAGAGAGAAACAACGGGACAGAATAGATAATTGAGGAGATAGGGGCCAACAATTTTCCAAAAATAAGATAAAATAACAAAATATCAAATTATAGATTAAAAAAACCCAGAGGGGTATAATAGAATTAGTAGCATACCTCCCAAATACTAAAAAACAGAAAAACTCAGATCCATCCTATTCAAACTGCCAAAAACCAATGATAAAGAGGCCATCTTAAAAGCAGTTAGAAGAAAGCAGACAATTACATACAGAGGCATGAAAAGAATCATAGCAGAAAAATTCATATCAAAAACTATGCAAGCCAGAAGATAATGGAGTGACATCTTTAAAGCATTGAAAGGAAAAAAGATTGTCGCCCCAGAATTCTGTTGCTCAAAAATAAACAAGAAATAAAGTATTTTCCAGACAAACAAAAGCAAAGAGAGTTCATTATCTGAAGATCTGTAATATAAAAAATGTTAAAGAAAATTCTTCAAGCAGAAGAATGTGATACCAGACAAAAATTTGGATTTATACAAAGAAACTAAGATCTCTAGACATAATTTAAAAGAAGGAAAATATTTTTAAAAATTTTTCTTATTCTACATTGTTCTGAGAGATAATTGACTGTATAAAACAAAAATAGTTGCAATATGTTGTGATTAAGGACTTGTATGTAGAAGATATAAAAGAACTCCAAACACTCAAGAAAAAAAAAAAAACAATTAAGCAAAAGCTTTGAACAGTCCAGGCATGATAACTCATGCCTGTAATCCGAGCACTTTGGGAGGCTGAGGCAGGAGGATCACCTGAGCCCAGGAGTTTGAGACGAGTCTGGGCAACATAGTGAGACCTCATTTTTACAAAAAAATAGAAAACTTAGGCATGGTGGTGTGCACCTGTAGCCCCAACTGCTCAGGAGGCTGAAGCAGGTAGATCATATGATCCAGGAGTTTGAGGCTGTAGTGAGCCGTGATCATGCCACTGCACTCCAACTTGGGAGACAGAGTGAGACCCCAACTCAAAAAAAAAAAAAAAAGATTTGAACAGACATTTTACCAAAAAAAAAAAAAAAATACACATATGGCAGATAAGCACATGAAATCATGATTGACATAAATTAGTCACTAGGGAAACACAAATTCAAGCCACAGTTTGATACCATTACACTCTATTAGAATGGCTTCAAACAAACAAACAAACAAAAACCCCACATCACTTGCCTGTGAGGATGGGAACAATGGAAACTCCCATACATTGTTGATGGGAACACCAAATGGTACGGCCACTTTGGAAAAGTTGGTCAGTTTCCTATAAAGTTAAAACCACCCTTACAACTTGATCAGCAAATCCCACTTCTAGGAATTTACCTGAAAGAAATGAAAATTTATGTTCATCTAAAACTTGAATATGAACATTTATGGCTATTTTATTCATAATCGCCAAAAGATATTGGAAACTAACCAAATATCCTTCAACTGGAGGAAGGATTATTATACGGCCGTTCACGCCTACCATGAAACACTACTGAGCAATAGAAAGGAATGAGCTATTGATATGCACAATAACAGTTGAATCTCAAATGCATGATTAACTGAAAGAAGGCGATCTGAAAAGGCTACACATCACAAGATTCCACTTACATGATGCTCTGGAAAGGCCAAAATTATAGGGACAGAAAACAGATAAGGGATGTCAGAGGCAGGAGATGAGTAGAAGGGTTGACTGTTTGGGAGGCGTGAGGGGACATTTTGGGGTGATCGTGTGGTTACATCACTCTATGCGCTTGTTAGAACTCATAGAACCATGCGCTAAAAAAAGGGTGAATTTTATTCAGTGTAAATTACGTCTCAATTAGGAAAGCAGACGAACCAGGCATGGTTCTTTTTTGTCTTGAGTTTCACGTTGAGAAGCTGCAGACTGTGGTATAGTGGTCCCAGTTCCTCCCTGCATAGACTCTGTGGCATTCTGGACTCTGGACAGGAGAGGACTGGAAACAGAACTTCAGCCAGGATGTATTGAGTGCCTGTCTTCGGTAAGACCACGTGAAGACATTGTGTGAGGAAATGGGTTTATATTTACAAACACCTTTTTGTTCCTGTCCCAGCAGGAGCAATTAGTTCGCTGCAAGTTGTCATCCTTGTAAAGATCTGTAAAGGGCTTATCCGACCCAACTACCCCTCTTGGGTCCCTGGTGGGAGGGGCACCGTCTCTGCAGGGCTGCCTGGATGGTGGCTCTGCTGCTGAATCAGGGGGAGCCCTCTTTTTTTTTTGAGTTGGAGTCTCACTCTGCCGCCCAGACTGGAGTGCAGTGGCCACTCCCGGCCACTGCAGCCTCGACCTTCTGGGCTCCGGCGATCCTTCCACCTCAGCCTTCCAAGGAGCTGGAACTACAGGCAGGCGCTACCTCGCCCGGATGATTTTTTGATTTATTGTAGAGATGAGGTCTCGCTGCCCAGGCAGGTCTCGAACCCGCGGGCTCAGGCAATCCACTCACCTCAGCCTACCAAAGGCGTGGGATTACAGGCTGAGCCACCGAGCCCGGCCAGGGGGAGCCCTCTTGATGGCCTTACAGACCAGAACGAAGCACATCAACCTGTATCCCTGGTGTATGTACAGCATTACGGCACTTTTAGGTACATGGAAATCAGTTAAAATGGGCTTCGAGGCCTTGAAGGGGCAGAATGGGAAGAAGGCGCCACTGGAAAAGGAGTGGGGCACAGGCCCCACTAGGCAGGCCTGGGTGGCAGAACGTGCCCTTCTCTTCCTCTCACCTTGTTCTGTTTGCAGAAGAATCCCAGCCATATTGTTCAATGGGATCAGCTTTTCCTCAGCCGCAGCCAAGAACAGGCAAGTAGGCTCCCTTGCCCAACTCGCAGCCCACCCTGAAAGGGGCCCCAGAGCTCTTCCCTCATTGCAGCCCAAATCCTTGAGAGTGTCTGCTCCAGGCCTCAGGGGCCTGGTCTGTCTTGTTAACCATCTCCCTCCAGGGATAGCCCAGCACGCAGCCAGAGGGAATGACCAGGAAGTGCTTGTTGAGGTCGTGAATGAATGGATTTGTTTCTCCAGACAGACTAATCTCTGGATGCAACTTGAACATCCAGAGGCCGAGTGGAGTCAGCCAGAGGCCTTGGCTCATGGAGACCCAGCTACTCTATGCTAGTCCATTGTGAGGCCAACGTGCCTTGTATGTTTAAACATATGTGTTTAAAGCTTATGCTCACGTCACATCTGCTCACCTTCCATTGGTTAAAGCAAGCCGAGACCAAAGACAATGGCTGGGGAATGTACTGGCCCTTCGAGAAGCCATGGCAAAGACAGAGAAGGAAGGAAGAATGACATACAGATAATGCAGCCTGCCATCCACAGGTAGCCTGGGAAGCGGTCTATGCCTAGTGAATGTCCCTGCTGCTGGGATTGGACCAGGGTACCGAATCTCCCCGGCAGGGCCAGGAGAGTTGGCGGAGGATCCTGTCCAGTGGCTTTCTTTCCTCTTGTCACAGTCTTTCTTTATGTAAGTTATAGATTAAGTTCAATTATAGTCCTGCTGACTGAGGGCTCTCTCTTTAAGGTGACTTTGCCTACTCCGCTCTGATGCAGGACATCTTGAGTCCATAACTCAACTCTGCAAGGTGAGTCTTCTTTCCCCCACGTTCCTGTTCCTTCCAGATACCGCACAAGGATCCCTGGGTAGCTCCTCCACGGGAAGGTCACTCCTCGAGAGTCCTGACTGCATTTTATGCATCTTGGAATTTTTCCAACCATCTCAACACACCAACGTGGGCTTAAGTATTGGCTTCCAGGTGCTTCAGGAAAGCTGATGTGACAGCACCAAGTGAGCGTGAGCTCCATGACAGGGGTGGTGTCTTGATCACCAGGGAGCCTGCTGTGCCTAGAACGGTGCCAGTCACTGAGAGGAGTTCCAAAGTAATTGCTGGATGAGTGGACACACGAATGAATGAATTCTTGCTCTGCTCTTTCCACTGTCAGCCGCCAGTGTCTTTTCTTTGCCCCTCAGCCTGACAGCCGGAGCATTTTCAAGGCCATCCCCACATTGTCCCTGCCATGACTCTGCCAAACAGGCGCTTATCATAGGAGGACAGAACAGAACATTCCCCTCCCCACACCTTTTTCCATTTACCTCCCTCAGGCCCAACAATGGCTAATTCAAGGACATGAGTCATGCAGGCTCTGAGTGTGAATTAATGGGGGCTGTGGGACAGATGTCACAAAAAATCGCATCCCCTGACAAGGTGCTGCTCTCTTTATTTGCTTGAAGGCCAACATAGAATTGGTCTTCTGGCTACTTGGGGGCAGAATTCCACTCCCCCCACCCCTGCTGTTCCCAGGTAATTGCTGGATGAGTCCTCGCCTCCCTCTCTCCCTCCTTCCTTCCATCCCTGCCTCCCTCTCCATGTACCTCGGTGACTCCTGCTCACAGCTTGGTGAGCGGCTGGAATCTAGCTAGGTGGGGTTTGCCACACAAGGAGACCATTGTGTTCTGTTCGTCTTTGCAGAGACAGCCGTTCTGTGAGCAGGCACTGTGCCTGTCACCGAGAACCATTCAGAAGTGCGCACTTGAACCTCCACTGACTGTTCTGTTCAGCGATTACTCATTTTTTGCTACACATTCAATAAGTGAGAAAAAGGTACTCTCCTCATCCCCGAAACATTAATAGGAAGGAGAGAGAGGGGTGATCACCCTGCTACAATGGGTTTCTTTTCTTTGTCCTTGTTTCTGAGGTTAATTGGTAGCCACCAGGGTCTGCTTAGACATTGTTGACAGTCTCCTCCGGGCTAGGAACTGAGGTTCACACACACTCACCACTGATGCTGCCATCCTCTGGAAGGAACAAGCCATAATCCGGGACACTTGGGAACAAGGGAATCAGCTTCTCAGGGCAGGGAGGGTGGGACGCCTAGGCCTTCCGTGAAGTTGTGTTCTGGCTACCTGCCAGGGCCACAGCTGAGGCGCCTTCCTTGGCAACTAATTAATCCCCATTAAATTTGCTACCTGGGACCTGTGCCCCCAACTTCCTGCCAGGGATACTCTCTTCCACCTCACCTGAAGTTCCGCCTGATTCCCAAATTAATCCACATCCTGCCCACCCCTGGGGTAATTGGGGGCAAACACTTCAAAACCTTACACCACGTGAAGATGCAACACTTTTTAGAAGCTGCTTCCCCAACCAATGTGACATTGGAAAAAATGAGCTCCTCTCGCTCGTCCCTTCTGATACGTCTGGCAGACTCTTGCTGCCTTTGTCAGGGAGTCATTTTGTTTCTGCGGAGAACGTGTCGTCTCTAACTCTCAGCCGGTGTTTGTGGGTGGGGAAGGAAGTTGGACAGAAATAAAGATGTCTAGGCCCCTTTTGTTTGTTGCCGACAGATTCCTGAGAACTTCTCAGTGCCAATAAAAGGAGAGTCTATCTGGTCACAAAGATGAGTCTGCTAATTTACTTAAGCCTACAAAGCAAGCTCCTGATCCGACTGTTTTTTATGATAATTGCCGCAGTGTCTGGCCCTGATGGGAAGGAACTACAGCTCAGCATCCAATGTCCTAATGACCCAGGGATGTCAGGCTTCACGGAGAAGACGACAAATGTCAATTAGCACAGAAATTTGAAGATGAGCCAGAAATGTCTCAAAGCAAAGGCCGGTTGCCTTTGGATCAAAGCTTCTCCCCAGTGCACACACATTTTTCTTTGGTTTCGCCATCTCTTAAATTAACTAACCTAAAAATATACAAATTTAAACAGATGCCAAGACATTGACACCCCCACCCCAATAACTAGTGCTTCCTCCAGAACACTGAACTCAAGGACATTCTCGAAGGCATTGTGACCTCCAAACATCACAAAGTAAGTGAATGACGTTTAGATGGGATCGGCCACAGCCTGGGTTTCTTGTCCTTGGGCTGAACTCTCTCATCTCCCTGCCCTGAACTGCCCAGCATGTACAGGGATTGTATGGGAACAGGCATGTCCTAGTGGGATCCTCCGGGAATCTTCTGGTCTTCATTTCTCAATATTCAGGGCCATGATGGAAGGAATGCAGTTTGTACCTACTCTCTCAAGGGACCTTGCAGTCCTGACCAGAACTACAGGAGAGGGGTCCTCAATTGTTCTTCCGAGGCCCTGCTGCTTCTCCCTCCCCAGGCCAGTTACAGAGCCGCTTCCTTGTCTGGGGGCAGATGGGGCTCACCCTGCTGGTTGTTATGGG
This sequence comes from Cephalopachus bancanus, assembly GCA_027257055.1. Classification (NCBI taxonomy): domain Eukaryota; kingdom Metazoa; phylum Chordata; class Mammalia; order Primates; family Tarsiidae; genus Cephalopachus; species Cephalopachus bancanus. Next base: position 4,265,596 of record JAPVLO010000067.1, read on the forward strand.
AACCAAGGTTAATTAGTCGACCTGGACTTCAACTCTGTCTCAGCAAGGACTCCCAGAAATAGCTGTCCCTAGTTGTATGATTTCATCAAAGGAAAAATGCCCATAGCCTGTGCTGCTCTGCCCAGAACTTTCTTCCCTATGTGTCATCTTGGGATTTACTCTAGCGAGGTAAAAATCTTCCAGGAATGAGGAGTAACTCACTCTTCCACATAAGGCTAAATCGAATAAACCAAGTGAAATGGAAGTTTCTGCTATTATCTGAGGCAGAAAGTCTATTTGGGGATAAACTCTCCCCAGACACTGAGTTGTCGTGTCTGCTGAGGGAACTGGACTGAAACATAAAAAAAGAAAAGCTGTTCCTAGGGAAATTAGCAGATGCTCAGGCCTCACCCTGGTATCGGTGGAAGGACAGACAGATGTTCACATGCCGTAATTGAATTGACCACAGAACTTACAGTGCTGTGTAAGACACAAGGTGAGTAAGTGAGGATGCTCCGTTACTACATGCCAAGGAGGCATGTGTTGTGCTGGGCTACCAGAGACCCCAAAAGGGAGGGCAGTGTGTCTAAGAGATGAAAAAAATGACCTGGGGACAACGAACGAGACACGGGCTTTATTTGGGAGCTAACTGGGAAGGTGGACCAGGAGGGGCCAGCTGGACAGGAAAAAAGGATAAAAAATAAAAACCGCTCCCGAATATAAAAGGCACATGGGTTACATAACATTTCACATAGGGTGGAGTGAGGGGGTTAAGTGTGAACAGTGTAGGGTTTCTAGCGCACAGGAATAGTGTGAGAATGTTCTTCTACATACGTCGCATATACACAAAATGGCTGTGAATTCTCCCTAGGGGTGGGACTTTCAGTATTATAAAGAACTAAAAGTGAACTAAAGGTAACTAAAGCATTGATACAGAGTGCCTGATCTGGACCGAACCAGCCTGGAGGACCAACTGCCTCAAGAAAGTGTGCATAAGAACATTTACTATGCATAGCTGCAGGATGTGGTTAGCAGATGCGGAAAACACTTCACCCATGGCCTCAGTATGACCTGAATGCCCAGACCAGACCCTGAGGGGAAGGGAACATTCCGAGTTGACCGCCACTAGGTCCCCTTCCCAGGTTCCAGACCCCTGATTGGGACCATATCCAAGATGTACTCATGTTGTCACTGAGTGTGTGCCACCCTACAGCATGAAGAATCACCATGATGACTTGGGGATACACACATCTCCCTCTTCATGCATTTATTTACTATTTCATTCATCCATCCATCCACCCACCTATCCATCTATCCATTCATCCACCCATCCATTCATCAACTCATCTGTCCATCCATCCATCCATCCATGCATTCATCTATCCATCCATCCATTCGCCCATTCATCCATCCATCTACCTATCCATCCACCTGTCTATCCATCCATTCATTCTATCACCCGTCTATTCATTTATCTTTCTTTCCATCCATCCACCTGTTCATTCATCCACCCATCTACCCATCCATCCATCCATCCATCCACCCATCCATCCATCCTTCCATCCATCCATCCATCCACCCACCCAGCCACCCATCCATCTACCCATCCATCCACCCATCTATCCATCCATTCATTTCATCACCCATCTATTCATTTATCCTTCCTTCCATCCGTCCACCTATCCATTCATCTACCCATCCATCCATCCACCTATCTATCCATTCATCTATCCTTCCATCTATCCATCCATCCATCCATCCATCCACCCACCCATCTAGCCATTCATCCAACCATCTACCTAAGGAGAATTTATCGGGCATATTTACACTCTTAGTCCATTTTGTGCTGCTATAACAGAATTCCTGAGACTAGATAGTTTATAATCAGTAGAAACTTATTGGTTCACAGTTCTGGAGGCTGAGAAGTTCAAGATTGAGGGGATTGCATCTGTCAAGGGCTTTCTCGCTGCATCATTCATGGCAGAAGGGCAAAGAGAGGGTGATAGAACAAGAGATTGAACTCACAGCCTCAAGACCTTTCATATTGGCATTAAGCTATCCATTAATCCATAAGGGCTCCACCCTTTATGACCTAAACACCACCTACTAGGCCCCAGTTCCCAACATTGTTGCACTGAGAATTAAGTTTTCAACACAAGATTTTTAGGGGACATACTGAAACCTTAGCAGCCCCCATAGCAATTAGCATAACGTCAGGTCCACAGCAGGGGGTTAATTATGCTGCTAAAGGAAGAATCTGCCAAGTATTCTCTGGACTTAATGTTTGCCAGAGTCTCCGAGATCCTCAAATGCATTCCTCTTCTTTTGTTGGCATTATTAAAGTTGTGCGACCAAACTCCCTGTTTAGTATTCTTCTGATGAAATAGCAGAGAAGCTCTATGAAATATAACTGATAGGAGCAAACCATACATAACTGAACCTTTCATTGGAATAATTTCACTTGTTCTACCCACTGATCCCCAGTTCATCTCTTGAATTTTAGATGGTCTTTCGGGAACAGCCTCTGAGGTATGACAGAGGCTGGAGCTAAATAGATCCTGACTTTTTTGGACACATGGTGGCCATGAGGTAGGACCCCCCCCCCAAGTCCTGGGGAGCCTCTGCCTGGATTCCCCAAGGTAAGGACAAAGCCTTCATTATTTGTCTCTGTTCATTATTTCTACTGGAATCACTTGTCTTCAGAGTAGATTTGGATCAGCTTTTCTCTGGGGCCCTGAGTATGCATCTCATTGTCTAAAGCCAGAACACGACATGCAGAAAACAGGGAATTGTCTGAGTGTCTGAGCAAGGCTTGTCACTCAACAAGCATCAGGCAGCTGCTCTCTGCATGTGAAGCTCAGGGTGTTGGTGCCCTGGATGCTGCATCTGCCGTGTTGGTTGGTGCCTCCAAACCCTCTTCCAGGAACAATCCTCTGCAAACCAGTGCTATTGTGTGAGTTAATTACATTATGTAAAACCACCTGACCCTGTGTCCTGTGGTTCCTCACCCAGAGCTATAAAGAGGGGAGGAGGAGGTAGTCACATGGGACCATATCGTGCTTCCCATGTGCTTTGTGGTGAAGCAGACTGGCTGTATCTATCATGGAGATAATGACCTGGGAAAAATTAATTCTTCCAAAGCAGAGCCCTGCCCTCAGAGGAAGGCAGAAGCATCGCTTTTCTCGGTTTCTATGGCAGCAACTTACCAACACCTTCCTGTCCCGGGGTTGGGAGGTGGCGTGGTTTAGAAAGTGATGCGCATGGTGTCATGGCCATCCTAAGCATGTACACTTGTCCTAACAATGGCCGCCGGGAATGGAGGCTCCGTTGGGTGACATGCCACGTAGCTGGTGAATGGCCAGAGCTGGGCTTCAGCCCAGGCTGTCGGCGCTGGAGGACCTACAGTGGCCTCTCATGGGACCAGAGACTGGAAGGGAATGTGCAAAATAAAAATGGTGGTGGTGCCGACTCCTGCATGCCTGCCTCTGCCCTGTGTCTAGGCCCCAGCTCTTGGTCCAAATGCCCTCTAGACACTCTCTGGCTGTCCCACGGGCAATGAAACCTGTCCCGGGCCCTACCCTTCCAGGCTTGGCTTATTCTCTTCCATTCCTCACCTGTCACCTGTACCACCCTCCTCTGTGACCTGCTACATCTCACACTTCACAGCCTACCAGGCACATTTGGTCCCAGAACCTCATCTACCTTCCAGCTTAGCTTGGCACTCCATTTCGTACTCTATTAAGACATCTCTACTGCTGAGCCTCAATTTACCCCCAAAGCCCTCATCCCTCACCCCACACATACAACACTTGTCCCTGTACCCTTTCACTGAATCTCTGTTTCCCAAACATGCCAAGCCCTTTCACAAGCCAGAGCCCAGACAGCCAGTGCTTCTGAAGCCTGCACTCCTCCCCTTCAGCAGGTGACCAGATGTGCTGCGACTCACCCTCCCCCACTCAGCCCTGTGCTCTCGTGGGCAGGGACCACCAATCTCTGCTCCCAGAGCTCCCTGCGCAGGGCCTGGCACCTCAGCTCAGCTCAGCTCACAGAATGCCTGCTGGATAAATAAACTGCCATCAAGGGGAGACTTTGGGTACTCCCCGAGCCAGGACCTGGTGAACTTGAACCAGTTCCAGAAAACAACTGAGAAAATGAACAGAACAGCCTGGGGCTTAGAATTAACTAACAGCCCTCTCTTTGTCCTCAGTTGATGAAAGAAGAATTGATGTGCCCTCCAGGTCGGAGAGACTGAGTGCCAAGCTGAGCACCCTGTCAAACACTTTCGCTGAATGTTCAACCTTGGGGTACCCGAGCCTCCCCATCAGGGTGGGCTGTCATACAGCCATGAGGCCATGGGGTCAGGTACTGCCAGTGCCAAGAGAGCCCAGGTAGAGTCACCCACCCTCCTATCCTCTCATCTGCCAAAGGCTCCTGTGCCTAAATTAATCAAGCAATCGCAGGCCCTGATGTGGGCCCCATTTCCTGGCTGTGTCCTGGTCTGCTAGGATTGTGAAAAATGTCCTCCAGAAACCACTGAGGTCACCAAGTCCTTCAAGAGCCCCTTCATCTGGTTCTTTCCCTGCCTGAGAGACCAGAAATTTATCCATGCATCCAAATAGAGGCTCTGCTGCTTCAGTGAATACTCAAAACTGTTCAGTCCTGTACATGTGGAAAATAAGCCACCAGCATCCCTGGGGGGCCCTCCTGGCTGTCCACTGGCACCCCCTGCTCAAGCAAACAACATACCCAGACTCCCATGAAGCACCTGGCTTCAGCAAGCTGCCTACCTGCTTACACAGTGAGCTCTGGCCACCTGGGCAGTCAGAATGATCCCATCCTCCATGCCGTAATGACTGTTCCAGGTGACCCAGGGCTTAACCTATCAGTCCAGAGATTTTTGACATTGCCTCAGGGATGGAGGATTTGCTCAATGTGCTTAATGACACAAGGAACATCTGTGGGAGCTTCCTGGAAAACAAATCTCGTCTGTCTGAAAGAGCCTCAAAAAGAGATATGGTAGCAGTTGTGGAGGCTGGAATTCTGGAGTCCTTTTTGCCACCATGAGGGAAGTTGCTTCAGGACAAAGTGGGACGGCATTCATCCCGGAAGGTCTGCATCAAATCAACTCTGAAATCCATTTAACCTATGAACCCTCCCGGTACATGATCTAGTTAATCCCCTTTGGTGGTAGTGACAATGTAGACAGGTTTTCTTTTTCTGACTGTACTAAAAGATTCAATCCAGCCTGGAAAATGGCTTCCTGCAGAGGTGAGAATTCTACACCATGAAGTAAAAACTGATGTCATTCTGGGCCTCAGTCTGCCTTTCAATAAAAGGGGCAACTAATCAACCCTGTGGTGGGGTAGAAGGATAAATATGTTTGTTGAAAATTCCTGTTTAGACACTCTGAGGACAAGGGTTCCATTTGTCTCCTTCACTCTATATCTCGTACTGAGGGCAGAGGCTGGCCCTCAGTAGAGGATCTGAAGAGAGAATCCCAGGTCCACTGTGAGCCCAGCTGCCCTGTCAAGGGCCTCATGAGATCCTAATTGCCAAATCCAGTGGGTGATTTCCTGTGGTTATTATCCCCACCTGACTCCCAAACACTATAGGTATCGGTGCTGGCTCTGGGGCATTGGATCCTGTCAGGCCTCCCCTCTCCCCCATCTCTTGCTTCTGTTTCCCTCCAAATATTGCTTCTCTCTGTCCCACTGCTCCTGGGTTTTCTCCTTAGGAAAGAAATGAGCTCAGCTGGGGGTAGCTCTGAAGTCACGTTTCCACAGCGTAGTAGCTCAAGATGAAGGAACACTCCTCCTCTGGCTCCAAGTTTTAAAATCCCAAGGAACCATCTGATTGGCCTGGCTTGAGTCATATGCCCACCCCTTGGACCAATCCCTGATCTAATTTGCTATGATTGGCGGCACCCCATAGAATGACCCTTTTGGAGTAATCAAGTCACTCTGGGAATCGGGTGAGGGCTCCAAACACACAGAAAGGAGCTCTGCTCAGCACTCACCATGGCCTCCTCCCGCATAGTGGGATGCTGAGCCTTGAGGTCAGACGCTTGTCTTTGTCTCTCCCCTTCCCTCAGACAGTGCATAGCACTCAGCAGAGCAGTGAGTGACATGTCCTTTTCTTCCTGGCTCCTCTTCTCCCAGGACTGATTTCCCAACCCACCTTGTGCCTGTGCCTTACACTCTGCCTTCTGAATCCTTTTGTCCCAGCACCCTGATGCTTGGAAAGGCTGGACAGACCCTCCCTGCCCAGGAGAAATGGGGCTTTTACCTCCCAAGACACAAGCTGCACACAGAGAGATGAGAACCACAAATTGAAGGGAAAACAACAGCGAATTGAGACACAGAGCGGTTGAAGGCCCAGCAGGGTCTCAGCAAATGATACTTTCTTCCTCTTTCTGTGGCCAGACTTGTGACAGCTGAGCCACCTTGAACTGTGACTGCTTCTATCCAAAACCTCTCCCCTGATGCCAGCTGCAGTACCCTAGTGACTGCTTCTCAGCCTCGATATAAATTCCTGTTCAAACGTGTATTTCCTATGGAGGTCAGGACACTGCACCAACTGGCAGCCTGTAATAACTTAGTATGAACTGGATCCCGGATTAGATGGTAGGAGAGCACCAGCCCAAGAGATACACTGCTGCTGAGAGTAAAGAAATAGCCCCTGGGGAAGAAGTTGCAATTCCACAGAGAAGACTCTGGGCAATCAGAAAGCACCATGAGGATCCCAGGCACTGTGTAGAAGAAAGGTGCTGGAGAGAGGTCACTGCCCACCTCTGTCCAAAATATTCATGATATTCTGAAGAAAAGATCATGGCTTTAAAAAAAAGGAAAAAGTGGCCTAAGTTAAAGTTTGCAGAATGTAGGAACTGAAACACCTCTATGTTGTCTCTAGTTCCTCGGGTGTAAAACCCCCAGGCTTCAAATGCTGGGGCCTAGGCAGCATAAAGGAGACTCCTCTTACTGAGAGAGGTCAGCCGGCAGGTCTGAATGCCCATGGTGTACCCAGTGTGTCACCATGGCTCTGAGACCCAAAGCAACTGAGAGACAAAACCTCCATGGGCTTCAGATGGCAAGAAAACATTCAAGGTCATTCTCCACTGAGATGTGGGTGGGAGAACACTAGGAAGACAGCACGGCAGCTACCACCAGTGATTTGCTTTAAAGAATGCCCGGTCATGCCTGTCTGTTGGCCTTTCTCTAAATCTCCCTGACCACGTTGTCCTTTCGATGTATTGTGCTAATATCAGCAACCACTGATTATCATTACCATTCTTGTTAATTTAATGGAAAGTCATATTTTGTGCAAAATAGGTACAGATGGCTGGAGTCAAGGGTTAATGCTTTCAGCTAGCGAAGCCCAGGGACACCTGGCCACATGTGCTCAGCCTGCAGATGACCAGTTGCTCGGACACACACACTTAGGAGGAGAGAGACTGTTCTCATCCTCTCAGATTGATAGATCAGCAAGCAAACTTCAAAAGGTAAGGGCCTTGCCCAAGCTTACCATAAGCAAGATTCAGCCCCTATTGTCTAGAGGAAGGTCATTACAGCAGGGGTTTTCTTTTTGTTTGTTTGTTTAGAGGCAAGGTCATGCTCTGTTACTCAGGCTGAAGTGCAGTGGCCCAATCACTCACTGCAGCCTCAAACTCCTGGGTTCAAGCAATCCTCTCACTTCAGCCGCCCAAACAACTGGGACTACGGGCGTGTACCACCATACCTGGTTAATTTTTTATTTCTTGTAGAGATGGGATCTTGCTGCGTTGCCCAGGCTAGTCTCAAACTCCTGGCCTGAAGTGATCTTTTCACCTCAACCTCCCAAAGCACTGGGGTTACAGGCATGAGCCGCCATGCCCAACATAGCGGGGTTTTCAATAGCATAAAGTTTATTTGCTTTCCTGCCTCCCCAACTCCCCTCCAAAAAAAGGGAAATTCCAGAGCGGGTGGCAAGCTGTGTTTGAGAACACTTTCCCAAACTGACATTGGGTTTTCCTCTCATGAACCACCATCCCTGCCTGCTCTGGGCATCTGTGTAGCCTTTGCTGGGTGCCTGTTCCTCCCAGTATCCATCCACTGAACCCCTTGGCATGGACTGATGAGCAATGTATGACTGGGCATGACCCGATATCAAGTCTCATCAATGACCACACTTCCAGAAAGCCAGAGAACTGTTTCCCGCCACCTGAACTTTGGCTCCAGTGCCAAGTTCACGTAGCATGGAACAGTGGCATGTCCGGACACTTAAGCTATTTGTGGCAAAAGGATCCGGATGTGCTAATGTTCCCTGTTATTGGATTTTTTTTTTCCACTCGATGAAAACAGATTTTTTTTTTCCAACTGGCTGAAGCTCCATTCAAGTAAAAATGAAAAGAACGTATCGCAGCACATTATATACATGGTAAATGTTGAAAAGAGAAAGGCTTGTTTGCTGTGAGACCCAGCATGGTGGATGTGGGACAGCTGAGCCCCCTTTTGTGCATGGCACCGTGGCCGAGCTAGGTAAGAAGTATGTGAAGAAGCAAGACTGCAAGGTAAGGGAGAGGACATGGGCATGCCAGGCTGAGGGTGCCTCAAAGACTCATGCCAGGGGAATAAGAGGTGGCCTGGCTGGTTAGGGAACATAACCAAGGGGGCTAGCAGTAGAGGCCGGAAGTAAATGTCCATCTCCTTCACCAGTTACCTGAATGATGCCCTGGTGCTGGACTAAGTAGTCAGGTGAAAGGATTGAGACCACAGCAGGGAGGCCTGTTAGGAAATTTGCTTGTACATTAAGCACACATTTATTAGGCTCCTTGTGTATTGGCACCATGCCAGGTCCAGAGACACAGCAGAGAAAAGACACATCAGACCCTTGCCTATCCAGGTCTTCCATTCTCAGATGACAGCCAGTCAAACAGATGTTGTGATGCATTACATAGAAAATAAACAGGTTGGGCATGGTGGCTCATTTCTGTAATTCCAGCCACTCAGGAGGCTGAGGTGAGAGGATTACTTGAGGTCAGGAGTTTGAGACCAGCCTGGGCAACACAGCAAGCCCCTGTTGCAATAAAAAAAAATGTTCAAATTAACTGGACATGTCAGCACATGCCTGTGGTCCCATCTACTCAGGAAGCTAAGACAGGAGGATTGCTTCAACCCAGAGGGTGAGACTAGAATGAGCTATAGCCTGAGCTATAGAATGAGACACCCTCTCAAAAAAAAAAGACAACCAAATAAAGAGGAGAGGATACAGGAGCCAACCGTGGGGAGCAGGCAGAGGGTGACGGGGGCATTTGAATGAGTTTAGATCCAGAACTTAAACGCAGCGATTACCTTTCAGAGTGTGAGCAAGCTTTCAGAGCACAGAGCACTCCAGAAGTGTGCACGAAGTTCTTCAAGTTCGTTCACACTACTCCACCCTCTCCTGCCCTGCCCCCCACTGTGGGCCAGGTTGAGGGAAGGAGTCAAGAATTTCACTTTCTCTGTGATGAGCTTCGTGTGCTGCAGAGCAAGGTCTGAGCCTTTCCCCTGCGCCTTTTTATGCTGTGGCGGTGGTTTGGGGTCTTTTGTTTTTAAAGATCACATTCCTAATAGGACACCTAGCACATGTGGACACTCCACGTGGGCAGAGGTGTTTTAAATGCCGTGTGGACAAAGCACGACTGAGTCGTGTCTGGATGTCATATTTTTTAGCCACATAAAAAGAGCAGGTCTTTGTTGGTGCTGCGGGTGATTAAGTCTCAAATCTCTGTGAGGTCTGAGATCTCAACAGCTGCCGAGGCAAATCACCCGGTTAAATAACGACTCTACAAATATATCACCACCAGGAACTCCACCCCACCGTGAGGTTTTGCAAAGTCTTTGGTTGCACAGGTAGAGCCTTCCCTCTGCTATAGCCTGTGCTATAGGAGGTGTACGTCACATGGCACCCCAAGACCTAACAGAGAACCCAGGAGACTCCCTCGGGGCTCCTCTGTCATTTGGGAAAGGTGATTTGGGGACATGTGCCTGGAACTGCGATTTTTGTGTTTATTAATGCCTGTGATTTCTGCTTAGTGTTGTGGCTTTAGAGCACCTATATGAGGATATAAGAAGCAATGGATGACCATGGTCTTTTCTGGTTGTCAAGAAGGGCTCCCACTAAGGTTATTTGTCCCCAGGAAAGCCCTCTGGCCATGCCAGCCTCCAAGGGCAGAGAGAAGAGTCTAGGAGTTCCTGATTTCTTTTAGGAACGTGCATGGAAATATCTTCCCACGAGGTAAGAACCAACCAGGTGTACAGCAATCCAATTCCGGCACTAACTATCCATCATTAGCACAGACCCCATAAGTTAAGTGTGCACGAAGTTCTTCAAGTTCACTCTTACGACTCCACCCTCTCCTGCCCTGCCCCCCACTGTGGGCCAGGTTGATGGAAGGAGTCAAGAATTTCACACTTTGGTAGTCCCTGGTCCACCCATACTTCTGACTGACTGTCTACAAATTCAGGAATCCCACAACCCCCTCAAGTTTGATAATTCACTGGAATAATTCACAAAACTCAGGAAAATGCTATACTCACAATTACAGTTTTATTGTAAAGGGCACAGATCAGGACCAGTCAAAAGAAGAGACCCACAGCACAAGATCTGGGAGGGTCCCAAATGCAGAACTTCTGTACCCTGTCTTCATGGCCTCGGGGAAAGTCACCTTCCCAACACATTGAAGTCTTCACAAGCCATGAAGCTCACCTGAGCCTTGGTGTCCAGAGTTTTTATTGGGGTTTCATTACATAGGCGTGACTGATTGAATTCAATCTCCAGTTCCTCTCCCCTCCCTGGAGGTCAAATGATATCATGTGCCTCAAAGCCTCAATCCTCTAATCACTTAGCTGATCTTCCTGGTATGCCCAGTCCCTATCCTAAGCCATCTTGTTAGCTGAAATTCAGGTGGGACCCAAGGGGTTCATGAAAAACAAAACATTCATATTTCTTGGGAAATTCTAAACTTTATTACACAACCATCCCATAATGGCTGGGATCACAACACCGACACTCTGCTCACAAAGTCCCCCACTGTTTTGGTAGAGATGAAGATTTCCAACTTTGCAGTCCTTTGAAGCGAGGGAAGAGTACGTTACAGGCAAGCATTCCCATTATTCATTCATGCCCACAGTAACGTAATTAGTTCTGGAGTCCTACTTTGCACAAGACACCATGGGGTTTGCAATACTTCTAGGCCAATTACTTTATGAGACTAATAAAACACTACTGAACCCTGAACCCCTCCCAGGGCCAGCCTGGCTAATGCTTTGGAATTTTGTTTAATCACAGGCTGCAGAGAGAATATTCTCAGGTTGGAGGACTTACCAGGTGAGCCGCTCTCCTAAGGAACATTGTTTGAGTGACTCTAGGGATATTTTGTCACTTGGGTCTGGCTTCAAGTTGGGAAACTGGCCCAATGGGGGCAAATTAGAAGAAAACTTTGGGGAAACAGTGATGAACAAGACCCAACCCCTGTCCAGTGGTTGAGTTCATGAGGCCCTGTCCTGAAACATGGGGGATGAGGTGTCAGCTTGCCGTTCTCCTTCGTGGAAGCAGGAAAAAGCTTTTGCAGGAATAATACTCAGGTGACAAGACCTTGTCTTGCCCTATTCCAATACTACCTCTTCCCAGAAGCTTTCCCAGAACCCTCCCGCCAAAGGAAAGCTTTCCTCCTCTTTGGACTCCTGGGCACCCTGTCAAGTAATCCTTTGTGGTGTCTATAACAACAGCTACTTTGTATCAAGGCCTATCAAGTAATCGCCTGTTCTCATGAGGGTCCTATTTGCCCAGCTGGACTAGAAATTGCCCAAGGTCATGAGTGGTTTCTGAGCATTCTTGCATAATCACTCTGCCAAAATCCTAGTAGAGAGGTACTGTGATTGTCCCCATCTTACAGGAAGGGATTATATTATATTAACAAGATAATGCACATATAAAGCATTTAGCACAAGGTTCAACACATCGTATGCACTAGACATGGATATTTCAGAAACTGAAGCCCAGAGAGGTTAAGTAAGTTACCCAAGGTCATATAGCTACAAAATGTTTGAATACAAGCATAAAGGATCCCAAAGTCCATGCTCTTAATGAAGGTTAATTGGCTCCTGCTGGATGTAAGGTATGGGTCTATCAGATGTCTACCCTCAAGAGTCTTAAATCTTGTGCTAGAGTCAAGTACACACACAAGTGTGATGTAAAGCAGACTGCAACAGGAGGTATGTAGAGTGGGTAAGGACAGGGAGGGGAGGCGCTGGTGACTGTGGAGATAGCATGTGAGGTGAGTCTTGGAAAATGGGTAGGATTTTAAGAGATGGTGTGAAAGGGCATCAGAACAGCATGTTCCAAGACACTGAGTCAGGAAGACATGGCATATGAGCCAGGGATGGCGACTTGCCCATTGCAGGAGATGCAGAGGCCTGGTTGGGCAGGGGTGCTGAGGGGCAAAGCCACAGCGGCACATCGGGATCGCAATGGATGCGGCCACCAGGTTGAGGCATCTGCCCTTCATCTTGAAGGTACCCAAGGAGCAACTCCACCCCTCCCCCCAGACACAGCAGATGTTTGATCAGGAGGCCAATGTCCTCAGCTATTTCCTCACAAGAATCCCGATCACAGTGCCCAGATCATAGCTGTGTCCAACCAGGGTGAGCATCTGGCCCTGCTTGGAGGAGCCAAGGCCAATCAGCGCTGGTGCTCACAGGAGCCTGTCTGGTGGGTCTGCCCCTAGAGATACAGATTTAGTTGTAAGCGAGGAGACGGGTGTCTTATGGTGGAGGATAGAGGGTGAGGGGCCCAACACAGGCCCCTGACAGCCACCCTGTCATTAGTGGCTTTCCCTATACTCAGCAGGGGACATATGCCTGTTTCCCCCACCCCTGGCCTTGCCTCAGTTCCTGTATGGGTTCCATGAATAAAATCACAAGCACAAAAAACTATGGTTATTGAGAAAATAGGTAGGTAAGCAGGCAGGTAGACAGACAGGCAGGCAGGTAGGTAGGTAAACAGGCAGGCAGATAGGTAGGTAGGTAGACAGGCAAGCAAACAGGCAGGTAGGTAGGTAGGTGGTTACATAGGTAGGAAGACAGGCGAGCAGGCAGGTAGGTAGATAAGAAGGCAGGTAGGCAGGCAAGCAGGTAGTTAGGTAGGCAGGCAGGTAAGTTGATAGATCGGTAGGCAGGTAGGTAAGCAGACAGGTAGGTAAGTAGATAATAAGGTAGGTAGGTAGGTAGGTAGGTAGGCAGGTAGACGGGTAGGCAGGTAGATGGGTAAGCAGGTAGATTTATAGGTAGGCAGGTGAGAAGGTACATAAGCAGATAGGTAGGTAGGTTAGTCGGCAGGTAGACAGGCAGGCAGGCAGATAAATAGGTAGATAGCCTGGCAGGTAAGTTGATAGATAGGCAGGTAAGTAGGTAAGTAGATAGGTAAGGAGGCAGGTAGGCAGGCCTGCAGGTAGATTGCACGAGCACCAGGACGTAAAGCTCACATTCAGCAGCATTGCTGCACAACACATCCGAAAGGAAGAGAAAATGATCTGTGCACCTCCCTGGGCAGTTGCAGTTTTCTACACTATGACTGTTTTTCTCTTACTCAGATCCTGCAGCTATAAGGTAATCGTAGTCCTCTGCATGTCCATAAAATAGCCTCATCTCTCTTGAGACCAGAGGACTCATGTGTGCCCTCAAATTCCAAAGCGTCCACATTCTGCCAAAGATCTCAGGAACTGACAGAGTTGGTGCAGAGATTTCCCCACATTTTATATGATCAAGAAAAGAGTTGGTCCCCAGGCTTGCATTTAATTCTGCTACCCTGGGTCCTGAGCTACTAAAACTTTATAGAATTCTTTCTCAGCCTCCCCTGGGACCTCCCCGCACTGGCGGGTGCTACACTTCAGAATTTATGCTCCTTCCTTCTCCAAATTGAAGATTTCGTGTCTTTCCTTGCTGTATCTTGCTTGGGCTAGAGCAGAACAATTTACCTTGGCAAAATAAGTCCTCACCAACTGGTAACACTGCAGGAAAGAAACTAAACCCACACTAGAAATAAATCTGAGCAGAATATTTTAAAGATCATTCCAGAAACAATGGCCACTGGTAACCCACTCTGTAGATACAACTATGTCCATGAGAACACACCTTCTTCTTTCAACAGTCAATGATCTCAGGGTGAGGTCGTGCCCCACAAAGTCCCTGGGAATTGGCCCGGGAGACTGAGGCCATGAACAGGGAACGTCAAAGGCAGATAGAGCAAGCACTGGAAGAGTTGGAGCTTGTCTTTGGAGAGAGATGGGGGAATGAGGGCGGATCGCTTCAACACTACTACTGGTTATTCTGAAGGAAAAAAAAAGGCGAACTAATTCAAACCACTGGTTATTGATTCCAAAAATTTTTTTCTAAGAAAAAAAAAAAGGAGAGGTACCTGGCCCCAATTCAGCTGGTTTTTCTTTCGAAGTAGCCTTTGTCAGTAGATATGACCTCAGATTCCGAAATCAATCTCTCTTTTGGGAAAACAGAAGAGAAAACGGGAAGAGGGCCGGGGGCGCAACCTCAGGGCAGACGGGTATCCCAGTAGTCCCATGCCACCATCCACCTCCAACCCCCTTCATTAACACTTCCAAAGTGCCTTCTCCTCAGCTGACCCTCAAGGTCCTGGTCAAAGGCAGCCAGCTCACCACAGTTCTCACTGGACACATGAGGAAACCAAGGCAGAGTGGCGCAAGAGTATTCTTGGAGCTCCCAAGTCTCCCTACTTTCTCCTCCCCCTGGAAGCTTTAGAGGGGCTTAAGGTAGCTCCTCTCACATCCAGGCCCCTGTGGGAGCCCTCATGGCCACATTCCAGGCCACCAGACCAAGACTTTAAAAGCCTTGCCTCCCAAGCCAGCCTGTACCACACCTTCGGCCTCTTCTTGCAACTGAGCTTAAAAACTTTGATTTCTAAGCAATTATCATAATACTATAAGAAAAGGATTGGGAGTAGCGGGGAGACTGCCGGGAGGGGTCGGGGAAGCGGGATTGGCAGTAGTGGGAATCTGCCTGGGGAAGGTGGGGCACACCTCATCAACAAGAGTACCTGCGTAATGATCATGTGTATACCTAACCCTGAACTGTATCCCACATCTTTAAAATAAAAAAAAATTAAAAGTTAAGAAAAGAACTCTGATTTCTGTTCCTCCTTCATAACAGAATAGAAAGTGTGTGTGTGTGTTTAAAATTTTTCAAATATTTCATGGGGGCCTCTGTTCACTAAGGAACTTACTGGAACTTGGGGGATGATGCACCTGTTACATGGAATGGGAAGTGGCATGATCCTTGCTTAGAACTGAAAAAATAAATTGTTTTGGGAAAGTGTAACAGCTCCATAATGAGTCCTACTAATTCTCCTCTAAAATTACATTTGACCCCTCTGAGGAGTTGATCCAACTGCATATACCACACGAGTGTGACTCAGCCTTTCACACACACACACACACACACACACACACACACACACACACGCCAATTTTCTCCCTGACGGCCTCCAACAAACTGATGTATTTATATCCTTACCAATCTGTAAGTTCTCAGGGTGTGAATGGTTTGTTTACTTTAAAGAGCAGAGAAAAGTAAGGATTATAATCCTGGTGGTTCTGCTCCCAGGGTTGAAGACCAAGAGTAGCCAGAGCCTTCTGTGTCCCTGTGTGACAAGCCTGGGAGTTTGCAAGGGGACAAACCAGCCCTTTGCCAGGTGTGACTCTGGGGGCGGAGGCAAAGGCCCACCCCCTACTGCTGACCATTTCAAAATAACTTGCCTGTCTGGGCATTCACCCAGCGAGTGTAGATAACAGTGGCTGACGCTCACTGAACACTCATTAGGCATGCCCATGCTGAGCTAGGCCCCACACACGGAAGGAGGCATTTCATCTTTGAGGTAGAGGCTGGCTTCTCTCCCATGGTGCCCAGGAGGAGATCTGGAACTGAGAGAGGCTCTGGTGGGAATCACAGGACAGAGTCCTGACTCAGGCTCTTAGCTAACATTTTCTGGGACCCATTGTACCTTTGGGGCCCCTGGGTTCCCCGGTCCCCCAAACCCAAGTGCTCTGACCTTTGTAAGAAGCTTCCACGGACTGACTGTGTTCAGTGGAAAAGATCTCTGTGTAGCAGGGCTGGATCCCACCTGGGAGCTGTCGACCAGAGATGCCAAGGTGAGTAGCTTAAATGGGCCCAATTTGCCCTGCATCCTTCCCACAGGGTGCCACTCTGATCACCCAGATAAACATCTCACTACTCGTCTGCAGCCTGAATCATACCCAGAGTTATGAACTCACATAAAATATTTGAATGGCTATTTTAATTTTTACTCTTGCATTTAGGGGTCCAGCTGATTGGCCAGGAGTTGTTTTGTTTCCCCCCCTCAAACGTTTGGTCATATCCTCACTTTGTGCAGACTAGACTTAAAACGCTGAAAGGTGTGGTGTGACACCTTGCAAACAACGAGCCCGAGGATGACAGGTGAAGACAAGCTCTGAGGGAGGATATCCTCTAAGAGGAGAGGCAGGTCTTGAACCAAAGGCCTGAGAAGGACTCTCAGCTCCATGCCAGATCCCAAGTTGTTGGGTACAACATGCGCCACTGAGTCTCAGGGTCCTCACGGGGCTGAGGGAAGAGGGCTGAGGACCAATAAGTAGCTCTGATTGGAGGGCCAACCAGGTTAGTCCTCTGTCCATCCCCTCTTCCCATGATGCATCTGGAAATGTAGATGACACTGGATTTCTGCCCCAAGTGCTGTGTAGTGGTTTGAATAGTGTCCCCCCAAAATTCATGTCCACCCAGAACCTCACAATGTGATCTTATTGGGAACCAGATTCTTGCAGATGTAATCAAGTTACAATGAAGCCATCTGGAGTGAGTCCTAACCCAATGACGGGTGTCTTTAAAGGAAGAGAGGAGAGACAGACACACAGAGAAGAAGGCTATGTGGAGACAGAAACAGATTGGAGTGATGCGTCCACAGCCAGGGGAATGCCAAGGAACGCCAGGAGCCACCTGATGCTGGAAGGGGCAGGAAGGATCCTCACCTACAGCCTTCAGAGGGAGCACGGCCTTGTCCAAGCCTTGATTTCTGGACTTCTGGTCTCCAGAACACTGAGAGTGAAACTCTGTTGTCCAAAGTCACCCAGTTTGTGGTGCTTTGTTATGGCAACCCCAGGATGCTAATACAGTGTGAAAGTTAATATCAAAATGGCGTCACTTATGTCAAACGTGAACAAAATGGAGCCAGGAGGCCATGGAGAAGGCGTCTTCATGCAGGTACGCCTGTAACAAGACGTATCCCAAGGAATTCCTGCACATGTGCCTGTGGCAGAAACTATGTAAAGAACTCCTCGAAAACGGAGGATTCCAAATATGCCACTTGCTCGGGGACATTATCCAACAACGGCTGGCTCTGCCAGTGAGTAATCACCAGCTCCTGCCATGAGTCCCTTTAGTCAATGTCTTTGTTTCAAAACAGCTTATATTGACTTCTCCTTTTTTTTGTCTTTAAAAGCTTCCCTTTGCCCCAGCTTCTCCAGAAGTGCCTATAATCCATCACAGCCTGTGTATTCCAGATTGCAATCCCTGGCTATTCCCAAATAATCTTCTTTGGTGAGGCCATCTCTCTGCTGTTTTTAGGTTGACAATAGCCTCGTTTGTCTATAAGTTCAGAACATACTTGAGCCTATTGGCTTTCCCCTGGTCTTAAGAAGGGAGAAGAGAGGAACAGAATGGTGCTCCCAGTCTAGGCGTGATGGCTTATGCCTGTAATCCCAGAGCTTTGGGGGGCTAAGGCAGGAGGATCGCTTGAGGCCAGAAGTTCAAGACCAGACTGGGCAACATAGTGAAAAGTAAAAATAAAAAAATGATCCAGGCTTGGTGGTATGCACCTGTAGTCCCAGCTACTTGGGAAGGTGAGACGGGAGGATCACTTGAGGCCCAGAGTTTGAGCTTGAAAATGATGCTTTCTGGCTGTCCCATTCCCACTCTCCTGCTGAGATTGCAGGACTCACCCAGTCATTGAAGCCCATTACCTTGAAGTCTTCACAGGGAGATAACGAGAGACCATCCACCATCCTAGAGTCAGACCCAGGCCCTCAGCCCTGTCACCTGTCTCCTTTGTGACCATTGTTTCCCTCAGTAGACTCCCTATTAAATGGGCATATCAGCACCTGCTCATTTGCAGGATCTACCAGAAAGTGGACCCTCGCTCAGTGGTGACCGGCAGACAAGACACAATAGTGACACAATGAGACCCATGGGAGAGACAGCAGGTAGCTCATCGGGAAGCCTCCTATGTCCACCCCAAGGCAAGGTCCCATAAGCTCAGGCATGAACTTGGCCACTTTTACCAGCTGACATGGACACTCGTTCTGTCAGACAACACCTCTCCTCTATCTGGGGTCATCCTGCAAAGGGGGAACCAGATGGTGTGGCCGCCTCCCACCCTGGGAAGCGCATGGCCGTGGCCCGCTCCCTTCTGGGGCCACCTGTGTCGGCTGTCTCCCTCCCCACCCCAGTCCTCTCCTGAAGGCAGCCTCACTTCCAGGCATCCAGGCCCCTGATGCCTCCCAGAGGGAAGAGCAAGCGGCCCCTCTGCCTGGTTTGGCCCTGTCTGGGCACATGCTGCTTCGGCAGGGTGTAGCAGGCTCAGAAAATGGGAGCCCCGAATCCGACTGAGGGCCCAGTGAGGCCAAGGGGCGATGATGGTGACCACGCCACGTGGACAGGCTCAAGCCCGCACACTGCCCTCATTTCATAGCATCCAAGAGATGAGAGGTCACAGAGGAGGACAGCAAGGCTGGTCAGGGAAGGGCAGGGGCTTGCCAGGACCAGTGAGGGCACCAGGTGGCCCAGGGGCCCCAGGGCAGAGCAGCTTAATCACAGCTTCCAAACCACCCCACAACCACTGCTTTCCCATCGAGGGAGGAAAATGTTAACTGTGTGTGGTTTAGCAGAAGCTCAGGTAAAATCTAAACAAACAAGCTGTGCTGAAGGGCAGGATTGGTGATCACACGGGCTCTCGGCATCTACTTATTTGCCAAACACCTGTTACCTGGTGGCAGGTGTCATGCCCGTGCTGGGAATGTCAACAAGCCCAGTGCTGTGCCAGCCCAAGGATGCAGACACCAGCAAGATGGGGACTTCATACGTTCACACCTGCATGCCAGGCCAAGCACTGGGTCTGTGCAGAGTAGGTGCTCAATAAACCTCTGCAGAAAGAAGAGATGGATGGACAAAGGGACAGAGGAGTCCTCTAGAAGAAACAGAATATAAACATCTAAATACAGCCAGGATGGGAAGAAGATTTGAGTTACAGATGAGAGAGCAGTCAATTCAATCTGCAAGCAAGCCCATAAGGCTGCCTGAAGGAGGCAGCACTTGGTCTAAGCCTGAAAGATGGCGTACAGCTTCAAGAACTGGAGACACAGGCCACAAATTTTAAAAAATACATACAGTTATTCAGAAACAGGGGCAGTGTTTCTGAGAACCTGTACAAGGTCAAACACAATCAGATTCTAGAAGTATGAGGCATTTTTATAAGTGACACAGATTGGGAGTTATAGCTCACACCAAGAACCCAGTGCTTTGGGAGGCCAAAGCAGGAGGATCACTTGAGGCCAGAAGTTTGAGACCAGCCCAGCCAACATAGCGAGACCGTATCTCTACAAAAAATAAAAGTATGAGCTAGGCATGGTGGCGCACCTGTAGTCTCAGCTACTCTGGAGGCTGAGGTGGGAGGATCGTTTGAGCCCAGGAGGTCGAGGTCACAGTGAGCTATGATCACGCCACTGCCCTCAGCCTGGGCCATGGAGCAAGACTCCTTCTCTAAAAAATAAAAATGAGTGACACAAGGTCAAACAAGATCCTTGGAGGAAGTCGAGGAAGCCCAGAAGTCAAAGGAGGCACAGGGTCTGACCACGACCGCCAAGAGAAAGGCCCAGCTGCCACTCATTTGCTAATGCTGTAGTTACAGCGAGGGGTTGGTTAGGCTGCCTACCCTTGGGGGTTCGGGCAGAGCTCACGGTACCCCTGAAGAAGGGTCCATCGAAGGCTGAGGGACAGACCCCATGCCAGCATGGTAGGGAACTGGAACGTACACCCAAGAAGACACACAGAGTAGGGAGCAGAGTGGCAAGAACGACAGTTCCTGAATGCTGCCCCATGCCCAGACTTGGGACCCAGCACTGTACCCTTATGACCACTAATCTGCACAACAACCTGAGAGGCAGGTTTCTTTTACCCATTTTACAGATGAGAGCATTGAGGCTTACAGACATAAAGTCACATTGCTGACGCCATCCAGCTGGGGAGATTGGGGCTTGGACTTTCATCCAGATCTTGGATATCAAAATTCGAGAACTTTCTGCAACAGGGTGGTGGGCAATGGGTTGCCCACCAAGAGAGGAGGGACTTGGCCTAGGGCTCAACATGGAGCGGCCCAGTCTTTGGAAGAGGCCAGCACATGGGGTCAGAATCCTGCCCTTGACAAGGAGGCCTGCCCCTACGGTGCTCCTTCCAGGTGTGAGATACGGGTCTCAGGCTACCTTGGATGTGCACAGGGGACAGAAAAAGGGTCCTGACCAGGAAACAACTGGAATCTTGAAGAGGAAGTGGGCTCAGGAGGGTGATCTCAGTTGCTTCTCCATCCTTGAGTGGCCTCAGCCCCTCAGTTTCTCCTCTCAAAGACAAACCCAGAGACTTAAGGACATGCCCTGGGTCTCACACCAACCCCTGGGATTGCCCCAACTTCATCGGGGTCACAGTCAGAGGAATAAATCAATCATATTGGGCATTCCTGGGGAGCAAAAGAGGAACCTATGTCTGTGGGGTTTCAGGATGAAAAGTGGCAGTGTTGCTGGATAGGCCTACAGCTGGAGTATAAGTGGAGGCCCCTGACTCGCACAAGCCCAAGGGGTTTTGACGTCAAGAAGCCTGGACCATCGCCTGGCCAGGACTCAGCTCACAAGCACACCTATAGGGTCCCTCGGGGTGGCCCAGTTCTCCTTCTCTCACAACTTTTTCCAAGTAAGCATTTTGGAGAGGCATCGGCGTTTGCTGAGATCTCCAGCATCATGGGAAAATTTAACCCACCAGAAAAGCGTATCCAAAGACACTTATCATCCGTCAGCCTCTTGGGGAGGGATTTTTTTCAAAGATAAAAAATGGACTCTCATGCAGATATAAAATGAACACATGTCAAAGACCTTATTTAATTCACTAATTAATGAGGGAGGCAGTTAGATATTACAAATGGCATATAGGAGAATTGAAAGCATCACAATAAAGAATGCTGAAATGAATTTGTAAGTAGATGCAAAACTGGTCTATCCACAGGGTGCTAATAAATTGCCTTCCTGTAGACACACTTCATTTGCATTTCGATGGACAAGAATTTTTTGCATTGTATCGGTTTTCTACAACTTGCAGAATGGCAAAAGAGCCCCAAGACAGAAGAAGACAGAGGTAATTTGACTAGACAGGATGCGCCCTGATCTTTTTTCTTTCTTGAAAAAAATTATTTTTATTGACGCTTTGACATTGCACATATTTATGGGACATAATTTGATGTTTTGATACATGTGTATGTTGTATAATTATGAAATCAGGGTATTTATCATATCTATCACCTCATGTATTTATCATTTCTTTGTGGTGAGAACATCCAAGCGCCTCCTCTGAAGGTGCTTGTATCCGTTTGCTGGGGCCACTGCAACAAGGTACCACAGACTGAGTAGCTTAAACAACAGAAATGTAGTTTCCATCCATTCTGGAGGCTGGAAGTCCAAGCTTGAGGCGTTTGCAGGGTTGGTTCCCTCTGAGGCCTCTCTCCTTGGCTTGTGGATGGCTGCCTCTGTGTCTGCATGTCGTCCTTCCTTTGTACATGCCTGTGTACTAAGATCTTCTTCTTACAAAGACCTCAAGCCTATCAGATTAAGGCCCACGCACGTGATTTCGTCTCACTTTAATCACCTCTTTAAAGAGCCTGTCACCAAATGCACGTTCTGAGGCACTGGGGGTTAGGACTCCAACACATGAATTCAGCCCATAACAGTGCTCTTGTCAAAATCATTTTACTCACAGACTCCCCACCCACCCACCCACCTACCGGCAGCTTCTTGGCTCCCTGCGAGGGCTCCTTCTCTTCTCCTGACTTTGGAGGACTCCAGGGCTGAGACTTTGGTCACCTTCTCATCTTCATCTCCATGTACTCCTGTGACTTCATTCATTCTCACTCCTCTAAATTTTGTCTATAGACTAACGGCTCCCAATTTTCCATCCCTAGCCTGGCTCTCTCTTTCAAACTCTAGACTCTTACATCCAAAGGCTGAGTATCTCTGTGGAGTCGTCTAATAGACATGGTAACTTGTCCAGAACCAAACCCGATGCTCACGATGTCTTCCCCATCCTTGCTGATGACAACTCCATCCCTCCAGGCTCCTGGGTCGAAACCCTCGGGTCATCTTCAACTCCCTCTCTTCCCCTCACACCCACACCCAATTGCCTGGAAGTACTTTCAAAAATAGACTCGGAAGCCAATCACTACTCCCCACTCCCCTGGAGCCACCTGGGTCCAGGCCATCATCTCACACCTGGATAACTACAACCACCTCCTGACCACTCAACCTACTCTGTTCTTTCCTCTCTACAGCAGATAATGTCATTCCTTGTATCAAATCCCTACCGGGCCTCCCCATCTCATTCAGAGTAAAACCCTAAACCCTTTTGCCATGGTTTCACTCAGCTCCCGCCTCTGTGCCTGAAACACACCAGGCACACTCCTGCCCCAGGGCCTTTTCACGGACTGTTCTTTCTGACTGGTTGTTCTTACCGCAGACCTCCGCTTGGCTACTCCTCTCGTGTCCTTCAAATCTGTGCAGAAATGTCACCTTCTCACTGAGCCACCCCCCATTACAGCTTTCTTGCGTATTGTAACTCTTCCCCGAGAACCGTCTCTTCCGGCTACCTGTGTTCTCAGCCCCTCGTCCCGTGTGACTCCTCCTCTTCCCATAACACTTGGTACCCTTTAGCATGCTACAGAATCACCTTAGGCATGATGTACTTTGTTTCCTGGCCCTCTCCCCCTGGAGTGTAAGTGCTAGGACAGAGGGGCATCTGACTTGTTCCCTGATGTGTCCTAAGCACCTAGAACAGTACCAGGCACCAAGTTCTCTCCCCAGTTTCACACAACTTTCTTCCTGACACAAGAAAACAACTTCTCTTTCCTATCAGGGCACACCTGGAAGCCACTAAAACCAGAGCCTAAACAAAAGCCATGGTACTGCAGGAGCCAGGGGACTTGGGACCATAGATGTTCTAGGCTGGCAGAGGAAGACTTTGCAGGGACCCTTCTCACCCTAACCTCATCCCACACTGGGCTGATTTTTTTTTTCTTAAGACTCTGTCACCCCGGCTGGATTATAGTGGTGCAATCACAGCTCGCTACAGCCTCAAACTCCTTGGCTTAAGCAGTCCTCCTGCCTCAGCCTCCCAATCAGCTAGGTGCACAGGCATAAGCCACCACACCCAGCTATTTTTTTTTTTTTTGTAAAGATGGAGGTCTTGCTATGTTGCCCAAACTGGGTCTCGAACTCTTGGGCTCAAGCAATCCTCCTGCTGTGCCCTCCCAAAGTGCTGGGGCTACAAGCATGAGCCACCACGCCTGGCCTGGGCTGACATTTTCTAATGGAATTAAGAAAAGGGAAAACAGAATATAGCGTTCACATTAAAACAGGCTGCATGTTCACGTGTTGCTTAATCCATTTAACTCAGTAGTAACCCCAGAGGAGGGTGTCAGGCTCCCTTTAACCCTGAAGAGTAGGAATTTCAGGCCCTGGGTGGAGATATTAGGAGCAAAGAGAACCAACGCAGCTTGAGCACTAAGTATGTGCTGGGGCTTTACCTTGCCTCTCTGATTCTACCTGTGCCACAGGCCTGTGCTGTGACCCATCAACAAGGTGAGGAGTCCTTGGGGCTCAGGCAGGCAGAACGAGGCACCCAAGGCCACCCAGCCAGTAAGGCAAGAAGCAACAATTTCAACCCAGGACCTGCTCACTCCAAGTCTGGATTCTTTCCCCTGAGAGCGAGGCAGGCCCAGAGGGCAGCATCTGTGTCACTTCCTTGTCCTTGTCCCTGCAGGCTCAGCGGCAGAGCTCTGCTGATCCCGTCGGATCTGAGGGCATCGACTTTGACAGAAGCTCATATTTTACCAGGAAAGACAGGGCCGCGTCTCCGTGGAAGAATTTAATCTCAGAGCGGCGTGCCCTTGTCTAAAACGATGTCCGGGGAACTTGCAACCCAATAAGACTCTGACGAATTAGCCTCGCAGGCTATGGCCCTGGCAGGGGATTTGGGACAAGGCTGGCAGCTGGGGCAACATAATCCCAGCCGGAAAAAAGAAAAGATGAGAAAGAAAGAAAGAAAAAAAAAAAACTCATGCAGGCGACTAGTGTGAAAGGGGCTCGCCAGAGGGGGTTAATTTGTCTCAGGGGTACTGTGAATCTCAGTGGCAAAAGAAAGGACTTCGGGGCCACCCAAGAGGCTCTGATGAAAAATCTCAACCAGGAGGAGCTGGACACTACCTGGGTGGTAATGTTGGCCCCATGAGAGGCCCAAAGTGTGTGTCCTGCAAATGGGCCTGAGTGCAGAGAGTGACCCTGCACACCCTTGACTCTCGTCTGTTCAAGCAACCACAGACAGACACGTTGGGTCTCCTGCCATGGGCCTGTCCAGAGTAAAAGACCCCAGGATATTTGGAGAAAGAATTGGAGGCTTGGTTCTACCCATTGAGGCTTGGGAGTGAGGCCAGAGAACTGTGGGGGTCACAAAGAAGGAGTGATAGGGGAGGGGGTGAGGCTGACTTAAACCTCTTCCAGCTCATAGAAAGCCCTCTGCTCCCACCTGCCTTGGGCCCCGTTACGGCCTTTGGTATGTGATGCCGCCCCCTGCTGACCACTGGGGGTAAAAGCGCCCCAGAACAACTCAAGCGATGGAAACCCTGATTTCCTGTTGCCCTTCCAAGAAGGCTCACCACCCAACCAGACTTCACCAGGTGAGACAGGAAAGCCGGGAGAGGTAGTTCAAGATAGCCAGTCTCGATGGTCTATCCCAGCCAAGAGGGCCTAGTCAACCCCCTCTTGCTCCCGGAGCTCAGAGCTCTACCTGGTTATCCAATATGGCTGAGGCCTGGGTCTTGGAGGCTGTCTGGGAGGCGTGTTCACGGCACCTGTGCTCGTGGAGGGGCGTGAGAGCATCAGGGAAGCTGGAAGTAAAATCCAGTACACCTTGGGGTGCAGTCGGTAAGGTCCAGCCAGTGGGACACTGCAGGATACCTGACCGAGTTTATTTTTTAAAATTAAATTAAATCAAAATGTAAAAACCATAGGGGGGAGTCTATCAATTAAAAGAGACTTATGAGAGATATTTTCTTGGGTCAGGCCCCTGGAGGCAAAGCCTGACTTGGGCCTGGGGAGCACATGATTTATTGATGGGGGAGTCAGGCAGGAGGGGATGTCCAGCAAGGATGTGACCTCAGGGCACACCCAGTATGGCCTGATGGGGAGGAAGGGGTCTCTGGTGGGTAAATTGCCCTGCAGAGCTGTCCTCATTGAAAAGAAAGGGCAGGGAGGGGCTTCAGCCATGGGCTGCCTCTGGGATGCAGTGTAATCCCCCAGGGAGGCAGCTCCTGCCGGTCAAGAGCCCTTCTCCAGAGAAGAGGGACCCTCAGCTGTAGGTGGGTGCCAGCACCACCAATCCCACCCTTCAGGCCCACTGACCCCAAGGCATGACCCCAATGTGGATTGAAATGAGTCCCCCCAAAAGACATGTAAAATTCCCAACCTCCATAATCTGTGCATGTGACCTAATTTGGACATAGGGTCTTTGCAGAGGTAATCAGTCAAGTTAAAATAAGGTTATAGTGGCTTAGAGTGGTCCCTAATTCAGTGACTGGTGTCCTTGTGAGAAGAGACACAGAGACACCCATAGGGAAGAGTCAGGTGAAGACACAGGCGGAGACTGGAGTGCTGTGTTTGCAAACTAAGGAGCGCCAAGATTGCTGGGCACTCCCAGGAGCTGGAGAGAAGCGTGGGACGGATTGTCCCTCAGAACCTCCAGAAGGAACCAACCCCGCTCAGATTTCTGGCCTCAGGACTGTGAGAGAATAAACTGTTGATGTTTTAAGCCATCCAGGTGGGGGTAATAGATGATGGCAGCCCTAGAAAAGCAATACAGGCATAGGCCACCACAGGCATACAGGTCCCTTTTCAGATGTCATTTCAGGTGGGAAAACTGAGAAAGGAAGGAGAAGAAGAGAGAGAAGCAAAGAAATGTGAATACTGACAAGCTATTTGACAATACTGGAGAATAATAGTACGTCTTTAAGTGGTAATGTTGTAGTTGTATTTTCTCAAAAATGTCTTCCCTATTCCTAATGGCAGATGAAATAATATGTGGTTTAGGATTAGTTTCACAATAATCCTGGTGGAGTGGGTGGGGAGGGGGGAGTGATGGGGAACTAAGGCTGTCAGAGAGCTGTTGAAGTAGGGAGGGGAACACACTCATTCATTCGTTCATTGCACTCTCTCCTACGGGTTTGTATTTGTCTATCATGAATATATGTGTGCATATATATATGCATGTGTGCATACATATATATACACACACACTGTATATATCTTTTCTATAATAAAAAGATATATATATATGCACACACACACACACATATATATATATCCAAAAATATATAGAAAAATGAACAATTCCAGATCAGAGGAAACCACAAGCTGTCACCCTCAGAGCAGGGCCCACAGCACGGCTGGCTTGGACATAACTGAGGGCAATTTAGCTGCCGCCTGAGGGCCTGTGCCAGCATGGGGTAGGGGTGACCTTTGCCTGTGGCCTGTGGAGGCTCAATTCCCCTGTGAAGTGCCCCTGAGCCCATCAACCAGTCTTCCCCTGCTGCCAGCCCCGTCTCTTCCCATTGTGACCCCACGTTGTGTGGCCGCCAGAGAGGCTGAGTTGACCCTTCCTCTTTGCAGGGCTCAGTTGGGTGTGTGACCAGCACAATGTCAAGGACCCTGTGCTTAAGAAAGCCTCTCTCTTGAGGTTTAATGCTCCCTGCAGACAAGTCCTGTGTGGTCCAATGACTTTGTCCACTTGGGCTAGGAGCAAGTGAAACTGTTAGAGGAAAGATATCACCTCCTCCGATGAGAGGGGCCTGGCTGTGGTCAAAGCAGCTGGCGCACCCCCAGCCTGAGCTGCAGGCTCTAACAGTCTGTGTCCTCCAAGATACAAATCCACAGAAAACTACTGAGGATTTCCAGACAGTGACCACAGAGCATTAAACCCCATGAGAGAGGCCTTCTCAAGCACAGGGTCCTTGACACTGTGCTGGTCACACACCCAACTGAGCCCAGAAAGGAGACCCAAGCACTGTCCACACAAACCCAAAGGGTGACCGGGTTCTGAGTCTTCTGGTCTCTACATTGCAAAGACCAGGGAAGAGTGGGGTGAGGTGGGTGTGTAAGAGGAGATACGCCACCATGGATAGGTCAGCTCTGTCTTTGGAGAGGGTCATCTCTCAGGGATGCAGAGATCTTGTCCCATTCCCCGAGCCCATCCCCCTGTCTGCCCCCACAGCAGCCCCCAAAGCTCCATCACCAAGTGTTGGCAAAGTCCCTACAGAGGTGGCTGTTGTTTCTCCAAATCCTGCAGGTAGGGTTCCCCCCGCCCACCCACAAATACACACATCTCCTTTGCCTGACCTCAAGGCACCTCTCCCTCCTTCTTTCCAGAACACTGAGCACTTCTCTTCTATGATCATAGACTTTACAAGCAGAGCAACAGTGTCGCTTTCTGCCCTGCATTTTGCCAAATTTTCAAAGCGAGGAAATGAGACAGTCCAGTTTTCCTACTCAGAACCTGTGTTTGTTACCTATGGCTATAGTAAATGAGTATCACGAGTTAGGTGGCTTAAATAACAGATATTTAATTTCTCACGGTTCTGGAGGCCAGATATCTGAGATCAAGGTGTTGACTGGCTTGGTTCACATGCAGGGATGTGAGAGAAAATCTGCCCAGACCTCTCTTCTTGGTGTGTGGACGGCCGTCTTCTCCCACCTCGTCAATACTCAGCCTCCTGTGCTTGTTTCTGTGCCCAAATTTCCCCTTTTTATAAAGACAGCAGTCATACTGGATTAGGGCCTATCCTAATGACCTCACTTTAACTTGTTAAACTCTGTGAAGACTCTATCTCCAAATAATTCACATTCTGAGTTACAGGAGATGGGGCTTCAATATACAAATTCAGGGACTTGGAAGGTATGGGGGATATAATTAAACCCATAACAGAAGGGAGGCCAAAAAAAAAACAAAACAAAACCAGGGTAAAATGCACACACAAATTGGGATCCCAATAAGCTATCTATTGTCTGTGAGCTCTCCTCCCCCCAAATTTGGACAAGGACAAAGACATGGTGATTATAGATGCTCAAAAGGCAAAACCCACAGGGGTGGAGACCACTCCTCCAAGTGAAGAATATAAGGAACAGGAAAGAAATGGACACTTGTCTGTCACAGCCCTGCTTGTTTTGCCACTAACAAAATGATTCTCATGCTTGACTTGTTCTTGGGATTCCAGGTTTAAACTTTTGCTATTATGATTGTAGACACATCCTGAGATACCAAAACTTGACTCTGCTTCCTCTCTGGGGAGGTAAGAGAAAACTGTTGAACTAGTTACACAAGGAGATAAAATATCCTTTTGCTTTGTTCCTTGCATTACCTAAGATTTATGTTCCTGGAAAAGTTGTATGTCCATTGATTTTGCTAAATAGAATCATTTTAAATGCACCAGGAAAGTTCTGACTTAAAGGGGACCACACTGGATTATTTGGAAAAGTGGAGTGCTCACCCCTATTTTATCTCTGGGGTGTATCTAGGCTTCCTCTTACTGCCTTTATTCCATGACTGTAGCGTACAGGGGTGTGTTCAGAGTGTGCAGGGAGTGGGAAAGAAAACCCATCCTGTGACCCAAAGGTGATTGGTGAGCTAATGCAGGTAGAACTCTGAGCACAGTGCCTAACATATAGCAAGCACTCAGTGACTGTCAACTGTCATCATTATGTTAGAATGTCTTCCCTTTCTAGCCACCCAATGGCTCTCCTCCCCTCTGCTAGGGACTTAACATGTATGTCCCTCCAAAATTTATAGGGCAAAGCCCTGACCCCCAATGTGATGACATATGGAGGTGGGGTATTTGGGCAATTATATTAGGTTTAGATGAGGTCACGGAGAGATTGGTGTCCTTATAAGAAAAGACACTGGCCTGACTCGGTGGCTCAGCCTGTAATCCTAGCACTTTGGGAGGCCAAGGCAAGAGGATTGCCTGAGCCCGCGGGTTCAAGACCCACCCGGGCAACTTGGCGAGATCTCATCTCTACAATAAATCAAAAATTAGCAGCATGGTAGTGTGCACCTGTAGTTCTAGCTACTTGGAAGGCTGAGCGGAAGGATCGCCGGAGCCCAGCAGGGTGAGGCTGCGGTGGCCGGGAGCATGCCATCGCACTCCAGTCTGGGGACAGAGTGAGACTCCAACTCAAAAAGAAAAAAAGAAAGGAAAAGAAAAGACATCAGTGAACTCACTCTCTCCCTCTCTCCTCGCCTTAAGGACACAACGAGAAAGTGGCTGTTTATAAGCCAGGAAGGGAGCCCTAACCAGAATCCGACCATGCTAACACTCTGATGTCAGATTTCCAGCCTCGAGAACTGTGAGAAATAAATTTCAGTTGTCCAAGTCACCCAGACTATGGTATTTTGTTAAGGCAGCCAAAGCTGGTTAAGACACCCCCCTTGGAGAATTTGTACAGGCAGACCCTGGAAGGCATATCACAGCAACTGGACCTGTTCTTCACTCTTTCCTCTTTGAATGGCCCCCTCCATTCCTGTTGCATGAATGTGACATCAGTGTCCCCTTCTTCCCTCCTGCAGACATAAGCACCCATGCCACCCCATGTGCCCTCCTCCCCACTGCACCTTGACTCTTCCTCCACCCAAAGGCTTACCCTGGGAGAAAGGCAGAGCGGCCATCTATGGCTTAGGGGGGTTCTGTTAGTAGGTTTTCTCTAGTGACTCATCTGAGTCTTACATTTTGGAATCACAGAATGTTAGAGTTTATAAATCCCCTAGTTCAGGGATCTTCCAACAGCCCCATGGAGGGCACTGCCAGCTGCTGCGTGTGGGAAGGAGGAGTCACCAGGGGCACCTTGGCCGCTGACTCTGAGGCTGAAGCAGCTCCCTTCATCTGCTATGCGTGGTACAGTCAGGGCAGGGCTCAGACACCCCCACACATGCACACACACCCTTACACACACGGGTTCACCCTCACACATTCACACAGTCGTACACACCTTGCACACTCACCCTCATATGCATATACTCACCCTCGCACAGACATTCACACCCGTGTCCCATCCACACCCCAAAAGCTCTGGCCCAGAGTTGGGAGGGCCAGTGTGCCCAGTTTATCGCAGCCCCTCCCCACTCCCCTCAGGTCTTCCTTGGCCTGTGCACTCCACATTCCCACAGCAGGCAGGGACTGTGGTGAGACCCCCCCCCAAGGTCCCATGAGCCAGGCAAGTGGACAGACACACGGACACTGAGTGGGAGTCAAAGGGCGTGGACCCCACCCACGGCACCCATGGGGACTCACAAATGTGACCTCATTTTGGAGCCAGAGGTAAAGAGCCAGGATTTTGTAGGAGTGATCTTTTCCCAAGGAAGCCAGAGACCCCTCCTCTACTCCCAAATCCTTTTCAGATCTTTCAGATGAGACAACTGTGTCTAGAAAGCTAAGGTCACATGACCAGTTGGTGGCGTTGCTGAAACCAGAGCTCCTCTCCTGGTTTCTGTTGCACTGAAAGTTCCCCAAGGGGAGGACACTTCAGGTGGGGCCAGGAGGGGATAGATGTGCACACACGCTCAGGTGCCCTTCCTCCCCCCCCCCCCCACTTCCCACCCCCACCCCCGCCGTTTGCATGGAAGAAAACGGAAAATCCAGAGGAAAGAAGAAAGGAAACCCGCTCCGAGAGCCCGCGTGCGCCAGGCACGGTGCAGAGGGCCTCAAGCACCGTTTCGTCTGATCTGCACGAAAGGGGACCATTGCTAATGAGGAGACGAAGTGCAGGGGAGTCAGCCATCTCCCACAGCGGACGAGCAGAGCTAGATTTGCGGCCCAAAGGCCATGGTCTCTCCTGGACCCGCAGCCTGACGTGCTCCTCCCTTTACAGCTCCTCCAACCAAGGCTGACAAGTCCAGACCTCCCTTCCGGCAAGTCCAGAGCCCCGCCCACTCCACCAGAGCCCGCCCACTCCATCCAGATCCCCACCCACTCGCACCAGAACCCCGCCCATCCCTATAAATAACCCCGCCCAGGCCCCGCCCATCGAAAGGAGAGACTGATCCCCGTTTGCTCTCCAGGCGTCTCCGCTCCACTCTGTGGTTTCCCATTCAGCGTTTTAAACCTGGATAAAAGCCCGGCTCGGTGGCTCAGCCTGTAATCCCACGCCTTGGGAGGCTGAGGTGAGTGGATTACCGGAGCCCGCAGGTTCGAGACCCGCCTGGGCAAGTTGGCGAGACCTCATCTCTACAATAAATCAAAAAAATTAGCCGGGCGTGGTAGCGCGTGCCTCTAGTTCCGGCTGCTTGGAAGGCTGAGACGGAAGGATCGCCGGAGTGACCAGTGCCCTCCAGTCTGGGTGACAGAGTGAGACTCTGACTCAAAAAAAAAAACAAAAAAAAAAACCTGGATAAAGTGTAGCTTTGTTAGCTCTAATTTTGACTTTGGCTACACTCTGTCCTTTTTTAGTTCTATTATGGTCTTAATTAAAGCTCTTTGAAAAAAAGTAAAAATAAACCAGTGCCGGTGAACTTCCTTCTACAGAGTTTTGCTTGTGAATTACCCAGGCATCCAACGGGAGCCGACTCCTCTGGGAACAGTCTGCCTGGCCTGCTGGGGCCAGCTCGGGCTCCTGAGGGGTGCATCACAAGGGCTGCTCCTGTCTGGCATCCTTTTGGGTGAACAGATTTGCTCTACAAAGACTGACGATGGGAAACGAATGACGTGACCAGGATAGCCATGAATTGGTGTGGGGTTCCTCCAGGGAGACTCGGGAGTGGTTCCTGATGGAGGAGTCAGACCTGGCCAGAAACCCAACTCCAACACCTTTTGTCTGTCTGGAGACCTGAGCCAAGTCCTGTCACCCCTCTATGCCCGTGGGTCTGCTTTGGAAATGCAAAAACACCAACCTTATGGGATTTTCAGCAGGCTCACATCGTATGGAAAATGTTCATAGAGGTTTTTGGAATTATTCTAAACTTTCATTTCGTAACAACTAGTTTCCCAAGTGACAGACCTTCACAGAAGAAGGGAATATGCAGGTTGGTTTGAATCAACAGCTGGCTTGTTTCCACAGTTTTAAAGATGACTCGATGCTCTCCAAATAGCCCTGGGTTGAGCAATTGTTTTAAACCTGTGAGAAATGTCAGGATGGACGGAATTGTCCAGAACATCTATAAAGGGAACCCAGAAAGACCCAGACAGCCCATCATCATCGGAGGTCGTGAGCCGGCATTCTTTGCAGACTGTCTGCCCAGGGCTGCCTGACCGCTGGGCTCGGGCCTCCGTCTGGCGTCTGGAGACCTGTTCAAAGGCTGGTGTAGTTTTCGTAGTGAAGGGATCAACTGAGGAAGGGAGAGAAATATACCCAAGAGGGAGGGTCATCAGTGAATAAGAAAGTTCAGAGGTTTCTGGAGGACAAGAAAGTGGATGGGGCCACGGAAATGATGACGTGGGGAGGAAATCTTGACTCAGAATTTAGTGGAATGGGGAGGGGACACCTGCAGGGAGAACCCTGAGAGACTGGCCTGATGGAGAGTGGGGGCGGGGACTGACAGTGGCTTGATTAGGAGCCATTTGCTCCCACCTTTCTCCACCAGCTCCCTCCCTGCCCCTGTGCTGACAGCTCAGGCATCCTCTTGTCTAATCCCAAGGCTATCAAGAGAGAAGAAATCAGCCCCCAGAATTGTCTTGCTCCCACCGGGACTGGGGGCATCCAGAGCTGACCTATTACTCTCCCACTCTCAAAGGAGGCCTGGGTGTCGACACGCTCCACCTGGTGTATAAAGACTCCACTCAGGAAACCAATGCAGAAGGGAAAAGTTACACACCGGGCACTCACCGGGAGAAAAGCGGAGGGGGGGAAGAGGGTGGTATCAACCATCTATTCTAAGTCCTCATCGACCACAGCAGGCGTCAGTGGTTACACTGAACTTGCCAAGTGAAGAAACAGAAAAAGAGGCCTCTTATCTAGCATTCCAGGAACAGCCACAAGAATAGCTACATACGGAAACTGGAAACTGTTCGGAGAGGTGGTCCTGGAGACAGCAGGGTGAGGCAGGAAGAAGAGGTCAGAAAACTGCCACTTTTCTTTTTTTTTGAGTTGGAATCTCACTCTGTCGTCCAGACTGGAGGGCAGTGGCTGCTCCCGACCACTGCAGCCTCGACCTGCTGGGCTCTGGCGATCCTTCCACCTCAGCCATCCAAGTAGCCAGAATGACAGGCATGCACTACCACGCCCAGCTGATTTTTTGATTTATTGTAGAGATGAGGTCTCGCTGCCCAGGCGGGTCTCGAACCCGCGGGCTCAGGCAATCCACTCACCTCAGCCTTCCAAAGATGCAGGATTACAGGCTGAGCCACCGAGCCCGGCTAACTGCCACTTTTCATCCTAAGCACTTCCACTTGATTTGATTTATAACTGAACACCTACTTAGGCTGCTGGAAATTGTGTACTTTTTTTTTGTAAAACCAGAACATTTTCACAAGACAGCTGGGGTACGGGCGCCAGTCACAATAGAGAAACTTACTGGGTCTTCAGTTTCAGAGCTTTGTTTGGTGCAGACATCTGCTCAAAAGACAGTAGATTTTCCCTGTCCCCGACTTATCTGAGGCAAGCTGGTTAATATGCCAATTTGGATAGAAAAAAGGGAGAAAGGGTGCAGTCTGAAGGGAAGAACAGAAGGAAATGTTTTAGAACTCAGAGTATCCACTATATATATAAATATATGTATATGTATATATATATATATATATATTTTTTTTTTTTTTTTACAAAAGACATTGCTCATACAACAGCCTTGAGAGAGAGAGAGCTTGCAACAATATACGCCCAAAGACAACATCTCCTTGAATGCAGACAGAATCTAGAGGTGCTTGTGAAACAGTTCAGACAGGTGGTCCTGGAGTTCTAGAACTTTCTTTGCATCTCACGGGCTAAAAGGTCAATACCCCTAAGGGGGACAAGAAGGAAAAACTAATTGTAAATTCACAAGTCAAAATTGTTTTCTAATTCTATTCTAGAGCAAAATCTTTTTTAAAATCTAAAGTGAGAACTTTTCATGTCACCAATATGTGTGTAAGCAAGTTCGTCACAGTTCCCCAGCTGAGCCAGTCACCATGGCCATCTGTGTGGCTGCCTCTACTGTAGGCAGAACATCTTATTTAATTAGATAATAATTAGATAAGTGAGAACAGAGGTGTAGGAAATGTCAGTGCTAATTTCCTTTCCTGCACAGGCCTGCATCTTGTTGCTTGACTTTTAGCGACATTCACACCCGTCACAAGACGACCTTGACTTCAGGAATGTGAGACCAGAAAGGTGTGACCGTCACTTTTCTTACTGTGTCTGACCTGAACTTGTGAGGCAGGAGTTCCCTGGAGATGAAGCAGCTGGGCCTGCCTTAGACATTGTGTGTTCCAAAGGCCAAGGCCAGTGTCCTCACTAGAGGTGGTTCATGTGCAGGAACAGAGAGGGGAAGACTTTACAGATCAGAACACTTTTCAGGCACCAGCTTTGCCTGGGACATAGAGTTAGTCAAAACTCCCTCACAATCAAAAGTTCCCATTTTGGTTGCCAAGTTGCTAGTTTATGGTTGCTATGGTCACTAAGTTGCTATGTAGCCCACTTGCAGTTTTTGACTTTAAAAGCTCCTTACTTGCTCTGCTCAGGGCCGAGAGCTTTTATGGCAATAGCCTCTCTTGGTTGCCGGCTTAAATAAAGGACTCTTAATTTGATTCTCTGCGTGTTGGCAACCTACCTTCTTGCACTCCGGTCACAACAGTCCCAAAGAAGTCATGAGTCTAGAGAGACATAAGGAGTGATTCATCATCCCCTATGAAAAAGGAGGGGATTGCCCTTGGGTCTGACCTCTGCAGTGCAAGAAAGAGCAGAGACAAGCTCTTACAAGTCTTGCTTCCCCAAACATCCTTGTCTTGGTAGAAGGCAAATATACAACTCATCCCAGTGGGGTCTGTGTCCCAGCCGAGAAGGAACGGGACCACCTGTGCGTGTAGCTCTCCCACAGTACATGCATAACAGTTGCTTTTGCTCAAAGCTAGTACCAAAAATTTCACCCATTCTACCCAGGCATTTTGTCTCCATAACCTGTTTTAATTTCTAGAGTTTGTAACCCTTTGTATTGGGTTGTAAATGATTCCATCCCCTAGGATGCCCAAATGGAGTAGCAACATTCACTCCTGGTGTTGTGTGGTCAACATACATCTACCCCCAATTAGGACAGGGAGTTTCCTGATGATCCATGTTCAGGACAGAGATATTGATCTATCTGTGGGAGCTGTCTTTGACCTTTTAGATCTCCACAACATAAAACTTGACAAGCATTAAACTTTTTACAGTTAGGTTTTTTGGGCACCTTGTGCACCTTCCACCATTTTTCTTCCCCTTCCCTTATTAAGTTATTTGTTGGTTCCTTAACACATGTTAATGTGTAATGTATAATGAGTCCAACCTTTACCTGTTGTCCGTATGGTGGTCTTGGTGGTCAGGAGTACTTGATAGGGGCCTTCTCAGCTGGGTTGAAGTTTATCTTAAAGTACCTGTAAAACTCATACGCAAGCCCACATTGTAACAGATTCTCCATACTAGCTGTTTTAGCTGCTTTAGCTAAAAATGACCCCCTATATAGCCTTCCAGTAATCAGAGGTTGTAATTTTCCCATAACTAAGGGCCTATATCTTTGGTTTCCATAACTAAGAACCTACACCCTTGGTTCCCCAATTAATGGAAACTCCCTAACCGCAAGTTCCATATTTATTTGTATACATTTGCACATCTTGCTTTCTAATTTTAATGGTTGTTATGTTTGTGCTTTATGCCGTGTAACTTAAGGTACCTTACGTTTGCACCCCATGCTATGTAGCTTATTTAGTAGTTTTTGCCTTGCTTCATTTGGGGCCGAGAGTTTTTGGAGACATAAGCCCCTTCCCTTCTCAGTTGCCGGCTTTTATTAAATGACTCATAATCTGATTCTCTGCGTGTTGGTAACATTTTCTCACACTCCAGACACAACAATCTTTCTTCCAGGACTTCATTAATACCAGGTCTCCAGACTGGTCTGCAGGCAGTTCAGGAGGAGGGTACAGGGTAGATGTGGCTTCTGAAGCTTGTTGCTTTGTTTTGTTTTGTTTTGTTTTGTTTTGTTTTGACCCCACCCTAGAGAGATTAAATTAAGACCTTGAAGAGTTTAAGTATTAACATTTTTGAAAGTACAGGATTGCAGGTCATTGTAAGTTACTTTTTTTCCACGAACTTTTAACATACCATTATTGACATATTCATACCATTTTTTAGCACACTCTAACCTTTTTTTTTTTTCCTATGCTTTTTATTATAGGACAAAAATGTACTATACAAGATCTTTTTCTACATAAAATTATGATGTAAAAAAAACTTCAATTCTTTTAAAGCTTAGTTTTCTAAGTAATTGAAAACCTTTCAAGCCATAACAGCAGTTGGGACTGGAGAAAAAGTTATAACCAACTTAATCATATACCAAGATTTCTTCATAAATTCCCCTTCTTGAACTTTATCCTGACTTCCACATACCATTGATGACATGCTTGGACTCTTTGTTTTGCCTTGTATTTCCCTCTTTTCTTAACAACCAGTCATTTTACTTTAGGACAAAATTTTATCATACAAAATTCCTTCATATACAAAATTATTTTTTTCTTTATAATTTTCCTTATCAAAAATATACCTTTACATTCACAACTCTTTTTATAGCTCTCTCTCTCCTACTTACTGATTTTTTTCATTAAAAAATAACCTTTTAGATAACCTCCAGATTACATAAAATAACCTAAAATTTTAGTGAAAACCTAGGAAACAAGAAATTCTGGACTATCTGTTAGATATTTATATTTTAAAGTTGAGACCCTTTATAAAATGTTAGAAACATTTTTCCATATTTTAACTTTTCTTAGTTGAAAGTGAATCAGATATTTAATGAAATTTTAAAACAATTTAAAGATTTTTAAATTATATGAAGAGCTTATCCATAGGCATTATTTTATTCATATTTACCTAATTTGTGTATTTATAGCAGTTTGCTTAATTACTTATGAAAACTGAGCTCTTAGACAAGGCAGCTATTATTTTAATTTATCTCCTGGCTAATCATTTTTAAAGTCTGTGAACATCAGGTGCTACCCAAGTAAGAATCTTAAAGATAAATACATGAACATTTTATTGATAATTCAGAAGATTTAGGTGGGTTTTTTTGTTTTTCACTTGGAACCAATAATTTTAAATTAGTTATACATGTAGCAAAAACATTTATGCAAACAAAAATCATTGGTTTTGGCTAGGTTTATAGTTTTATAATTTTTATGTCAAATCTTGACACTTAAAATATCTAGCAGAGGCAAATGCAAAACTTACTTAATTAGTAGACCCAGGCAAAAATGTACGCTGACAATTTCAAAGACACTTTTCATTTTATTAATAATTTTAAACATGTTTTTATTTATCAAAGATCATTGAAGTCACATGAACTTAAAAAGCATTTAGATTTATTTATTTATTTTATGAGTACTCATTTATTTAGAAGCCAATTTGGTAGCATGCTGGACAAAACATATAACATGCACATACATGCAAACACATTCAAACATACATGTACACACACAGAGATTTAACAACCTTTACCTCTAAACTTCAGCCATGAAATAGCAACAAACTTACCATTTTACAAAAGACTTCAAACTATATTTCTGACAAAATTGTAAACTGTTTGCATGCTAAACTTTGTTTGCTCCAATAGACAGTCCAATAAAGGCTGTGGATCAAAATGGGGGTAAAGCAGTCTCCATGGTAGTGCAATTTTTAAAAACTGTTGTGTGAGAAACGAACTCACCTGTCCAAAATCAAAGGATGGACACAGAGACATGCAGTGCAGCAGAAGCGAGACTTTAACGGCGATCTTTCAAGGTTGGGTGTCTGCTGGGCAGGCACGCCAAAGCAGGAAGAATCAGCACTTTTATTCCTAAAATGCGCCTCCCTCTCCTGGTTCCTCACTGAAGGAATACTTGCAGGAGTTACACGCTTTGCTGTAGGATGCCTACATGATATATGTTGATTGGTTTTACAGAAGTATCTCATTTACATGTCTGATTTGCCAATTGGCTTACAGGATTACTCTTCTGTTTGGATTCTGCCAAAAGTTTAAACATGTAGCATAAAGAAGCAGAAAGTGACTCAGCAAAGGAATTTAAACATGGCTCAGAGTTCATTTTGAAAATAAGTCATTCTATTTCTTACAGCTATGAGCCTGGTTTCTGGGTAATTGGATAAGAGGCAGATGTAACATTAGAAGTTGTCGATCACCGGTCACAAACATAAATCAGAGGCACGTAGATGTAGTAAGTGCACAAGACAACCAGGTCTCATCGTCCTCAAGACCTGCTGCCTCGGGGATCACTCCTTCTCCCAGGAGCTGAGCTGGGAGACACTATCTCTCAAGCAAAGGACACCGAGGTTGGAAAGAAAAGAAAGGAGGTGGCTTGGGGCTTATAGGGCCATAGCCATCCATAGACCTTACTAGCCTGGAGTTACAAATGTGGCCACCGTAATTTCCACATCATGGTGGCTCTGAACCCACACCAGTGTGGCCCCAAAGCCTCAGCACACCCTAATGTCACACCCTTAGATATTTCTAGAAGCCTCAAGGAAGATCTTAAGTGGGCTCAGGATCCCACATCCTAGTTCTGAGACTCCAACCTTCTTGCCTCTCCCGCCAGTAACCCCAGGAAACCACAGCAACCTTCATAGGTTTAGTTGGCCATGCCCATCAGAACTCCCTGCCTCCTGTCCCAGCCCAATAGTACTGAGCAAAGGGAGGAACACATAGGAAAGAAAGTTCCCACCCCCAGTGGAGTGCAGACGCTCCCCTTCAGTCTGATTGGACCATCTCAGGTCACATGGCCAGTCGCGGATCAATCACAGTCACCTTTCTGCACCTCCAAGCTGGGAAAGGTCAGTGCTATGGGAGGTGAGGTGACCAACTTTGCTTAGTGCAATGGCGGAAGCAGAAAGAAAAGTGAATGCTGCATAGCGTATTAGTCAGGATTCTCCAGATAAACAAAACCAGTAGAACATATATATAATAAAGGGATTTATTATAAAGAATGGAAGGCCTGTCATGGTGGCTCATATTTGTAATCCCAATGCTTTGGGAGGCTAAGGAGGGAAGGTAGCTTAAAGCCAGGAGTTTGACACCAGCCTGGGCAACATAGTGAGACCCAATCTCTACAAAATAAAAATTAAAAAAATTAGTCAACCATTGCTTTTCTAAACACTTTTTAGGCCACGTGGCTCTTTGAGCTGTGTCCGCCATGTTTCCTAGCTTTGGCCCCCTTCCTTATCTTGGGGAGGTGAAGCTCCTCTCTCTCTCTCTCTCTCCTTCTAATTTACTTTCTGAATAAACTATATTTTCCAATCTAAAAAAATTAGGCATGGTGGCACATGCCTGTAGTTCCGGCTAATTGGGAGGCTGAGGCAAGGATTGCTTGAGGTCAGGAATTCAAGCCTGTAGTGAAATATGATCAGTTCAATGCACTCCAACCTGAGCAACAGAGTGAAAAATGTCTCTAAAAGAATGTAATTAAAAATTGCAATTAGGAAGCCCAAGAAGTCCTAAAATATATAGTCAACAAGCTGGAGACCCAGGAGAACCTGCAGTATAAGTTCAATCTGAGTCCAAATGCAAAGCCAGGAGACCAATGCTCCGACTCAAAGACAGTGAGACAGGAGAAGTTCCTTTTTCTCCAGCCATTTTGTTCTATTTGGGTCTTCAACTGATTGAATGATGCCTACCCACACTAGTGGGGACAATTTACTTTACTCAAGTCTATCAAGTTAAATGTTAATCTCATCCCAAAACATCATAATAGACACCCCAGAATAATGTCTGACCAACTGTCTAGGCACCTCATGACCCAGTCAAGTTGACACATAAAATTAACCATCACAGATAGACACCAACAATGTGCACCGCAACCCTGGTGTCTGTGCCCAAGGTCATCACGCCATTGCCCCTGAAGCCATGGCCTCTCATAGGTCAAACACTGTTGAATCTACCTCCGCAGTATCTTGTCAGCAGGATGCAGGACACTGTTCATGCTCAGGGCTTCACTGAGCTTTTTCTGAAAATGCTTCTCCACATCACAGTTCAAAACCAACTCCAAGGGCTCTTAACCCCATCCTCAGGGTCCCCTCCCTGGTATTTCCCTTTCCCACCTCCTTCCAGACACTCCCACCCAAAGCCCTTTCCTCCTCCTTCAGCTTCCCCTGAGGAAAGTCTCTATTGTGATCAATTCCTGAAAATAGATTAATGACGATTGTACAGCAGGGGTAGATACATTCGCTTCACACTATACTTTTTCGAAGGAGGAAACTGCTTGAAAATGCCAGATATGTATCAAATTGTCAGACGTACATGAAGCCAGCTAGATAAATTGGTGCACTTAAGTCATGGTGGTGTGTGCTTTATGACGAAGTCAAAATCGCTTAATTTTTGTCAAGAGAAAAAATAAAAACCAGCGACTATGATTATGAGTAGTCTGTGCTCCACTCATTCTCCACACTCGAGCCTGAAAACACCCTGTCACCAGCCATGCACTTGTCTCAGGGCTCAGACAAGAAACAGAGACCCTGTGATGACTGAGAGATGAGACAGATATAGACAGATGATAGGTAGATAGAGCCGGGCTCAGTGGCTCAGGCTGCAATCCCGCACTTGGGAGGCCGAGGTGAGTGGATTGCCTGAGCCCGCGGGTTCGAGACCCGCCTGGGCAACTTGGTGAGACCTCGTCTCTACGATAAATCAAAAAATCAGCCGGGCGTGGTAGCGCGTGCCTGTATTTCCAGCTCCTCGGAAGGCTGAGGCGGAAGGATCGCCGGACCCCAACAGGTCGAGGCTGCGGTGGCCGGGAGCGGCCACTGCACTCCAGTCTGGGCGACAGAGTGAGACTCCAACTCAAAAAAAAAAAAAAATAGATAGATAGATACATAGAGATGAGATGAGATAGATAGATGATAAATAATTCGAAAGATGATTTATAGATAGGTAGATGAGATAGATGATAGATAATAGATAGACAGATAGGTAGACAGACAGACAGACATCTACAAACAAGGAAAAGAAAAGTTAGAGAAATAGGGAAATCATCTACAAAAGTACCCTCACTTCTGACACCTTCTGCAAGTTCAAGGGGTCCCCAAGACCACCCTCAAGTTTGATAATTCACTAGAAGCACTCAGAGAACTCAGAAAGCTGTCATACTCACAGTTACAGTTTATCATAGCAAAAGGACACCGATTAAAATCATCCAAAGGAAGAAGCACATGTTGTAAAACCCAGGAGGATGCCACACATGGGGTTTCCAGTTGTCCCCTCCCCACAGAGTTGTGAGCAGCA
Source organism: Cephalopachus bancanus (assembly GCA_027257055.1). Taxonomy (NCBI): domain Eukaryota; kingdom Metazoa; phylum Chordata; class Mammalia; order Primates; family Tarsiidae; genus Cephalopachus; species Cephalopachus bancanus. Next base: position 4,307,433 of record JAPVLO010000067.1, read on the forward strand.
CTAACATCTCCCAGAAATGAGGTGTGACAATGTACACAGAGAATTGCCAACCAGGGAAGTTCACCTGAGCCTCAGTATCCAGAGTTTTGATTGGGGCTCCGCGGTTGACTGTCCTAGTGGCTGAACTTTTGTCCTCAGCCTCTGGGAAGATAATACATGGCCCAAAGCACTCATGATAAATCAGATGTTAGGCTATCCAGTGGCAAAGACCCCAGGTAAATAAAGTTTCCTATCAGGCAGTATGCTCCAAGGGCATAGAGGTCACCTCCCAATAGCTGAAGACAAAGGTCAAACATCTCTTTGGATAGAGTTAATTCAGATACACAGAGAGGGGCTGGAGAAATAAAGATCTGAAAGAGGATGTCAGAGCTTCCCTCATCAGTCCACCAAAAGCACAAGTGGGTGAACAAGATAGAGTTTGCAGGAAAACCCAAAACAATGGTGGGGGCCTTGGGCCACAGCTGGTCAACAGGGCCAGCAGTTGGGAGGATTGAGCCAGACACAGAGCAGAAGAGAATGGCGACTGGCTGGCACCCATCAACAATATCTGTAGTATTACTTTTGCCTTCCGAACCCTATGCAAATTCTTCTTTCAGCCAGCTTTAACCTGAAACCACTCAGGGAAGAAGATTCTGGGTCATAAGGTATCTTAGTCCATTTGGGTTGCTATAACAAAGTACCACAGACTGAGTGGCTTGTAAACCACAGAAATGTATTTCTCACCATTCTGAAGTCTGAAAGTTTGAGATCAGGGTGCCAGCATGGTCAGTTTCTGGTGAGGGCCTCTTCTGGGTTGCTGAACCTCAACTCTCATTGTGTCCTTGAACGGCAGAAAGAGGTAGAGGCAATTTTCTGGGGCCTCTTTTATAAGGACAATAATCCAATTTGTGAGGGATCTGCCCTAATGACCAAATTACTTCCCAAAGTCCTCAGCTCCTGATACCATTACCTTGGGATAGGAATTCAACATATGAATCTGGGAGATACAAACATCAGTCCATAACATGGGGACTTAGCCAAGTTGACATAGCACAATCCGGCATGCCTGTGCTGTCCATCCCATGAAAGCCAGGTCTAGGCTCAGGTATGAGCTCAGCTGGGTACCCTACACATTCCTAGTCCAACTGCATGTCTTGACTCTGCAGGCAGGAATGGGCAGTAGGAGGCGCAGAGGCCTCTCCAGCACCACCATTTTCCCTCAGAATGAGGATGCGTCCTATGGAATCCAGTGCACTATGTGGACCTTGGCTCATTGGCTCCAGGCTGGTGGGAGCCTCACACCTCCTAGGATGCATCTGTCACTTGACATTTGGACACCACATTTGGAAGTGTGGCGGTAAGTAGGGCTGCCCACAGGATGAGTCCTATGTGCCCATCTTGGATTCAGCCACAGCCAGAGGCGTTTTGAGTTTGCTTCTCCTGGGTATTGCTCTTCCCCCCCGAGTCTCCTTGCCTCCATCACAGCCGTGGACATGGCCTCAGGAAAGGCTCTTCCACTTACGTATGGCACCAGAGCATCTAGGTCATCCAGGTCTAAGGGAGGAACAAGCAGCCTCTTGAGCCAAGCTCTTTGTGTGCAAGTGGCTCGTGCCAGCTGCAGAGCAATGCGGAGACTGCAATAAAAAGCAAAAAACCACGGACAAAGGTCTCACTTGCCACCCTGAGTCAGGTGGTGCCCCCGTGACTCTAAGGAATAAGATTCTCCACCTTCAATCACCTTCTGAGTGTCCCTTGGAAAAACATGACATTTATTGACATTTTACTTTCTATAGGAAATTCAAAATGGGCCATAATCTCTCCACCTAGATAAATCCTATTGACAATTTTAATAATGAAAGTTATATACATGTACATGTGCCTGTACATATCTCTCTATACCTATAAATGCATGTGTAAAATTAGAAAAATATCAAGTTTAGAGAGATGCTATACGATAGCAGTAAACCTGCATAATAAATCATCCCCAAATGGTAGTGGCTTACGTTGACAAATGTCTTTCTCAGTTTTAGGTCTGCAGGCTGGCTGGAACAGCTCTGCTTTAGTCCGTGGGTCTCCACATCTCCCTCAGACCAGACGACTCAGAGCATACTCTTCTCATGCCAATGGCAGAAACACAAGAGAACTGGCCAAAACAAAAAAGCACATTGAAAGCCTCTGTTCTCCACAATGCTCACTCCCATTCTACTGCTGAAAGGAAATCACATGACCAAATCCAAGCAGAGACGCCTACTTCTTCTTCCAATGGGAAGAGAAAGGGGTGTAAATATCCACTGAACAATAGTTCAGTCTACAGACTTCTACAAAGTTAAGAAAGAAGTAAACGCTTCCCTCCCCACTCCCACATAGAAATCTACACATGCACACATGTATAATGCAAACATTTACATGTATGTGAATATACCTATTTTTAAATACAAAAAGAAGTCCTATCATATACGTGCTCTTTGTTCCTTTCGGAAAGCTTTGCACGTATAATTTCCCTGTTGATTTATCTAATAAACTCTTACATAGGAATCTTATGTATCGAGCACCATTTTAAGAGCTTTACGAATGTAACTCATTTATTGGTGCAAAAATTTATGTATTTTGAGACACTCTAGAGAGTATATCCTAGGATAATTTTATTGCTGAGAATATTTTTAATTTTCGTGATTATTTTCTAATTGTCTTCTAGAAAGAGTGCACTGATTTACACTCCAACTAACGTGTAGCAAAGTGTCTGCTCCGCCATCCTCACCAGCCCCAGGGCACCACAGTTTTCCATTTTGGTTAATCTGATAAATGAACAACAACTTGCACTGTTGTTTGTTTTGCATTTCTTTCATTAAGAATGAGACTGGGCATCTTTCCCACATTTATTGGCCATTTGTATTTATTTTGCTATAAATTGCCCATTTACATCCTTTGCCCATTTTTCTATTGGGGTATTTTTTCTTATTTATTTATGTAAATTCTTTATAAAGCAAGAAAATCGGCCTGTCACATTTGTCTGCCACAGAGGCTGCAAATATGTTTTCCCAGTTTTTCATCTGTTCTTGATTTTGTGTTATGGTCTACTTTATCAAACAGAAGTTTTAGATTTTTACATAGTCAAATTCATCAAATTTTTTCCTTTCTGAGTTCTAAGTTTTGTTCTTTATTCTACTCAAGCCATCTTCCATAATTTTGTGCCCTTTTAAAACTTTTTATTCTGAAACAATTAAAGACTTACAGAGAGTTACACAGACAGCACAGATTGGTCGTGTATAATCCCACTCAGTTTCTCCCAATGGTTACAGCTTACATAGTTGTAGAAAATGGCATTGGTACAACGTATGTGTGTGTGTGTATGTGTGTATAGTTTTATGTTATTTTATAGCTTGCATAGATTTGTGTGACCACCATTACAGTCGAGATAGACTTGTCCATCACCACAAAGATTTCCTTCATGCTATCTTTCTGTAGGCACATTTATCTCCCTTCCCTTCACCATCTGTAACCTCTAGCAACCACTAGTGTGTTTTTCATCTCTATAGTTTTGCCATTTTGTGAATTTTATGGAATTCTACAGTATGTAACTTTGTGTGACTGACTTTTTAGACTTATCATAATGCCCCTGAGACTCATCTAATTTGTTGCTTATATCAACATTTCATTCCTTTTAATTACTGCTAAGTAGTATTTTATGTTATGGATGTTCTGCAATTTGCTTAATCATTTCCCAATCGAAGGCCATTTTGTTTTTTCCAGTTTCTGACATTACAAATAAAGCTTCTATGAACAATCAGGTTTTTGCAAGGCATAAGTTTTCATTTCTTTAGGATTAATACCCAGGAGTGCAATTGATAGGGTGTATCTTTAATTTTTTTAAACTGCCAAATTACTTTTCACAATGGTTGTTGATAAATTCACTTTGTCAATCTCTGTTTTTCAGTAGATATATTTAGGCCATTCACATTTAATGTAATTATTATTATATTAGGGTTTATGCTGACCATTTTATTTTTGTTTTCTGTTCATCCTATTTTTCATTTCTCTGTTGTCTTTTTTCTGCATCCCAGTGGGTTACTGCAACATTTTTTTAGAATTCCATTTTGATTTATGGTTTTTTAATGTATCTCTTTATATAAGTTTTAAGATTACTTTAGATATTTTACTACGTATGCATAACAGTCACAGTCTGCTGGCGTCAACACTTAACAAGTTTGAATAAAATGTACAAATTTCACTCCCCTTTGCACTTTCTCATCTATAATATGATTGTCTTGAATAGTTCCTCTACATAAATTGAGTACTTCATCAAGAGTTATAATTTTTGCTTAACCATAAAATATAATTTAGAAAACTCAAGAGTAAAAGGAAAGTCTTTTATTTAGTCATATTTATTGCCTTTCTGTTATTCTTTCTTTATTCTTGGTGTTCCAATATTTATTCTTTTTGTTTAGAGAACTTTCTCTAGTCATTCTTTTGGAGTAGTTTAGCTGGTAACACATTATCTTAGTTTCTCTTTATTTGAAACCTATCCTCTTTCTCCTCTCCTTTCAGGACGTTTTTTGTTTTTTGTTTTTTTGAGAAAGCAGGATTTATTGAGGACAGAAAAGCTCCCACAACAGGAGAGGACCCGAAGGGGTTGCCTCCCTGCCCCCTTGCCTTTTTTTTTTTTTTTTTTTTTTGAGTTAAAGTCTCACTCTGTCACCCAGGCTAGAGTGTAGTGGCATGATAATGGCCACTGCAACCTTGACTTGCTGGGCTCAGGTGATCCTTCCACTTCAGCATTCCAAGTAGCCAGAACTACGGGCACGTGCTACTATTCCTGGCTAATTTTTTTTTTTTTTTTTTTACAATGTAGAATCCCTGGGCTCAGGCAATTCTCTTGCCTCTGCTTCTCAAAGTGCTGGGATTACAGGTGTGAGCCACCACACCCAGCTCCTTTCAGAACTTCTATGAAATTAATGTTATATATCTTGTCATCATCCCATAGGTCTTTGAGGCTCTTTTTCTCTCTGTTGTTCAGATTGGTTGATTTCTATTGTACTCTTGTCAAGTTCACCAATTCTTTCCTTTGTCCTCTGTGATCACCCATGGAGATTTTATTCTGATTATTGTATTTTTCAGTTCTAAAATTTCCATTTGGTTCTTTTTTATATCCTCTATCTCTGCCAGGACTTCCTATTTCTTTGCTGAGACATTCTACATTTTCATTTGTTTCAAGTGTCTTCATAATTATGAAAGCATTTTTATGATAGCAGCTTTAAAATCCTTTTCGGATAATTTTAACATCTGTGCCATCTCAGTGTTGGAATCTGTTGATTTCCTTGCCTCATTCAAGTTGAGACATTTCTCGGTTTGAGTATAATGAGTGATTTTTTAAAAGTTGAAACCTGAGCCGTTTTATATGTTATGAGACTCCAGATCTAATTTAAACTTTCTGTTGATGTCAGACCTCCTCTGACATCCCCCCAACAGGGAGAAGAAGGGGCACCTTGTTACCTACTGGGTGGGGGTGTCAGCATGGGTTCCACACATTGTCTTCACCAAATCTGCAGAGGAAAGTGGTCTCATGACCACCCAGGGAGAATGAAAGTCTCAAGTCCCCACTAGGGACTTCTGCCACCACCTCAGTGAAGGGTTGGGATAAGGTGCCTCACTACAACCGCCAAGGGTGAGAGTCTGGGCTCTTCACTCGCCCTTTCCTGGTGCAGTAGAGGTAGAGCCTCTATGTTTTCCACCTTGTTTGGTGGGAGTGCAGCGGTCATTGTCTAAGGTTGTCTGTCTTGCGTGGCTGTTCCTTTCATGGTCCTTTCCTCTAAACATTTGGTCAGATTCTCTAGAACCCAGTCAGGGATATATGACGCAAGAAGAAAACCCAAGGAACTCCCTGCTGTGTCATTTCTCGGGTCCTGAGTTCCCAGCCCGTCTGCCTTTTCTCATCATTTTTCTGAGTTTTTCTTACATTTGTTTTACATATGATGACTAAGGGTTTTAGCTGCACTTCACGGGAGGAATAGGGAAAAATCTATCTACTCCCTCCTTATGGAAGGTATGGCTTATTTTTTTTTTAATAATACACTTAAATCCCTGATCCGTCTAGAATTCATTTTCATGAAAAGAGCAATGCGGGGACCCTGGCTTCCTTTTTTTTTTCAGGCTATTCTAAGCTATCTCAATAACATGTATTGGATAATTCCATTTTTCCTCCACTGATTTGAAATGTCAAGCATATTTCCATGCATATGGGGAACAGTGTCGGAATGTATTCTGTTCTATAAACCAGTGTGCTTCCTCAATACCAAGTGGTTTATTTACTGTAACATCAAATGCATGCACTTTTTGTTGGAGTTGTCCCTCATTTCTTCTGTCTGAGGTGCCCCTAGACAGACCCTCTTCCCCGCTCTCTGTCTTAGCTTCCTGTGGCTCCCTTAACAAAGTACCATAAAGTGGGTGACTTAGAACAACAGACATTTATTATGTCACATTTCTAGAGGCCAGAAGTTCAAATGCAAGGTGTTGCGAGGTTGTTTTCTTCTTGGTGGTTCTGAAGGAGAAGCTATTCCAGGCCTCTCGCCTAGCTTCTGGAGGCTGCCAGCAACCCTTGGTGTTCCTTGTCTTGCAGATGTGCTACCCCAGTCTCCGCCTCCGTTGTCACTTGGCTGTCTTCCCTCTTTGTGTCTCTGCATCTCTTCTCTGGACACCAGTAGCACTAGATCAAGCCTCCACACAATCCAGGATGACTTCATTTTACCTCAACTTGTTATATCTACAATGACCCTGTTTCCAAATAAAATCACATTCTGAGGTCCCAGGAAAGACATGCATTTTTAAGGGGGGCATTATTCAACCCAGTACAGTCTTCAACAGGCTGCGCTTGTCAAGACTTCCATTATCAGGCCCCCACCTGTGTCCATTCGCCTTCTCCAGCTCCTCAGTTCAGGAGCCCCGGCATCAGGGCCAGATCAGAACCTCCCTTCTGCCCCCAGGTAGTGATCACTCTGCCCTCCAGATGCCCACCAAACCATCTCTTCCAGCCTGCTCACACCCCACCAGCTTTTGCATGGCATCTTCTTAAGAGAAGCTGCCAGTGGAAGCTCACTGAGGGCGAGAATTGTTTAGTCTGTATAACCGACCACACTCCCTAGAGAAACAGGATCCCCAGACAAATGGGCACCAGCAAGGGGAGAGATCAGAGCTCCTCTGTCAGGGAAGGTGGGGTTCAGGGCTCTCAGAAGTACTGCACAGCAGGGGCAAACATCTGTGAGAATATTTTTCCACTTGATACCTTATCCAAAATTCAGAGTCCTAATAGACCCGGTACTCTGTGCTGGGAACCAATTTCAATATTAGGCATTTCCCATAGACTATTTCTATTCCTCACGAAAGCCCTGTGAGGGGTACGTTGCTCCCATTGTACAGAAGAAAAAACTGAGGCTCAGAGAGAGTTAAGCTGCCCTCCAAGTCACACGTGAAGAAGATGCAGTTAGGGATCTGAACCCGCTCTGTCTGGTTTCTCTCTCCCTCCTCCCAGCACACCAGGGACCCTCTGAGGACTAAGCCTGGCTGTGCCGCTAGGTCTACCCTGTGTTCCTTATTGCCTGCAAGGATATCTGGTTCAACTTTTACAAAGGAGTTCCTGGTAATGACCTCTATCTTCAAACAGGGAGGACCCAAAAGTATTGAACCCAATTTGTCCAATCAGTCTCAGGGAAAAGGAGGTTCTCACCACAGTGTTACTTTGATGGAAATTTTATGTTTTGCCTTTTGAAGCTGAATAAGAGCAACGACAATAATAATCATAATGGCAATACTGACAGTCTACATTTATGAAAAACGTTCTATGGGCTATGCTAAACTCATTGCATGTACTGTTGTATTCAATCTACACCAATGCCAGTTCACCAAGGATGAAACTGAGGTTCAAGGAAGTTAATAATTTGGCCACCCAAGCTCATCCAGCTGACAGGTGGCAGAGGGAGGATTTGAGCCCCAGAGTCTGACCCCGAAACCTTCCTCTCGGCCACCATGGTGTCTACGCCATGAATAAAATAGCAAAAGGAGGATGCCATGCAAATGCCAAGAAGATGAACATTCCAAATGGCAAGAATCACCCATGCAAAGGTCCTGAGGCAGGAATGAGCTTTGCTACGTTGAGAAAACAGAGGACCTTTGCTGCTGGAACCCTGAACCAGGGCAGAGAATTCTGCAAGGTATAGGAGACAAACCCAACTCCAGATGGCAGAGGCTAGGTTCTAAGATCATGCTCTGCCATTTTGCAGTTGACTCACTTTGAGCAAGTCACTTCCCCTCCAAGCCTCAGATGGCCCAGATAGCAACTGCCCTATTTGGACAGTACCTAGTTTCCTCTGTCACTGGGCCTCAGAACTTCCCCTAGTTCCACTCTAAGCCAACATTTTGGTTTGTTGATAAGGGTGGGACATTCACGGTCTAAGTCCCAGATACACTTCTCCAAGTCATATTCTGCAGGGACCACTCCCCACAAGCTCTTCCCTGTACCATATGGAGACCCAGTGGGTTAGGGTCTGCGCTTTACCCTGTGGCCGGCTCACACCAGCCCATCCTTACCTCTGTGTTTCCCACCATCACCTTAGTAAGAGGAACTCTGCTCACTGGGCCAACATTTGTAAATTTCATGAGCAGATTTCTATCAACTCCATCTCCAGCAAGGCTGGCCAAGGAGCACGTCTGTCTCAGATATCCTGGTTCATGGGGCATTCATCTGTACCTCACACAGGTCTCCTGTTCTCAATGAATTATAGGACAACAAAATGCGTTTGGCACTGACACCCGGGTGACCATAACTTCATCTGGCTCCAATAAGCCCAAAGGTTTGCCAGGAGGTTTTGTCGCTGAGGGTCATAATGACACATATCAGTTATTATTTGTATCATAAAGTGTGCAGATCTCCCGATTAATAGAGATTTCTGGTGGGAAATCTTCCCTACTTGGGAAGCAACACATAAGGATGGAGATGGTTTTTCAGCCCCACAAATATGTCTTGATGAAGATGTACATTGCCTTCCCTCACCCTCATTCCCTCCAAAGCTTGCTGCTGTGTCACCTGTGTAGGACAGACACAGAACTACCAACCAAATACCTTCACACTCAGCCCCAGGAAGATCTTTCCCTCCAGGAAGGCGAGTGACGCTTCAGAATCAGTCATTGGCTACCACATCATCCTGTCCTTCTCAAGCGCTGAACTAACACAAATTCACCCCATCAGGTCCTCCTGATCCAGCTCTGTTGAACCAGCTTTTAGATGAACACGGCAACATTTAAAATAAGCCCAAATTAATCACACAGAGAAAAGAGCACGATGCAATCCAAGATGATTTTAATATCAGGAAGAGACAGTAAATTTCATTTTTATTATTCAGTGTAGATTTATATTCTCATTACCTATCACACTCACATATGAGAAAAAAGCAAGTGTGAAAGCGCCTGTTTTCCATACAGGGGATCTCATAAACTGTATTAAGGATGCGATCATTATACTTAGACATTTCACAGTCGTGTTTTCTTAACAGCCAAAAGCACTTTCATTTAATATTAATAAAACAGATGTTTTGGCTGACAGTGGCTGGAAAACATGTGGCTTTTATGCGTTCATGAGTGATGGCACCTCTCTCTGCAATGTTCTCCTGCTGGTCAACACTTCCCCAGTCCAGAAGCCCGACCTCCCTTAAAAAACAGAGACAGGGCCGGGTTCGGTGGCTCAGCCTGTAATCCCCGAGCTTTGGGAGGCCGAGGCGAGTGAATTGCCCGCAGGTTAGAGACTCGCCCGGGCAACTTGGCGAGACCTTGTCTCTACAATCAATCAAAAATTAGTCCGGTGTGGTAGTGCGTGCCTGTAGTTCTGGCTACTTGGAAGGCTGAGGCGGAAGGATCGCTGGAACCCAGCAGGGTGAGGCTGCGGTGGCCGGGAGTGTGCCACTGCACTGCAGTCTAGGGGACGGAGTAAGACTCGAAAAAAAAAAAACCAAAAAAAACAGAGGCAGGGTGTTGCAACCTAGTCCCTCTTATCTTGTCTCACAGCCCTAAATGAGGGTAAGTGAGGGAAAGTAGAAATCCATTCTAATGAACCAAGGCACTAAAGACTAGGAAGTGTAGGCAGAGATGCATTTCTCTCTTACCAACCCCTCCTCGGCAACCGACTTTAATTTTGTTTTTGAAATTCTTTTTTTCATTTCGAAAGAGGAGCTCACTTTGTCACCCTGGCTGGAGTGCGGTGGTGTAATCACAGCTTACTGCAGCCTTGAACTCCTGGGCTCAAGCAATCCTCCCACCTCAGCCTCTCAGGTAACTGGGACTACAAGTGTGCAACACCACACCCAGTTAATTTTTTATTTTTGATAGAGATGAGGTCTTGCTATGTTACCCAGGCTGGTCTCAAACACCTGGCCTCAAGTGTTCTTCCCACCTGGGTCTCCCAAACTGCTGGAATTACAGACATGAGCCACCGCACCCAGGCCCAATTTTAATTAATTTTGAACTGGGTTATAGAAATAGCCACGGAGCACATGACTTTAACACCAAAGCAAATCACAGTAATATCTGTGAGGTGGGGGAAGGGACAGAGTTGCTCCACTGGGCCATGACCGAACATGCAGCACGCTCTTTGCAAACTCTGTTTCCGTGGCCGCAGGACAGCATTCCAACCCAACAATGAGCCCAGACACTTTTCTTCTCATCACCATAAAAACAAAGCAGTTGGTTGGGTAAATTTCCCCTTGGCAACCTCTTGTTCAGACAGATATAAGATTTTTGAAATGTGCGGGGATGTTTGCTCCGCAATACCCTGGACGATTCAACACTTGGCTTGTCTGAGACACACGCTATAAATAAAAATGAAAACCCCGCACCGGTAGTACAGAGCTGGCTCTCTTGCCTTCCAGGCAGACGATCGGCTTATTAGGAATGCCTCCCGGTGCCAGCCAGGAAGGGAGTGGGAGAGTGCAGCCTGAAGAATTGATTTGTTTGCGGGGCAGCCTGGCCGACAACACAGAAACACAGGGCGCCAAGGTGAGGTTAAAGGGCCAAATGCCCTCTGGCTTTGAGGACTAGCTGCTTGCAACACTGGTCACAGTGGAGTTCTGGGACACACGTCTTTCACCTCAGCCGAGGAAATATTTTAAAGACCCGGTGGCGCCCATCCAGAGATGGTTCAAGGGGTGCAGAATTGTCCACTGCATTCACAAGAAGCAACGATGAAGGCTTATTTTAACCAGGGACCGAACTCGTCCAACTTTGTCACTCTGTGCAAGGACCTCTAATCCACAGGGATTCAGATCCCTTCAACCAATTACCCAGATAATCTGGCCTGGGATGGATAAATTGCTGGGGAATCAATTGTTGTATTTGACACTAAACAGGGCACGTGATGGACCGTAGGTTTCGAGAACACCCTTAATGAATGGCAAAATGAGCAAATGAACCAAGGACACCCGAGCTTTCTTGGGGGTGATAAGTCAATGCTCTGAGCAAAATATGTGTAGTCAAAACTGCCTCGGAGAAACACTTACATGGGCCAGAGAGAAGCAGGATAAATGTCACCCTGGCGGGAGCTCTTCACAACCACCGTTATAGGCCCCATCACAGGTTTGTAGCATCACTCAGAAGGGCTGTGTCTTAGCTGTTCTAATAAAATACCATAGACTGGGTAGCTGAAACCCCAGATGTTTATCTCTCACCATTCTAGAAACTGGGAAGCTCTGCTGAGAGCCCTCTTCCTGACTTATAGATGGCAACTTCTCATCATATCCCTACCCGACAGAGAGAGACAGCGATCTCTCAGGTGTCTCTTCTCATAAGAGCACTAATCTCACTGGTGGGGACTCCACTCTCATCATCGAATGGCCTTCCAAAGGCCCCACCTCTTTATACATCATATCATGGGTTAGGGCTTCAACACCTGAATTTTAGGGGGATACAGACATTCATTCCATAGCAGGCTGGCTTTCCATCCCTGGTGAGGCCAGCCCGTTTCCCTGGCTGTGCCCAGAGGAATGAGACAGAGGGTTGGCAAGTGCTCAGATACCTGGGTGCACAATGCAATCCGCCTAGATGACAGAATCCACTCTGCCCAGTCGGGGGCACAAACACACTGCCCACCTCAAGGCATGGCCTGTGGTCATGTGTGTTTACATTAATATTTTCCAGTCCTCTCTACCCGTCCTCCTCTTTTTTTTATGCCGTGTGTGATGATTCAATTCTGGAGTTTTAAATGACTACATGAGACCATCGCAAGATCAAGCTATTTGAAATCCCCACAGCTGTAAGCTCCTTTGCCCAGGAACCAATTGCTAATCCAGGCCCAGGGCACTGGGCAGCTGTCCACCCTGGTCACGGAGCCCGCTGAGCTGAAAACTTCCCTCTCAGTGGGTAGAAAGGAAGGTGCACGGTACGTACCAGGGCGCCCAGAGCATTTCAAGGGAAGGGTGGGAAATTATGCTTGTAATCAAAAGGCAAGAATGTCCCACCAGATGAGTAATGGAATGGTCTTCCATAATCTATTGATTTTATAATAAAAATTCCAAAACGATATAAAATATGAAAAGAGCAAATGATCATGCCATGTTTCAGGGCAAAGAGGGGTCCTCCCTAGACCCCCACCCACTGCACCTACAGCACCCAAACCCTGTCTCCACCTTACTTCCCTCCCCACCACCACCCCTTTTCTTTGTCCCAATTGTTCTCCTAGCTCCTCTTCAACCAGTCAGGCTTAAACCCTCACTGCTCCACTGTGCTAGCTTCTTGTGGCTGCTGTTAACAAATTATCATAAACTGAGTGGCTTAAAACCACAGAAATTCATTCTCTCACAGTCTGGAAGCTAGAAGACCAAAATCACGGCATCAGGGTTGGTCGGTTCCTTCTGGAGGACACGTTGGGCCTGGACACACCAGATTAACACTGAAACTCTGGAGTGATGGAGATGAAGAGGCTACTGTGTGGTTGGACAAAAAGCCTGAAAGGAGAGAGAGAGAGAGAAAAGGAATAATGGCTGAGCTTGGGACCTTCCTACTTGAACACATGGAGAGAAGAGGAGAAGCAGGGTTGGTTTCTTCCGGAAGCTCTGAGGGAAAATCTATCCCATGCCTCTCTCCAGCTTCTGGGGGTTGCTGGCAATTTTTGACTTGCAGTGGCATCATTCCAATCTCTGCCTGTGTGTGTGTGTGTGTGTGTCTTTTCTGCCTCTTACTTCCAGGATGATCTCATCATGACCCTACTTCCAGGATGATCTCATCTCCAGACCCTTACCCTAATTCCATCCTCAAAAATCCTTTTCCAAATAGGGCCATGTCCACAGGTCTCAGCTGTGAGGCCTTGGACATATATTTTGGGGGGGCCACTCTTCTACCCACTGTACCCACTACAACTGGGGTTACCACAGCAGCCAGTGGTCCCCAAGTGTTGAGTCAATCAATCCTGTGTTGATTCTCTACCCACACCGGATCCGGGCCACCAATAGGACTCCTCCCCCAGGTACCCCTTAACTTGAGCCCCCAGGATGTCACGGTCTCCCCAGCTCCTCCTCCTACTCCCTGGAGCTCCTTGTCCGTCTCTTTTTCTGTCTCCTCCTCTTCCCTCATGTGTTGATGTTGAAAGGTTCCAGCCTCAGCCTATAATCCCTTTGCTCTCTTGGCTCAAGGCTCTTGCTCCTACCCTGCAGTCGCTTCCTCATCCTTCTTACCCCAAAGTGCCGGATTCGCACATCCAGCTGCCTCAGTGTCAAATAGGCATGTCATGCCCAGCGCGTTCACAACAGACTCCTGGGCTTCCTCACAAACCCACCTCTCCACTGTGCATCCATCTCTAGGGATTGCCACTCTACCCTGCTCGATGTTCAGGTCAGAAACCATGGCTTTGGCACTGGCTCCTCTTCCCCTCATATCAAATCCAGCAGAAATCCTCTGAGCTCCATCTTCAGGACAAATTCAGGACCCACCGGGTCTCACCACATCCCCTGCTGCCTCTCTCTCGGAGACATCAGGAGCCTCCTAAGTGGTCCCCCATACTTCTGCCACAGCTCTGTTGAAAATTCTTTCTCAACACAGCAGCCAGAAGCCCCGGGAAAACGAGTCAGCTCAAGCCAGCTCTCTGCTCGTGACACCCATTTCACTTAGAGTAAAAGTCAAAGGCATCGGAAGTCCTACAAATCCCTTCCTGATCTGGTCTTCGGCTATTCTTCTGGCCTTGTCTCTCTCCCCAGCTCCCTGCTGCCACACAAGGTCCCCCTTCTAGTTCACAACCACTCCCAGCCTTGATACTGGCTGCTCTCTCTTCCTGGAATGGTCTTTCCCTAGGTGTCAAAGCGGCCCCTCCTTGACCTCCGCCAGATCTTTGCTCTCATGTCACCTTCTGAGGACTCCCTGACCATCTCATAAAAAGGACAGGCCAGGCTCGGTGGCTCAGCCTGTAATCCCAGCACTTTGGGAGGCCGAGATGAGTGGATTGCCTAAGCCCACGGGTTCAAGACCAGCCTGGACAACTTGACGAGACCTCGTCTCTACAATAAAATTTTTAAAAATTAACCAGGCGTGGTAGCGTGCATCTGTAGTTCCAGCTACTTGGAAGGCCAAGGCGGAGGGATGACCGGAGCCCAGAAGGTTGACACTGGGGTGGCCATGTGCGTGCCACTGCACTCCAGCCTGAGCAACAGAGTGTGACTCCAACTCAAAAAAAAAAATTACCAACTGTCCCTTGGCCCTGCTGGTTGCATACCCTCTACTCTGTTTTATCTCTCTCCTTCGCTCAGACACACACTGCTGGGGCAGGGAGGTTTGTCTATGTCGACCACCAGCGGATCACAATATCTAAAACAGTGCCTGGCATCTGAGAGGCTCTTAGCAAATGTTTATGAACAAAGTGGGAAAAACGAAAAACAAATGTCATAAAAACAAAAAGGGTTTAACTGTAAAATACATCACCTGCCAAAAGGTGTATGTAACCTTTGCAAACAGTTTAAAGAATAACCAAGCCCCAGTACCCACCACCCACTTGAAATGAGAACATAACCTGTTTATCTGAAGTCTCCTGTTTGCCCCCCTTCACAGTCTCCCCCCCCCAAGTTAACCACAATCCTTAATTTACATTAATCATTCCTCTGCTTTTCTTTGATGTTTTCCTGGTATGTATGTATCCCTAAATACATATATTAGACATATACATAATACATACACAGATACATGCATAATGCATATGATAAATGTTTCTTCATTCACATTTTTAGAAAAAGTATGTTTATGTGCATGGAAGTGCTGACAGTAGTCGTCTCCAAATTATGTGACTTTTCATTTTCTCTTCTTTCTTTTCTGTATTTTCCAAAGCTTTTCTAATAAACATGTATTACTTTTGTGATCAGAAAATAATGAAATACATGCTTAGAGACATCAGAATAGCCTCATTGTGAAACAGGCGGCACACTTGTCTGTGAGGCAAATAGATACAATTTCTGCCCCTCTGTCCCTCTATGACTTACCCTCAAAAGCAGGTTCAGATTTGTTTAGCATGGCAGAGAAGCGAATATTGCTTAAATGAATCTCAAAAGCGACATGCTTACAGCCACTGCCTGGGTGAGCCACTGCCTGGGTGAGCCACGATGGAGCGAGCCTTCGAAATTCTGCCCTCCAGGGGACGTCCCCCCAGGTTGTGTGGCTGCTCTTTCTGTGATTTGTAGAGCTGATGTGAGAGGTCTGGGTGGTCTCTAGTCTTATTACGGTGACTTATCTCTTCAATTATTAAAGATGCTGACAGTCTTTTTTTTTTTTTTTTTTTTGCCTCTTGCTACTGTCAGGAACACACAATATTCAGGCTGAGGGGCCATGGGGTGGGGTGGCCTGGGAGGCTACACTGGGAGCCCAGTCCTGTCTGATCCCTCTCCTGGTGGGCTCTTGTGCTGGCCTCATGGGCTCCGAGCCCGCTTCCTTCTCTTCAAGGCGAGGATCGAGTCTGGAAGAGCATCTGTTCTAGATGTGCTTCTGATTTTTATACTTTTCCTCTGCTTTTTTCCTCTTCTTTCCTAAAAAGTGACAATGAGCCCAGGGTCACAGAGCCAAACTGCCTGGACCTCCATCCTGGCTCTGTGGGTCAAGCTGGTGACCCACAGCAAGCTCCCTCACCTCTCAGAGCCTTCACAATCTGTGAAGTGAAGATAAAAAATAGGCCTGACCCAGAAGCACAGGCAGAATTCACTGCAAACAGCGCCAGCGGGCAGCCAACACTACGTGCACGTTGGCTAGGCGTCTGCTCCTTTTCTGCAACGCTACCATTTTGGGATTATACATTCTATTTCTAGGATGTTAGTGGTTGCCCTTACATCTTTAACATGGATATTTAACCTAAGATACCTGAAGTTAACGGATCCATCCTGTCTCATGAAAGGGAAGTCTGGGTACTCAGAATGGATGGTGCTTCGATTCCACTTCACATACCCTGTGCCTCCACTACTTATCATGTTGTATAGCATTTTCGTTTAACTCTGGTTTTAATCATCTTTGACCGGGCACAGCGGTTCATGCCTGTAATCTCCACATTTTGGGAGGGTGAGGTGGGAAGATCACTTGAAGCCAGGAGTTCCAGACCAGCCTGGACATAGTGAGACCCTGTCTCTACGAAAGTTATAAAAATTAGCTGGGCATGGTGGTGCACACCTGTAGTGGGTGGCTGAGGTGGGAGGATTGCTTGGAACCAGATGTTCGAGTCCACAGGGAGCTATGATCACGCCACTGTACTCCAGCCTGGGCAACAGAACAAGACTCTCATCTCTTAAAAAAATTAATTATTTAAATCTTTAATATTAGCCTTTCGTTGCAGGTATTACATTAAATACTTATTTGGTAGTGAAGACATTTTGGATTTTCTCTAGTTTCTGTGGCCCCATCTTATATCTCTCAGCCCCCACAATGATATACACACATTAACATGCACAGACACACAAACCTAATATGCTCCCCCAAGCACATAGACACATGTGTATGAACCTACACATGCTCACACATGCACACACAGCTACACTTGTACATCTACACACTAACATACACATGTATGCACATAGACATGTATGCACATCCACACACACACACACCATGTAGGCCTGTATATCTCTTCCCTTCCTCATCAACCCTTGCCCATCTGGGTTCCCAATTCCTCAGCATTTTGCTATCTCCTAGGATAAATCAACGGACAAGTGTCTCCCAGGCTGAAGTCCCTGAACCACTGTATTAGAATGTCCTGGGGATTTCAGATCGGAAGAGATTAAAGCGAAATTACAACTAAATGCAATGTACTCAGGGCATGATCCTGGAACAGAGAAGAAAAGAACATTTGTGCAGAAAACAGTCTGTAGTTTAGCAGAAGGCATTGCGGCATGTTAATTTCCTGGGTCTGATCACTGTGGTTGTGTCCAATGTTAGCTAGAGGGAAACTGAGTGAGGAGTATCTGGGAAACCTCTGTACTATTTTTGCAGCTTTTCTGTAAAGTTAAGAACTAACTTAAAATAAAAAGTTGGAGCCGGGCTCGGTGGCTCAGCCTGTAATCTCGCGCCTTTGGGAGGCTGAGGTGAGTGGATTGCCTAAGCCCGCGGGTTCGAGACCCGCCTGGGCAGCGAGACCTCATCTCTACAATAAATCAAAAAATCAGCCGGGCATGTAGCGCGCGCCTGTAATTCCGGCTACTCGGAAGGCTGAGGCGGAAGGATCGCCGGAGCCCAGCAGGTCGAGGCTGCGGTGGCCGGGAGCGGCCACTGCACTCCAGTCTGGGCGACAGAGTGAGACTCCAACTCAAAAAAAATAAAATAAACTAAAAAGTTGGTTTTGCTTTTTTAATCACCTTGGGAGTTTTAAAAATATACATTTCTGGGCCCAGTGCACACCTGTGGAGTGAGAAACTCTGGGAGTGGGCTCCAGACAGCTACACTGCTATTTAGACCCTATGTCCAAAAGTAATCATGTGCTGAGCTACTGAAGGTTGAGGCTTCAGCAGATGAATTTTATGGGGACACCATTTAGCCCATAACAGCCCTGTAGACCCTCTGGTCATTTCCCAGGTGCATGTGCACAGACCCAGGGCTACATCACCCCCTGAGCTACACTGGCTCTGCAGAGGGGTGGCCACATGGAGCCTCACCTCTGCACCCCTGCCCCGTTCCCTTAGTCAGGGTTTGAGGGTAGCCATCCTTGGGGGAAGCACCAGCCCTTGAGGCCAGGAGCAGAGCAGAAGTGGGGACATGGGGACAGAGTGGAGGTGAGGAGGCCACAGGCACTCAGAGCCCACGTTAGGGGCTGCTGTCTCCAGGTAGCTACATTTTTAACAGGCATCCAGGGGACCCTTCCATTCCATAAAGACTGAGAACCACTTTCCAGATGCTCGTCTATATGGGCCAACTTGAGCTGAATGCACCAGGCTGACATGACGATAGAACTGTCTGCAAGAATGAAAAAGTTCTGTATCTGCGCTGTCCAATATGGCAGCCACCTGTAGCGACTGAGCACTTGAAATGTGGCTAATGTGACTGAGGAACTGCATTTTAAATTTCATGTCATTTCATTTAGAGAGCCACCTATGGCCTATGGCGGCCAGGTGTACATGCACCCTTAGCCAGCTCCCTCTTCCATTCCATCTCCTGCTGTGCACACACCGCAGGCTGACATTTTTCCTCCAACCCTGAAACTCAGAGGGGTGACATGCATCCAGGCAGGCCACTGGGGGGGCGGGACAGGCTTGCAGGCATCTATTGCAATCGGCCTCCCTCCCCAACCACCAGCCACAGGTGATCCTGGATGGCAAAAAAGAGTCTTCTCCAAGAATTGATCCAAAATAAAAGAGGGCACAGATGGATTGTAATTTGAGGCTCTAGAATTCAAATATCTAGGCCCTTTGGGGGAAGGTAGGAACGTGTTCGCCCTCAGTCCTACCTTGTCTAGGCAACCACAGCTCACAAGGGCCTGCACTGGTTCCCTGCTTCTCTGAAGCCAGATTGGAATTTACATCCAGAGTGGAGATGCTCGAGAGAGGGCTGCCTAGGGCTGCATCAATAATAAATGAGCAGCCACAGACTGCTCTCAGAAGCTTCTCCTTCTTCAAAGCAGACACAGTGTCCAGGATCCTAGACCCCTCAGAGACAGAGACGCCCTCTTTTGTCATCAAGGGCAGGACTGTGCCAGTCAGGCCTGAGAGGGGCCACCAGGGCAAGCTTTGTTCCAGCCACAGCACAGACCTCTGCTCTCCAGGGAGGGTTTCAGAATGGCCTCCTCTGCCCTCCCCATTGGTTGCATCAGATTCGAGGCCCCAGTAATGAAAGCCTCACAGCTGGCCCCTTGGACGGCTTCCAACTCTCCAGGGAAGCCAGGCCAGCTAAAGCTATCCAACTGCCTTATGGGGTCAAATAAGAGGCCAGAAAATGCAGCAGAAGGCCCAAGCAGAAAGCTGGGAGAACAGAGACTGAGAGTCCCAGGCTATAAGTCCTTGGCGGGAGCGGGAGCTCACCCATAGGCCTGTCACCTGAACCGTGGAGCATTTGTGGAGGGACACTCATGTCACCTGTTGTTAGAAAACCTGCAGCCTAGAGAGGACAATCTGAGAAGTACGAGGAACATTCAGCACCGTCTTAGAGCACACCCAAGATCAGAGACCTGAAGTTTTTCTGGGAGGTGATCCCAGAAGGCACTGTCAAAAGAATAAGTGAGATGAGGATGTGTTTTGGGCTAAATTGTGTCCCCCTATAATTTACATGTTGAAATCCTGATTCCTGATGTGACTATATTTGGAACTATGGTTTTTAAAAAGATAACTAAAGTTAAATGAGGTCATAGGGGTGGGCCCCCAATCCCATAGGACTGGTGCCCTTATAATAAGAGGAAAAAGACACCAGAGATTTTTCTCTCTCTCTCTCTCTGTCTCCATATGCACGGAAGAAAGACCATGTGAGGACATAGAAAGAAGGCAGCCATTGGCAAGCCAAAAAGAAAAGAGCCCTCACCAGAAACCAACCCTGACAGCACCTTGATCTGGAAATCCAGCTTCCACAACTGTGAGAAGAATGAGTTTCTGTTGCTTAAGCCACCCAATCTGTGGTATTTGTTTAAACGGTAGCCCTAGCAAACTACTACAGGAAGGAAGGTAGCCAATAAAGGGTGTGCTGTCGAGCTAGTTACCCCTGTGGGCGATGAAGGCTAGCCTATTGCAGAACTCCCTGGAATGTGGCACAGACGCTTCAGAGTTACCCCACTGAGAAGAGGGGGAAAGCTCACACATTTAGCCACCAACTCCTGGAACACTGGTTGAGGATGATTCCCAGAAGGCAATAATGCCCTGGCTGTAGAACAGCTTCAGAGAAAGTCCTAAGGCGAGGAGATGCGGCCACTGATATCAACTGGATGGCAGGCTGATGTGCACTAAGAAGGTGAGTTCCAGGGTATATGGGCAGGCACCAGCAAAGCCTGCAACTGGCAGCCTAGCTGACTTGGGAAGCTGGTGAAAAACACAATACACACTCAAAGGGCTCGCTGAAGAGAGCTTCACGAGGGACTGAGTACAGAGGCATGAGCAGAGATCATGGACGGTCTTACCAGCCCAGGCATAGGACACAGCTGGCAGTTGGGAGGAGAATGTCAGAACCATGGCCAGGCAGGCAATATATACCCCCAAGCTTTACTCCCATGCTTTATCTCTGGCATAAACACCAAGGTGGCCAAATGACAGCAGTAGTATGTTGGTAAATGTTCAACAACCAGCTCTCTGGTGCAGGAAAGGGCTGATTTGTAGTATTAGTCCATTTCTGTGGTGTAAATACTCCCACCAAAGCCTATTTCAAGCTACCAACACGACATCAATAAGCTGGTAAAACTTCTGAAAATTTAACAAATGACTCTAGCCAGCCAACTCTAGCCATATCAACAGGATGATGGTATCATTCAAAGACACAATCGCCAGGGAACAGGGAACAGGAAGGAAAATAGTAATGAATATAATGATAATGCTAGTGACTAACACTTACCGAGTTCATACCAAGTGCCAGGCAGGGCTCCAAGTCCTACATGTATTAACTGATCCAGTCATTATGACAACACCCAGAAGTAGGTGTTCAAATTGTGCCCTTTTTGTGGATGAAGGTATTGAGGCCAGACAGCTTAATTACAAGGTCTGAATAACCTAGCTAAGAAGTTTCAGAACAGTATTGAAACCTAATCCGTCTATTTCCATAGTCCACCTCGTACTACATAAATTCCACTAGGGTTCTACATGGTATGTTTAAATGAAGATGCATGAGTTCTTTCTATTTTTTTAACTTAGAGATGGGGTCTCACTCTGTCACCCAGGCTGGAGCGCAATGGCACAACCATGGCTCATGTAGCCTTGAACTCCTAGGTTCAAGGAATCCTCCCACCTCAGCCTCCCAAGTAGCTGGTTCTACAGTTGCATGCCACCATGCCTGGCTAAAACTGCCCAAGTTCTTAATTGAGTTCTTAATTGGCATAGGAACCTGGAACTCAAGAATAAACCAAGGAAAAATAGGGAAACTGCGGTGTCCCCCAAAGAGAAGGACTTGCCAAGGCCATAGGACTCAGGCCCCTGCCTTCTGGGAGCTTCTTGTCCCAAGTCCCAGTGCCTATCCCTGTGGCTGGGTTGGGCAAGGCAGTGTGATCGCATGAAGCTGTGATCCTACAGAGGAGACCAAGAGTCCTGGGCTCTCAGTGTAGAGATGGCACTTAAATCCAGAATACTAGGAGATCTTTCCCAAGAAAAATAGCTATAGGACCCAGCTATGGGAAAAGCTAACATTTATATACTTAGCAAAGGAAGCTGAAGAGAGGACAAAGGATTGGAGGGAACTGTTCTGTGCTTTTTTACTTTACTTTTTGAGTCAAAGTCTCACTCTGTTGCCCAGGCTGGAGTGCAGTGGCACGATCATGGCTAACTATAGCCTCAGCCTCCTGGGCTCAGGCAATTCTTTCACCTCAACAAAGTAGCTGGGACTACAGGTGTGTGCCACCAAACCTAGATAATTTTTGTTTCGTTTTGTTTTACAGACGATGTCTCACTATGTTGCCCAGGCTGGTATCAAATTCCTGAGCTCAATCCTCTTGCCTCGGCCTCCCAAATTGCTGGGATTATTAGGTGTGAGCTACAACACCTGGCCTATGTGTTTTCTTGGATTCCATATTTTTCTGCTTGGCGTCCATTCATCACAGGGCCAAACTAGCAGCCCAGGTTGTTTACATCTCCCCTGTAATCCAGCTTTTGTGGGCACGTGAAAATATATTACAAACTGTGATGTTGTGATCTAATAAAAAATATGCTTGGTGTCTATCCAAAGTTCCTGGTACAGACTTCCAAAAACCCTTGAATTTCCTGAGCAATAAGGGTTCTAGGAGCATCTCTGGTTCTAATATTGGGTCTTTGACTCCAGTTCCTGACACAGAGCTCCTAATCCATTAGAATTTCCTGGGTAATAGGAATGTATTTTGTTCTAATGAGATGACTCTTGGAGGACAAAGGGGCTAGAGACTGTTGCTAATCAATCATGCCTTTGTAATGAAACCTCCATGAAAATCCCTGAGCTACAGGATTTGGAGAACTTCCAGACTGATGAACTAATCCATGTGCTGGGAGGGTGGCACACCCCAACTCTATGGGGACAGACGCTTCTGCACTCGGGACCCTTCCAGACCTCACCCTGTGTATCTCTCCATCTGGCCATTCATCTGTATCCTTTGCAATATCCTTTATAAAAAGTGGAAATAAAGTATTATTGTGAGTTCTGTGAGCCACTGCAGCAAACTAATGGAACCCAAGGAGGGGGTTGTGGGAAGCCAAACTTGAAACTGGTTGATCAGAAGCACAGGTAAAACAACCTGAAGCTTTCAACTGGCTTTGGAAACTGGGGACAGTTTTGTAGGACTGAGCCCTCAACCTGCAGGATCAGAGGCTATGTGTGTTGAGCAATGACTGTGTAAGAGAAAAAAAAGAGTTTGTTTCTCTGATACACAAACCCCGAGTCCATGCCCTCAACTGCCTCCTTTATCTAACTCACACACCAGAACAATATGTCCCCTGTCCGAAATCACCAGCCCTCGGTACCAGACAACCAGATGCCGCCCCTACAGCCCAGAACCCACCGCATTATTCAAACTAGCCTAAGTTATTCCCCCACCCTGCTTTTCCCACAGAAACTGCAACAAAGGCTTTTGCCAAGGCTGTCCCTTTGCTCTTTTGCTTCCTGACCCTTGCAGCTAATTCCCCATGCGGCCCTGCCTGGGGTGTCCTGCCTCTTGCTTCCAGGGGAACTGTGAGTTTCAATAGCATCAACCCCTCCATGTCATCACTCAGTCACCTTTATAAATGAAGACCCAGGTCTCACTCATAAGCAGACCCTGAACATTTACCATAACACTATAAGAAAGGGATTAGCAGTAGCCAGAAACTGCCAGTGACGCGGGGAAGGGCATACCACATTCATAAGGACACCTGATCTCAAACCAGGTGAAGTGGGGACCAAACTTTACCTGTTCAATGACCACTTGTATACCTAATCCTGAATTGTATCCCACATCTTTTAAATAAAAATAAAAACAAATTAAGACCCGGCACAGATCACAAGCACAGACAAATGCCAGAACCCAAGAAAGAAAAGAAGTCCTTTCCAGAAAGAGATCATGGCCGAGCATGCTGGATAAGTTGACCAGAAGCTCCCCTCGGGTCTGTCAACTCAGAGCTCAGGGTGAGCTGGTTGTGACCAATTTCAGCAGAGGCAGGGCCTGGGGCAGCAATCTTGTGTAGGGAGAGCTGAGAAACTCTGCTCCAATGGAGAAGCCCAGAGAGGGAGATGAGCTGGGAAGAGAGGACAGGTCAAGGCAGGGTTACTTAAAATGGGAGATGTTCGTGTGTGTTTGCAGGCTGACAGGAAAGGTTCAGGATAGGGATGGGGTGATGGGGAGAGGTGCAGATGCCCCCTCTGGCACCTTCTCACACAAGCTGTGCCACTCGCTGCTTCCCAGAAGACCATGAATAAGTGATTAAAGATCAGCATCGACCCATAGACCTGAGCCCGGTTTTATTTATGACTCTTATCTCTTCCAGGGGTTGCTCTAAGTGGACACTCAGGAGGCAACCCCTGAATTCTCATAAAAACAGCAGGCTCCTTGTGCTTGTGAGACTCGTGAACCCCCTTGGCTCCTCTCACCCTTACAATGGCCCATCGAGCCAATGGATCACAGGACCTGATTGATCCTCGTCTGCAGACAAGAGGGTTGGAAGGACACCCTTTGAGAGGGTGGACCAATGGCCTGTCTCTGAAGCTGCCCTACTTCTGACTGGCCAGAGTTTGCAGGGACTGGAAAGGGTGATATTGTATGGAGAAATTGTTACAGCCATAGATCCTCTGTCTCAAGGAAATGTAGACACTCTGACACTCGTTTTTTCTCCCCCCCCCAGAGGAACGTTTCTTCGAGAAAGTTTCTCTTCAAAAGAC
Source organism: Cephalopachus bancanus (assembly GCA_027257055.1). Lineage (NCBI taxonomy): Eukaryota > Metazoa > Chordata > Mammalia > Primates > Tarsiidae > Cephalopachus > Cephalopachus bancanus. Next base: position 4,331,892 of record JAPVLO010000067.1, read on the forward strand.
CTCGGCATGTCTGAAATACTCTTTCCCCAGGCACTACAAGGCCATAAAGTTTCTAGTCTGTCCTCCTACTCTGTGAGTTATAGCAGCTTCCCAGTCATATATTATTCATCATTATTTCAGTGACATATCCAGTCATCTAATTCATTGTCTCCAAACGCTGACTTTGTCTCATCCCTTAAATGCTCACCCAGCTGGAATTTCCTCCAACAAACTCTGGCCCCGTGCTGCCTACCGCTGCTGTTATCTTTCCCCAAACAGGCATGATCCAGTTAGAACTTTATTGGAAACCTCATAAAAGATCCCTTCAGAAACAATTAGGGCCTCGATGTGTCACCAATCACTTAGCACGGACAAATGAGCACTAAATGCAATGGTCTGTTTTGGCTGCACTGCAGAGAAAAGTCAAGGCGCCACCCTTGAAGTCTCCCCTTGGAAGGCTCCTAACACAGCCCATCCTGATCACCACGTTCACGGTGGCCTGGGGAAGGTGGAGGGTGAACCAGCGTCTGGGATTCCCACGGGTGGGCAGGAGACTGCCAGCCAGTTGGGGAGGGGCTGTCTCTCCTCAGATCCTCCACGCCCTCATTCCTCCTGCCGCCCCCATGGCCAGTGCACCCAGCTCCCACTCATGTGATGAGGTACCCCTGCGGTGTGCCCCAAACCTCACCCCATCAATATCACCTGCCCCTTGTTCCTTAGGGACATGCCCCTAGCTGATCTAAGGCATACCGTCCAATAGAACATTCTGCAACGATGGAACTTCTCTCTCTGCTGTCCAATACGGTAGCCACTGGCCACACATGGCTGATGCAACTGAGAACTGCATTTTAATCTTATGTGACTTTTTAATTTTATTTTTCTAGACAGCGTTTCACCCTGTCACCCAGACTGGGTACGATTGCACGAACATAGCTCATTGCAGGCTCAAACTCCTGGATTATGTTTCCAAGAGACTGGTCTTGACCTCCTGGCTGGAAATGAGACTTCGTTTCTACAAAAATCAAAATTTAAAGTTTAAAACTTAGCCAGATGTGGTAGTAGGCACCTGTAGTCCCAGCTACTTGGGGTGGCTGAGGCAGGAGGATCACTTGAGTTGTAGGCAAGTAAATTATCTGAAAGCAGGCCCATGTACTCCCAATGCTTCTTTAAAGTCAATTTTGTTGAGGTGTAATATATACACAATAAAATGCACATGGTTTTGTTTGGTGAGTTTTGACTGTATATACGTATATAACCACCACCACAGTCAAGATACAGGACATTTTCCTCCCTGCAAAGACCCCCGTACTGTATCTCCTCCCAGTCAAACACACTCCTCTCGCCAGGCAGCAGACAGCCATTGATTTTATTTTCTTTCTTTCTTCCTTCCTTTCTTTTGACAGGGTCTTGCTCTGTTGCCCGGACTGAGTACAGTGGCACAATCGTAACTCACTGTAACCTTGAACTCCTAGGTTCAAGCAATCCTCCCACCTCAATCCTCCCACCTTGTCATGAGATGATTCTACTCCTGAGTAACTGGGACTACAATGGCATGAACCTCTGTGTCCAACTAATTATTTTTCTTTTTTATAGAGACGGGGTATCGTCACGTTGCTTAGGCTGGTCTTGAACTCCTGGCCTCAAGCGATCTTCCTGCTTCGACCTCCCAAAGTGTTGGGAATGCAGGCATGAGCCACCATACCTGGACCTTTATTTAACTTTGATTAATTTTAACTAATTTAAATGTACATAGCCACATGTGGCTAGGGGTTACCAATCACAGAAGCATATCTAAGGGATGCCTATCTGCTCATTTAATGTGTCATCTCATAGAATACAGTCACAGTTAACATTCACCAAGTTCTTGGTAAGTGGTAGGCACCATGCCAAGTGTGCTGTATTCATTATCTCATTTGATTTCCATGGCAACCACATGAGGTCCCATTATGATCCCATTTTATAGATGACAAGACTGAAGCTTGAGGAAGGAAAGTTATGTTGCTAAGTAAGGATTCAGAGCCTGGTAAACCAAGAGAAACAGCCAGGCTCTCTTAACCCCTCAAGGGTCTGGGAGATAGGCTGAGTTCTACCAGGATGTATCATCTCAGGAGATAAGATTGTCTTCCAAGAAAGATGTCACAGACTGTCCAATGCCTGCGCTGTGCTTCCTCCATCTCTAGGGGACCAGGCCTATTGTCATCCTTTCTCCAGCTATCTGAGGCTTGACACTTGCCCCCAGGACAGGAGGGTCACCCCTCAGCTGAGGGTCTTGTTTTCCTCTCTCCTCTGAGCCTCCAACAAGAAGAAATGTTGCAGCAGAAGAGATTTAGGTTAGATACACAGAGAACTTTCTGGAACACTGGAATGAGCGTCAAAGGAAATCATAGAAACTTCATCTCTGAAGAATCTTAAAAGATTTCGGTCTGGATTGTCATGAGATGGTTCTATCCAGAGGCAAGGGAAGGAACAGACAACCCCCAAGGATCCCTTGAAGCTTATAACTTTTTCTACAAAAAAAAATTATATTCTTCATTAAAAACACTCTTTAAATTACTTAAGGAAATAGAGTGTGGAGCAAGATTTAAAGAAATAACCACCTGGGACTCATGGGGCATCTTCTCTCACTGGATTAATTCTCCTAGGTTTTTTCTCTTCTTTGCTAAACCTTGGTTTCCCATCCTCTTCTCAGGAAAAGTGTTTTCCTCCCTCCTGTTGTCTTTGTTTTCTAGAAGCTGGGGCCAGCCTCTGAAGCTTTTCCAGCAAAGGGAGCTGTTTGGACTATTGATCTGTCCTTCCTGTCACTGGCTGGAACATTCTCTGTTCCTAGGCGCTCAACTCAGTTCCCTGGAGGGAATTGCTAACTGGATAAAAAACAGAAAAATACACGCATTCCTTTGCAGCAGGACCACATAGATTCATTCATACTGCATGGAGATTTGGAAAGTACAACTTCCTTACTCCTCTATAAATAATTCCAATAAATAATCTGGTCTTCCTCTCAGGCCCCTGCCCCACTTGTAGCTGGAGGAAGGGGAAGGGAGAGAATAAAAACAAAATTTAGTTCAATCTAGTGAACACAGCCTCTTTCCATGATCTAACAGTCTCTTTAGATAAATGGGCAGTCTCTTCAGGGTCTCTCTGCCCTCAACTCCCCTTAGTGCCTTCAAGGTAGTGTCTGGGCCTATGTAAATGGTGGGTGGTATTATGATCTCATGGCACCAAGGGGAAAGGGGTCCTGGCCTCTGTCTTGTCCTCGCTTAACACATGGCTAGTGTCTCCTCAGCAGGACCAGCTACATAATTTGCTTGGCACAGTGCAAAGGAAAAATATAGTCTCTGGTTCAAAAATGACTACAAATGTGAAGAGGGTGATAGCGAAGCATTAGACCAAGTGCAGGCCCTGTGGATGGCCCAGGCCATGTGCCCATAGAGTCCGCCCTGTTCTGAGTGTTTGTGTGAAGACTTGCCTCTTGTTAGGGTCTGTCATGGGGTGAAGGCTGTCAGGATTTATTCTTCTGGGACTTGGTAAAAGTGACAGTTAACTCTGAACTTTCTTGCCTCTGGGAAGGGGCTATACCCACCCTCTACCAAAACACAGGAAGTCAGTCCTGTATCCCTTGTACATGGATCCCTCATATCCTGCCCAGATGTCTCAGGCCCCACCCTTACCCTGCGTCAAGCCGACCTCCTTGTCCCTCTTCCAGGAATGTGGATTCTTCCTGTGCCTTCCCTGGGAGGCCACCCTTCCCAGCCCCCACCAGAGTCCTAAAAGGAAAGTGACACAGAAGCCCTTACGCAATGCACCCCCATGTGCACCTCCAGCCTGGGGGAGATGTTTATGACACAGTTTAGCATCCCCTGTCACAGTCCCTCTTCCGGAACAAGCCATGGGGCTCAAAGGGACAGATGCCTCTGATTCGGTCCACCAGATTGGATTTTTCTAGAGGCAGAGCTGAAGTCACTCCTAGCCGATAATCTTGCTGCCGAGTCGAAAATCCTCTTTCACGTGTCCAAAGCTCATAGCCATGCTTTCTTCCTCTTTGGGGGGCTGCTGTAGTCACCTTGGTCCCTTATGCAGCCTCCCAGGAGACTAAAATGGCTGTGTTCTCATCCCATCAGTGTACCAATGTCACAATGCCAAGTGCAGCAAACACACTGAAAGGAGACCAGACCTCCCTGTGTAGGGTCCCCGTGCCAGAGGCAGTAGAGGAAGATTCAGGGGTTTTCCCTTTTCAGGCTAGGTTTGAAAGAGAAACCGGTGTTCATTGCAAAATTGAGTAGAAATGAGAGTACCAGAAAACAGGAAGTGGAGAGTCAGGGAATGGTCTCCGGGCAGGCCCCACCCTGTCTTAGAGGATGGTCTCCGGCTCCAGTTCACTTCTGCCTGTGGAGAATGTGGTCCCACTAACGTTGTTACAGATTTTTATGTTTTTAATATGGATAATGTATTCAAATGTATTTTAAAAAACAATAAAACTGTGTGAGCACATCCTGTAGGAACCAAACAAAGCATGTTTCTGGCTGAATCCAACCATGGAAAGAATAGGAGGCAGGTATGTGGGAACAGGGAGTGGTGGGGAGTTTGAATGAGGCTGGCAGGGGCAGATCTTTTAAGATTGTAGTTGATTCTGAGAGACGTGCATTTCCATCACTGGGAAGGCAGGGTCTTACGTAGGACAAAGGCACCATCAGATTTGTGTCTTGAAGAGACCCCTCTAGTTGATCTAAAAAAAGTGTGGGTTGAAGGAGAGAAAGTAGAAGTGAGAAGACCAGTTAGGAGGTGAGAGTTGATTGGGTGGATGATGGAGTGGCAGAAAGTAAAGAGAGGGAACATGGATGGCATTTCAAGATAGACCTTCGTTAAACAAGTCAAAACTGCACCTTAAAATCAACTGAGAAATTGACAAGGTCATGGATCATTCCCTGCTGGGGTATTGTAAAACGGAACGCCCACCTTAGAAAGCAGTCTGACAGCTTCTTAAAAAATGAAACATACACCTACCCTGTAACCCAGTTTTTTCACTCCCAGGTGTTTAACCATAAGGAATAATAGCACATGTTCACACAAAGACTCATGCAGGTGACCAGAGCAGCTTTATTTGTAATAGCTAAAAGCTAGAGAAAATTGAAATGTCCATCAACAAGAGGGTGGGCGACAGAGTGAGACTCCAACTCAAAAAAAAAAAAAAAAGAAAGTGTGGCATATCCATACAATGGAAGATTACTCAACAATGAAAAGGTACACACTGTCAATATATAATAATCTGGATGAATCTCAAAATCATTATATTGAGTGAAAGAGGCCAAGCAAAAAAGAACACACGCTTCATTTGTGTAAAATTCCAGAATTTGCAAACTTATCAAAGGTAGATTAATGATTGCCTGGGGAGAAGAGGTGGGGAGAAAGTTAAATTATAAAGGGCACAAAAAAACTTTGAGGGGTGATGGAAATTTTTATCTTGAGTGTAATTTGAGTGGAGTGATAGTTTCATAGACACACAGTCATGTACCAAATAACAACGTTTCAGTCACTCTCACGTATGAGAGTGGTCCCACAAGATTACACCGGAGCTGAAAAATTCCGGGCAACAAATAAATCATGTGTTCTTGGTGATGTTGATGTAAACAAACCGACTGCATTGCCAGCTGTATAAAAGTCTAGCACGAATAATTATGTACAGTATATAATACTGGATAATCATTATAGACTATGTTACTGATTTATTTATTTACTATAATTTTAAACATTATTCTAGCACACACCATTTCACCTTATTAAAAAAATAGTTAACTGTAAAACAGCCTCAGGCAGGTCCTTCAGGAGGTATTCCAGAAGACGGTGTCCTTGTCATAATAGATGACGGCTCCATGCGTCTTATTGCCCCAGAAGACCTTCCAGTGGGACAAGATGTGGAGGAGGGAGACAGGGAGGTTGACAATTCTGTCTCTGTGTAGGCCTCGGCGGAGGTGTGTCTTTGTGTCTTCGTTTTTAACCCAAAAAGTCTAAAAAGAAAACAAAATTAAATTTTTAAAAATAGGAAAAAGTTTACAGAGGGATATAAAGAAAGAAAAGGGTTTTCTTCGACTGCACAATGTATTTGTGTTTTAAGCTAAGTGTTATTATAAAAGAGCCACAAGGTTTAGAAAATTAAAAAGTTTTGAAGTAACAATCTTATCTTAAGCTAAGTTTAGTGTGTAATTGAAGAAAAAACTTTTTTGTAAATTGAGTGTAGCATGCATGTACAGTGTCTGTAAAGTCTAAAGTAGTGTACAGTAAAGTCCTAGGTCTTCACATATACTCACTCACTGACTCTTCCAGAGTAACTTCCAGTCCTGAAAGTTCCTCTCATGGAAGGTGCCCTAAACAGGTGTACTTGCTAAAAAATCTTTTTTGACCATATTTTTTTACTGGACCCTTTCTATGTCTGTGTAAGTGTACTCTATGATGTTTGCACAGTGATACCTAACAATGCATTTCTCAGAAAGTATCCGTGTCATTAAGCAGCATACGGCTATATATATGCGTGCATATATGTTAAAACCAATCAACTGTACACTTTAAAAATGTGCAGTTTAACATACTACAATTATACCTGACAACAATTGAAAAAATAAGTCAACTCAAGGAACTAGAATAAAACATTCTGAAAAGGAGAGCCCCGCTGCCCCCAGTGGCCCTGAATTTTCATGGCTATCAACCCAACTTCTAATTTTAGAAAAGAAAAGGAAATAGAAAAAATGTGAGACATCACTTTAGAAAGGTGTTGAAACTACATTAAACACTGAGATTTTACCATAATAAATTAAATGAATAATTTGAGATCCATCTTGTCAAGTATTTTTAAAAATATTTCACATCAGCAAGTACAGAGAAAATTAATGCTGAGTAAATAATTTTAATGAATATATCCTATTATGTTTCAATGAGGGGCTTTTTTTTTTTTGAGTTGGAGTCCCACTCTGTCGCCCAGACTGGAGTGCAGTGGCCACTCCCGGCCACCGCAGCCTCGACCTGCTGGGCTCCGGCGATCCTTCGCCTCAGCCTTCCGAGTAGCCAGAATTACAGACAAGCGCTACCACGCCCGGCTGATTTTTTGATTTATTGTAGAGATGAGGTCTCGCTGCCCAGGCAGGTCTCGAACCCGCGGGCTCAGGCAATCCACTCACCTCAGCCTCCCAAAGGCGCGGGATTACAGGCTGAGCCACCGAGCCCGGCTTCAATGAGGGGCTTTTAAATTTTTTATTTTATTTTTGTAACAGAAGCTTTCCAAGTCTTCTTAAATGAACTTTATACCATTACATATGTTTAAAACTTAACGTAAAGAGAATAAATCTGTTTTGAACAATTATATGATAAAGTTCCCACAAGGCACAGACTTGTTCACCCGTCCTTGGGTTGGTTCCCAGGTCTGTTTCTCTTTTTGCTGAGGCCTTGCACAAGTCATGATGCTGCTCAGCGCCCGTTTCCACATTTGTAACACAGAGATACTGATCTCTCGCCCCCCGGACAATCCAATGCATGGCACACATTATAGAGTGAACATGGATGTTCTTCCTATACAGTGGTGGCTGATCATTTTTAGGTGTTATGCTCAATTAGCCCTAAAACCGTTACCTCCCAAAAGAATACTTGAAGGGAGAAACAACAACGCTCATTCTCTTCATTCAAGTCTGAATGTTGTTTGTACAATGAACTGGATACCGCTGGATCATAAAACGTTCTTGAAATCACCCCACTTTTCATTTCTCACCTGCCAGACAGGCGAACCGCAGCTTGATGAAATATGAAGGGAGTCCTCTTTTATAGCTGGGCATTCATCTTCAGACTCCTTGGCACACGAGTCCCTCCAAGTTATTTTATTATTTCCAAGAAACTGTAACTGAGCCTTTTTATATACCTTCTGTTGTCGTAAGAGTGATCACACATAAAGCATGTCAAGCCAATCTGAGGAAGGCATCCTTCATCTGGTTTACTGTTTCCTTGAGACAGCTGCTCTCCGAGCCTGGTCGGCTGACAGCTTTGATGGGATTATTGAGCACCGCTTTTCTTACCAAGAGAAACTAGAAACTGAGGTAGGCCCTCCCTTGGTCAGTTCAGCCAGAGGTCTGCTGATGGGGGTCGAGTGGGCCTGGCACACAGCCCCCGCCCCCAGCTGCTCCTGGGCACAGGCAAAGTGCGGAGCTTGGGGTAAATGCCTAACCACTGAGGCAGCTTCGAAGGTTTCAGCCACCCTTCCCTCTCTCTCCCTACCCTTCCTAAGGTTCTAGTCTAGTCCCGAGTCCATGTGCAACATCCAGGCTACCAGGCACCTTTCCTTTTCTCGTCTCCTGTTCCAATGAGGCAGACCTGGCTTCAGCTTACCTCCCTGTGACTCAGTTTCTCAATCTTTAAAATGGGAACAGAAACAAATGCAAGAGCAATGAAAAAAAAAAAAAGGATCAAATCAGACGGTAGCGGTAAACACGCTTTGCAAATTACCCCGAGGCGAGTTGTTATTGTCATTACTATTCCTCCTTTGCGTCTGGGAGACTCACACCCTCCTCCCTCCCCCGCCCCTAGGCCCCGAGGCTTGTAGATAAACAGTAAATGTTTGCCGACTGAAATCCCTGCGGAAGCGCTCCTCCAGCGAGCCGGCTCAGCCTGGTAACCCTGCAGAAATCACTTACCAAATTGAGGAGCGCCAGCCTCCCCCCAAGACACCTCCGGCTTCCTAAATGGATGTCTCCGAATCCCCCAAAAGATCTCAAAGATAATTTCAGCCATTAATTCTGGAAACAAACAAATGCAGAGAGAGAAGGAAGATGACGACCCGAATTAAAGACAAGGCCCCGAGGTGCCTGGAGAGCGGGACCTCAGAGATCCCACACCCCAGCACACAGGTAGGCCTGCAGGTGGAGGGTGCGAGGGGCGGGGCCGAGATGGGCGGGGCGGGGCCACTGGGCGGGGCCTGCGGGTGGGGGCGGGGCCCACAGAATGGGGACCGGACGGGGAGAGGGCCTGAAGGAGGCGGGCCCACACCATGGGGACCGGGCCAGAGCGGGACCCACAGGTTGGGGACGGGTATTGGACTGGGCCGAAAATGCGAACGGACCGGGGTCCACGGGAATCGGGGGTGGAGGGAATGGGGTGGGGCCTGGAAGGCAGAGGGCGTGGGGGAGCTAGGGGGCCACGGCAGGCCAGGTCACCGTTTGAACACTGAGGGTGGGGGCAAAGGGGATGGGGAGGGGTTGTGTGCGGCAGGCACGGGCAGCAGGGCACCCCGGTGTTCCTTCTGGCCCTGTGGGTGGCAGGCTGGGAGAGGAAGAACCCAGCTTTGTCCTCCCCGGGTTGAGCCTAGGTGGGCACCACGGGCTTGAGGGAGGCCCTGCCTGTCAAAATAAGGGACTCCAAGAGGAAGCCGAGAGAAGCCCCAGAATATTCGGGAGGCCCTGGCTCCCTCTCAGCACCCTGGAGTCTTTCCAAAGAGATACTCACATCCCCTCCGAGGAGATGAAACGCACTCCCCCAAACTGCCTTACGCTCTGGGTTCCCGCTTCAGGATTCACAGTGTGGCCCTAGGGGCTATCACCCTCACTGTCTCCCTTCCCTCCTTCAATCCTGCAGGCAGGCAGTGGTTGGCACCTGGGCAGGAGAAGCTGGACACCTGCTGGGAGGGGATGCAGTAAGGGCAACCTGCCTCAATCCTTTGGTTTTAATGTGGCCAGGATAAAATAAATGTTTAGGTTATGGACGGTAGGGATGAGGTGTCTACTTCCAACAAGGCCCCCAATTTTTCTTTCCAAGTAAGTTGTGCCTATTTTTTTATTTAAACCTGAAAGTTGCAAAACCCTTCAAGGATCTACATTGAAGACCTAAGTTTATGTTTTAAGCCTGTGATCACAAGAAGGGGGGTGTGTGCTCTGATGTCAGTAGGGTTGTGGCATGTCCACAGGGCCCTGGCTTCTTTACTTTTGAGAAGAGGGAGGGGCCAGGAGTGGGCACGTGGGCATCCACTATGTTATTTTCTATGAGCAGACATGATGCACTCCAGGTGCAAATGGAAAGTTTCTCTTTTTTGAGTTGGAGTCTCACTCCGTCGCCCAGACTGGAGTGCAGTGGCACGCTCCCAGCCACCGCAGCTTCGACCTGCTGGGCTCTGGCGATCCTTCCGCCTCAGCCTTCCAAGTAGCTGGAACTACAGGTGTGCACTACCACGCCCAGCTAATTTTTTTATTTGTTGTAGAGGTGAGATCTCACCAAGTTGCTTGGGTGGGTCTCGAACCCATGGGCTCAGGCAATCCATTCACCTCATCCTCCCAAAGTGCTGGGATTACAGGCTGAGCCACTGAACCCGGCTGCTAATGCAAATTTCATCTGTCAGCCTGTTGCTCTGCTCTCTGCTGTGACAATGGGCGAGTCCAGAGAAACAGCTCCTTCTACCTAGGTCCCAGAATTGGAAGACAAGTGGAGTCGTACAACCGAACCACAGCCACAAGCATCTAACACTAGGAAAAATAAATATTTGTTGTGGCAAGCCTCTAAAATGTGGTGTTTGTTATTGCAACAAATCTGACTAATAACAGCCTTCAAATTAAAAACAGAAAAAGGCCAGACGTGATGGCCCACACTTGTAATCTCAGTACGTTGGGAGGCTGAGTTGGGAGGATTGCTTGAGCCCAGGTTTCAAGACCAGCCTGGACAACAAAGCCAGACCTCATCTCTACAAAAAAAGTTCAAAAATAGTTGGACGTAATACCACACATCTGTAGTCACAACTACTCAGGAGGCTGAGCAGAAGGATCACCTGAGCCCAGGAGGTTGAGGCTGTGGTGAGGTGTGATTGTGTTACTGTACTCCAGTCTGGGAAACAGTGAGACCCTGACTCAAAAATAAATAAATAAATATAGAAACAGCAGGAAGGGGCATGGATGTGAAACAATGTCTGAGCAAACCAGTGATGTCTTCTATGCCCTGTAGCTAAACAGACTTCTTGCAGAAAGGGAGGAGGGAAGAAGAAAAGAGATAGACACAGATTTTAGAATCAGGAAAATAAAAAGCACCTCCACTCGCTCCTTTGTGAATCTGGAGATCATCTCATTGTTCTGAGATCTGTTTCCTTGTCTCTTGAGAGGATCTGAGGAGATTATATATATATATAGTGCCAGCACATACCAGCCCTGCAAGACAAGTTAACCTCCCCTTCCCTCCACCTCATTCCAGATTCTACTGCTGCCAGCTGGGCATGAGCTAGGTTGTGCTGACACAGAGCAGGTGAGGCCCTGCCTGATCCTCCACAATCCAGTGTCTTGGGAGATGGGGTACACTGTACAAGGTGTCATGGTACACATAGGAGAGCCCATGTACTTCGAAAGCATCTGAGCAAGCAAGGCCAATGCCACCCTGGGGATGACCCCAAGAGTGTGCCCTGAGTTTGAAATAACCAGTCCCTTGGAAATACCCCATCCAGTAAGAACCCACGCATGCTCCATATGGACCAAGAGCCCAGCTCTGCCTTCCAGCAAAAAAGAGTAACCATAAGTTACTCTTGTCTACTTAAGATCTGTGCTTCCCTCCTACTGTGTGGACTTGTGTTGTCCATCCAGACACAACATCGCCCAACATCCCCTGTAGGTGGGTGTGGCCGTGCGGTCATATGACAGAGTTCTAGCCAATGGAATAAGAGGACCAGGCCCATGTAAACCTCCCCCTGGGATCTCCTCTCTCTGTCCATTGTCAGGTAGATGTAGATGCCCATGGCAAACTTGGAACCAGATGGTGACATTAGCAGAGAATCAGGCGCCTGAACCAACCACCCCCACTTCACCTCCAATTCAAAGTTAAATGAGAAAGAAAAGCATTTCTTCTGTGTTTGGCCCCAGAGACTGTGAGGTTTACCTGTTAGAGCCTCTAGTGTTACCTTAAGTAACTCAGCTCTCAATGTCCTTGGCCCAGGACTGGGCTTTTCAGGTCTTGTCCTCAAGAAGTTCCTGGTCTAATGTGAACAGCAGTCAGTTGTTCAAGGACAACAGCGTACAGCTGAAGAAGATGACGTTAGCCTCTTACGGGATGACAGAGAGTTCACCAGAGAACAAAAGCAAGAGGAAAGGCATGACAGATGAGGGGAACAGCATATGTCAAGTGCTGTAGGCTGGACTGTGTCCCTCAAAATTTCATGTGTTGAAATCCTAACCTCTAGTACCTCAGCATGTGACCTTGTTTGCAGATGTAATAAGTCAAGATGAGGTCATGCAGGTACATCCTCATCACAGATGTCCTTATAGAAAGGGGAAGTTTGGATACAGAGATACGCACACAAGGAGGATGCTATGTGAAGAGACCCAGGGAGAAGACAGCCATCTATAAGCCAAGGAGAGAGGCCTGGAACAGACCCTCCCAGCCCTCAGAAGGAAGTAGCCCTGCTGACATTTTGATCCTGAACTTGAGAAATAAATTTCTGTTGCTGAAGCCATTTAACCTGTGAGATATTGTTATGATGGCCTTAGGAAAAGAGTACACTAAGTCACAGAGATCTGAAGCTACATGGAGAGGAGCGGGGTGCAGAGGTGGAAGCTGGAGACAATCTGTAGTAAAGTAGGGGGCAGGCATGGTCACAGATGAGGCAAGGGAGGAAGGGACATGGGTGCCATGTTCAGGAGTTGGAGGTTTGTCTCTGGTCAAGCCAGGAGGGAAGGTGGTTGGTTTGAGCCAGGGGTCCTCAAACTTTTAAAACAGAGGGCCAGTTCATTGTCCCTCAGACCGTTGGAGGGGCGGACTATAGTTTAAAAAAAAAAAGTAATTTGTTCATAGTTTTTTTTTTAAACTATAGTCCGCCCCTCCAACGGTCTGAGGGACAATGAACTGGCCCCCTGTTTTAAAAGTTTGAGGACCTCGGAAAACCCACTGGGCTTCAGAGTAAAGGAGGTTGCTGTGACCATCTAAGGAAGAGATGGAGAAAAGAGGGCAGCCCAAGGTATTTGGACAGTTTAATCAACAGGACTTCATAGCAGTCAGTGAGGGCTTAAAGCAATACCCACCCAGGCTTCTGTTACAGTTTGCATTCAAAGCCCATGTTTACCATGATCAATTAGAGAAAACCCAGCACAGGCCGGCTGCTTCCCCAGCGTGGCCCAAACAAGGCAACTATTTCCTTGGAGATTCACTACTGTCTAGTTCCAGCCCTCTCCAGCACACTGAAATCTAATTTTCATTCATTCCGGTGATATTTATCGAGAGCTGGCTGTGCACCAGATATTGATTTTCTGGGCAGAGTGAAATGGTTCCCTCTCTCTTGGAGGTGACCCGGCATGAACCAAGTTCAAAGAAACTGATGAATAAAACCACAATGCCAATTTAGTGACTTGCTCTGAGAGACACAGTCGTCAGGCTTGCAGAGTGACAGACCAGCACCCTCTGTCCCTCAGGCAGGTTCCCAGGACAGCCAGATGAATATCTCCCAGCTGCTTCAGAGGGACAGACCATCTTTCAAACTGCACTTTCTTGTCCAACAGGCAGACCGCTAAACAATGACTCTGGTGCTCCCAAATTCACCCATTTAGCCTGGAATCAGACCAAAGATAGTGAGGTGAATGTGGGTGGAGGCTCTGGGTTTAGGCAGCCTGCAGCGCTCTCTCCCACATCAAGGCTCAGCCCTGGCGAGAAAACCTTGTTGCTTTGGCCAAGAGGCTTCTTGCCTGGCACCAGCTGAACGGCTCTGCCCACAGCTATCTCTAGGCCCCAGGCTCACCAGCCTGCAGCTCTGTACATGGGCTTCCTCCAAACAGGGTATGATTCAACTGGCCAGATCTGCATGAACTGAAATTACAAACCGAGGCCCGGCTGCCTCCCGGCAGCTGTCCCCAGATCCCAGAGCTCAGGCGTTCTGGGTTTTTCCAAATCTTCCAGCCTCTTGCTCACAGACCCCGCAAATCCCAGCCAGGGCAGAGATGTAACTTTTCTGGGCAGCCACATTTCCAGAGGCTGATTTTCAGTCAAGCTAATGATGGCCCAGTGTCAGGACACCTTGCTTGTTTGGTCCTCTAAGATGCTGAAAGCCGTAGAGTGTTCTAGGTTTGGAGGGAAGCCAGGCTGAAATCAGCAAGCATATCTGCCGGGCACCAGCTCCAGCTGAGTTCAGGGTACCCCAAAGGTGGAGACGGCCGGTGATTGGGGGGAAGAAGAGAAAGAAAGAGTCTGGACTCCAGTCTAGTGCAGAAGCGATGTGTGTTATTGGGAATTACAACAGGTCTTTTACACACAAAGTCAGATGTGGGAGGGGCGTCCCCCACCCACCAGAAACCTTAATCCATGAAAACTTAATCAATGATTGCCTTTAAACCCTTTTCATATGATAATCTTAAAATCCCATAACAAAGGATAACCTAATCCGTGACTGACATATTCTATAAACCTTTTTCATCCTAAACTGATTGATTTATGCCAAGTTAAACAATTCTATAGAAGCTTAAGTATTTACTTTACAAACAAAAGTGGCCAATCCCAGAATGTTTGGAATGTGGCCCAGTCCAAAGTTCATAGTGGGCTACCTGCAAGTAACCCAGCCGCATTCTTTCAACAAAATGGCTGTCTTCTGAAACTGTATTCTACAATTTACACCTTCAATAAATCCTAAGATCATGACCCAGAAGCCTGTGACCAATACTAAGACTCTTAGATGTGACACGAGTTTGAATTAGAAATTGTGTGAAAGCCAAAACTGCAGTTTGCGGAAGAATGGGAGCAATGAACTTCTAAAGTTAGCTTGTGTTCATCCCGGTCTCAGAGTTTTTATGTTTTGAGCTCACAGGAGCTTAATCTGGTTAGTGCTGAGTAGAAAGGGGGAGGAAATGGGGTCAAATAGCTTCTGAACGCATCCTAATGGTCTCGGGGTCAACGGCCCTTCCTGATCCCTAATGCTCAGTGGGTCTCCATGGTTGGCTGCCAACTCATATCTAGTAAATTGCCTAAAAGGATTGCAGAAGAAAGGGACCTTAATGTCCAGGGCTTCTATAGTGTGTGGTGATTTCTTTTCTCATTAAATAAACATTCACTTTCATGCCCGAGCTCCTATTGTATTTATATATTCTTTTTCTCAAAGGGAATACCTCGAGTTGTCTAAGCTTCAGGCTTCGCAAAGCTTGAATCTGCTCCGGCTGGTTTTCTTTGAGTCCTCATTCCAGTAGGGTGCTGGAGCAGTGGGGAACAGGGGAAGTGCCCTTCCAAGACAGGCGCCCTGGTCTCCAAGACGCTATACAGGAGAGGGGTTGACATGACCAGCCAGAGAGAGAGTCCGGAGCCTTCAGCACGTAGTCTTCAGCATGTAACAGAATACTGGATCTACACTCTCCCCTCACCAGTAAGAACCCCCCACTGCCCCTCCGGCCCTCCTCAAGGAGACCACTGCCATTGGGACCATCCACTTGGCAGGTGTGGTTGTGTTTTCTCCTCATTTCATTGAAAGGAGAAACTTTCATCTTTTAATAACACATGTCTTCGTGCTCCTTTCCAGGGCCATTTTTTAGGCATTATTTAAAAAAAAACTTTGAAAATTGCTTTAAAAGTTGAATCACGAATTTTTGTGCCTCCCCCTCAAAATCAAAACGCTGTATTTTTGCAAACGACAGAAACATCAGATGTCTTCCCTCAGTCATCCGTCTGTCTGACTGACACATTTTAGGGACAGACGGTTGCGGGGCTTAATTTATGCCTTTGTGTATTTGAATGAGCTTCGTGCAATCTTTCAGATCTGAGAGTTGCCACATAGCTGTATTTGCATCTCTCATTAGACTGTTTGCTGTCTCTTTACCGAGGAGATTTTCAACCCCTCCTGCCCCTAGCCCTGAGCTTTGTTTTGTGTCTATTGGTTCCCTCCCCATCCTGCCCCCGCATAAGCTGGGATCCATATGGGACTGCTTCAGGTGCCAACTCCTCCATTCAGGATAGAGTCTGGCACATAGGGACGTGTGCAGGGGGTACTATAGCCAGGACCCCGTTGCCACGTGAACTGGTGGCAGGGCTCTGGACGTTGCAAGCTTTACCTCCCCCTTCCTGGATCTGCTTCTTCCTGCTCCCTGCCCCCACCCCCGTCAGAGTCCCTGACCCTTTGCCTCCTGCAGTGTATAATGTCTACCCCTCCCTTTGCAAGAGTAGCCACCTCTGTGAGCAGCAGTCACAGGAACAAATACATGATTCATAGAATGCTCTTGGCCTGGGAGTGGGCACCCAGGGAGAGGAGCATGAAGCCCACAGAAGCACTTTGGTTCAGGGAACATTCTTTCATTGATGCACATCTGTGCTGTCTGGAAATGCATTAAAGAGAATTAGATGTGCTGCTGTTTCTAAAATAGCTTTTGAATGTGCAAAGTGCCCAGGGAGGACAGGGAATGGTGGTAAGGCTGACGAGGCACTGGGGCGGCTGGGGCTTCATTCCAGCTTTGTCCTTGAAGCACAAATCAGGTGTCTTGTAGTGGCCCTCCTGGGTTCTTGGGGAGGAGACAAGCCTGTCACAGCAAGAGCAGGGCCACCGAGCCCTTCAAGGGCCAGCACTCTGCTCTGTCACCAAGCAAGAAGATTCTTTCAGCTCTATGGTCATTTCAGAAACCAGAACAGCTCTGTCCTCCCAACCTCCAAAAGAGATCCCCTCCAGCCTTCACCAGAGCCCACTCTCTATGAGAATGTCAGAGTAAATGTCTTTGGCAGTGGACATTCATAGAGAACATTAGTGAATGTTCCGAGGAAGAAACCAAAACCAAGTAAGGAGAAGGGACCAAGATCTAACAGTAAGACAGAAGAAGAGTAGGGCGTAGCCTGTGTCTACCTGACTTCCAAGCCAGTGCTCTTTCCACCCTGTGATTCTAGCCCTCTTTGGGGCACCCTTCAAGGGGCACCCCACGTCCTGGCTCCATCTCTGCTCTGCCACTCACCATCCAGGGGGGCTTGGGCAAGTCACCATGCTTGGGAAGCAGGGAAATTGACCCCCTCCTGAATCGGAAACTCCCAGGGGGTAACCCACCAACTTCTGATCTGCTCATCTCTGTGTACTGTAGGATATTCAGAGAGACTACTTGTCCAGGAAACCAGACCTCTCAGCTGCCACCCAGGCAACACTAAATCAAGAAGTCCCGGGCTTGAGCCCAAGGCTTATGTGTCAATTATGACTTCTAGTGGTAAATAACAGAAAGCCCAACACAATTTGGCCTTAAAAAAAAGAGGGAACTTGGCCAGGCTCGGTGGCTCAGCCTGTAATCCCAGCACTTTGGGAGGCGGAGGCGAGTGGATTGCCTGAGCCTGAGGGTTCGAGACCCGCCCGGGCAAATTGGCAAGACCTCGTCTCTACAGTAAATCAAAAATTAGCTGGGCGTGGTAGCACGTGCCTGTAGTTCTGGTTATTTGGAAGGCTGAGGCGGAAGGATCGCTGGAGCCCAGCAGGTCGAGGCTGCGGTGGCCGGGAGCATGCCGCTGCACTCCAGTCTGGGCGACAGAGTGAAACTTCAACTCAAAAAAAAAAAAAAAAAAAAGAGGGAACTTATTAGTGCTTGTGAGAGGTTGCTTCAGACATAACTGCATCCAGGCACAGAAGCAATGCTGTCAAGACTCTGCTTCTGCAGCCCTGGGTTCAACTTTCCTTCTGTTGGCCTCGTTCTTGGGCATGCCGGCTCTTTGTGGTGCCTTCTCAGTCCTGCCTTGCTACCCTAGTGGAAGACAGTCCTTCTTATCCAAGGGCTCGGCCCTGAAACAGTCACTGTGACCAGGAAGATGAATTAAATGATGAGCTTTGGAATGAGGGTGTCAATATTACTCAATTCACATAAAGTGGAGGTGGGGTATGGTTCTTAAAGAAAATCCAGAGTCATCAGAAGCACAGGGACAGTCTGCTGGGAAGAAAAAACAACAGGCATCCAACATGGAGGACCTTCACATCATTCTGTACTGTTTAGACACACCGAGGTAATTGCTTCTGGTTTCAGGGTTGTTCTTCCAGGAGACAGATGAGAAGAACCAGCATTTGAACTGAGCCATCAAGAGTAAGTCCAAGTTTGTCAAGCAGGCAAGGAAGGTAAAGCATTCCAGGAAGAGGGAACATCGTAAGCAAAGCACCGAAGTGTGCAATACAAGACACGTGCATCACGCATGAACCTCATCCTTTTTTTTTTGAGGCAGTCTTGCTCTGTCACCCAGGCTGGAGTACAGCAGCTCAATCATAGCTCACTACAGCCTTGAACTTCTAGGCTCAAGCAGTCCTCCCATCTCAGCCTTTCCAGTAGCTGGGACTAGAGGTGCATGCCACTATGCCTGGTTAATTCTTTTCTTTTTTTTTTTAGAGACAAGATCTCTCTATGTTGCCTAGGCTGCTCTAGAGCACCTGACTTCAAGCAATCCTCCTGCCTCGGTCTCCCAAAGTGCTGGGATTACAGGTGTGAGCCACTGTGCCTGGCCTGAACTTCATCCTTGAAGGGTGCCCCAAAGAGGGCTAGAATCACAGGGTGGAAAGAGCTTGGAAGTCAGGTAGACACAGGCTACGCCCTCCTCTTCTGTCTTACTGTTAGATCTTATTCCCTTCTCCTTGTTTGGTTTTAGTTTCCTCCTCGGAACATTCCCTAACATTCGCTATGAGTGTCCACTGCCAGAAACCTTTACTCTGACATTCTCCGTGTCTACCCACTTCCCTCACACACACCTCCATAAGTCATCACCCCTTCTTTGCTTCTCCCAGCCCGACTCTGAATGGCAGAGAACATTTCCCAGCCTCACCCGACCTCAGGCCAAGTCAGTAGGAGGCCTTGGTACAAGCCTAGAGGGAGACTTCACGTCGCTAATCTTCCCGGAAATGGAAATCAACACCCCTATGAGATAGCACCTCCCACCTACTAGGAGGGCCACTACCAAAAAAAAAAAAGAAACAGAAAATAGCAAGTGTTGGCAAAGATATGGAGACATTGGAACCCTTGTGCACTGCTGGTGGGAGTGTAAAATGGTGCCATCACTGTGGGAAACAGTACAGTGTTTCTTCAAAAAATTTAAAATAGAGTTACCATATGATCCAGCAATTCCTCTTCTGGGTAATACCCAAAAGAATTGAAAACAGTATCTCAAAAATATTTCTGAACACCCATGTTCATAGCAGCACTATTCACAATGGCTAAAAGGTAGAAACATCCAATTGTCTATCAATAGATGAATGAATAACAAAATGTGATCTTATCCACACAATGGAATATTTTGCAGCCTTAAGAAGAAAGGAAGCCAGATATGGTGGCACACGCCTGTGATCCCAGTTACTCAGGAGGCTGAAGCTGGGGGAATCCCTTGAGCCCAGGAGTTCCAGGCCAGCCTGGGGCAACATTGCAAGATTCCATCCCTTTAAAAAAAGGAAGGAAATTCTGAAGCATATTACAACATGGATGAACCTAGAAGATATTATGCTAAGTTAAATAAGCCAGTCATGAAAGGACAAATACTGTATGATTCCCCTTATAAAGGACCAGGATCAGTCAAATTCATAGAAACAGAATGGTGGTTTACAGAGGCTGGAGGCAGGGGAATCAGGAGTTGTTGTTTAAAGGAGATGGAATTTCAGTTTGCCAGATGAAAAAGTTCTGGAGATGGATTGTGGTAATGATTGCACAATGTGAATATGCTTAACACTACTGAACTGTGCACTTAAACATCAGGCAGATGGTAAACTTTATATTATGTGTATTTTATTTTCTTTTTATTTTTTGTTTTTGAAGACAGTCTATGTTTTCCCGGCTGGACTCAGACTGCTGGGATCAGATGATCCTCCCACCTGGGCCTCCCAAGTAGCTGGCACTGCAGGCATGTGCCGCTGTGCCTGGCTTGTTATGTGTATGTTAGCATCACTTTATTTATTTATTTATTTATTTTTTTGAGTTGGAGTCTCACTCCATCACCCAGGTTGGAGTGCCATGGCACACTCACGGCCACCCCAGCGTCAACCTGCTGGACTCTGATGATCCTTCCGCCTCAGCCTTCCAAGTAGCCAGAACTAGATGAGGTTTCACCAAGTTCCCCGGGCGGGCTCAGGCAATCCACTTGTCTCAACTTCCCAAAGTGCTGGGATTACAGGCTGAGCCACCAAGCCCGGCCAGCATCGTTTTAAATAAAAGACTGGAGGATGAGACCAAAGGAGAAGCCAGGGCTTTTCCCCTCCTCCCTCTCCCCTGGGTGGAGTCTCTGGCAGTAGCTCCTCCCTGGCCCCAGTCCCTACTACACGGTCCCTCCCTCCGCAGTCCCAGCTCCCGTGGTCAGCCCTTGCCATGGCTCCTCCTCCCACCCAATGGCCCAGACCCTTGACTCCAGGAAATGCGCTTCATATCTGGACCTTGCCAATTATGGGCGCGTTGCTAATCTCTGGGTTGCCTCATTTTCCCCTTTTGGCTTTTCACTCTCTACTCTACCTGTGTAACCAACAAGCTCACTCTGTTTGAAACACCTGAGTGGTTTCTCTTCCCTAACTGGGCTTTGTCTATCACCCCCCTTCCCACTCAGCTCTCCGACAACAGCCGATCTCAGCCCAGCCGGCATGGGCAAAGGGCTCCCGGCAGCAGCCCTCAGCGATCACTGCCTGGCTGGGGAGCATGAGCGGAAGCCTGGAGGCTTGGCTGCCTCTGAGGCAATCTGCTCAACTAAGTGCCAAGCCGCCATCCTCGCCCAAACCCAAAACAGCCTGGCAGGTGGCTCAGCTTCCCCAGCAGGTGGGAGACACTCCACAGGTGCAAAGGAGGAATCAAAGAGACTCCACAAGCACGCTTCAAATGGCGTGGTTCTGTAAGTAGCTGTCGCATTTCATTATTTATACCTGCCGCAGTAGATGCTCCCCGAGCCTGGGTTGGGCCCTCACCTGACCTGGTTTGGGGACTCCCTGGAAGGTTGTCCCTGACCCTTCAACTTCTCCTGCATTTCCTCAGATGCCTCTTGCCATCCTGAGCTCATCTTCTTCCTGCCTCCAGAACCCCCCAGACTTCCCCCATACCACCCCTGGGGATGCCCTTACCTGAAGTTTGGAAAAAAAAAAAAAAATTTGCTCCATCCCACAGGTGGGCCAATACCCAGCCTGATGCTTTTGATCGATAGCCTCCCAGACATAGGTAGGCAGTCCAGGAAGTTGCCAGCACATCGACCCAAACTCAGAGACAGAGGGGCAAAGGGGAGGGGGCCCCTAAAATTACCACTGCCCAACACCTGCTCCATATAGTTAGGTTCAAGGCACAGAGAGGGGAGGCGATGGTCCAAGGTCACACAGCCAGTGGTTGGGAAGGGCATGGCAGGTATGCTGGGGACTGATGTCAGGTTTGGGTTCACTGGGTCATGTGGGCAGACCAGGGAGAGCCACCCGCCCTCCATGCACTGTCCTCCCTCCCTTCAGGGGCCTGCCATGTTGACCCAGGCTCCCACCCTCTGCTGTTCTCTCCTGGGTGCAACAGACGCTGCTCCCTGGGTCCCTTCCACATTCAGGCCAGTCTGATCTTGGCGTGTTCCATTCCTTCCCGTGCTGGCCAGCTTATGAGTTGCAAGCAACAGAAATTGGTCTGGTTAATTAGATCAGAGAAGAGAATTCATGGGAAAGGTATTGGAGAGTTCACACACTTGAATTTGGGGAAGGTATGGCTACCCCTGAGACAACACTGTCCATGTGGCCACCACCACCAGGTGCTCCTAGCCAGAGCAGAGTCTCTGAGTCCTCATTTGGGCACCTGTGGCTTCAGAGGGCCAGTTGGCCCCTAGGAAACCTCTGGTCGTTCCAGGAGTAGGAGCTCTCTGGTGCTCAGTGAGGGCAGAGCCAGGAAATGAGCCACCCTGAGCACCACCTGCTATTAGGGCTGAGTCCTCTTGGTGCCAAAGACCCAAACTCAGCAGGTGTCTGAACCTCACTGGTCCCCAAGGAAAGCCCACTTCTGGTCATGTTCCCTTCCCCACCCCGAGGAGACCCAAGAGAAACCCTTGTTTCTGCCTTCTGCCATGTGAGGACACGGTGAGAATACAATGTGTTTACGAACCAGGAAGCAGATCCTTACCAGGCAACAACTCCGCCATTGTCTTGACCTTGGACTTTCAGCCTCCAGAGCTGTAAGCAATAAACGTTGTTTAGAAGTCACCTGGTCTGTGGCATTCAGTTATAGCAACGCCAGTGGACTAAGACACCCACTTACAGTTATGCATACTTACACATATTCATAATCATCCTTGTACTCACATACACAGACCTACACAGACACACACTCACACATGCACATGCACATTTTCCCTTCCTCTGAGTGGCCTCTGGTGATGCTACCAGACTGGATCAGTCTTTCCTCCCAGAAGGTGGAGAGTTTGACATCTCAGGGGATGACTTAGTGTTAGCACTCCCTCTGCAGCCCCCAGGGTCTGTGTCTGCTGCAGGAAGAAGAATGGTATATCCAACTGCCCTGTCCCCTGTAGGGGCTGTTGACTACTGGATGTTTCTCACTGTCACACCTGAAGAAGACACAGGGCCATCCCCACACCCAGATTCCTAAAAAGCCCAAGTGGTCATGAAATCTGTCCCACTCGTGGTAGGTCTGTGAAATACCAAGGGATCAGAAGCCAGGCCCTGCAGTGATGCTGCTCCCGACACCCCTGACACCCTAATCACCTAATCACATGTTGGACACATGACATGGTGTCGCCCTCCAGCCCTGAACAGCACTGGGAGGATTTCTGATTGCCCCTACCCACTGGCACTGGCTTGTGGGGGTTGCTCTCAGAGCTTGGGCAGACCTGTATCACTCCTGGCTCCCCAAACCCGCCTGCTGCATTCTGGTCATTGATCCTGGGGGATGGGTGGCACGGCTGGAGAGTCTCTTTTTTTCCCCCAAATGGTGAATCTAACATTGAGAATTCAGGAACCACTCCACTGTGCAACAAAATCCTGACTTGTTCAGCAATTCTTGCTTCCATGCAGTTCCTATAAGCAACAAAACCACCATGTCCAAATGTCCATACTTAGCTCAACTCTTACTGATGGGTGGTCCACGGTGATCCATTTCCCTTTCTTGCTCTTTAATAAATGAAGCCCAGCTGGAAACTCCTTTGGGTAGAGAGATTATCCACCTCAGAAACAGAAGTGCTGGCCTCCAGGCCAAGAGGACCCCCAGTATGGGATCTTGCAGACTTTCATTCACTAGTGCTTCTGTGCTATGGGCCTACTTCATGTGAGGACTCGGGACGACCTCAAGCCCTTTCTCCTGCTCCTGGTAGACTATGCCCCGTGGATGATCCTTAAACCAAAAGCTACTCTCTTCCATTGTTACAGAGGAAATCATTGTAGCACACAGTCACATGCCTGAAGTCACAGCTGGTAGGTGTCAGAGCCAAACTCCAGCCTGGGTCTTCTGACCCTGAGGTCAGGAAAGTCATTGCTAACTTTAGTCTCAAAGTTCCCCCACAACAAACTCACCACAACTGGCACATACCAAGGTGATCTCAAGGAGAGGCCAATGATTTCTGCCACGAGCATCCTTTCTACATCAAGAAATGACTCCAAGTTCTTTAGAAATGGGGCACCTTGGCGAGACCTCATCTCTACAATAAATCAAAAAAATTAGCCGGGTGTGGTAGTGCGCGCCTGTAGTTCCAGCTACTTGGAAGGCTGAGGCGGAAGGATCGCCGGAGCCCAGCAGGTGGAGGCTGCGGTGGACGGGAGCGGCCACTGCACTCCTGTCTGGGCGACAGAGTGAGACTCTGACTCAAAAAAAATAAAAATAAAAGTAAAAAAAATAAAAAAGAAATGGGGCACCTCTTCAGGTAATGCTAAAAATTACTTTCCTGCCCTTAACTTCATGAAGCTTTTCGACTTTCTTGGTTTAATGAATTTATGTGAAAATCTGGTCCTTCAAATCTGTGCATCCTCTCAAAAATAGTAATTCCGATCTCAGTGTGTTTTTCACAATGCCGTCCCTTTGACACTGAGGTATTCTAAGCCTCGTGAATTTCTTTAGTAACATAACACTCAACAGTTACATGTGGCACCTACCACCAGGTCTGACACAAAATAAGAGATATTTCTTGGCTGACAAAATGAAATAAGGTGTGGTGTTCTCTTGGCTCTGCAATTATTGCAATGCAGTTCTGATGCTAACTACCTAAAGTTTGCATCAGACTTCACCAGGTTTAAGGGCACAGTTCCCAGCAACACTGCCTCACTTCACTTGCCAGTTCAGAGGTCACCAGGCCACATACACTTCTAACCAACTGGTCACAAATCTGGGTGGGGGGGTTATAACTCTTCTCAGGATCAATAATTTGCTCGAACGATTCACAGAATTCAGGTAAGTTCGATACCTCCAAATACAGTTTTATTATAAAGGATACAAATTGGGACCATCCAGACAAAGAGACACATAGGTCAAAGCCAGGGAGAGTCTTGAATGACCAGATGTCATGCTCTCTCCCCATCGAATCTGGCACATCTATGTGTTCAACAATCAGGAAGCTCCCCCAAGCCCCAGTGTCCAGAGTATTTATTGGGGTTCCATCATAGACAAGATTCTTTGAATTGCTGGCCATGTTATTGAACTCAATCTCCAGACTCCCACCCCAGCACACAGCTTGGGCTGATATCACCTGACTCAGAGCCCCAACCCTCTACTCACATGGTCGGACTTTGTGTCATGACCAGCCCTCATCCTGAATCATCTCATTAACATAAACTTACATGTGGGCCTCGTATGTGAAGAACACATACTCCTATCACTTGGGAAATTCCAAGGATTTAGAAGCTTCCTACCAGGAGCCACAAAAATGACTTATTCTATAACAAATTCTTTATTAAGCAACAACTCAGAATTGGGGTGGCTATTTTAATAAGTGATGCAACTGAACACAATGCCTGAGTTCTAAAATTCTGGATGGTCAATTCTCTCAATATAATCCAAATTAATCCCATGTGGCCAATTCCAATGTGGCATCGCTTCCAAAGAAACATACCTACTGGATAAAAATTATCAAAAGATAGCTGATCTATGCTCATGGCTCGCAAATAATAACACACATTAATGCTTCTTAATAGACCTTTTCCTATCCTTTGGCATTTTGAATCCCTGATCCTGACAGCTGCCCAGATTCCTCATTTCACCCTTTACACCCAACTCCATCAAGAATTCTGCCCTAAACTGGGACCTCATATCTCTCGATGTTTCTTCTCTTCCCCCAAGAAACAAGCTGAGCTACCAAAGACTGTGTCTCCAACTCATGAATGAAGGAACTTCCCAAGCCTAACTCAGATTTAAGAAGATATTTGGCCCCATCTTCTCTGACATTCTCCCACCTAGTTAATAACAGCTACTTAAGTTGCGCAGTGATCTGAGAGTCAAAGTGAGAAGACAGAGCATCTCATTGAATGTGAGCTTTACAAAGCCCCTGAATGATCCTTAAACCAAAAACTACTCTCTTCCACTACTACAGAGTAAATCATTGTAGCACACAGTGATTTGCCCGAAGTCACACAGCTGGTAGGTGTCAGAGCCAAACTCCGGCCTGGGTCTTCTGACCCTGAGACCAGGAAATTTCCCAAAGACCGTGTTGAGAATTCATGTATAAAACCCTGGCCCAGAAAGAAGCCTTATTTATTCAAGTTAAAGCAGCCATAGTTACATATTCTGCATATTTTTTTCAGTATGAATCTGAAAGTTTGAACCAAAGGGGTTTCTAATGAATGTTCAGTTAATGAGAACCAGATGCACCCTACTCTCCTACCCACACATTCCCTGAGCCCTCTGGGTCTTGGGAATAATTCATTTGAATTTCAGTTTCTAACTAACCCTGTTTCCTGAATTTCTAACCAATGCAAGTGCCTATAATTCAAAATGAAGGATCGCCTATGTGTCTGCCTGGTTAGATCACAAACTACAACCGTCAGATAGGAGAGGACTTTTCTAGACATTCCAGATCATTATCTTTCACACTTTAACTTGAAAACAGAAACAGTGAAAGGGATCCTTTCTTATTTAGGGGACTCCTCACAGAATTTCCCCTATGCGTTTTTTTACATCACTCTTTTGCCTTTGAAAGGGGTCAAATGCACAGCTTCTGTCTGGGAAGCCATGATGTGAAGGAAGAATAGCAGGTTCAAATCCAATCTCCACCGCTCACTGGGTAATCTTAGATGAGTTTCTGGACTCGCTGAGCTGTTTCTCTGCTCTCAGATCGGGGGCATGGAGAACTCTCTTGCTCAAGCCCACTCTTCAGGCTGCTGTGGGAATCCCCCGCAGCCACACAGGTGAAGGGCCACCATGCAGCCTTTGGGTGCCCTTCGTTTCTCTTGCTTTTAAGAAGTCTCCCTTGGGGCAGATTCCACAGCCCCCGGGAGATCAGTTTGCTGTGTTCCTGAAGGCTTGGTATACGGTAAGGGCCCACCCCCTCCAAGCCAGCACACGTGGGCTATTACTCCCACCAGCAATTCGGGCCAAGGCAGGCAGTGTTCCATAACCCTCACTCCCCTCCTCTCTGCGGGGCAACAGGGCTGTGTGAAAGATTCCCAATCCCTCCAGTTTCCAGTGACCTTGCAAGCCTGTGACACTCAACTTCCAAGGTGGGGAAGAGAAGTAGAGGATGTTCCCAGCTCCCCTCCTCATGCCAGGGATTCTAAGTGAAAGTGGAACCTCTCAGATGTCCAGCTGGGACCAGTTTGGTGGAGTTACATGGAGTGTGAGAAACTAATCAGATCCATTCATTTTGAAAGCCAGTTTTGCACAACTATGTCCATTTCTCCACCAAGGAATTTCACACCTTGATGCAAATGGGGAAATTGTAGGAAAGAGGAATTTAAGGGTAATGTAGGTTTCCAACTTCTCCACAGGCATAGATAAGACAATGACTCTCTGAGAGGCATAAAAGAAAGCCTCCTCTCCAAAAATATGTCCTCGGCATAACAGTAAAACAAAAATGGCGCATCTCAGAAGGACCTTGTTCACAGGTGGTGTTCGTCTAAAGGCTGCTCGGTGAGAATGAGACCTGGCAGCTGGAATTAAAATACATTACCTGGCATACAGTAGGTGCCTGATAAATGTTTGATGGCTGGATGAATGAGCAATTGAGGGAGCAATTGGTCCCACCCCAAACCAACATCCATTAAAGTCTTCCCATAACCACCAAGGTGAGGAAAGGTTGCTTATGGGAAAACGCAAGAACCAAATTTGCAAACCCTACTGTTGGCCTCACAATAATCCATGCTCATCTGCGTCTAATAAAATATGGAAGCAATTTTACAGGAACATTTTGTGCTTTAGCGATTCATTTAACTATTTCCTCCAGGGGGCAAGTCGTATATTCTCCTCCAGATGTGTAGGGAGTTCCATGAATAAATCTGCAAATATCACAATGAGTTGCTCCCCTCCCCCCAGGAGCCCTACTCCTGCTAATGAAAAAAAAACAAACATGGAAGTAGAGACGAACGGGCTTGCCCTGGCCTCCTCTGCTACTCACGGTTTCAGAGCCCAAAGCAACCCTGTGTCCGTCCCACTGCTGAAGTGACCTGAAATTGCCAGAGGAGTTGAGTGCTCACGTCGCTTTCCTTAGAAAACTTAGCAAAGCCAAGTCCGCCCCCTCAGCTGGCAGGGCCTCAGAGAGACAGACAACTGTCCCCCTCATCAGCCCCTAGGAAGGGCACTTGGCTGCCACAGCCAATGCCCCTGTTCCCTCAGACACCGCGAACAGCTCCTTTATGGGGCTGCAACCGCCTATGAAAACTGTCCCCAAACTCCTTGCAGATTTAAGAACTAATGCATAAAAATGAGTAACACCTGCCCCGAGCTGCCTATCACTCCATTCACGTCCTGATTTTCTGGGTCACCAATTTTTTTTAATTAAACTTTTCATTTTGAGATGATTTTAGATTCACGAGCCGTTGTGAGAAATAATACAGAGAGATCTCATGTACTCTCCCGGGTTCCCCCCAATGGTAACATCTTGCGAAAGTATAGTACGATATTGGGTCACCAGTTTTGTAAAATGTAACATCCCATCCCAATGTCATAATGCTGGATAGGAATTTATTTTCGTCAAACCAAGACTCTTGACTCCCGCCCACCGACTCCAAAATCTGTTTGACATGTTTACCCGAAAGTTCCCATCTTGATAAAGGGCACTCACCACCCAAGCACCAGCCCCAAACTCAGGAGATATCCCTCTCTTCCCTGCGTTCTCCCACCCAAACACAAACTATCAACGAGTCCCGCAGCTCCTAGCCAAAAAGTCCTGAATCCACCCACTTCCGGCGTCCTCTTCCACAACGGTCCTGGCATTACCCACTCTCCATGCTCTTCAACAGAAGTGGCTACAGAATTTGTGGGGTCCAGTGAAAAAGGAACATAAGGAAACCTTTTCTCAAAAATTATTAAGTATTTCAAGCACAGCACAGTGGCTTGAGCCTGGGAGTTTGAGACCAGCCTGGGCAACATAGCAAGACCCCTTCTTTAAAGAAAACAAAAACATAAAGTCACCCAGGCACAGTGACACGTGTCTGTAGTCTCAGCTACTTGGGAGGCTGAGTTAGGAGGATTGCTTGAACCCAGGAGTTCAAGGCTGCAGTGAGGTATGATTGCACCACTGTACTCCAACCTGCCTGGGTAACAGAGTGAAATCTTGTCTCTTTAAAAAAAGAAAGAAAATAATTACAATATAGCAGCAGCAGAACATTAACCTGATGTGAGGTCATCTAAGTGCAATGTCCTGTGGACTGCATGGATCTGATACCCATGAAACTGGTCCTGCCTCTCAGCCAAAGACCACTGGGTCTTACACAGTAATTCGAGTTCCAGTTGAACATAGTGGGGTTTATTGACTTGATGCAGCAAAGGTGAACACAGATTACGGGGAAACCCCAGGGCAGCTCAGTAAGAATGTGTTAAGGATTTGGACTGGTGTTGTGTGTTTAGAGGAGGTCTCAAGGAAGCAATGGTTTTGTGTGAATTGCACACTGCTGCATATCGGGTGATTCGACAGTTGGGCATTTTGATCCTTCTCTAGAAGGAGAGGAGGATGGAACAAGATTAGAACTTATTTAGTTTTAAAAATTCAAAGAAAGCCGGGCTCGGTGGCGCAGCCTGTAATCCCGTGCCTTTGGGAGGCTGAGGTGAGTGGATTGCCTGAGCCCGCGGGTTCGAAACCCGCTTGGGCAACTTGGCGAGACCTCATCTCTACAATAAACCAAAAATTAGCCGGGCAGTGGTAGCGCGCCCCTGTAGTTCCAGCTACTTGGAAGGCTGAGGTGGAAGGATCGCCGGAGCCCAGGAGGTCGAGGCTGCAGTGGCTGGGAGCAGCCACTGCACTCCAGTCTGGGTGACTGAGTGAGACTCCAACTCAAAAAAAAAAAAAGAGAGAAGAACATCATGGAAGCTGACAGCTGGGTCTGGATGTTCTGCTAGACGGTTTCACAGATCACCAATGTCAGGCAAGGCCACTCTGTGACCATGATGGACCAAGACAGCAAAACACCCACTGCCTAGATCTTTCTGTGGCTGATCCTTGTCATCACTTAGGTCTCTGTGAAGATACCCCCAACTCTGTAAGAACTTCCTTGACTTTCTTGGTTAAAATAATACTCCCTAGCCAGGTGTGGAGGCTCACAACTATAATCCCAGCACTTTGGGAGGCTGAGGTGAGAAAATTGCTTGAGCCTAGGAGTTTGAGACCAGCCTGGACAACATAGCAAGACCTTGTCTCCACAAAATATATGAAAATTAGCCAGACATGGTGGTGTGCCTGTAGTCCCGGCTACTCGGGAGGCTGAGGCAGAAGGATCACCTGAGACCAGGAGGTCAAGGTTGTGGTGAGCCCTAGTCATGCACTTAAGTCTGGGGAAAGAGTGAGACCCCAACTCAAAAATAAAAATAACACTCCCCATCCCAGCCCCTCCCTGCTACTTATCTTCTCCCCTGTTGCTGGTTTAATTTTCCTTGTAACACTGAAATTACGTCATTTATTTGTTTACATGTTTATTGTTTATCTCTGTCCCCCACATGGTCCATAGGGTCAGGGACATCCCTGTTTTTTCAGCACCTAGAGCAGCTTGTTTTTATTAAACAAACACCCATATTGTGTTTACTATATGCCAGGTGCTCTGCTAAATCCTTTAAAATATTACCTCATTTAATCTTCATGAATAAGATATAACTATGTTTAAAAAATAAAGATAGGTCTCACTATGTTGCCCAGGCTGGTCTCAAACTCCTGGCCTCAAGTGATTCTCCAGTCTCAGTCTCCAGAAATGCTGGGATTACAGGTGTGAGCCACCTCATCCAGTCTAATGCTATGATTATTATCCTCACTTCACAGGGGAAACTGAGGTACAGAGAGTAGATAGATTTCCCTTGAAGTGTGAGCCCCAGTCCCGCACTGGGAACCTGCAAGATGGAAGGGAAAAGGACCTCAAAGTTTCTCCCATGTCTGCGCCTCACCCACTGAGCCCGCCAAGGCTTGGAGGATAGAGCAAGAAAGGAATGAGAACAGAACTGTGGAGGGTTCTAGAATAGTTCCAAATGCCCAGGTATGGGCCAGCTCCCAGGGTGTCCAGCTCCCTTCTGTCCCCAGCCACCCCACCCCTACAGGTTCCCCTGCAAAGGACGAGCATGTGTGTTCACCTCCCACTCCACCTGGGCCCTCAGTTCCGAGGGAAGGGATTCCCTGTCAACCTGGGGCTCCCTCATGCCGGGCCCTCTTGGTGCTCTCTGACCCCTGCAGCCTCCCACTGAGCCAGACCTCCAGGTCCTGATCTGCTCCTGACACCTGGCAGCCTCAGGGCCGCCTCTGTCTCCGAAGGCGTCAGATGCAGCTGATTCAATGCCAGCCGGCCCACCTTCCTCCATCCATACTTCCGGGGCTATAGAACATGGCGGGGAAGAGATGTTTCTCTCTGTATCTTGTTGCATTTGTAAGCAATCCCAGGATGCAGAAAGGAAGTGGGTGCATCAAGAAATAAACTTTCTGGCCGGGCTCGGTGGCTCAGCCTGTGATCCCATGCCTTGGGAGGCCGAGGTGAGTGGATTGCCTGAGCCCGCGGGTTCGAGACCCGCCTGGGCAACTTGGCGAGACCTCATCTCTACAATAAATCAAAAAATTAGCCGGGCGTGGTAGCGCGCGCCTGTAGCTCCAGCTACTTGGAAGGCTGAGGCGGAAGGATTGCCGGAGCCCAGCAGGCGAGGCTGCGGTGGCTGGAGCGGCCACTGCACTCCAGTCTGGGCGACAGAGTGAGACTCCAACTCAAAAAAACCAAAACAAAAACAAACAAAAAGAAATAAACTTTCTAAGCCAGATGTGATGGTGTCCCATCTAATCAAAAGGCTGAGGCAGGAGGATCGCTCGAGCCCAGTTCAAGTCTACAGCAAGCTATGATCACACCATTGTACTCCACTGTGCTCTGGATGACAGAGCGAGATCCTGCCTCTTAAAATACAATAAGATGAAATAAAATTTTTTAAACATTAAAAACAATGGCCAGGCACAGTGACTCACACATGTAATCATGTAATCTCAGCACTTTGGGAGACCAAGGTGGGAGGATTGCTTGAGGCGACAAGTTCAAAAGCAGCCTGGGCAAAATAGCGAGATCCGTCTCTACAAAAAATAAAAATAAAATTTGATAATTAAAAATTTAAAACAGAAGTAAACTTTCTAAAAAAGAAAGGGAGTGGTAATAATGAACCAGAACCAAAAGTAAAGAACATGAGCCATGCCTAGGAAGAAATTAGAGGTGGCAAGATTGGAAATGAGTGAGAAAAAGAAAATAAATCTTTCCTACCAAGGCTGGAAGGAAAACTGTGCCCCAGGGTCTGGTTGGCTGTCTCCCTCCACCCCTTCAGTTTGGCTAAAGACCTCGCAGTCAGTGCAGGCTTCTGATTCATACATCCATGGTGATTTTCTATTTTCAAATAAAAAGAAACATAGAATAACTCTTTGGTTTCTCTGGTAACCTCCTTTTCCTCCGTGGTTCTCTCAGCCTCTAGAACACTGTAAATGGAGTTTATGGCTGCAACTGGGTCTCTCTTTAAAGCCTTAGGAGATCATGTTTCCCGTTGGTTGCT
Source organism: Cephalopachus bancanus (assembly GCA_027257055.1). Taxonomy (NCBI): domain Eukaryota; kingdom Metazoa; phylum Chordata; class Mammalia; order Primates; family Tarsiidae; genus Cephalopachus; species Cephalopachus bancanus. The sequence goes on from JAPVLO010000067.1 coordinate 4,363,904, forward strand.
AAGTAGCACTGAAGGTGAGCTTTTGGGCCACAGCAGCCTCTGTCTCCGGAGGCATCAGATGTAGCTGATTCAATGCCAGTGGGAGGAACTTTTAGACAAATGGTTCCATCTGCCTGGGCAGTAGAAACAACATACCGGAAAAATGCCTCCCAGCTTGTTCTAGATGTGAAAGAAGGTCTTTCTCAAATCTCATAATGAGCACCCTCCCCAATAAATCTATGTCTAGGAAGGCAGGGTCTGAATGAAGAACCCTCTGTGGGGTTAGAATTAGGGCGCCCCTCCCATCTCTTTTAAAATTATGTCCATATATAGGTGATGCTGTACTATTTATAAAGCAGTTTGCAAACGTGGCTTTCACAGCAGTCTCCTAGGTTAAAAACTCACTCAGAAGCCTTCCCTAAAGTGACCCCAGCCCCCATCTATGCATAAGGGGATGGGTTGCCACGTGGAGTTGGTCTACTTTGGAGCCCATTTGCCAGTGGGTAGGTCCCTGCGCCTCAAAGCGCTTATGGATTTCTAGTATGTTCCGCACCACAGAATATGGACAGGAGTCTGTGTGCCACATCCAAGCCTGACCACAAGCCCTGTTCAACCTTCCATCCTCTCTCTTCCCTTCCCATAGCCACTGGGAAAGCCCTGCTTCAAGATGGCGGCATCTCAAAATGGAAGGAGTGCAGGTTCTGGAGAGTTGCTACCCAGGAGGGCCACCAGACCAGCATCAGACATAGAACATAAGACAAACAGACTTCAACTCCCTCTGGGCACTGAGCGCCTAACACACCCCAGATGAAGTATGTGAGGCCACACGGCTAGAAAATGGTGATGCTGGGAGGAGAGTCTTAGGTGTCTCCGTTTGGGTTTCTCCAAAAGCAGAGCTTGTGACAAGGATTGGGTATAGGAGGTGACCCCCAGGAAAGAGGGATGAGCAAGCAAAAAGAATGAAACCAGTGTTATGGGTTGAACTGTGTCCCTCCAAACAGCTACGATGAGATCCTAACTCCTAGTACCTCAAAATGTGACCTTATTGGTGAGCAGGGTTATTGCAGATGTAATTCGTTAAGATGACACCATACTGGAATAAGAGGAGCCTCCAATCCGATATGACTGGTGTCCTTATAAGAAGATAAACTCACCAGGCTCGGTGGCTCAGCCTGTAATTCCAGCACTTTGGGAGGCTGAGGTGAGTGGATTGCCTGAGCCCGCGGGTTCAAGACCTGCCTGGGCAGCTTGGCGAGACCTCATCTCTACAATAAATCAAAAAAATTAGCTGGGTGTGGTAGTGTGTGCCTGTAGTTCCAGCTACTTGGAAGGCTGGGGCGGAAGGATCACCAGAGCCCAGCAGGTAGAGGCTGAGGTGGCTGGGAGCGGGCCACTGCACTCCAGCCTGGGCGACAGAGTGAGACTCCAACTCAAAATTAAAAAAAAAGAAGATAAACTCAAAAAATTACAGATATTGGTGAGGATATGGAGAAAAGGGAACTCTTATACAGTGTTGATGGAAATAATGGGAGGGATCATTTCCATCAACCGCTATGGAAAACGGTATAGAGATTTCTCAAAGAACTGGACATAGAACTACCATTCAACCCAGCACAATCTCACTACTGGGTATCTACTTAAAGAAAAAGAAGTCATTATATCCAAAAGATACCTGTACATCGTATGTTTGTCACAGCGCTATTCACACTAGCAAAGATATAGACCCCACCTAAGTGTTCATTAACAAATAATTGGATAAAGAAAATGTGGCACATATACACCATGAAATACTATTCAGCCATAAAAAGGAGTGAAACCATGCCTTTCACGGCAATGTGGATGGAACTGGAGGCCATTATCTTAAGTGAAATAACCCAGTAACAGAAAGTTAAATACTCATTTATAAGCTGATAAATACTGTGTACACATGAACATAGAGAGTGAAATAATAGACACTGGAAACTCAGGAGGGTGGGAGGGGGTGAGAGATGAGAAATCACTTTGTGGTATAGTGTGTACCACTCAGGTGATGGCTACACTAAAAGCCCAGACTTCACCACTACACAATATGTGCACTTAACAAAACTGTACTTGTACCCTTAAATGAATACAAGTGAAGAAGAAGGAGGTGAAGAGGAGGGGGGAGAGGAGGGGAGAAGCAGGAAGACGGAGAAGAGGAAGGGGAGAAAAGGGAAGGAGGGGGGAGGGGAAGAAGGAGGATCCCACCACTCGAAAACAGACATACAGGGAGAAGACCATGTGATGACAAGGGCCAAGATTGAGTGATACAGCCACAAGCCAAGGAAAGCTAAAGCTGGCAGGCAGCCACCCGCAGCTAGGAAAAGGCAAGGAAGGGTTCCCCCACAGGTTTTGGCAGGGGCGAGTGTGGCCACACCTGCATTTAGAGTTCTGGCCTCCAGAGTGCTACTGTTTTTTGTTTTTTGGGGTTTTTTGAGTTGGAGTCTCACTCTATCGCCCAGACTGGAGTGCAGTGGCTGCTCTCGGTCACCGCAGCCTCGACCTGCTGGGCTCCGGCGATCCTTCCGCCTCAGCCTTCCGAGTAGCCAGAATCACAGGCATGTGCTACCACATCCGGCTGATTTTTTGATTTATTGTAGAGATGAGGTCTCGCTGCCCAGGTGGGTCTCGAACCCGCGGGCTCAGGAAATCCACTCACCTCAGCCTCCCAAAGGCGCGGGATTACAGGTTGAGCCACTGAGCCGGGCTGAGTGCTACTGTTTTAAGCCACTCCGCCAGCAGCGTTCTGACATGACAACCCTAGGGAATTGACACAGCGAGGGTGGAAGAGAAGAAGCTGATCAATGGTATGTCTAAGCAGATCATTCTGAAGGCCACAGGCACTCAATCCAATGAGGATGTGTGAACAGCCATGAAGATTGTGCCTCAAATGTGTTCCTCCCGCCATAGGGCCAGGGCATCTGTGCACCAGCTTCTGTCTCCCACTGTTAACGGCTGTCCTGGAGAGGGGGTAGCACCTCCCCATGGCAAGGCTGACCTTGCACATGGTCGAGTGCCCAAAGAGCTGCACCTGAAGCCAGAGGTGGACAAGGGGACACAGGGTGGGACAGGTGCCAAGACTGTCTGCTACACCAGGATTTGCGCTCCTGACCCATCATCTCTCTGGAGTGCCGCTTTACTATAGGAGAGAGAGGTCAAGTGCAAAGCGGAAACTGAGGTCACACAAGTGGAGACTTATCAGTCATTGTATGCACTTTGGGGCCTTTTATTTCAAATAGGAGAAGAGAGAGGAAGAGGAGGGGGAGAAAGAAGAGGAAAGTCAATATTACTGTCATTTTACAAGTAAGGATTCTGGAATACAGGGAGCTTAAGATGTTTTTCCTGGGTGGCACAGCTCTAGTGGACAGTAGGACCAGAATTCATAAGTCCATCTGATTCCCAAAACCCACAGTCTTCTGAAGCACAGATTTTTTTTTCTTCCTTTAAAACCTGGGGATCACTTGAGCTCAGGAGTTCGCAACCAGCCTGGACAAGATAGCAAGACTCCATCTCACAAAAAATGAAGCCAAATTAACCAGTGGTAGTTGCACACACCTGTAGTCCCAGCTACTTAGGAGGCTGTGGGAGGATCACTTGAGTACAGAAGTTTGAGGTTGCAGTGAGCAATGATCGTATCACTACACTCCAGCCTGGACAACAGCAAGACCCCTTCTCTAAAATAAGTAAACAAGTAAATAAAAAAAATAATTTATTATTATTTATTTTAAAAACCTGAGAGAATTCTCTTTTACAGGTATATCTTAAGCCGGGCTCGGTGGCTCAGCCTGTAATCCCACGCTTTGGGAGGCTGAGGTGAGTGGATTGCCTGAGCCTGCGGGTTCGAGACCTGCCTGGGCAACTTGGCGAGACCTCATCTCTACAATAAATCAAAAAATTATCCGGGCTTGGTAGTGCGCGCCTGTAGTTCCAGCTACTTGGAAAACTGAGGTGGAAGGATCACCAGAGTCCAGCAGGTCAAGGCTGCGGTAGCCGGAAACGGCCACTGCACTCCAGCCTGGGTGACAGAGTGAGACTCCAACTCCAAAAAAAAAAAAAACAAGTGTATCTTAACTTTTAAAGAGAGAACTGGAAAGAAAACTAGCTGAAACATTGTTTATGCTTATGAGGTGTGGTTTAAAAAATAATAATAAAAAGATATATTTTTCACAGAAATTGTATAACCTTGGCCATGAAGTCACATGATTTAGGTGTTTGAAGGTGTAAAATGAACAGGGTCAGATTCCTGATGCTGGTACCATGTACTCTCCCTTTTTAAATCAGGAATGGAGATGTTTAATTTTCACTCAAAACCAATTTGAGGATAATGCCAGATGTTGTAACAAATAAATCCCATGGCTCAAACTACCTTAGAAGTTTCTTATTCTCTTCCAGTCAAGAATGAAGGTCTGGAGCTCTCCTCCAGGTGGTGATTCAGGGACCCAGGTGCCTTCCATCTTGGGCCTCCTCCAAGGTCACTGTGCTTGTCTGCACCAACCCAAGGCAAGAGAGAGGAGAAGGCACTCCTGGCTCTTGATGGGTTGGCCATATAAGGTCAGTTCTCTGGATGGCCTGGGACTGACTCAGTCCCCCTCATCTTTTTTCATTTGTAGTCCTCAAGAATAACTGTAGAATGTACTGGAAATACAACATCCTGAGATCAGGAGGAACTAGCCCATGCAACCCCGACTCTGTTCTAGTCTCCTCTCTAGAAGGAAGTCATCCTTTGGTGCTTTCGCCCCAGGGTCTAAAACTCAGATCGGTCTGTCCCCTGGGGTCTGGCAGTTACAAGTGGGGCATGTGCATTCAAGACTCAGTTTCCCCAGACAGCTTTCCCATGCTTTGGGGGACCAGCTCTTGACAAACCACAGGTTTCCGTCATCCCTCGCTGTCTGTAAGTGATAAACCACTTCACATACTTGTTGAGCATGTGCATGAGTGTGTTCTGTCTCACTGGACTCAGAAAGGTTAGTAACCAGTGCAAGTGAACCTTCTTCATGTCACCCAAGCTAGGACACTATCAAGGGTGAAGAGGGGGTGTTATTAAGAATTTTGCCAAGACAATGCCTGCAGTCCCAGCTACTTGGGGGATTGAAACGGGAGGATTGCTTGAGTCTGAGTTCAGCCTGAGCAACATAGCAAGACCCCCATATGTAAAATTCAAATTTTGGAAGAAAAAAAAAGTATGCCAAGACAAGAAATGTAAACTAAGTCTGTCCTGGGAAAACTGGGATATAAGATCTCCCTCTGCCAGGCTCAGTGGCTCAGCCTGTAATCCTGTGCCTTTGGGAGGCTGAGGTGAGTGGATTGCCCGAGTCCCCGGGTTCGAGACCTGCCTGGGCAGCGAGACCTCATCTCTACAATAAATCAAAAAATCAGCCGGGCGTGGTAGCGCATGCCTGTAATTCTGGCTACTCGGAAGGCTGAGGCGGAAGGATCGTCGGAGCCCAGCAGGTCGAGGCTGCGGTGGCCGGGAGCGGCCACTGCACTCCAGTCTGGGTGACAGAGTGAGACTCCAACTCAAAAAAACAAACAAACAAACAAACAAAAACAAAAAAAAAGATCTCCCTCCTTCTTTGCCACCTTGATCTGAAAATGCCCCACCTCAATCCCCTTTACTTGTGGTTACTCGAAACTGGCTATGTGACATTCTGATTCTATAGTTTCGCATAGCAAACCACACCAAAAAAAGTGATTAAAACAATCACCACCATATATTTTGCTGACAAATGCGGGCATTGTCTGGGCTCAGCTGGATAATTCTTGCTCAGGGTCTCTCATGGCAGCGGTCATTTGAAGCTGTCTCCTCGTGAAGGCTGCCTCAAACATGTGTCTAGAAGCCGGGCTTGAAACACTGACCCAGGGAGCCTGGTGTATCATTATCTCCGTTACATGTCATGAGACAGCCAGATGCAAACTGCATCCCCAGCTACGTCCTAGCCTGTGTCTGGGTAGATCTTCACCCTCTGCCACATGCAAGCCTAGACCCAGGCGGATCTGTATCCACTGCTATGCCTTAGCCTAGGCTAACGGATCTCAAAACATTGCGACGTCCCAGCCTAAGTCCAGGAAAGTCTACATACCCTGCTGAGTCCTGGCCTAGGTCCGAGTGGCTCTGCATCTGTTGCTATGTCCCAGCCTATATCCAAGTGGACCTACACCCCCTGCTATGTCCAGGCTGATCTGTATTCCCTGGATGTCCCAGCCTATGTCCAGGTGAGTCTACATCCCTGGTGACATCTTAGCCTGCGTTCAGGCAGTTCTACACCTACAGCTAGTTCCGAACCTATGTCCAGGGTCTGATGGATCTGCATCCCCCATAAATCTTAGCCTATGTCCAGCTAGAAGCTGAACTTGCTGCTATGTCCTAGCCTAGGTCCAGGTGCATCTGCATCTCCTGCTAGGTCCTAGCCTAGGTCCTCTATGTCAAAGAGGGTCTGAACTCCCTGCTATGTCCCAGCCTATGCCCAGGTGGATCGACACCCCCAGCCTAGCCTATGTTTAGGTGGATCTGTACACCCTGCTACATCCCAGCTTCTGTACGGTAGAAACTGCATTCCCAGTCACACCCTTGCCTACGTCTGGGTGGATGTGCACCCCTTACTACCTCCTAGCCTATGTTCAGGTGAATCTGTATTCTCTCCTATGGCCTAGCCAATGTCCAGGAGGATCTGCACCCCCTGCTACCTTCTTACCCTGCTATGTCCCAGTCTATGTCCAGGTGGATCGACATCCCCTGCTACATTTGAGCCTATGTCCAAGAGAATTTGCACCACCTGTCACGTCCTAGCCTATGCCTGGATGCATCCATGTCTCCGTCTTCATCCTAGCTTATGTCTGGGTGGATCTGCATGCCCTTCTATGGACTCACCATGTCCAGGTGAGTCTATATCCCCTGGTATATCCCCTAGCCCATGTACAGGTGGTTCTGCATTTTCTGGTACTTCCTAGCCTATGTCCAGGTGGATCTTAGCCCCCGGTTACATCTCACCTTTGCCCAGGTGTATCTGCAACCCCTGCTATGTTTTAGCCCAGGGCTGGGTGGATCTGCTTGCGCTACTGTCCTGGCCCATGTCTGGGTGAATCTGCATCTCCGGCTGCTTCCTAGTCTAGGACTGGGTGAATCTGCATCCCCTGCTAGGACCTAGCCTATTTCCAAGTGGATCTGAACGCTTGCTGCCTCCCAGCCTATATCCAGGTGGATCCACATCCCCGGCTATGTCCTGTCCTATGTATGGGTGGATCTACCTCCCCTGATACATGTCATTCTGTGTCCAGGTGGATCTGCACCCCTGATATGTCCCAGCCTGTTTCCGGATGAATTTGCATCCCCTGCTAGATCCTAGCCAAGTTCAAGTCTATTCACAACCCCAGCTACATCCCAGACAATAACCAGGAGGGTCTGCCTCCTCTGCTACAGCCCAGCCTATGTCCAGGTGGATCTGAACTCTCTGCTACATCCCAACCTGTGTTCAGGTGGATGTGTGGATCTGAATTCCCTGCTATGATCCAGTCTATGTCTGGGTGAATCTGCCCCCCCGCCCCGATTCTGTCCTAGCCTGTCTGGAATTACCTGCATTCCCCGCTACATCCTAGCCTATATCCAGGCATATCCACATGCCCCACCATGTTCTAACCTATGACTTTGTGGATCAACACTACTGCAGTGCCCTAGCCTATCCAGATTGGATCTGCATCACCTGCTACATCCTAGTGTCTGCCCAGGTGGACCTGAACTCCCTGCTATGTCCCACCCTGCGTCCAGGTGGAACTGCACCCCCTGCCAGGTCCCAGCCTACATCTAGGGGGATCTCTACTTCCGGTTTCATCCTAGCCTATGTCTGGGTGGGTCTGAACTGTTTGCTACGTCCTAGCCTATGTCCAGGGGGATCTACACTCCCGGCTATGTCCTGATCTAGGTTCAGGCAGATCTGCCCCTGCTATTTTTTTTTGAGTTGGAGTCTCACTCTATTACCCAGACTGGATGCAGTGGCCGCTCCTGGCCACTGCAGCCTCGACCTGCTGGGCTCCGGCGATCCTTCCACCTCAGCCTTCTAAGTAGCTGGAACTACAGGCACGTGCTACCACGACCGGCTAATTTTTTTGGTTTTTTTTGTAGAGACGAGGTCTTGCCAAGTTGCCCAGGCGGGTCTCGAACCCGCGGTCTCAGGCAATCCACTCACCTCAGCCTCCCAAAGCGCAGGATTATGCACCTGCTGTTACGTCCCAGCCTTTGTGCGTGTGGGTCTGCACTCCCACAACATCCTACATCGAACACCTGCTTTCTCTGTTGGTGGAAGTTGTCACAAAGACCCGCCTCTGTCCCAGAGGAGGAGACAAAGGTCTCACCTTTTTATGGGAGAGCAGCAGGAACAGGTGGGACCAGAAATTTCTGGCTGATGTCATTTTGGGAAAATACACTGTGCCATGCATGAGCCCACCCAGATAGGAGGGGTTGGGTCTCTGGAATTGGAGACTGGCTGGTCTCAGCTCTACACGGAGGAAGGGAGCACAGGAATTGTCATGGGCACCGTCGCATCTCTCCCACACCAGCCACCTCTGCAAAACTGCCCACCACTCAGGGGTTTAGGCCATGGCCCCTGTGAGAAGTGGGGCTTTGTGGGAGAGAGGTGGGGGAACTCTGGCTTCGGTCTCAGAAACACATCCTTCGTGGGGTCAGTCTAGATGACGTGCGGCCACCAATGGGATGAAAGACCCCAGAATATGGGAATGCCCAGCCCGGTCTGGAGGAGTATTCTGCCACCAGCCAGCACCGGGTCAACAGTTCATGATCAGCCCATTCAAAAGGGTTTCTCAGAAAGACAATAATATTATGGTGGCAAAAAAAAGTTATTATTATTAAATGAAGCCTGTGGATGAATCACAGGAAACATTTTTAAATTTCAGTTTAAAGAAAATCACCCCTTTTGACTTTCTGTTGCTACTGGAATCCCACAGAATCCTGGCAAAGTCACAATGTGCTTCCCAATGCTGGACCATAAAAGGAGAGGAACAGAGTTTCCGGAAGGTTCTAGAAGGATCCACCTCCTCCACATCCAGCGGTCTTCCCGTTCAGTCACTGAAGGCTGCCTGCCCAGCCTCAGCACAAGGCAGCCACTTATCACTCGTGTCTGCTCCTTTTTAAGGCCCATTCACATCTTGTCTCACTTAGCAAGTATGGTTTCCTTTTTGTGACTAAAAATTCCTCCTTTTTACGAGATTTTTTTTTCTCCTTCCCCTCAGCTTGTCATCTGTATTCTGTAAATAGCACAAGGCGGAAAGCAATTAGTTCACCTGCAAGAAACAGGGAATTCCTGTTTGGAGAGTAGACTTTTGCCCTCTTCTTTGACTAGAAGGTTCTGTAGAGAGAATCATCGGGGCTTCATTTGTATAAAAAAAAAGACAGTGATTTTTCCAAATTTAAGGTTCATGCTATGAAAAGATCTGACATTTGTCCCATGGCTGCGAAAACTAAACTTCTCAAGTCTATCCTGTTTAAACTACAGTCTAATGAGAATGTCAAGTCCGGGTGGATTTCTACAGAAAAGCAGAGAAAACTTCAACTTTCCTGTGAGGAGCTGAGAATGCAGCTTCCTTTTTAAGTGTTTTCCTCGGGTCTGGCTTCAGTGAGAGTCACTCTAGCTGGCACCAGTTCCTCTGCTTCTGAAGGAAGGCCATCCCTGGCTTCCCTGCGGGCTTGTCCCCTCCTGCCACCTCCAGCAGGTCATGGGCCGTGGTGAGCGGCCCACCAGGACCCCAAATGCCAACTCTACAGCCTCTTCCAGCTCCACATCAAGTGGTGCCATGTGGGTCGCTTGGAGCCAGGCACGATGGGCGTATTCACGCCACAGAAGTCAGTAGAATGCTACCAATTGGAATTTTGGGAGCTGGAGGCAGGGTATCGGACCGCCTGCACACAGCAGTTCTGGGGAAGCTCTTTGGTGCAGACCACAAGGGACCACACACAGGAAGCGTCAGGCCGTCCCCAGACCCTGACAGAACCTACTCGCTATCTTTGGGGCTCCAGACCTTAGACCACCCCCTCGTGGCCCCATGTCACAGGCAGGTGGGCTGATACCCTTCTCCTTAAGGGTGCCCCCGCCCCCACTGGTCCCCAGCAGCCTATCTGGCTCCCCAAGACTGGGCCAACCAGACTCCAGGAATTCGGGGACCAGGCAGGGGTTTCCGTGTCTATGGGTGGAGTGGAATGTCGCTGGAAACCGGAAACAGGAAACAGCAAAATGGACCAGCAGGTGTGGAATGGGGGAGCGGGGTGCTGGAGGCTTTTTTTTCTTTGAAGTGGTTGAGAATGAGGTGTGGTCTTGGTAAAGTGCTGCCTCTTGGCTTTACCAGTAGATGCCTGTTTCTGGGGAAGCTGTGAGACCCAGCAAAGTGTGGGTCTGTAAGCCACACCCATGGTGGGATTTGCAGGCTCAGCCCGGGAGGCACAGTTGAGGACACCTGGGCTGGACAGGTAGAACGAGCATCGGGGCAGACAGCGGAGCACATCACCCTCTTCCCTGCCAGGCCATGGCATCTCTACCCCCACGAGGCCCCCACTCCTGTCTGTCTGGTCCCCACTTCTTATTCCCATTTTCCTCCACAGATAACCCTCCTGAGGGGTTCGAGGCATACACTGCTATTTCAATGGGTGCTTAGACACCTGTGTTGTGTTTTGTGTACAGGTATTTTAATGTACACAGATGGCAGTGTACTGTGGGCCTCACGTTCCTCCTGTTTTGAGGCAACGCCAGGATTTTTAAATGGTGCTGTGACCTAACCCTGAATTTTACCCATCTTTAAAATAAAGAAGAAAAAAATAAAAATAAAATAAAACGGTACTGTGGCTGGGCGCGGTGGCTCAGAGACTCCCATCTCTACAAAAAAAAAAATTAAAAAATTAGCCAGGCACGGTGGTGCACACCTGTAATCCCAGCTACTCAGGAGGCTGAGGCGGGAGGATTGCTTGAGCCTAGAAGTTGGAGATTGCAGTGAGCTATGATTGCACACTACACTCCAGCTGGGAGAGAGAGCAAGACCCAGTCTTTAAAAATAAAAAGTGGGGAGGAGGGAGCCGTGTGCACATCTAACCCACCACTTCTCACTGCTGCATGGTGTCAGGGGAAGTGGGGTCCTGGGGAGCCAGCCCAGATCAGAATGAGGTCAAGCTTGCGGGCTACAGAGCTAATGGTGCCCGCGGAGTCGTTGAAGGATGGGGCGTGAGGAGGCAGGTTGAGTCATATTAGGGAATATGTAGATCTGGAAGGAGGGTCCAGGTCATGCAGGCTCAGTCCTTTGGGGGAGACTGAACTATAAGGAGAAGTGGGGCATGATGGGAATAGCCATGTTTGACCTCAGAGGGACACAGGTACTATTTCAAGTTTGAATAGCGTAGATGCTCCGGGTAACTGTGGTGTGACTGTGTCCTCTGGTGGCCACACTTAGGAAGCAGAAGTTCTGTAGGGACGATCTCCAGACTCGCGCCGTTGGTGACAGCCTGGTGCCACCTACTTGATAGCGACAACCAAACCCAAGGGCAGAACCCAGGTGTTCCCTGTTCTTGGAAACTTTCGAGAGACTCCAACCCAACAAGTTCATTATCAGTGGTTAAAAAAAAAAAAACAGCCAAACACAAGTGGCTCATGCCTATAATCTAAGTACTTTGGGAGGTCAAGGTGGGAGGATCACTTGAGGCCAGGAGTTTAAGACCCAGCTTGGGCAACATAGCAAGACCCCTCATCTCAGAAAAAAAATTAAAAATTAGCCAGGCATGGTGGCATACACAAGTCCCAGCTACTCAGGAGGATGCGGCAGGAGGATCACTTGAGCCCAGGATTTCAAGGCTGCAGTAAGCAATGATCATGCCACTGCACTTCAGATTGGGTGACCCAATGAGACCCTGTCTCAAAAAAATAAATAATAACAGGACAAAACAAGCAGCAACAACAAAAACAGCCTTCCAATGTGTCACTTCTCCTGGAAATACCTGCATGTGAATGGCTTGAAAAGACATTCTTGACAAAGAAATGTATCTCCCTCCAATGGTAGAAAGATCCCGTTAACAAATATGAGTGTAGGGTTCCAGCATCAGAATTTCCCTTCAACATTTTATTATTAAAATTTTCAAACCTGGCTGGGCTCGGTGGCTCAGCCTGTAATCCCAGCACTTTGGGAGGCCGAGGCAAGTGGATTGCCTGAACCCGTGGGTTCAAGACCAGCCCGGGCAATTTGGCGAGAACTCATTTCTACAATAAGTCAAAAATTAGCCAGGCGTGGTAGCACACACGCCTGTAGTTCCAGCTACTTGGAAGGCCGAGGCAGAAGGATCACCGGAGCCCAGCAGGTCGATGCTGGGGTGGCCGTGAGTGTGCCACTGCACTCCAGCCTGGGCGACAGAGTGGGACTCCAACTCAAAAAAAAAAAAAAAATTAAAACTTCCTGAAAAGTTGAAAGAATTTGGCAGTGAACACCAATATACCTACCACTTGGATTCTAGACTGAATATTTCATTATACTGACTTTGTGACATATCTATTCAACTGTCCACCCCTCTGTCTATCAACAAGCCATCTTATTTTTGATGCGTTCATCAAGTTGCATCAAACATGTTTAGCGTACCTTTCACCCCTAAACACTTCACACATTATTAACCAGACGCTAATATTTCTGTATAGTCCTTTTCTCTTTTAACATAAAATATGCATATAATAAAATGCACAAATTGTATGTATCCCATTCAATAAATTCTGACAAATGCACGCACCCATGTAACCCCTATTCCTTTCAAGATAGAACATCACCATCACCCCCAGGAAGTTTCCTTCCCCCAGCCCCGATCAGGCAACCACTGTTCTGATTGCTCCCGTCATAGATTAGCTTTGGCCTGTTCTGGAACGTTCTATAAAAGGAATCATAAAGTATGAACTCCTTGGTATAGCAGCATCGGAATTCCAAGAGCTGCCTGGGTGACTCCAGTGCTCTGGGTGGGCTGGGATCTCTGCTGAAGCCTAGGCCTTTCCACATGTTCCAGGTGACAGGGGTTTGGCATGTGCCTGAGGTCACAGCTAACTAGCTACAAATCTATGACGACAACTTAGGTCTCCATGCCATTTGCCCTTTGCTTACTGTACAATGGGGTTTCTTCTAGAACGGTGGTTCTCAAACTTTAGGGAGAGTAGAATCTCTGGGGGATTGTAGGTCTCAGGCGGGGCCCAAGAAAGTGTGTTTCTAACAAGTTCCCAGACAATACAAACCCTGCAGGTCTAGGGCTTGCAGTTGAGAACCACTGTTTTAAAAGCCAATCGGAATGCCTATTAGGCTACTGGATTAAACCAACCTTTCCCTGTCATTTCTATAACTGGCCAAAACAGGTCGGCATCATAACAAGTAAGAATTGGAAGTAAGCTATATGCTAACTGCAACCACATCTCAGCAAGGTGCTCACCCTAAACTGGTTTCCTTAAGACTATTTATGTCTTTATTTATTTATTTTAAAGACGGTATCTTACTCTGTCACCCAGGCTGGAGTGCAGTGGCATGATCATAGCTCACTGCAACCTTGATCCCTTGGGCTTAAGCAATCCTCCTGCCTCAGCCTCCCAAGTGGATAGGATGACAAGTGAATGCCACCACACCCAGCTAATTTTTTTTTTAGAGATGAGGGGTATCTCCCTACGTTGCCCAGGCTGGTCTTGAACTTCTGGTCTCAAGCAATCCTCCCCCCTCAGCCTCTCCAAGTTCTGGGATTACAGACACAGCCAGCCTTATAGATTCAAATAGCTAGAAGGAGGATAGTAAACATTCTCAACACAGAGAAATGATAAACATTTGAGATGATGGATATGCCAAGCCCTGATGTGATGGCTATTTATTGTGTATCACAACATCACTATGTACTCCATGGATTCTTTTATTTTCTCTTCTCTCTCTCTCTCTCTCTCTCTCTCTTTTTTCTTTTTTTAGTAGGGTCTCATTCTGATGCCCAGGCTGGAATACAGTGGCACAATCATGGTTCACCACAGGCTACAGATGCATCCCTCCACACTCCACTGATTTTTTTTTTGTCAAGACGAGGTCTCACTATGTTGTCCAGGTTGGTCTCGAACTCCTGGGCTCAAGCGATCCTCCCACCTTGGCCTCCCAAAGTGCTGGGATTACAGGCATGAGCCACCATGCCCAGGCAATATTTCTTAAGATTCCCAACTCAACAATTCATTCGACAAGACTTCCTGTGCGAGTTTCCACAAAAATATTCCCACTCCACTTCATTTTCTCTTCCATGGGGAGAAGTCTTCCTCCTCGCTCTGTGAACCCACCGACATGTATAACATGCTGATGGCTGGGTCACTCCTTTCTTCACCCTAGTTAATCTACTTCCAAGGCCTGGAAAAGCTCTGTGTAGAGAAACCCTTCAGGATAGAGCCCCTGCCGCCACCCAGCTCTATGGGCAACATGGGGTGAAAGAGATGGTTTTAGGGTAACACACCATATCATTTTCTATGTTCATACTTAGGAATTGATTTTAATGTGCCTAAGGAAAACAGCAAACCCATGAATTCACACATACTAAATATTATTTAAACTATTTTCTCTTTAAACAAATTTAAGTTTAAAAAAGAAATTGATTAGAAGGACCAATATTGACGGACTTATAAAACAGGGATGTGGAGGAATGTGGCGGAAGAAAGCATGTGCGTTGGCCTGAGATCTGAGAATCCTTGCTCGGGTGATTCCAGGAGAGGTGAGCCTGGAGACCCAATGAGCAGTGTCCTGTTAGGAAAATGTACGTTCTTTGTCCCACATGTTTTCAGTCATTTCACCAAGACATAAAAACAATTCTAGTTATTTTACATTTGTATTTGTGACTTATTTTGCATATTGTTCTCAGTATCTTACAATAGCATACTTATTTCCTCTAAAATATGTGAATATTTAAAGTGTAATTTTTATAACATTTTGGGACTAGAATTATTTTTCCTTGAGGGACACATTTTTTATTTTATAATGCAAGTTGGCTGGAATATAAGATTCTGCAGATAGAAAATTACTTTAGAGACAAATTTTCAATATCTTTTTACTTATAAATGAGTTGTGCTGTTATTAAAAAGCAACCTTATTCGATTATGTTTATTTCTTAATTTTAGACTCTACCTCATTTCATATCGACTTGAGACAACCTATAGTGAGAACACATATGATAAAATAAAAATTTAAAAACTGAAACTGGGAGTTAAAAGTAAAAAGTCAAAGGAAAGGAAAATAAAACAAACATGCAAACTCCACAGACCCAAGTGGTTAATAAATTATACTTGAGTTTAAAATTTGGCTCTGCGCTGGGCTTGGTGGCTTAGCCTGTAATCTCAGCACTTTGGGAGGCCGAGGCGAGTGGATTGCCTGAGCCTGCAGGTTCGAGACCAGCCTGGGCAACTTGGCAAGACTTCGTCTCTACAATAAATCAAAAATTAGCTGGGCATGGTAGCACACGTCTGCAGTTCTGACTACTTGGAAGGCTGAGGTGGAAGGACTGCCAGAGCCCAGCAGGTCGATGCTGGTGTGGTTGTGAGTGTGCCATAGCACACCAGACTGGGCAACAGAGTGAGACTCCAAATTAAAAAAAAAAAAAAAAATTGACTCTGAGTTCCATGGCAGCTGAGGAGAAAAGAGACATGTAACCTTTTTATAATTTTTGTTTTCAGGAAAGAGGAAGCAGAGTTTTTCCTAGGACTTGGCTAAAAAAACAAAAGTTCTCCTAGGGTAGAGGGACCATCGCATGATGTAATGGACAATGTCCTTGACATTCCTAAAGCAAAGGGAGCAGAAGAGCTTTTCTGACACCATCAAAGCCACTAACAGGCAGCCCGTCACCTTCCATAATGCTCACCTGAAACCTTGGAATCTGCTCTGGGTATAGTGCTGCACTTAAAAGTGACTCTGTATAAAGAAAACAGTGGGTTTTTTTTTTTTTTTTTTTGAGTTGGAGTCTCACTCTGTCACCCAGACTGGAGTGCAGTGGCCGCTTCCGGCCACCGCAGCCTCGACCTGCTGGGCTCCGGCAATCCTTCCGCCTCAGCTTTCCAAGTAGCCGGAATTACAGGCATGCGCTACCACACCCAGCTGATTTTTTGATTTATTGTAGAGATGAGGTCTCGCTGCCCAGGCGGGTCTCGAACCCGCGGGCTCAGGCAATCCACTCACCTCAGCCCTCAAAGACGCGGGATTACAGGCTGAGCCACCGAGCCCGGCTCAACAGTGGGGTTTTAAAATTATATTTTATTTTTTAAACTTCGGTGTTTTGTCAGCATTTTTAAATTGGCAAATAATCGTTGTACATATTCATGGGGTACATAGTGATGTTGTGATACACACAACTTATGGTGATCAGATCAAGGTAATTAGCATATCCATCATCCCAAACATTTATCATTTCTTTGTGTTGGGAATTTGAATATCCTCTGCCTATTTGAAACAATGGGGCCAGGAGCAGTGGTGAGCACCTGTAATCTCAGCAATTTAAGAGGCCGAGGCAGGAGGATCACTTGAGGCTAGGAGTTCAAAACCAACCTGGGCAAAAAAGCAAGACTCTATCTCTTAAAAAAAAAAAAAATTCGCTGGCTAGAGTGATATGAACCTGTAGTTTCAGCTATTTAGGAGGCTGAGGCAGCAGGATCGCTTGAGCCTAGGAGTTCAAAGTTGCAGTGAGCTATGATCACACCACTGCCCTCCAGCTGTGCGACAGGTTGAGACCTTGTCTCTAAGAATTTTTTTTAAAAAAGAAAAACTATATATTATTGTTAACCTGCAGTGTCAACCTGTAGTGGTATGAAATACTATCTAGCTGTAATTTTGTGTCCTCTAACAAATCTATTCCTATCTTTCCCTTCCTTTCTTCCCTTCCTGGCCTCTGGTATCCTCTGTCCTACTTTTTACTTCTGTGAGACCAACTTTTCCACATGTGAGTGAGCACATGCAGTGTTTAACTTTCTGTTCCTGGCTTGTAGAGAAGAGTTTTAAGATATTAAACTGTCTTCATACCATCTTCCCATCAACAACTCCCAAAATTATATTCTCCCAACTCCGGACTCATTTATCCAACAGCTGCCCACATGTCTCCATTGGGGTCCAGTAGACATTTTAAACTCAACATGGGCCAAATCGTCTCCTTATCCTCCTCCCAAAACCTGCTCCATCTACAACCTCTCCACCCTCAGTTGGTGGCAATTCCCTCCACCTCTTCTTCTTCGTCTTGTTCTTGTTCTTCTGCTGCTGCTTGTAAAATAAACAGGAGGATCACTTGAGGCTGTTTTGAACTCCTGGTCTCCAGACATCCTCCTGCCTTAACCCCCCAGGTGCTGGGATTACAGGTATGAACCACCACACCCAATCCCATTCTTCTCAATGAGGTCAACAGCCTTGAATGCCTCCCGTTCTTCATGCAATGTATCAAGAAAATGATCGGTTCTGTCTTCAGAGTATTTCCAGGATCTGCCCATCTGACCATTTTTCTGACCACCTCTGCTGCCATCACCCAGTGTGAGCGAGCCGTGGAGAATGGTCCCCTGAAGGGTACAATGACCTCTTAGTAGGCGTTCCCCTCATATCCTCCCCCACCCTACCCCCCACCAACACACTATCTAGTCTCAACCCAGATGCTAGAGTGATTCTTTGAAGACATCATTCATATCATGTCATATTTGGGCTCCAATTCCTATCATAGCCCCCCCAGTTCACCCAGAGAGCACGGATGGCGAAGTCCTTCCATGACCATGAGGCTCCACGTGACGTGGTCCCTCTCACTTCTCTGACCCTAACCCTCATTTTTATCATCACTCCACCCCCTTTGCTGTCCCTTGAACACATCAGACAGGCCTCCAACCTTTGCCTTTGCTGCTCCCCTGCCTGGGACACTCTTCACCCCAGGTACCTGCCCAGCTCGCTCCCTTTGCAAACATCACTTTCTCAAGAAAGCCTACCTTGATCTCCAAGTTCCATCTTCTTTATCCTCCACCCACATCCCTACTCAAGCATGCTGACACCACTGGTCCTTCCTGTTCAACTTTTATTTTCTCGGTTGTTCTAGTCTCCTAGCAATCTATATAATTATATGATTTACTTATGTATTATTGTATCAGTCAGAATAGGCCAGGGTTATGCTGCAGTACCAAACACTCCTAAGATCTCAGTGACTGAAAAGAATAAACGTATATGTCTTACTCATGCTATATGCCTCAGGGACCCAGGGTGATTAGACAGGCTCCATATTAAATGTTTCCAGTTCCCCCATCTGGGAGAAGAGAGAAAGCTCTGGAGAGCTTCATGTTAGCATAAGTGCTCTGGCCAATGAATTGTGAGAAGTGATGCGTTATTTTTGGCCAGAGTAGTTATGCTAACGACTACTACAATATGTCCATTTTTATCACTTGCCTTCCCATTATAGAACATAAGCTCCACCAAACCAAGTATCCCCAGTACATAGAACAGCGCAGAGCACCTAGTAGATGCTCAACAATTTTTTTTTTTTTTTTTTTGAGTTGGAGTCTCACTCTGTCGCCCAGACTGGAGGGCAGTGGCCGCTTCCGGCCACCGCAGCCTCGACCTGGTGGGCTCCGGTGATCCTTCCGCCTCAGCCTTCCAAGTAGCCGGAATTACAGGCATGCGCTACCACGCCCCGCTGATTTTTTTGATTTATTGTAGAGATGAGGTCTCGCTGCCCAGGCGGGTCTCGAACCCGCGGGCTCAGGCAATCCACTCACCTCAGCCTCACAAAGGCGTGGGATTACAGGCTGAGCCACCGAGCTCGGCCCTGCTCAACAAATTTTTTGAGTGAATGAATGGATTCCGTAGTTAAATTCACATTGAAACAGAAAGTTAGGAGTTCAATATAAACCCCAAATTACATATGTCCATTGCAAACATGTAGGGCAGAGATTCTTAATCTGTCCCTGTGATGTTCTTGAAGGTCATGAAATTGGTTTCAAAACTTTTCTGAGGTGGGATCCTATAACTTTCGCCAGATTTCAAAGGTACCTCCAAAACAGATCAAGGACAACTGATCCAGGAAGAGGGAAACTTTTAAATACATCAGTTACAACGCCAGAACCCACAGCTAATAGCAATTAGATACTAAAGGATAACAGGTAAGTCACTTCACTACTCCATGCCTAAGTCTCCTCGCCTATGCAACGGGCCGGTGGTGGGGATCCACCATCTCTACACTGGCAGGTGACTTCCAAAAGCTGGGTTGCCCAGGGAAGATGCGGCACGCTTACCTGTGCAGCCAGCGCGCCATCTAGTGGACTCAGTGGGCTGTTGGCACAGCTTAACACACACTGGGCCCTCCTGGGTCCCAGGCTGCAGCTAGGGCTTGGGAAAGCTGAAGGGACTCAAACAATCTCATGCAAACTGCAGAGCAAGACAGGTCCTATTTTACTTTTAAATAAAGACAGACTCCTATGCCTGATCTACCTCAGGCTCCAGCGGGGCTCACATGGCGGGTCACTGATCCCGTGCCTCACAGGGAAGGACAGAGGAGCATCTGTGGCACCAGCCAGGGTGGCTGGGCTGGGCTCGGCCAGAGCTGGGGATCCAGCAGCTCCATGCCCCCCCTACCTTCCTGGACACGTGAGTGCAACCAGCCCTGCTCCATGCCACTGATGCAGCAGTAGCGGCCCTGGGCCACGGCCCTAGGTTGCTCCATGGCCCAGATCGCAGTTGTGGCCCTTGAGTGGTTGGTTCTGTCCCCACAGCCTGCAGGCCAGGCTGGGCCTGGGCCCACACAGCGTCCCACGACAGCTCCGGCCTACAAGGCTCAAGACCTCAGACTGGGTCACTGCATACAGCTGATGATTTCCTGTCCTGCTGCCCACAGAAAGTTTCTTGCTGATATAACGTAGCTGCGTTTGTTTTTGCTTTGTTTCGTTTTTGTTTGTTTATTTGCAATTGGGGTGATATTTACATAACAAGAAATGAACTGTTTTAATATATTCAGTTCAGTGGATCTAGTACATTCACAATGTTGTACAATCACTACCTCTGACTAGTTCACCCCAAAAGGAAATCCCATACCCTCCCTTGTTGTATAATTAAGAATTACACAATCGTGATTTTCTTAAATGGCAAAATCCAGTCCCAGTGGGGACTCTTGGTTTACAGAGGGGAGAAGATTGTTTCTCTACCCCTTGATGGAAGCAGGCACAGAGCTAGGGTGAAGTGAGCTCCTGGACCAAGCATCTGACCCTATCCTCCAGGGGTCGACCCTCTTTTAGTTGAGACACACATGGACAGGAAGCAGAGTATTAGGGGATTCTCTAGTTGAACTTTGAAAGACAGTGATATGGGAGACCAGGGCACAACCTCAGAGTAGAGTGTCCTTTCCCTAAAGTAGCCAAGGACATAACTTTCCCCAAAGTAGCCAAGGACATACCTTTCCCCTCACAATTAATGTGGCTGGCTGGGCATGGTGGCTCACACCTATAATCCCAGCACATTGGGAGGATGAAGTAGAAGGATTGCTTGAGTCCAGGGGTTCAAGACCACCCTGGGAAACAGTCAGACCTCGTCTCTGCAAATAAAAAATAAAAAAATTAGCAGGTATGGTGGCATATGCCTTTAGTCCCAGCTACTTGGGAGGCTGAGGTGGAAGGCTCCCTTGAGCCCAGGAGGTCAAGGCTGCAGTGAGGTGTGATCGTGCCACTGCTCGCCAGCCTGGGTAACAGAGTGAGGCCCCAAACCCACTCCAGCCCCCCCCCAAAAAAATTACTGTGACCGAGTTAAAGAACAATCCCTACGGATTTTTACCACCCCGAGATCCTCTGGTCCCGTCCCAGACACATTATCGTACAAAGTTAACACCCTTGGGCCTGGTGTCCTTCGTCCTATCTGCAAAGCCCAGCCAGGGAGGGTGGTAGAGTTTATCTCCAGGGCAAACAGAGCTGCCCCTGTGCCTATGACTGGTTGTATTTGCTGATGATCTCACATCCGTCCTGAGCTTCCCAATCGATGTGACTCAGGTGAGTTTCTGGTCAAGGTGAGTCATGCCTTGAGCCACCCGAACAGGCAAGAACATGGCTCCAGGAAAGACCCACTCCTTAGAGAATTAAGCTGGGTTGAACCTCTATGGAGAAGTACCTGCTGACATAAAGGCTGCTATGAAGGGGCATCTCAGACCCCCAACCCGCACTCAGCGCCCTGCAGCAGCCTCCGTCCATGCCACGTGGTAAAACTTACAGTAGCTCATTCCCATTTTGCAGATGAGAGGGGGACGTCTCAATGTGGAGAAGTGACTTGCCAAAGACACACAGAAGCCGGGCTCCGTGGCTCAGCCTGTAATCCCGCGCCTTTGGGAGGCTGAGGTGAGTGGATTGCCTGAGCCCGCGGGTTCAAGACCCGCCTAGGCAGCGAGACCTCATCTTTACAATAAATCAAACAATCAGCCGGGCGTGGTAGCGCATGCCTGTAATTCCGGCTACTTGGAAGACTGAGGCGGAAGGATCGCCGGAGCCCAGCAGGTCGAGGCTGCGGTGGCCGGGAGTGGCCACTGCACTCCAGTCTGGGCGACAGAGTGAGACTCCAACTCAAAAAAAGAAACAAAGACACACAGAAGGGTTTGCTTACTCTCTAGAAGCAGAGGCAGCAAAATTGGGCCAGGAACAATGATCTTTAAGACAGAAGTTGGAAGGAAGGAGGAGGGGTGCAATCTTCCACGGAGAGGTGGGCAAAGCCAGGTTGTAAAGAATTTATCAGGTTACTGAGATCTCAAGTGTGGGCCCAGATTCCAGCAGCAGAACCCAGGACTTCCTCCAAAGCAGCCTTCTCCAAATCGTGGCCTGAGGGCCACGGGTGGCCCAGGGGCAGTTCCTTCCAGCTTCCCCTGGTCACCTGGCCCATCCGTGACTCATGTCTTTCTCTATCATGTGACTGCAAAAGATAAACAGATGGGCTGGCAAAAATAAATCAAAGCCAGGCGTGGTGCCATGTGCCTGTAGTCTCAGCTGCTTGGGAGGCTGAGGCAGGAAGATCGCTTGAGCCCAGGAACTGGAGGCTACAGTGAGCCATGATCGCACCTCTGTCACTTTGTAAAAAATAAATAAAGCGCGTCTGTTGCACAGCGTGTGTGGGAGGGTGTGTGGAAATTACACGTGACTTGACCAATCAGCCTGAAGGCCGCGTGGAAGAGCCAGCCAGCAAATCTCAGCAAGAGCTGCAATCTCTGTTGACAGTGGAAATCAAAGGCAGCCTCAAAGGGGAAGAAGGGGACAGCGGTTGCAGGCCCTGTGACCTTCCCTCGGCCTCCACTCAGGTAGCCCTGGCCACCTACCTGGGGGCCTCCTCCTGGCCAGCAGTCCCAAGAGAAGGAATGACCACCCAGCTTAGGCTTCTGCGTCTCCTTTCCCTGCATCCCACATCAGGAGAAGCCTGACCTGGAGTCACACCTGGTGACC
Source organism: Cephalopachus bancanus (assembly GCA_027257055.1). Lineage (NCBI taxonomy): Eukaryota > Metazoa > Chordata > Mammalia > Primates > Tarsiidae > Cephalopachus > Cephalopachus bancanus. The sequence goes on from JAPVLO010000067.1 coordinate 4,386,334, forward strand.
CGGAGCCTTCAGCTACATCTCCTGGGAAATGCCCCAAGGGAAAGCGTGACCTCTCACCACCCCTCAGGATCATCTGGAGTACTGCCCTTCCCCACTCCTTTGACCAGGACACAGAGGCCACGGGGACATGACGTGACTTGCCTCTAAGCCACAGGGGATGTTATCACTGAGACAGGAACTAAATTCGCCACACCAACTAAATTCGCCACACCTACTGTTTTCTCACCAGGTCGAGCATACTGTCCTCCTGCCCTAGCCCAGTTCAATGGCAGCAGAAGCCCTCTGTCACCATCACAGTTGGGACAGGCCCAGAAGCCTTAGGCTGTTTTGATCAGAGAGGTTGATTTTTTCTTTCTTTTGTCTTTTTTTTCTTTTCGAGTTGGGGCCCCACTCTGTCGTCCAGGCTGGAGTGCAGTGGCACGATCGTAGCTCACTGCAGCCTTGACCTCCTGGGCTCAGCCTCCCAAGGAGCTGGATCTACAGGCATAACACCATGCCTAGTTAATTTTTTGATGTTTTGTAGATATGAAGTCGTGCTATGTTGCTCAAGCTGGTCTTGAACTCCTGGCCTCAAGCAACCCTCCTGCCTTGACATCCCAAAGTGCTGGGAATATAGGAATGAGCCAAGCACCCAGCGAAGGTAATTTCTTGAGGTAGCCAATGTCAGACTCAGACATTATTATTATTATTATTGAGTCAGCGTCTCATTCTGTTACCCAGGCTGGAGTGCAGTGGCACACTCACAGCCACTGCAACCTCGACCTGCTGGGATCAGGCAATCCTTCCAACTCAGCCTTTCAAGTAGTTGGAACTACAGGTACACACCACCATGCTCAGCTCATTTATTTTTTTTATTTTTTATTTTTTTGAGTTGGAATCTCACTCCGTGCCCCAGGCTGGAGTGCAGTGGCCACCCCAGTGTCAACCTGCTGGACTTAGGCGATCCTTCTGCCTCAGCCTTCCAAGTAGTGGAACTACAGGCACATGCTACCATGCCCGGTTAGTTTTTTGATTTATTGTAGAGACAAAGTCTCTACAATGTTGTCCATGCTGGTCTCAAACCCCTGGGTTCAGGCAATCCTTGCCTCCACCTCCCAAAGTGCCGGGATTACAGGCCTGGAAACATTTCAAGGCAAAAATGTCCTTCGTCCCAGCTGCTGTGTCCACAAGAAGTAAGAATTAGTTGAATCTACATGTTAGAGAGTATCCTCAATAAGAAAACCGCTAGTTCGGTGCAGACACCCAAATATTTTGCCTGTTTTAGTCAAATATCCAAAGGTCTTATCTAAGATCCAAATGACATTTTGTGGCAAGAAACAACTGAAATCTCACCTCCTTTTGTGTGCAGAAAAAAAGCTGCTGCTGTGAGAGAAACAATCTAGGAATTATCAATTCAATTATGAGTCGAGAGATGAACCATCATTTTAGCGAATGGTAATGCATGAATACTTTCAAGGTCTTCTGAGGATATTGTCATTGCTTTTGTTTTGTGTGAAGTTTTGAGTTTTGATTCAAAAGCAAAGTGGGTGATTTCTCTTTACAAAGTTCATTTTTGCCAACTTTGAAAAATGATTCTGGAATTTATTATTTCTTAGAAAAGTGGGTGTAAAATGATGTCCTTTGATTAAGCCGAAAGTGCTTTTGTAAAGTGGCCTAGGGACATAAACTCGCAGACAATAGGGATTTTTCAGGAGAGTTCCAATTTTCATAACATTTTCCCCTCTGGCCTCTATGAACATTCTCGAATTTGGCAGTTCCACAGTCTTTTGTTTTATCTCCAAAATGTGAGCATCCCCAAAATGGAAACAATTTAGAAGTATGAAAACTTTCAGGAAGCCCTTTCTCACCATTTGAATGTTTTTGTCTGAAGATTCATTATGTTTGTATATTGAATTCAACACAATCTCAAATTCTCCCACACTATGAGAATATATGTCACTTAGGAATGCTTCAGCTGCAAAGAACAGAAAACTCTATGCTCACAGATGCCGTGGGAGTCCAAGACTCTGTCTCTCACTCAGCCAAGCTCGACTTGCTGACGTCCAGTCTTGCTTGTTGTTTGGGGCTTGCAAGGTGCTGTGGACAGCACAATCTCTTTCTAGGGAGTTATTAGGAGACCAAGAAAAAGGCTGCCTGAACCCCAAGTATTTCACTTTTTTAATCTCTAAGCAGACCTCTGTTTACTTTGTCTCTCATCAGAATGTGCCAATTTTCTGTTAAGAGACCAGAAAATCACGGTTTTATCTCCCCAGCCTCTATGGTAGAATAAAGGGATTGCCTGTGTATTGCCTTACCAAAGCTATAGCAACTAGAGATTTTAAAGATCTCAGCCAGGTGCCATGGCTCATCCTGGTAATCCAAGGGAGACCAAGGTGGGAGGATCACTTGCGGCCAGAAGTTTGAGACCAGCCAGGACAACACAGCAAGACCCCCATCTCTGCCCAAAAGAAAATAAAATAGCTAGAAATGGTGGTGTGCACCTGTAGTCCCAACTACTTAGGAGGCTGAGTGTGGGGGATAGCTTGAGCCCAGGAGGCTGAGGATACAGTGAGCTGTGATCATGCCATTGCACTCCAGCCTGAACGACAGAGTGAGACCCTGTCTCTAAAATACAAATAATTAAAGACCTCTAAATATAGCAACTAATGCATAGAATGCATCCCTTTAGTTGATGAGAGCATCTTAATGACGAGGATAAAAATAGTAAAGCTCTTTTCACCATGAATTTGTGACTCCTATTTCTGGGCCCACAGTACTTCCCGACATGGTGCCCAAATTCATGCTAAAACTTTTATAGTGATCAGATTCTGATGGGACACTGCAATAGGCTTAATTGGCGAAGTCATTTTCGTACTCAGCAGAGTTCCCATTGATTCTTAAGCATTCTTGTGCTTCTCAGTCAATGTCAATATGTTGGGGACATATTTAAAGAAACACATAAATTACTGCCCACGGTTTTGCTAAATTATTTATAATTGTGTGCATTTGTCTAATGGAAATTTTTGTTTTATGCTGAATTTCAAGATCTGCGGGGCTAATACATTCCCTTTTAGCAAAACCGTGCATTTTTTCATTTATTGCACTCATAGATCCATGGAAATTCAAAGTCAGAGATGAGGCACCATGATGAACAGAGTTATAGAAGGTTACAGAAGGTCTGCGCTGCTCTGGAAACAAATTTGCTATAAATTCCAAGGCTCTAAATTCCTTATTACGCAGGTGTGTAATAAGGTGTGGAGCAGACAAAAAGGACCCTCGGAGTCCTGAAGTTTCCTCTCCCCAAAAGAAAAAGTGTTAAAAGACAGATAGTCCTTATAGAACAGAATATTCCATTATATTCCATCACCACCTTGGCATCCCCTGCTGCCCGTGTTGGAGAACTGCTTGGCAATTCAGATGTTTTCCTTCTGGCTTCACTGTGGTAGTAGCAGCAGTAGGAAAAGAAATGAGAATTCTTTAGCTGGCTTGACATATTTCTGTAAAAGTACTCCAGAGTATCTTGCCTCTCAGAAAAAGCCCTCCTTGGCCAGGCACAGTGGCCCACACCGGCAATTCTAGCACTTGGGGAGGCTGAGGCGGGAGGATTGCTTGGGCCCAGGAGTTTGAGACCAGCAAGACCCTGTCTCTACAAAAAAAAAAAAAATAGCCCGGTGTGGTGGCACACACCTGTAGTCTCTGCTACTCGGGAGGCTGAGGCAAAAGGATCACCTGAGCCCAAGAGGTTGGGGCTGCGGTGAGCAGTGATCTTGCCACTGCACACACCAGCCCAGACAACAGAATGAAACTTCAACTAAAAAAACAAACAAAAAAAAAGCCCGAGTGCAGGTAGCGTAGTTCCAGAACTTATAGCATTTGTGGATCACGGTAAAATACTGGGCACACCGTGCAAGGCTTTAAGTCCTACCAAGAGGACATTTGCAAAGTGGTTGATATCTGGAGTTTGGTAAATAGAGAAAACAAATTTGCTTTGGAAAGTGTAGAACCTTTTCTGCTGAAATTGTCCCATGGGAAAAAAAAAATCAAAACGAGGCAAATGAAGATAGGCCAGACAGATTAACTTCTATAAATCCGGCTAGGTCATTTCCTCACGAAACCAAATCACTGAGGAGTTTTCAGGACAACAGACCAGCGTCTCCTTTTCTGCCCTTGGAAAAGTAAAGAATGTTCGGGTTATCTTGGACTTGGGCAAATAGCTTCTTCTCACAAATAGCTTCTCCTCACCCTGCACCTAGACAAAAGATTTCCGAATCAGAGCTGTGGACAGAAGTTAAAAGAAAAAAAACACAGAGAATTTTAGAACTAAAAGAAACCTGAAGACAACCAATTTATTTCAGAGGTGAAAAAACCAAGACCAAGAAGTGAAAAATGCCTTGCCTGATACTACATCCTGATAGAGACAAACTGAAACCTGATCCTTGACCTCCTGCTCTGGGACTTATCACTCCATACACAGTCTCAAATGGAAACTTAAAGGCCCTTTCAAGTTTCTGGCAAGCCATACAACCCAGAATTCCTCCAGTGAAAAATATTTTCAATGATGGATAAAATATAACAAAAATGGTTGAATACATAGCTGAGTTTGCAAGAAAAAAGGAGAAGTACCTGATACCCAAAATACAAAGAAGGCTAGGCATGGTGGCTCATACCTGTGATCTTAGGACTTTGGGAAGTCAAAGCAGGAGGATCGCTTGAGGTCAGGAGTTCGAGAGCAGCCTGGACAACATAAGGAGACCCCCATCTCTATGAAAAGTAAAATAATTAGCCAGGCATGGTGGTGCATGCCTGTAGTCCCAGCTTTTTGGGAGGCTGAAGCAGGAGGATCACTTGAGCCCAAGAGTTCAAGGCTGCAATGAGCCATGCTCATGCCCCTGCACTCCAGCCTGGACAACAGAGTGAGATCCTGTTTCTGTAGATGGATAGATAGATAGATAGATAGATAGATAGATAACAAAGAAAAGGAAGACAAACCTGTGAATAGATGATACGGCAGCCTTGGGGATAGTGGGTTGGGAATATAGGAGATAGAAAGGGGCCCAGATGTTCAGGTGTCTCGAATGTTATGTGTTACACTTGCAAAAGCACTTGTGACCTGTGTGAGATGGAGAAGAACCAGACACTACACTTCATTCACACAGGTGGGGCTCTCATAACACAAAGGCTGCATAGAATAGAGGCACTAGAAAATACTTATTGGCCTAAGGGAGAACAGGGAAGCCTGACTTAACTATGGTCTTTAGTAGAAAAAGCAATATCCTAGGAGGAAGTTAACCCACCAAACCTGTGACACAGGGCAGGTACAGAATCTGAATATGACACCATCTCGCAGAGAATTCCTTGGAGTTTTGTTTGGCAGAAACTTTTCTAGGGGAATACTTTACAACCTAGGCCACATGCGATTCTTACAGACAAAGTGGATCTCTACTGAAGATAACCTCGCAATAAAAAATTACCAAAACAAACAAGGAAAGGAGCCACCATGATAGAAAATCAGCAGACACAACTGTGGCTGAATGAGAATAAAAACCACCAAACTAAACAAAATGAAACAAACACACAGAACTATCTGGTAGAGACGATAAAATAACGTTATAAATGATTAAAGAGATAAAGGAATAGAAGTCACAAGGAAATAACACTCTGAAAAAGAAACTGAAAAACCTACAAGTAAAAAAGATTGAATTCGCAATTTTAAAGATTGAATTAGCAAATCAGGCCAGGTGTGGTGGCTCATGCCTGTAATTCCAGCACTTGGGTAGGTTGAGGTGAGAGGATTACTTGAGCCCAGGAGTTCGAGACCAGCCTAGGCAATATAGCAAGACCCTGTCTCTACAAAAAATATATTAAAAAATTAGCCGGGTATAGTGGCATGTTCCTGTAGTCCCAGCTATCTGGGAAGCTGGGGCAGGAGATTCACCTAAGCCCAGGAGGTTGAGGCTACGGTGAGCCATGATCATGCAAATGATCACATTTGCAGGGCCTCTTTTGCCAGATAGGCTAACATTCGCAGGTTCCAAGGATTAGGACTTGAACATCTTTGGGGAGCTGTTATTCAGAATACTATAGCTAGTGATAGCCCTATTAGAAATGAAATAGAACACTGTGCTAGAGACGGCCTAAAACACAACTTCAGGTTTCATGGTCAGGGAAGGTCTTTCTGAGACTGCATCTAGGCCAAAAATCAAATGGTGGAAAAGAGGTGTGAGGGGACAGGGAGGAGAACATTCTAGGCAAAGGGAACAGCTAGTGAAAAACAGTAGAGTCAAAATGAGCCTGGCATGTTGGAGAAGTTAATGCTGTTTGAATTGGAAGAAAAGTTACAGAAAGGTAAATGAGTTTTCAAGTCACATTTACTTTCCAGAATAAGAAAACTTAAAGCTCCATCCTGTCTCCTGGTATTTTCCATGGAAATTTTGCCCCAAACTACTGTTATGAGCAAGGACCCCTTTTATCACGGACACCTCTAGAGCATCCACCAGGACAAAGTCCATCTCAGCAGGCCACACATTAAGTTCAAAAGAAGACATAATCTCCCCAAGGTGAGGATTGCCTAAGCCCAGGGGTTCGAGAATATCTCGGGCACCTTAGCGAGACCTCATCTCTACAATAACTAAAAAAAATTAGCTGGGCGTGGTAGTGCACATGCCTGTAATTCTGGCTACTTGGAAGGCTGAGGTGGAAAGATCTCCTGAGCCCAGCAGGTGGATGCTGGGGTGGCTGTGAGCATGCCACTACACTCCAGCTTGGGCAACGGAGTGAGACGCCAACTCAAAAAAAAAAAAAAGAGAGAGAGAGACATAATCTCCAAAAGAAGTGCTTGTTTTGATTGTGGCTCTCAAAATCTTATGAATACTGTCACGTGCAATTGTGTCTTACTAACTTTGTGAACATACACAGGAGTTTTGCTACAGACGCTCCACAACTTACAATGAGGTTACATTCCAATAAACCCATTGTAACTTGAAAATATTATTAAGCTGAAAATGCATTTACTACACTTAATCCACCGAACATTATAGCCTAGCCTAGCCTGTGTTACACATGCTCAGACTATTTACATGAGCCTACATTGGGCAAAATCATCTGGCAACACTGTCCACTGTATGGTATCAGTTGTTTAACCCTCATGGTTGAGTGGTTGACCAAGAGCTCACTGAAGCTGCCGATACTGCTAGAAAGTATCCTCCCACATGTCACTAGTCCTCAAGAAAGATAAAAATTCAAAAAAGTACAGTTGCTACTGAATATATAATACCTTTGCACCATCATAAAGTCCAAATATCGTAAGTTGAACCATCATAATTGGGAACCATCTGTATTTAAACTGAAGGAGGAGCTCTTACTTGTCTGACCCTGGGAAAGCAGAGAAGCCAGACCAGCTCTTCCTCAGGCCATGTTCTGTGTAGTTGGAGAGAGACTGCCAGGCCTTCTGGGCAAAACAATGGCTGCCCTCTCTTCTTCTGAGTCATTCCCTTCTATTGATACACTTTCCTCTGCTCTGAACAACATGAAGTCCAGAACAACTAAGACTGTGGATTTTCAAGTTTATGGGAAACCAACAAACATACCTGAAGAGTCTAATACAAATGGCCTTTTGAGATTATGCCCACTTTTTTACCTTTGGCATCAACTGACCGAACCTCTCTTACAGTTTTCACTGTGCTCTGCCTTCAATTCTATCCTTCTGCACACTATTAGAGGCATGGTTCTAGCCCGGTTCATTCTTCACGTCTACAGCCCCCAGTAGACTGCCTGGCACAGAGTAGGACATCAATACTCACTTGTTATCTTTCCAACACAGACCTCCCTGGCATCTATGTGTCAAGCACTGAGCTGGGAACTGAACTGCTCTTAACGTCCGTGCAGACCAGGACCTGATCATTTTCAGAGGCTTCTAAAGGAGCAGAATGGTCATAACCAAGAAATCATTTCCATAAAGAAGATTTAAATATCTGTTTGAAGATTTGCATACAATTATAAACCTGGTCCTTTGATCAAATTCCAACCTCAGCAACCAAATCGGACCAACTGAGATACTTGCTGATTTTATGGTGGTTTGCTAATCTCTGTCTTTTCTGGCTCTGAACCACAGTACTGAGCTGTGGAGTGTTAAAGGTTAAGCCTCTGCTCTCTTTCCAGCTCCTCGGATGACTGCCTGGCAGCAGAGGGTGAAATGACCTCATTCATCAGAAGGCACAGAGGGAAGTTTTAAGACAAAAGGTGATCTGCAAAATTAAGGGGGCACTTTTCAAGTTTAGATACAAACTAGCAGACACCTGAAGAGCCCAATACATAATTGTGGTAATTATAAAGTCATGAACGCATCTCACATATGCCAAATGAAACCCAGTTGGCAAATCTTATGAGCCAAACACTGTAAATCTGTTAAGGAAGGAGACAGCTGCTCCCACTGCCTGAAACCTAGAGCCAGTGTGTTATTTCCCCAGCACCCAAGAACACATAACCTCTTGGTTCTCAAGCATGATATGGTTTATAGCTTGCAAAACGATAAGACTGTCCCCAAGTCAAGTGGTTGTTTCTGTTCTAAGTCCAGAGGCATCTCATACTCTTGGTGTTCCCACCTGGGCCACACAGTGCCTTCTTTGTATGCGTTTCCTACTGAACTTTATCCCGGGAGCAGTCTCATATACTAACAGCCCATAAAAGGTACAATTGCACCCAGATAGGTGTCTTAAAAAATCAGAATAAGACCTCCTGCCCTCGTTGGGTGGAGGTCTCGAGTGAGAAGTGGTTGTTCCTACTGTGAGAAGGATGTCCCAGGCCCTCAGGGTCTGGGTCACCAAGCCCAAGGTGCGCACTCTGGGAGAGGCCCAGAGAAAGCAGCCACCCCACCCCTGGGTAGGGCTGGGACTGGGGTGGAGACAGAACAGGAAGCCCCAGGAGCCACACACCTGCACAGACTCTTGAGTGACGAAAGGAAGAGAGACTTCCCCAGCCTCTGCTTACCTTAACAATCTGTGAATAGCACGGTTATATTGCATTGTGTTAAAGGTCGTTCTTTATGTAAAGTTTAAAAATGTACTGACGTTTTGAAAGCCAGATCTTGGCACGTATTAATTTTTTGATATATCAGTAGCTTCCAAGACTACAAGTGGCAGCTCCCTTCTTCTATCTAGGAAAGCCCATGCCCTAGGGTCCCTCAGACCTTTGGGGTCAGTGAGGGGGTGAGCAGGAAGGGGTCAGTCAGGGATATCAGTACAACTGGGCTCCTAAAAGGCAGCGCTTAAGGGGAGTACACAAGAGCTCTAGAACCACAGAGATCTAAACGCCCCATCATGGGTCCTGATGAGAACACCAAGAGTTTGAGATGCATACCGAACTTAGGACAGAAACAACCACTCAGACTCGAGGGCAGTCTTGTTTTGCAAACTATAAACCATATCACGCTTGGGGAACCAAAGGTTCTATGTTCTTGGATGTTAGGGGGAATGACACACTGGCCCTAGGTTTCAGGTCATGGAAGCAGTTGTCTCCTTCCTAGACAGATGACAGCAAACAGAACAGCAAAGCGAGCAGCCCACTCCAGACGAGGTCCCGGGCCAGGAGCTCTGGGAAGGCCGCGAGAGGGCGCGCCGTGGCCGCCCCGCCCCGTCCGCCTCAGGTAGGTGACCACGCCCACTAGACTTCTGGCCCCGCCTCCTCCCCGTCCATCCGGCGGCTGCAGCGAGAGTGCCACGCCCACCCCGACACGTCCTGGTTCGGCCTCGCCTCCTCCCCGCCCAGCCTGGTCGCCTCTGCCTGAGCCGCCCCGCCCACCCCGCCCGGGCCCCTCCCACCCCGCCCGGGCCCCCGCCCCCCCCAGGCCGCCTCAGGTGGGGGCTGCCCCGCCCACCCCAACTGTGTGCCCCGCCCACCCCGCCCGCCTCGCCCGCCTCAGGTGGGGCCTCCTGGCCGGTCCCGCTCGCCTGGCAGCGTCCGGCGGCGTCTCCTCGGTTCCTCGCGGACGGCCGTCGCGGCGCCGCAAGTTTTGACATTTTGGCGGCGGAGACGCACGGGCACGCTCGAGCCGACGGCTGCCGCGGCGGGCTACCCTCCGGCGCCCCTCGGTCGCGCCCCGACGCTCCCGCCGCTCAGAGTCGAGCGGCCACGAGGCCTCGCTGCTTTTCTCCCGCGCTCGCCGGCCCGGCTGCCGCAGCCATGTCGCGGGGGCCGGAGGAGGTGAACCGGCTGACGGAGAACACCTACCGGGTAAGCCCGGGGGCGCCGGGGCGGGGCGCCCCGCCGGCGGCGCGCGGCCCCTGGCGGGGGAAGGTCGGCCTGTTTCACCTTGGGGGTCAGAAGGGGACGACGCGGAGGTCCTCCCCTCTCCCTCCTTCCGCGCCCCTTCCTCCTCCCCCTGTCCCTTTCCCCTCCCCCCTGTCCCTTTCCCCTCCCCCCTGTCCCTTCCCCTTCCCCCCTGCCCCTTCCCAGCGCTGCAGGCGTCCGACCTGCTACACATTTTACAACCAGCGCCTTGGGGAGCGTTGCGGGGGGGGTGGAGATCTGGCCGTCGGGGGGGGGGGTTCCACGTCCTCCTCTCAACTTCTTGGAATCAGTGACCGCGCTGGCCTGGCCGCCGGGCTGAAGCCCTCCGAGACCCAAGAGACCAGTTCGAGTTTCCTCCGAGAAAATAAAGCGCCCAAGAATGTAGGGGAGGGACTCTCCCGTCCTTAGGATCGGCCAGGTGAGCCGAGCTCAGGGGGGTCTCCTGGGAATCTGCACCCGGGAAGGCTCGAAACGCCCACTGTTCAGACCCGCGCCCCCATGTCAGCTGAACGTGGCTTTTAAACATCGGTTATTTTGCGGGGTTGTTGCCGTCGGAGCTCTCGCCCGAGGCTTGAGTAAAATTGACCCCGCACCTGAAGGATGGCGTCGATGGCCGGTCTCTTAACTCGCGTGCGTGATGAGAGAATTTTTCCAGAAACAGACACAGACCTAGGATTATAAGTTTAAGTACTTATAAATGAATTCCAGTTGAAATAAGATACGTGTTTAATCATCTGCTATTAGTAGAATACAAAACAACTTTTGTTTTAATTCAGCTTAGGCTCATTGAACCCCTGAAACTTTAAAGTTCTTCGAATTCATTTGAAGTCATGTATAAAGCCCACGGATTGGTCGTTTTTCTTTTTTTCCCCCGTCTTTGGTACCTGAATCAGGAAGTTTGGTTATTTTTATAGATTTTTTTTTTCCTAACCCTAAACTTTAGTTTCTGGGTTTGCAAAGTCTGAGTTCCTGAAATCAGAGTTTATTGGCTTTTGTCGAATGAGAATAATCAGAGCATGAAAATAATTTCATAATATATTCATTGAAATCCAAAAGATTATCAGTTCCCTGCATCTTTTTCTTTGTTTACTTATTTATTTATTTATTTTTAAGGGGATGGGAGGGTCTCCCTGTGTTGCCCAGCCTGGTGGTCTTAAACTCTTGGCCTCCAGCGATCCTCCTGCCTTGGCCTCTCAAAGTGCTGGGATTACAGGTGTGAGCCATCTTGCCCGACCCTATTCCCTTCATCTTAATACACAAAGTGTATACTGTAACCTATGCATTATACTATAAAGTGGATATAAGGTAAATATAGTAGACACAGTTGACGCAGCATTTTTTGGGCTGATAAACTGTGACCAAAAACTATTCCCTATTTGTGTGTTGCCTTAATAGAGGACAATTTTTAGAGATTTCAGAAATTTGAAGGTTAAAAGTCTTACATTTATAATGAGATTGCTACTATTTAAATGATTCTGAAGATGATAGGGCAGGAGGCGTGGGGTGCTGACTAAGTGTGTAAACAAAGCATTCTTACTGCTAGACTCTTACCTGGGAGGAGTAACTCCTCTGATGGCTGTCACTAAGAAAAAATTGTTAAATTGAGGAGCGCAAATAATTGCAAATTTCAGGCAGAGTCTAAGTATCTCCTAGGGTATAGAAATACCCTGCCCTCCAAGAACATAGCCATATTTATCTTCCCAGTCTGAGATGGATATCAATTTGAGATAAGCAAGTTTTTGTTTTGTTTTGATTTTCTCACTTCTTCCTGACTTGGATTTTTAGTGATGACTCCTTACAGTGCTACAGATGTTAACCACTTGGGCATGTATTACCCAAAAAAGGCAGGAGGGACAAATTGTGGATCTCTTCATTTCAGTTATGCATATTTGTAACATAAAGCAGTGTAAGTCATTTCCAGTTTTGAAAATTATATACCAACGATCAGTTTTCCTTATTGTTTTCCATTCCCAGATGTCTGAAAGCATATTAAAAGCTCACTAAGCCAGGCTCGGTGGCTCAGCCTGTAATCCCGCACCTTTGGGAGGCTGAGGTGAGTGGATTGCCTGAGCCGGCGGGTTCGAGACCCGCCTGGGCAGCGAGACCTCATCTCTACAATCAATCAAAAAATCAGCCGGGCGTGGTAGCGCATGCCTGTAATTCCAGCTACTCGGAAGGCTGAGGCGAAAGGATCGCTGGAGCCCAGCAGGTCGAGGCTGCGGTGGCCGGGAGCGGCCACTGCACTCCAGTCTGGGCAACAGAGTGAGACTCCAACTCAAAAAAAAAAAAAGCTCACTAAATGTTTTTTGATTGACTTTAATTACTATTTCCTTGTTAACGTTTTTTGTTTTAATGTCAAGTTGGTGGGATTAGAATTTACCGCACCAGACAACAAGTTTGCATAACCTATGAAGTGGAGGGAAGGCTGCTGCCCATACTTTGGCTGTGATGGAAATGCGTACCGAATTTTTACATTCGCAGGTCTGGTTGGAAGCCTGAAAAACCTTTCACCGCCTCCTCACTGAGTTCTTCCCTCTCCCACCGCCTCCCACAAATTTTAAAGGAAATGAAAACAATTTAAGCTTTCTATGACAAAAATCTACTGGCAGCGTTGGTGAATCTGATGCTTTTAAAAAGAGATAGCCTTTATGTTACCTAGCATTTTACATATAGACAAATGTTACTAATAGAAAAACAACCTAACCAGGTGCATTTACAGAAACCATCTGCTAATGATACTTTATGACCTGTTGGTATGGATTTTAGATTTTTTTTGAAACCCAAATTTCTCCAACTTTGAAATGAAGGAGTAAATTCTTCAGAGAAAGGGGGGATTATAAAGTAGTGTGAGCCTCTGTGTACAGATTCAAATATCCTTAAATGTATGCTGTTTACACATTTGCTAAGTTACCTAAAATGTATACTTAGGCAAATGATTACAGAAGATCTATGATGTCTCCCAGGAGGATGTGTGTTTTACTACTTCACAAAACAAATGACATGATAATAAGCCCCCAAATGTCAAGCAATGCTACTGTTGCTAATTAGAGTTCAGCCAAAGATTCCTGCCCTCCCCACACTTAGGCTATAGTATGCCCATAATTTGCCCTCAAAAACTTGCTTGTGATTGTGCATGGTTTTCTGATGAGTAGTACATGCTTTAGTGGTAGAAGAGGAAGTTCAAGAAAACCCTTAATTAAGAGTAGCTACAATCTTCCCAGAAGAACTGTTAAAGATGTAGGAAGCTGAGGAAGGACGGGTGTGGTGTCATTCAGGGTTGTCCTACCTGTGTGAATCTTGCTAGGCAGTGAGTGAAGGGGTGTCTCCTCAAGGAGGTGTGCCCAAACAACTCTCTTTAAAATGGAAGGCAATTCCATCCATCTCCAAGCCACACCTTAGGCTATGTTACCTTCCCCTGCCCCCCAACCATGACACTACCTTAGAATATACTGTATGATTTATTTATTTACTGTGTTTCTCTCTCTTGCCACCCCCAATTAAAATGTGAGCTCCACAAGGCAACCGGCTTTATTTTGTTGTATTCCAAGCACATAGAACAGTTCCCAGCATATAGCAGGCATGCATATTTGTTGAATGAATGGACATCCATCCAGTTAATTTATTAAGTATCCTATGCTCCTTACTCCCTCCTATGATAACTTTTGAATGTTTTGAATGAATGTTTTATTTCACTCTAAAGATCAGCCTTGGAGGTGGATATGGATTTTGTTTGCTTGTGAACCATTTTTAGATTGAGAAACTGAGGCCTAGAGTATTTGAGTGACTGGCTTCCACAACCCATTTACCATGAGAGCCTTTGTATCATCATTTGGTTTCTAGTGACCAGCAGATACACAAACTAAATGCATGTTCATCATTTGGTGATCTAAGGTGTCACCGAAACTATGTCATTCTGTTAATTCATCATCATTGGCATGTTTGGACAAACCTCTTAATAAGAAAATTTGATACTTTTGTTCTTTCACTGGGTAAAGCAAGCGATCTTGGCATGTGTCCTAGGGCTTATTTATGTAATTTTAAAAAATTATTATTTTCTTGGGTTTAATGTGGGCTAATTGAAAGTCCTGCCTGATTGATTTCCAGTGTGGACAACAACGTACAGAGCTAGCGTGTGGAACTTTAAAATGCCTTTCTAAGAACTCTCTCCTAGGTATGTCTGTTGCTGTAGCTGTATACTCTTTGATATCTCAGTCTCTCCCATAGCACTATCATCTTCAGGTGTGCTGAAGATACAGTGGGATTTGCAGAAGCCCAGACAACTTGCTCTTGACTCTATGATGACCGAAAAAGAGACATTAGGAATCAGGTGCGAGCGAACAACAGGGTTGCCAGGTATTGAATATTAAATGTAAGGGCCTAGTACTGTAGCTTTTTTATCTGGTAAAATGAAAATATAAAGCCAAACAATCGATTTTTTTTTGTCTAAGCATTTTTTCCTTGATTGGAAAAAGGATATAAAACTGTGATAACATTGCTATGCAACAGCTTGCAGGCAGGGTGGCACCTCTTGATCAGGTGACAACATTCACAAGTTTATATTTGTGACATTATTTCAGTATTGGCCATTAAGTCTTGCCTTGCACAGACCTGCAAGGGAAATCTATGTGCATGGGATTATAACAAATTGTATTTTTGTTTTCTTCACATTCTACAAAACTATGTATTCTACAGTTAAGAAAAAAAAATTTTATAAAATCTACACAAACAGTTTAACTTATCTGTCGATACATGTAAATATGTTTTATTTATTTTTAATTTTTTTTTTGAGTTGGAGTCTCACTCTGTCACCCAGATTGGAGTGCTATGACCGCTCCCGGCCACCGCCGCCTCGACCTACTGGGCTCCAGCGATCCTTCCACCTCAGCCTTCCAAGTAGCCGGAATGACAGGCATGTGCTACCATGCCCGGCCGATTTTTTGATTTATTGTAGAGATGAGGTCTCGCTGCCCAGGTGGGTCTCGAACCCGCGGGCTCAGGCAATCCACTCACCTCAGCCTCCCAAAGGTGCGGGATTACAGGCTGAGCCACCGAGCCTGGCTATAAATATGTTTTAAATTTTTTTTGAACTATAATATACATAAAGATGTGCTTAAGTGTACATAGCTTACTAAATTGTCACAAACTGAACATACCTGTGTAACTATCACCCAGGTCAGATAGCAGACCATGACCCCTCCCAGTCAGTGCCCCCCTCCCAGGATGGTGCTCTCCTGACTTCTAATGGCATTCAGTAGTGTGGACTATTTTGTCTGTCTGCTTTTACTGTGTGTGTGTGTGTGTGTGTGTGTGTGTGTGTGTGTGAGATTCACCCCTGTTGTTGGAGTAATTATGGTCAGTTCATTTTTGTCACCATGTGGGATTCCGTTATGTGAATATATCACAATTTATCCTTCTCTTGGCAGGCATTTGGATTGTTTTCAGACTCTAGGATATTATGAATAGAGCTTTAAGAACATTTTCATATATGTGTGATGGGTGAAGCCCCTTATTTCTCTTGAATGTACACACAGGAGCAAATACTGCTTTTCCAATATTTGGCTTTGGTGGAAACCACTGAGTAACTTTCCAAAGTGGTGCACCAGCTTACATTCCCACCAGCAGCATAGGAGAGTTCGGTTGCTCTGCATCCTTGTGAGCAATTGATATTTTCCATCCTTTTAACTTTTGCCATTCTGTTGCGCATGCATATATATAATTTTTAAATTCAAAACAACTGTTTGTCCCAGGCTGCCTGGTGATCTGCTTTTTCTCTGTAGGGTGTCTGCCACCTCAGCAGAAGCCCTGAAGGGGGATACTTAATGTCAGAAGACAGACCAGGACTTAGGGATTATGAGTCTGAGAAAGGCCATATAGTTGTGGTATTCATGAGAATAAAACAAATTTAAGTTAATTAGACTCTAAAACTATCATAGCTGAGCACATCAAAGGGTTTTATTATGTAAGGAATGTTAAGGGCATAGATGAGTCTTATTTAAACAAACTGAAATGCTTGGAGTGGAGTGCAAAATTATGGTTAATTGAATTTCTTGTTAATTGAATATTAAAGAAAGTACCTTTCCTTTTCTTGTATGTAACTTTTCTTGGAAATGTACCTGTTTTACTGTTATAGGCACAATAGGCTAGCTTTTCTTTAAAAGAATTTCAGTAAGTTAGTTTAATGAAGAGATTTCAAGACTAGTGCTTTCTAAAGGAAGTCTTATTTTTAATTTGAGTCTTTTCCCTGGTTAGAATATGACTGTACGTGCTTGAGAACAAGTTCCCAAAATTATACTTTACATTATCACCCATAATCATTAATATAGTATGTATTTAGTATGTATTCATGTGTGTATGTATTTAATCTTGGCAGCTTTTTTTTTTTTTTTTTTTGAGTTTGAGTCTCACTCTGTCGCCCAGACTGGAGTGCAGTGGCCGCTCCCAGCCACCACAGCCTCGACCTGCTGGGCTCCGGCGATCCTTCCACCTCAGCCTTCCAAGTAGCTGGAACTACAGGCACACGCTACCTTGCCCAGCTAATTTTTGATTTATTGTAGAGGTAAGGTCTTGCCAAGTTGCCCAGGTGGGTCTCGAACCCGCGGGCTCAGGCAATCCACTCACCTTGGCCTCCCAAAGTGCTGGGATTACAGGCTGAGCCATCAAACCCGGCCTTGGCAGCTTTTAATTTTTTAAAACTATTTTTCTGATACTAGAATATTTTCAAAGAGTATGAAAATTTACACCAAAAATCAATCACCCAGAATTCCACAACACAGAGATAACACTAACCCTTATTGTCACTCTTTTTGATATTTTTCAGTACACATTCCCATGTCGTTCAGTATTCTGTACTTTATCGTTTTGATGACTCCACAGGATTCTGTTTTTCATCTTAATTTATTGATCCAGCCCGTTTTTGGATATAGATCGTTGCAAGTACTTTGCTATTAAAGCACTGCATTGGACGTTGTTGCAGATAAAGCTTTGCACAGGTCCAGATCTGTGATGTTTTTCTTTTTTTTGAGTTGGAGTCTCACTCTGTCGCCCAGACTGGAGTGCAGTGGCCGCTCCCAGCCACCGCAGCCTCGACCTGCTGGGCTCCAGCGATCCTTCTGCCTCAGCCTTCCAAGTAGCCGGAATTACAGGCATGCGCTACCATGTCCAGCTGGTTTTTTTATTTATTGTAGAGATGAGGTTTCGCCTGCCCAGGCAGGTCTTGAACCCGCAGGCTCAGGCAATCCACTCACCTCAGCCTCCCAAAGGCGCGGGATTACAGGCTGAGCCACCGAACCCGGCTGTGATGTTTTTCTTTAGCCAGATTCCCAGAAGGGAGCTGTGGGCCAAAGGGCAGGTACATTTTAAAGCATATTTGCTCTACATTGCAAAATGCCCTCCAGAAAACATGTACCAAATTATACTGTAATTTACACTATGTGAGAGTACACCTTTCATTGAATTTCAACCAAGTAGATCTTTTTTTTTTTTTTTGGGAGTTGGAGTCTCACTTCGTCACCAAGGCTGGAGTGCAGTGGCACACTCGGCCACCCCAGCGTCGACCTGCTGGGCTTTGGCGATCCTTCCGCCTCAGGCTTCCAAGTAGCTGGAATTACAGGCATGCGCTACCATGCCCAGCTAATTTTTTGATTTATTATAGAGACTAGTTCTCACCATGTTGCCCAGGCTGGTCTCGAACCTGTGGGCTCAGGCAATCCTCTCGCCTCAGCCTCCCAAAGTCTGGGATTACAGGTTTAAGCCACAATGCCCTGCAAATAGATCTTTTAAAACCACTTCCTTTTCTATAACCCATAGAAGGTTTGTGTGTGTGTTTTCAGCAGAAAAGCATGTATACCTGTATCATGTAGAGTATGGACGTCTGCCAGAACATCCAAGATTTCATGTCTACCATTATTGGGCATACTTTCTTCATAACCTTAGAACTTGTGGGTATATACAGAGTAATTACAGCTCTGTGACCGTTCAGAACTGTTCTTATTCTCCTCAGCCTTGATTTCTTACTTCCGTTTATGTTTTCCTGACCTTAAGACGTTCTGGTTTATCATGATTTGGGTGACTGTGTTCTGGTGTCACAGCTTCCTGAAGTCTTTATAGATAAAGGTGAAGGACACGTAGATGAGATGAAATGTTGCTGTTCAAAAATAAAAGAAAAATACTGCCAGAATGTGTTCCCAAATGGAGCAAAATAGATGAGCCCTGCACAAAGATCTAATTGATGATCACAGCCTTTTAGAGCTAGGTATGCTTTAGAGAGAACAGCAGGTGGGTGAAGATGCCCTCGGGTTTGTTATTGCTTAAGCTGTTTTTATTCATGTGGTACTTTGGAGGTCTAAAGTCCCTAAGAAATAGTAGTTGCTTCATTGAAACTATCCAAGGGAAGCAGTAGTTAACTCCAGGGCAGAAAAAGGAAAACTGATTTCTCATACTTTACCTTTTGAAGTGTTTACATTTTTAAAAAATGTGAATGTTTAAATGTTTTATAATGTTTAACCCAAAAGAAGCTGGAAAAAAAATGTCTTCTGTTTTAAAGGATAAAAAGTTTTAAAAACTAAGCTAATATTTGTCATTTTCTCCCTGTGTTTTACAGATTAACCTTTTAAAGATAAACCAAATTTTAAATCCTACAGTTTTTATTTTAAAGATTTTTACATATGGGAATACATTTTTAACATTTACTAACCTGAGACTACGAATGCAACAGAAAATTAACTGAACAAAATTGGAAACACTCAAATTCCTGTTTTTAAAATTGTCTTTTAAAAGAAAACCATTCCTGATGTTGCAAGCAGCTGATCACCCTTTCCAGGTGCAGCTATATTCTTGAAAAGTACTACAAAAGTGGTAATAACAGGACAAGAAAAGGTACATATGTGGTAATAACAGCCTGTCAAAAGTAAAGGGGAAATTTCAGATAGTTTATACATAAGACCTACGATAAACATGCAGAAGATTGGGGTGGGGATTGGAATGGGTCTCAGATGACAAATCTGTAGCCCCGCACTTAGGAGGGAAGCCCCTGCCTGTGGGAGGAAGGAAGAGGAGTACAGCAGACCAGACCATCCTGTCACCTTTGTGTGCCTCTGTCAGATACAGATGCATCAGACTTAAGATTTTTTTTTTTTTTTTTTTTTTTTTGAGTTGGAGTCTCACTCTGTCACCCAGGCTAGAGTGCAGTGGGATGCTCACGGCCACCATAGCCTCAACCTGCTGGCCTTAGACAATCCTTCCACCTTAACCTTCCAAGTGGCTGGAACTACAGGCACACACCACCACATCTTGCTAATTTTTTGATTTATTGTAGAGATGAGATCTTGCCAAGTTACCCAGGCTGGTCTCAAACCCCTGAACTCAGGCAATCCTCTCGCCTCCGCCTCTGCCTCCCAGAGTACTGGGATTACAGGTGTGAACCGCTGCACCCAGCCCAGACTTAAAATGATAGACCAATCCATTTCTGACCACAAAAGCTCAAGTGAAAAATTGGGAAAATCAGAGTAACAATTCCTGATATTAAAATGCTGTGATCTTTTAAAAAATATGTAAACTCTGATGATTTTAATTGACCAAATAGTATATTTTATTGTAGCATTAGCTTCATCTTGTACTTTGAGCAGCTTGAGGTGCAGGACATCAGCTGTCTGACAGTACAATATGTTTCTAAGTGTGTAAACATGCAAAACATTCTGATGAGCAACTCAGTCCACCTGTATGCTGTTGAAGAAACCTTCTTCAGCTAACCAGTCCATCCTTTGTGTTATCCCAGGTTTTTGTATGTACTTGATAATGTCCTATTCCTCCATTTGATGTTGTGCTTTAGTTCTCCCGCCTGCAAATAAGGATAATACCTACCTCTTAAGGTGACTGTGAGGATTAAAAGTGATAATACAGGAAAGCTCTTAGGATGTGCCTGGCATATCATAGGCCCCTATTTAGTGTTAGGTGTTAGTAGGAGTAGTTCGTGCTTACTAGACTTCACCGCCACAGAGCACTGATTTTCCTCTTTTGTTTACTGCTCTCCCCAGGATCTAGAAGAGTGACTGACACACAGATGGAGCTGAATACATATTTGATAAAGTAATAGTGTTAAGATTATTGGCTCATATTTTTCTCTCCCTGGAAGAGCTAGATGTTCCTTGAAGGTTTTTGTTCAATCCCTTATTTTGCTGGCACATAGTAAGATCTCAAAAATTTTTGTGGAATAAACACTGAAGAGCTGTGTTAATCACACAGTTGTGACTAAAATTATTACCTACTCCCCAACCACTGAGACTGAGATGGCACCAGTCATAATAGCTGCCATGTTTGAGCACCTGTATATCTGTGCCAAGCCTACCACTGACACTCATTCTTCCTGCAGCTGTTTTCTTGAGCACCATGGCTGTGCCAAGCCCTGTGTTTACTACCAAGACCTCACTGGAGAAAAGACAAAGAGGGTCTGTGCCTTTTTAGAGTTTATAGCTATACAAGATAACAATGCCAAAGTTTTAGTATCCTCATCCCTTCCCTCCTCCTGGGCCTGCTCATATTGTAATGGCATCTCCTTGCTCCTTTCCCTACTCTCTGTCCCAGAGGGGTCCAGGCTTTACCACTCCAATTTGCTGGATATTTGCTTTGTCTTAATATGGGGAAAAGGGAGAAAAAGATTAATATATGTACAGGTTAAGTTTGAGAGAAGTTTGGGGGGCAGTAAGAAGTCTTTGGAGAGTTGCCTATATGAGAGAAATAGATGAGAGAGAGAAAAAAATTTAGAAATTTTGCTTCCCCCTCACTGAGACATATAAGTAAATAATTTGAACTGTTTTTAAATAATTTGAGGCTTTTTAATAATATTTATCAGGTTGCAAAGGCTATGATTTTAATACAGAGCAGAATTACTTATCTCACAGGCTTTAGTTGAAGAAAGTTCACTAGAATTATTCCACATACTAGTATAAGAGTGGCATTTGGAAAGAACTAGTGAACTTAAAAAAAAATTTTGCCAAATGAAGTCAGTGTACTTTGATCTAGTAAAGTTCCTATTACCTGTTAAGTACTTTGGGGCTTTCTAAACAAACACGACCCAGCACATGAGATGTTCTTTCCTGTAAATTCACTTCTTGCTTTTTATTCCAGGACACACCTTTTAAAACCAATAATGAGACAGGCGTGAACATTTAACTAAACGGCTTAGTGTACTTTGTGGCCTTCAAAGTGTATATCTTTTGACATCTATTTTTTGTTTTTTTGAGTTGGAGTCTCGCTCCGTCACCCAGGCTGGAGTGCAGTGGCATGCTCACGGCCACCCCAGCATCAACTTGCTGGGTTCAGGCGATTCTTCCGCCTCAGTCTTCCAAGTAGCCGGAACTACAGGTACGCGCTATCACGCCCAGCTAATTTTTTGATTTATTATAGAGATGGGGTCTTGCCAAGTCGCCCAGCCTGTTCTTGAACCCGTTGGCTCAGGCAGTCCCCTCACCTCAGCCTCCCAAAGTGCTGGGATTACAGACTTGAGCCACCGCGCCTGGCCTTGACATCTATTTTAAACCCAGTAACTAACAAATTATTGTTTCCTTAATATATGCCATTTGAGAAGCATGGAAATAATAGAATATATAGAAGCTTGAATGGTTTATTTTTGTGTATTTAAGACTACAGTGAACACTGCAGTAATAAAGGACAGGTACACTTTTTGCCAATAAGTGCAAAAATGCAAATTTAAAGGAAAGCTGAAATTGATCTCAAAAAACATATATATGTCATTTGCCTGTGGTAAAGTTATAGATTTCTAAATCATATGAAGGGAATATTAAAGGTGCTTGCATTTCTTGTTTTCATTGCATCTCTGTGGTTTGCCTTTGTATGTTTCCATAGCTGCCCCTGTGTATGGCCATGCATTTCCAAAGGCTGGTACTCTTCTTCATTCATCATTGTGTTTGCTGGGTTCAGCCTAGAGGTGATCTCTCTGTAGGCCTGTAATAAAGATTGCACAAATGTATCTTTTGTATGTTGTTTCAAAGGCCCAAATGTGAGAAAGACTTTACAGAGTTGGTGGAATGATATGTAAGTACACATGTTCACATGATATGTAAGTACACGTGTTCACACGTTCATAATTGCCAGGATATTTTCTTCTCTCTCTCTCTGTCAGACACATACACACACAAACACACAGGAAAATACCAGGAAAGAGGCACATTTTCAGATTCTGGTTTAAATTCTACTTTTAAAATTTATTTTATAGCCGGGCTCGGTGGCTCAGCCTGTAATCCCACTCTTTGGGAGGCTGAGGTGAGTGGATTGCCTGAGCCCATGGGTTCGAGACCCACCTGGGCAACTTGGTGAAACCTCATCTCTACAATAAATCAAAAATTAGCCGGGCGTGGCAGCACGTGCCTGTAGTTCTAGCTACTTGGAAGGCTGAGGCGGAAGGATCGCCGGAGCCCAGCAGATCGAGGCCACGGTGGCCGGGAGCAGCCACTGCTCTCCAGTCTGGGTGACAGAGTGAGACTCCAACTAAAAAAAAAAAAATTTACTTTAGAGTTATGTGGTAGTCATCCTGGCACTGTAGCTTAGAATAGGAAGGATTGTGTGTTTCTATTCTTTCAAATAAGAACATGTACTTCTATGAACCAAACAAGAAGTAGTTTTTACTTCAATCTCACTGGTATTCCCTCTGAAGTTCAGAACCCAAAAGTTGCTTGAATTCTGGGGCAGAGTCTTGAAAAGTCTCTGTCTGATGAAGACCAGTGTGGATCAGACATTGTTCCAAGTCTGATAGCTTGCTAATTGCCCAGGCTAGGAACGCTACTTATGATCCCGAAGGCTTTCTTGGCATTGCCAAGAAATGGTTAAGACCGTTACTTTCTCAGATATTCATTAACTCAGTTTGTCTGTACATGGTTCTCCCGTCTCTCTCTCTTTTAAATAACAATTGAAAACCTAGATTATTATACTAATTTACTGGGTAGGATAGCTCTGGGACTTAATTTTCTTAATAGACTTGATAAATTTGTTTACAATGTGAGAACAGTTGTAGAACATTCTTCTTTCTTGCACAAATATGTTGAAGTCTTTGTGGGGGAGGGTGCTTAATTGTGCTTTAGCTTCAGAACAGTTCCTGCTGCCTGAGCAGGGAATTTGGGAACTGATTGTCACAGTAATTTAAACAATGACATAAAAGGTCGTGGAAATGTGATTACACCTAGTAATATACCATAAGAGGTAGCAGTACATATATTTTTAGATGATCACACTGATCTGATCGCTTGCTTTAGCTTTAGGAGCTCAGCATCTAATAGATGCTCCAGGACTCTCTGAGAATATTCTTCTCTGAGAGGCTAAGCCCAGGGGTGGTTCCTATATATCACTGACCATTGGCCCAGTGGCTTCTGCTGCACGGGCCACATTGCTAGGGATGGACCCATGTAAGCTGCCAGCCTGTTTGCCTCTTGGCTTCCTTTCTAGCATGACCTTTGTACTCTGAAGGACCACTTTTGCAGAAATCTGTATAAACCAAAACCTGGATTGTGGATGAAGAAGGGGAAGGCACAATGAAGGCAAAACAATGTTTAGGTCATAATGAGAGACGTATGGAGAGTTTTCTCTGTGGGTTGAAGATTTTTTTTATGAAACTCCCCTTTCGAAGGACACAGTAAGGATTTTTGCCTGGAAAAACATTTGCCAAACTCCTTCCCCAATCAAAGCTGGAAAGACAACTGCTAGTCCTGCAGGAGATTTGTCTCAAAATAGCTGGGTTGTTATTTTCTACTAATGAGTCAAATTGATTTTTGCCCTAGGAGGGGAAATGGCTTCAAATGGCTCTGTGGGCATAAATGCTTTGTAGACCAGCTGCACATTTCCAGCTGTCCTGGACCAGTGTTCACAAAGGACAGGAATGACCTGCCTCTCATATTCCTGCCTCTGCTGTGAACAAGCTAGTTAGAAGTGACCAAGAGACAAGCAGACACACATCCCTGTGGCCATTCTGAGCCTTGCGAGTTTAGAACTCTATGAGTCCTTAATAGCCTGCAACTTAAGAAGAGTCAAGGGTTTTTGCTGTTTTTCCTTAAAAAAAAAACATGATTGGGGTATGATTAATATACTGTAAAATTCACTCATTTTAAATGTACATTTCAGTGATTCGTAGTAAATTTATGGAGTTAGTCGTAAAATCTAATTTTACTGCATTTCTGTCACCTCAAGAACATTCTTTGTGTCCATCTGCTGTCATTTCTCATTCTCACTTCCACCCCCAGGCAGTCACTAATATATTTTCTTATCTCTAAAGGTTTCATCTTTTCTGGACATTTTATATAAATGGAGTCATACAATATGTGGTCTTTTGTGACTAACTTAAGTAAAGTAATGGGGTTCTTCCATGTTACAAAGTATATCAACATTTTATTCCTTTTATGACTGAATAATATTCCATTGTATGAGTATACCATGTTTTGCTCATCCACCAGTGGACATTTGGGTTTTTTCCAACAAGATTTATTTTTAAGGTGCCATATTAATGCCTAGTATGTAAAAGGTAATTTAAATGACAACTTGGAAAAACATAAGATTGGGAAGCAGAATCACAAGGAAAGTCCTGGCATTTTCAGACTTCTTAAACCTGTTATGACTTAGGAGGTAGGGAGTAGAGAACGGAGCTGCGAAGCTTTTGTGAGCCTCATTCGGAGCTATTACCTTGGAGCAAGTGAAGTCGCAAACAGTGGTGCCATTACCTAATGCTCGATTTTCATGGCTAATTGGCCCATGGGGCCATTGTGTCTGTAGTGGTGTGTTCAGGTAAGCTGCTGCTGAATCTGAAGGTGCAGCTTGCAGCCAGCTCATCCATGAACACCAATGTGAATTATAGGCGCATACCACCACACCCAGCTAATTTTTTTATGTATTGTAGAAATGAGGTCTCACCAAGTTGCCCAGGCTGGTCTCGAACCCCTGGGCTCAGGCAATCCTCTTGCCTTAGCCTCCCAAAGTGCTGGGATTATAGGCGTGAGCTACTGTGCCTGGCCCATTTGTTTTCATGTTATAGGGAGGAAGTCGAAGTTCCTGGAGATAGGTGTGTAAATAGGAATGCTACTGTATTTGAAGAGTTGATTGATATTTGAAAGCTTTTCTCTTATCATGTTAATTACTACAGTTGGTTCAGCATGCACTGTGTCAGATTCTTTGAAGATTATGTAATAAGCACTCCCAAACATTGGATTATCATTGAATCCTCATGCCCCTGGTGAGGTAGAAATTATCATTATTCCCATTTTAGAGAGGAAGAGACCAGGCTCAGAGAGGGTGATGTGCTTTGCCCAAGGAATCAAGGACAAAGTTTCCTTCATGCCTTGTCCCCCACACCTCTCCGGCCCATTGCTAATGTGATGGCATGTTGCAAGTTACAGATGATACAAGTAGATACATGAGGCAAGTTTATAACTAATGCTATAGATAGCACACTGATGGGGAGCTAAAACACTTTATATTTGACTGACAGGAAGCATTTTTGTGTGTTTATATAGTTGAATGAGTATTTCTGATCTAAGTTGGTATTTCAAACAAAAACATCTCAGTTGTCTGATTTTTCTTCACTTGGCTTGTGTCCCACATTCACAATGGGTCTGAACAACATGACTCTTGTGACCATCTGTTAGCCCACAAGCAGCTGTCTCTTTGCCAAATTTGCTTACTAATACTTTCCCTAAAGGCAGAGGAGCTAATTGAGTATTGGTGATGTTAGTCCAGGAACAGCAGCTTCCAGCAACACTCAAGGAAGGAGGAAGCAAGATTTTCTACAAATAAAATTTATCTAGTCATATCATCAGTTAACCCTTGTTACAGATATTCTTGCCACATGACATTAAAATATGCCTTGATTCATTTGAGCATTTGTGAAATTACTGGGCTAATTTGGTTTTTGGGTTTTTGAGTCGAAATCTCACTCTCTTGCCCAGACTGGAGTGCATTGACACACTGCTCATGGCTATTTCTTTATTTTTTTTTTTTTGAGTTGGAGTCTCACTCTGTCGCCCAGACTGGAGTGCAGTGGCCGCTCCCGGCCACCGCAGCCTCGACTTGCTGGTCTCCGGCGATCCTTCCACCTCAGTCTTCTGAGTAGCCGGAATTACAAGCATGCGCTACCACGCCCGGCTGATTTTTCGATTTATTGTAGAGATGAGGTCTTGCTGCCCAGGCGGGTCTCGAACCCACGGGCTCAGGCAGTCTGCTCACCTCAGCCTCCCAAAGGCGCAGGATTACAGGTTGAGCCACCGAGCTCGGCTGACTATTTCAATCCTTCCACCTCAGCCTTCCAAGTAGCTGGAACTACAGGCATGCACTACCACGCCCAGCTAATTTATTTTTTATTTATTATAGAGATGTGGGGCTCTGGCAGTCCTCTTGCCTCCACCTCCCAAAGTGCTGGGATTACAGGTATGAGCCACCACATCTACTGGGCTAATTTGTGTGACATTGTATAAAATTAAAATAATATATAAAATTTCAAGGACCTGAATGTAGTTTTAGAACTCCGTATTTACTTAGAGATTCTTAAATCACTGTTAAAGTTTATCCAGTGTAATTATTACTCACATTTTTAACTGAGAAAAGCAGGCCAGGCTCAGTGGCTCAGCCTTAGTCCCAGCACTTTGGGAGCCCGAGGCGAGAAGATTGCCTGAGTCCAGGAGTTCAAGACCAGCCTGGGCAACTTGGCGAGACCTTGTCTCTATGATAAATAAATAAATAAGCTGGGTGTGGTAGCCCTCACCTGTAGTTTCAGCTACTTGGAAGGCTGAGGCAGAAGGATCGGCAGAGCCCAGCAGGTCAACGCTGGGGTGGCTGTGAGCGTGCCTCTGCACTCCCACCTGGGCGACGAGTGAGACTCAAACTCAACAAAAAGAAAAGAAAAACACTGAAATAATAAATAATTTGTCCTTGGCCATGTAGATAACTGTTAAAAGAAACAGAAAGAGGAGTGATTCTTAGAATTTTAAAGTCTCATTTTAACTATCTGGCTAGCCATAATTGAATTCATTTATGCTTTATTAATTACACATTAACTATGCACAGTTGCTCTATGCACAGTTCCATGTTAGTAATTTTTTTCAAAAATGAAAGTAAAAATGCTAAAGAAGTTAAAACCATAAGATTGCATAATTCATAATTATTAATAATTCATAATCATGATCTGTAACTCTACAGAGGTAGGGAAGATGCCCAAGAAACAGACCCACTAGAAATCTGGTGGAAAATGTCTGTAGGTTCCAAAGGGCCTGTTCCACAACATTTTATTTAAAATAGCTAGCCACTCCAGTACTACTAAACGTTTGCAGTAGAACCAAAACCTCATATGCAACTTGGCAGAGGCAGAGCAGTAAGATATGTATCAAAAAATAAAAATATATATAATTTTATGTTTACTTTTTGATATGGAGTCTCACTCTGTCACCCAGGCTGGAGTGCAGTGGCACACTCACAGCTACCGCAGCCTAGACCTGCTGGGCTCAGGTGATCCTTCCACCTCAGCCTCCAAGTAGCTGGAATTAACACAACCGGCTAATTTTTTTGATTTGTTGTAGAGACAAGGTGTCTCTAAGTTGCCCAGGCTAGTCTCGAACCCCTCCTGAAGTGCTGGGATTACAGACATGAGCCACCATGCCCTGCCTAGAACCATGATATTGCTAGTCCATTAGCTTAGACTTTATTTTGTTACCATAGCTATATGTACACTTCTCTGGATGGAAATGAAATACATGTTGAAACCAGTTTGACAAATTATTCTCCTTGACAGGCAATAACTGGTTGGCTATATACTAAGCTTTTTTTTTTTTTTGGTAATAAAATAGAACTTCTTTGCCCATTTATATTTTTTTAATTCACTTTGTTAAGATACACTTGGTACCTTAAGCCTTTTATTCTTATTGCCAAACTTATATTAAAATGGATCTGTTTATTACTATCCATGACTCTCTGAAAATTGTAGACTGCTTAACAATTCAAGTCTTCTCAAGCCTTGCCATACCACTGGCCTTTGACTCAACTACTGCCCTTCCCAAATCATGGGACCCATTCTATTCACTAGTGCATCCACTGCTACTATAAAAGTTTACAGATTTTGGAATACAAAGGCAACATTGCTTTTTTGTTCCAGGTTTAAAAATAACATGTACTTCAGCTAAAATAACTAGATTAATGGCCAAGAGCCAATATAGAAATGGATTTTCCACTGTTTAAAGAAGCCAAAATTTCTGGGGGGAAAGTTTCTGTAGTTGAACCTAAATACAAGTAATAAGTTGAAGTAGGTCTGGTGAACTTTTGAAGCTTAAAAACTTGTTTTTCTAAAGCTGATTATAGTTAAACTATTTTACCCAGTAGAATCCTTTGAATAGTGATCTGTGTTAACTTTGGAAATTATCATTAATTCATTTTTTGTTGTTTTGTTTTGTTTTTGAGTCAGAGTCTTATTCTGTCACCCAGGCTGGAATGCAGTGGCATAATCGTGGCTCACCGCAGCTGCTCGATCTCCTGGATTGAAGTCATCCTCCCTTCTCAGCAGCCTCCCAAGTAGATGTGACTGCAGGCATGTACTACCATGCCTGGCTAATTTTTTGTTTGTCATAGAGAAAAGGTCTTGCTATATTGCCTAGGCTGGTCTCAAACTCTAGGGCTCAAACAATTCTCCCACCTCAGCCTCCCAAAGTGCTAGGATTACAGGCATGAGCCACTGCACCCAGCCTAGTCTTGGTATTTTAAGATGCTAGAGTTATATGTGAACATCTCATCTGCTTATACCCTACAGAAAGGATTAGCCATGGATCAGTTTCTTGTATTTTTACCATCTACACTCAGCCTAATAAGAATAGTATAAGAATTTTAAATAAGGTTTAGAAAGGAACCATTTTCTAATGAAATTATTAGATTTTTAAAATTTGTGAACTTCAGCTGGATGTGGTTGCTCATGCCTATAATCTCAGCACTTTCAGATGCAGAGGTAAGAGAATTGCCTGAGCTCAGGGGTTCGAGACCAACCTGTACAACTTGGTGGAACCTCGTCTCTACAATAAGCCAAAAAATTAGCCAGGCATGGTGGCACGTGCCTGTAGTACCAGCTGTTTGGAAGGCTGAGGTAGAGGAATCACATGAACCCAGCAGGTTGAGGCTGCAGTAGCCATGAGTATGAGTATGCCACAGGACTCCAGCCTGGGCAATAGAGTAAGACTTTGACTCCAAAAATAAAAATAAGAAATAAGAAATAAAATAAATAAAAATTAGTGAACTTCATCAGGTGCTTATGGGGATATAAATGGTACCACGGCTCTGAAAAGAAGTCTGGCAGTTTCTTATAAAGTTAAACATACACTTAACCATGTGACATGGCAGTTGAATTCCCAGGTATTTATCCTAGAGATATGAAAATTTATGTTCACATAGAAACCTGTACGTGATTATTTATATCAGCTTTGTTTGGAATAGCTCAGAACTGGAAACAACCCAAATGTTCTTCAAGTAAATGGATAAATACACTGTGATACACCCATACCATGGAATACTACTAGCAAAAGAGAAGCAATAAGTTTTTGATACAATTAACACCATGGATACACCTTAAGGGCATTGTGTTGACTGAAAAAAAAGCCAGTTTCAAAAAGTCATATACTCTATAACTCCATTTATATAGCATTCTCACAATGGCAGAATTATAGATTGAGCCCAGTGGTTGCCAGAGGTAAGGACTGGTGGGGAGGGTATGATTATAAATAGGTAGCACAAAGGAGATCTTTGTGTTGATGGAACAATTCTGTATTATAAGTGTAGTGATGGTTATACAAATCTATACATATAAAATAATTTCATAGAAATAACAAACCTTCCCTCCAAAAAACAAATGATATAAAAGCTGGTAAGATCCAAATAAGGTCTGTAGTTTAGTTAACAGTATTGAGTCCATGTCAGGTTTCCTAGGTTTGATGATAATACTGTGGTTATAGAAGATGTCACTGAAGGAAGCTTACACAGGAACTCAACTGTATTATTTTAACAATTTCTTATTAATCTGAAACTATTTCAAAATAAAAAGCTTTAAAAAAAAAAAAAAAAAACCCAGGTCGGGCATGGTGGCTCATGCCTATAATCCCGGCACTTTGGGAGGCCACAGGTGCAAGACCAACCTGGGCAATTTGCCAAGACTTCAACTCGACAATAAATCCAAAAATTAGCCGGGCGTGGTGGCATGTGCCTGTAGTTCCAGCCACTTGGAAGGCTGAGGCAAAAGGATCACCTGAAGCCAGCAGGTCAAGGCTGTGGTGGCCGTGAGCATGCCACTGCACTCCAACCTGGGTGCCAGAGTGAGACTCCGACTCAAAAAAAAAACAAAAACCCCAAAGCAAAGACATTAAAAAGAGATGACAGAAATTGCAGCTGTGAACTGTGGCTCACACACAATGTTCAGGTACCGAGGCCTCACCATCTTGCAGAGAGAATGGAGGAAACATTGACTCTAGAACTTCCTGTCTCCTGGTTGTGAATAGGCTCAAAACAGCTGACTGCCTCCAGTCATACAAGGTGAATGGACTTCTGGTTAGGCATGACAGATTCGCCTCATGTCTTTTTCTTCCTTTTGAGAACACATTAATGATGTCAAGAGAATTAAAAATGAAAGCCTATAAATCCATAGTGCAAAGGGACCTGAAAAAGAAACATTCATTTACAAAAGGCCTAAAGAAAGTTTGGGTGACAGACAATGGAGAGAGGAGTGGCCACTGACTTAAGAGAATCCAAAGAACCTACCGAGAGAAGCACTGAAGAGAAACCCAAAGTTTGAGGACCAGGCCTCAGAAGTGGGGATGGGAGGGGGAATGCACAGGGCTGGAATTGGAGTCTGGCACACAGGATAGAGGGACTCCTGGGTTCCCTCGTTCCTGCCCTGACCACAACCACCAGCTCCCTCTGCCTGGCAGAACTGAGATATAATTTTAGAATATGTTGAACCAGAGGAGCTCTGGACTTAATTGAGGGTCAAGGAGGTAAAACGCGAGGCTGAAAACAGAGAAATTCCATGGAAATCAGCTCTGAACTGTGGAGTCCCAGCCACCTTCCTGACTGGGAAAGCTGGGGCCACCTGATGATTGCCCCACCCACCCAGTGACAGGAAGTTAGAAAACCTCTGATTACTGTCATGTGACCAGTCACTGATTGAAGCCCCCCTGGACAGCCACACAGCTTCCAGCCAGCAGTGAAGGGGTTTTACCCCTAAATATGAACTGACCATCAAGGATTCCCAGATGTTTGAGGAAGTCTCTAACATGAAAGATAGAGGGTAGCAAATAATGAGAACCACTCAGGAATTAATATGGGAACTGGAATAAAGCACACAGAAAATGACAATTGATTTATTCAAACAAGAGAAGATATTGCATCCATAAAAGAAGAGCAGGAGGGTGCTTTTAAAAAGGAGCAATCAAGAAACTTGAACATGCTCTTAGAAATTAAAAGTATGATATCAGCCGGGCTCGGTGGCTCAGCCTGTAATCCTAGCACTTTGGGAGGCTGAGGTGAGTGGATTGCCTGAGCCTGCGGGTTTGAGACCTGCCCAGGCAACTTGGCGAGCCCTCATCTCTACAATAAAATCAAAAAATTAGCTGGGCGTGGTAGCGCGCGCCTGTAGTTCCAGCTACTCGGAAGGCTGAGGCAGAAGGACTGCCGGAGCGCAGCAGGTCGAGGCTGCAGTGGCCGGGAACGGCCACTGCACTCCAGTCTGGGTGACAGAGTGAGACTCCAACTCAAAAAAAATAATAAAAATATGATATCAAAAGTTTTTTAATAATAGAAGTAGGCCAGGCGTGATGGCTCACACCTGTAGTCTTATCACTTTGGGAGGCCATGGCAAGAGGATTGCTTGAGCCCAGGTGTTTGAGACCAGCCTGGGCAACATAGTAATACCATGTCTCTTTACAAAAATTAAAAAAAAAAAAAAAAATCTGGGCATGGTAATGTACATCTGTAGTCCCAGCTAATTGGGAGACTGAGGTGGGAGGATCACCTGAACCCAGCAAGTTGAGGCTTCAGTGAGCTGTGATAATGCCACTACACTCTAGCCTGGGTGACAGAGTGAGACCCTGTCTCAAAAATAGAAGAAAAATTGGACTATAAAGTTTAGCATAGCCGGGCTCCATGGCTCAGCCTGTAATCCCGCGCCTTGGGAGGCCAAGGTGAGTGAATTGCCTGAGCCTGTGTGTTCAAGACCCACCTGGGCAACTTGGTGAGACCTCATCTCTACAATAAATCAAAAAAATTAGCCGGGCATGGTAGTGCATGCCTGTAGTTCCAGCTACTTGGAAGACTGAGGCGGAAGGATCGCCGGAGCCCAGCAGGTCAAGGCTGCAGTGACCGGGAGGGAGTGTGCCACTGCCCTCCAGTCTGGGTGATAGAGTGAGACTCCAACTCAAAAAAAAAAGTTGAAGATATCTGTCAGAGATAGTAGAACAAAAATATAGAAAAGGGGAGATGGAAGAAGATAAAAGGATTAGAGAATAAATCCAGGATGTGTAAAATCCTCATTAGAGTTCCAGAAAGAATGATGAGACAAGAAGTAAAATAGGAACATTTTTCAGACCTGAAGGACTTAATTTTTTACATGGATAGGGTCCCATTGAGTGTCCAGTAGAATAAATGAGAAAAAAAAAATACCCACAATGAGAACAGACCATTAGTCAGTTTCAGAGCCTAGGGATAAAGAGAAGGCTTCCAGAAATAAACTTTTATTTATTTTTTTTTTTGAGTTGGGGTCTCACTCTGTCACCCAGACTGGAGTGCAGTGGCCACTCCCGGCCACCGCAGCCTCGACCTGTGGGCTCCAGCGATCCTTCCGCCTCAGCCTTCCAAGTAGCCGGAATTACAGGCATGCGCTACCACACCTGGCTGATTTTTTGATTTATTGTAGAGATGAGGTCTCGCTGCCCAGGCGGGTCTCGAACCCACGGGCTCAGGCAATCCACTCACCTCAGCCTCCCAAAGCACGGGATTACAGGCTGAGCTACAGAGCCCGGCTAGAAATAAACTTTTTTAAAAAGTCACATTCAAAGGAACTGATAGCTGACTTGTCAACAGCAGAACTGGATGCTAAAAACAGTGGAGCAGTATCTTTAACATTCTAAGGAAAAATCATTTCAATCTATTATGCTCTACTCAGCAAAATAGCAAGCAAATGCCAAGGTAAAGGTAATTTCAGATGAATGGGGACTCATTTACCTCATGTGCACCATTTCTTAGATCACTTTTTGGAGAATGATCTCCAGGAAAAAGAACGGAAGGAGGAAAGAGGACGATATGGATCCAGCTAAGGAGAACTGTGACACAGGCCACTAGAAAGGGCCATGTCAGGGTAACAGTGTGGCAGAGACAGTCAGGACAGACTGAGCAAGAGGACAGAGAGTCCTTGGAGGAGTTATGGGGGAAAAAATGGAATGCAAGATTAGCTTGCAATTATGTACATTTGAAAAGTGATGTTGATAGGACTCTGCTAGCTTTGATAATGCAAGTGGAAAAATTTAAGGTAGATACATAGAAAATTAAGCAAAGGCTGGTGCAGTGGCTCATGCTTATAATCCCAGCACTTTAGGAGGCCGAGATGTGAGGATTGCCTTAGCCCATGGGTTCGAGACCAGCCTGGACAACTTGCTGAGACCTCATCTCTACAATAAATCAAAACATTAGCCGGGCATGATGGCACATGCCTGTAGTTCCAGCTACTTGGAAGACTGAAGCAGAAGGATCGCCTGAGCCCAGTAGGTTGAGACTGCGGTGGCTGTGATCGCACCACTGCACTCCAGCCTAGGCGACAGAGTGAGATTCCAACTCAAAAAAAAAAAAAAAAAGAAAGAAAAAAGAAAACTAAGCAAGGGGGAAGAATGAGACAATTAATCTCAGGAAATAAACAAAATGACTTTACCAAGAAAGGAAATGTAATCCTTAGTACATTTCTTGCATTATAGTTACCAATATTTACAAAGTCATGATAAGCACTGACTACTGATTCATCAGAATCATTGCCATTGAAGCTTGGTGCAGTAGCTCATATCTGTAATCCCAGCACTTTGGGAGGCAGAGTCAAGAGGATTGCCTGAGCCCAGGGGTTTGAGATCAGCCCGGGCAACTTGGCGAGACTTTGTTTCTATAATAAATCAAAAAATTAGCCGGGTGTGGTGGTGTGCGCCTGTATTTCCAGCTACTAGGAGGACTGAGGCAGAAGGATCTCCTGAGCCCAGCAGGTCAAGGTTACAGCCAGGCTTGGTGGCTTATACCTGTAACCCTAACAGTTTGGGAGGCCAAGGCAGGAGGATTGCTTGAACACAGGAGTTGACAACTAGCCTGGGCAACATAGCAAGACCTCATCTCTACAAAAATTTTTTTAAAAAATTAGCTAGGCATGGTGGCATCTGTGGTCACAGTTACTTGGGAGGCTAAGGTGGAAGAATCACTTGAGCCTAGGAGATCGAGGACGCAGTGAACTGTGATTATGCCACTGCACGCCAACCTGGGCAATAGAATGAGACTCCAACTCAAAAAATATTTTTTATAATGCCATTTAATTATACAGAAGGGATTGGAAAGGGAAAGTGGATGTTGTGGAGAGTGAAGTCCTCATCTACTGTGTTAGAAAGCCGGGAATTATTGTCCAAAATTGAGGAATCAAGAATATTAAAATCTATGGCAATAAATGCAAGAGTAACAGCTTAATTGGAAGTACTTACTCTTTGGAGTAGGACCTGAGTGTGGAAAGACTGAAGCAAGGATTGTCTTTCATCATCAGCCTTTATCACTGTTTAAAGTTGTCATGTTCTTGCACTCTTAATTCATAATGGAGAAACTTTACTCTGAAGAGCACAGGTGTAAAGTTTCTGGCCTATAGAATGTGGGGTCATTTCTTATTCTTTTTCTCATCTGGTCATCTATAAACAAGTGTGCATTTGGGGAGGGGGGCAATGAGATGTGAATGATTGATTTGGAATAATTAACATCATGAAGCCCATTGTTCGTAGATGGACAAGTACACACAGTTGCCATGCATTCTGAGTCTTGAAGTCAGAGCACCATAAGAATGCTTTGTTGTCTGTACTTCAGATTTAGGGTGATTTTAAATTTAGACCAACATTCTAAAGAATCACACATCTTATACTTGTCATAACATTTGTCTTTATGACTTTCTAGTGATAAAGGAATGACACGTTTTAAAACGAAAGCCATGAATACTGATTGCATCATGAAATCCACGAACAGGGAACATGTCTTTTCACCTTAGCTGTGTGTTCAGGGCCTGGCCCGTGGTAGTTACTCCACAGGTACTTAGAGAACAACTTAGAAAGAAGGTTCCAGGCAGGATGTTCTACGGCCCTTCATAGTATCCACCCCCACATGCTCCCTCCCCCCCTAGTAATTAAGGAAAGTAAAAACAAAATCTCTTGGAAATTTCTTTTGGCTTGATAGCCAAAATGTTGCACTTATAATTAAGTTCAGGTAGCTGATCATGCACACCTGTTTCTTTACACTAGAATGACAACCATTAACAATCTACTTAAACCCAAGAGGGTGAGTTAACCTCCCCGCCCACTGTCCCTGCGGGTATGGTAGAGACATGAATGTCTGTTGCTTGCTCCATTTATAGTAGGTTCTAGGAAGCTCCTTGGGCAACTGAGAACTAGAAGAACTACCTACACCTTGCCATGTGTGAACACTCCTGTTCTACCAGGTAAAGAAATATGTCTTCTTCATGATTTTTAAATCAGTATTCATTCCTTTGTGGACTATGCTGTTAAGCACACTTGGGCATCCTAGGCCACACAGTGACAAAATCTAAAGATTACTTACTTGGTCTGCTGTTTATTTTATTAATTTGTGTTTTGTTTATTTGTTTTTCAGAATGTTATGGAACAGTTCAATCCTGGGCTACGAAATTTAATAAACCTAGGAAAAAATTATGAAAAAGCTGTTAATGGTAAGTCTGTTTTTCTAAATTGATGAATATAAGGCACACATGAAAGCCATTCAGTAAATATTTTAAACTTAATATTGAGTTTTAAAATATCTTTAAATGGTTGAAATTATTTTCAATTAATTTAATCTATAGAACTTTGCAGTAACAGCGTACAGTGATATTAGTGTATTTGATATGAGCTAATTGAATGATAGTGAGGCTACTGTAAGTGATGTATTCTAACCCTCAAACCATGTTTTCTACTTTTTAAACCAAATTCTTTGTAAACTAATAACAGATATAAAGTGTGTGCTTAAAATGTGTATATGTTAATGTCTTGCCACATAGAAATTATTCTTTTGTTTATATAGCAGAATTTCTTATCTTTAGATATATCACTTTTTACAATCTTTTTTTTTGATTTATCACTTTTGATAGCAATTTGAAAGATAATATTTTTAACCTAAATGGAAAAACATATAAAGGTTGCAGCCAGGCACAGTGGCTCACACCTGTAATCCCAGCAGTTTGGGAGGCCAAGGTAGGAAAATTGCTTGAACCCAGGAGTTGGCGACTAGCCTGGGCAGCATAGCAAGACCTCATCTCTACAAAAAATTTTTTTTAAATTAGCTAGGCATGGTGGCATCTGTTGTCAAGTTACTTGGGAAGCTAAGGTGGAAGAATCACTTGAGCCTAGGAGGTCAAGGATGCAGTGAACCGT
Organism: Cephalopachus bancanus; assembly: GCA_027257055.1. Taxonomy (NCBI): domain Eukaryota; kingdom Metazoa; phylum Chordata; class Mammalia; order Primates; family Tarsiidae; genus Cephalopachus; species Cephalopachus bancanus. The sequence continues at coordinate 4,423,269 of JAPVLO010000067.1, forward strand.
GATCATGCCACTGCACTCCAGCTTGGGCAACAAAGTAAGACTCCAACTCAAAAAAAAAAAAAAAAAAAGCAAAACATAATAATTAATAATAAAAGTTGGACTTAGATTCTCATTTTAAAACAAAAACTTCATTTAAAATAAATGTGGGTATTGATATTTGCCTCTTTTGAACCAGCATTGTTGCTAGTTTGAAGAGGTTGCCATTGAGGAAGCTGACATATATTTTTCTACTGAGAGGTTTAAAACTTAAAATATCAGCAATCACCAAATTCTAACGTGGTTAAGACAATTCTCCCTGTATAGCAAGTGTTACTTCCAAAATATTCAGACCTCAGTTTCACCTTCTACCCTGGTTCACTAAGACCACCCACTACATAGGTAGAAAGTTTAGCTTCCTAGCATTTTAGATTTGAAGGAGCTTTCAGATCAAGCTATGTGTATTTCCCTTATCTCTTATTTCTCTTTCACCATTCTCCACCTTTGGCTGCTCCCTATATTTTGAAAATATACCTGTGGCCTCACACACCCTCAACACGAGCATGTATGCACCAAGAAGGGAGGTACGCTGGCTAGACTTTGGACTTTGAGAAGGAGGAGCACTATCGTAGTAGTCACTGGAAAAGTACACTTATTTACTGTCTTATGCACCCCTGTGCTTTCGGGGCTTCTAGTGTCAGGAGGCAGGTCTGGGGTTTGTCCCCCACCCTTCTAGCAGTGTCAGTGACTCCATGGGCACACCTCCTCCTCCAGAGAGCCAGACCTTGTACTGCTGACTCTCCCTCAGTGATTGTTTGGTCACAAGGTCACAAAGTCATTGCTTTAGATGTCCTTGTGAAGGAAATCACTGTGAACTGCAGTGGTGTTTTGTTTTGTTTTTTTCTTTCTAGCATGAGCTGCCTCTCAAGAGGCAGAGTTTTACAAGGTGAGTCAGGGAACTGCCCACAGCTTAGCTTCCTGCTGACTAGACCTCTCCCCAAAGGGCTCTTAGCACTTTTTTTTTTTTTTTTAGAAAGCAGGATTTATTAAGAGGACAGAAAAGCTCCCACAGTGGGAGGTGACCCGAGGGGGTTGCCCAGCTCTTACCACTTTAATACCTCCTGGGGAGTATTCTGTACTTCATAAAGTAGTCCCAGAATTTCTGCAGGCCACATGGTTGTGCTTTTGCCTAAAGATATTGAAAAAGTTAGATAATTTTAATAAAGTCCTTGGTAAGAATTTGATGTATAGTTGAGGCTGCCAGATATGTGGTCAGCAGTGAGGTAGAATGCAGGGCCATATGTGCAGGGCCTTATGTGAATAGCTTAGAGCATTGTATAGGCTGGTGTCAGAAATTTGAGCAGTAGGGGTCAATGTGGACTAGAGCAGTCAGGAGACCTTGCAGAAGGAGAGCTAGCTGACATGTTGGGTTTCGGCAGACAGACACTGCCTCAGGCAGGAAAGACAGCAGCCAAACTAGGACCTGGGGCCTCACTGGCATGATGAGGTGCTACTGGGGAGTAGGTGGGATAGGGTCAGATCATGTGTGCATTAGAATGTAGAGTCAGTCATCTCTTGCTGCACAACAAACTGTCCTAAACTTGGTAGTTTAAGACAACAATAGCTTATTATTTCTCACATAAAGGCAAGGCAGTTTACCTGGGACTCACTCCTGCATCTCTAGTCAGCTGGGACCTGCACCAGGCATGGGGCTCTTTCCCCATGGAGTCTTTCCCTTCAAGGAGGCTAGACTGGGTCCTCATTTGATAGCAGTGATGTCCAAAAAGTACAAGTCCCAATGCCCAGCACCTATCAAGCCCCTGTGGGAGTCATGCTTGCTGACATCTCTTTGCCCAAAGTAAGTCTCATGGCCATGTCGCTCATCAGTGTTGGAGGGCACCACACAGCCTGGAAATTCTGGGAGGTGTGATTCCTGGATGACCCTTATAAAAATCTGCCATGGACTCGGGTGTATGGGGTATGGGCAGTGGGAGGTCATCGAAGGCTTTTGAGCAGAACAGTAACTCAGTGAAATTGTGTTTTAAGGAAAAATTATCAGGTAGAGATATGTAGATTGATGTAGTTGGTTAACTACTAAAATAGAACTAATATGCTTCATTCCTTAAAACAATAAGCATCAAGTAGAAACATCTTTTTTTTTTTTTTTGAGTTGGAGTCTCACTCTGTTGCCCAGACTGGAGTGCAGTGGCCACTCCCGGCCACCGCAGCCTCGACCTGCTGGGCTCCAGCGATCCTTCTACCTCAGCCTTCCGAGTAGCCGGAATTACAGGCATGCGCTACCACGCCCAGCTGATTTTTTGATATATTGTAGAGATGAGGTCTCGCTGCCCAGGTGGGTCTTGAACCCGTGGGCTTAGGCAATCTACTCAACTCAGCCTCCCAAAGGCACAGGATTACAGGCTGAGCCACCGAGCCTGGCTAAGTAGAAACATCTTAATGTGTTCACAAAGGGAGGCAAAATTAAGAAAATAGTATTCTTTATTTGTTCCAGCTATATGGTATAATTTTTTTTTTTTTTTGAGTTGGAGTCTTCACTCTGTTGCTCAGGCTGGAGTGTAGTGGCATGTTCACAGCTATAGCAGCCTTGACCTTATGGGCTCAGGTGATCCTTCTGCCTCAGCCTTCTAAGTAGCTGGAACTATAGGCACATGCTACCATTCCCGGCTAATTTTTTGATTTATTGTAGAGTGAGGTCTTGCCATGTTGCCCAGGCTGGTCTCGAACCCGTGGGCTCAGGCAATCCTCTCATCTCGGCCTTCCAAAGTGCTGGGATTATAGACGTGAGCCACCACGCCCAGCCAATTTTTAAGTTAAATTTTATCATAATCACAAAGATATTTTACAAGACTGAGAAAGTTACATGGTATCAAATGTAAATCAAGAGTTAATGAAAAGTTGCAATTTAATGTGTGGATGTGAACCAAACATTTTGTTTAAATATTGTGTAATTCTGCATGCCATTCTCCCACTAATTTGCTTTTCAGCTTATCAGTACTTTACCATTTAAAATCTTCATACTAAGATGCTACATATATTAACTTGACAGTTTACTGGCTACACTTCTTGCTTTTAGGTGGAGTCATCTTTTCTTCAGTTCTAGCTGAGACCAAAGAGTCAAAAAGCACCATAATTTAGAACTGAGAAACTGAAGTGCCCTGGCTGGAGTTGTGTGCATGGCTGCTGACTCACCATTGACCTTGGGCATGTCCCAGATATCTGCATTCACTCCCCTTAGTGAACGGCCAATAATGTCTTAACACTGTTGGGTAGATTAACAAAGTAATGACTTGAAAAGTCTATATAAATGCTAATTGTTGTTCTTTTTATAATTAAACTCTAAGGTTATTCCTAATCTTATAAAAGAATAGTATAGGAGAGCATTACATTTTCTAAACCTGTACACATATATATAATAGTAAGAGCCCTACTTTTATAATTTTTTTAAACTGCAATAAATGCTAAAATAGATTAATTGGTCAGAAAAATACTACTTTTTTGACTTCTAATACCTTCGTCTGGATCTGTACATGAGTTCATTCTGTGTTCCCCACCCCCCTTTTTTAAATTTTTGCCTCTCAAAATCTACTTTGTAAAGATGATTCCCATTAGACATTGGGGCAGAGCAGCTAGCATGGCCTCTGGTTTCCTGTTGGTGAAAGGAAGTGGCTGGATAAGGGAATTCTTAGGGGCTCTTTTAGCTCCAAAATCCTGTGGTCTCCGAGGCTCCAGGAGAAACTAATTTCTACATAAGGAACTTATCTTTAAGTAAAATAAGTGCTTTCCCCCAAAATCCCACTCTACAGACTAGGTCTTTTGAAAAGTTTGCACAATTGTTATACACCTTCAAACCCCTCATACCTGGCCTACAAAGGGGGAGAAGCAGTCGGTATCAGCAGCTACCGTTTGTCCATTCAGTGTTTACACTGTTAGGGCATTTTATAGATGAGTAGCCTGTGTCTCAGAAGGCATATGAATTTTCCTAAGGAGGTCAACTGTAGTTAAAATTTAAATTTCAGAATCCATTTGAAGGGGGAAATATTTTTAAGATAATTAGAACCCAACTTGTATAGCAATAAAAATTTCCCATCTTTGTCAAAAAATTAAGTAGAGCACTCAAAAAAGAAAAAAAAGTAGAGACTTTGGAATGCCAATATATTTCACATTTTGTAGATTTTCCCCTGGCAATAAATACATTTGTTGTTTGTGATACAGAATGTCTTTTTCAGTAGAAAAAGTAAACATACAATCAAAGAAGCAATTCCTAGGCCACTTCACACAAGTTCTCTAACTAAAATGTTCCAGGCCTGGAGTACTGTGAGATAAATACTTAGGAAAAGACTTTTTGCTGGAGAGGATGTATTCTAGTCCTACTTCCATGTCAGGAACACATCCACTCTGGAGCTGGTGTCAGGAGCAGGCAGGGCCTTCTCTGGACTTCCAACACCAGATGCTGAAGGTTCCCTCAGACTGGTCCAAGGTGAGGCTACTATGGGGCTCTCCCATGAGTGGGGGCCTCTACCCCAGCACAATTCTCAACACAAGCCCTGCCTTCTGAGAGGCACACCTGCCTCGGCCTGAGCCTTCCTGCCGCCGAAAGGGGTTGAGGGATATTTGGAAGAAAACCTGTGTCACTTACTCCTTCCCTTGTCTAAGTGACAATTTTTATGTCACTTTCCATGTCTAGCTATGATCCTGGCAGGAAAAGCCTACTACGATGGAGTGGCCAAGATTGGTGAGATTGCCACCGGGTCCCCCGTGTCGACTGAGCTAGGTGAGCAAACCGTCCCTTACTACATAAACCCAACTTGTCCAGCACATAAGGGAGAGCTTGTCTGGCACTCGTGGCTTGAGTTCACCACAGGTCTATGGAAACTGGGGCTTAGTTGGATGACAGGCCTGGGCTGGTGCCCAAGGGCGAGTAGAGGGGTTGCTGGGTTGTGTCCTGGCCAGCCTCCCTGCTCTCCTAGGAACTCTGGCTTCTGCCTCGGCACTTGAGCTCTAGCCCTTCACCCGGGGAGTTTGACCTACATTCCTGATGGGTGAGCTGGGCCTCCAGACTGTGGCAGGCGGGTTTCCTGTGACTCACCTAGTAGAAAATCTGTCTCATTTACATTGCACTCTTGGCCCTCACTGCTTCCATGGTTGCTGTCAGCTGCGATTTTTCCAGTTTTGCAGGTATGAATTGATCTCCTGTGCAGACGAAGAGTGTGGCCACACCCTGGGCAGCGGCCACTGCAGAGGAGGTCTGGGTTTCTATTTACAGAGCCACTGCACTGTTAGCATCTCCTGTGGGGGAAAGGTCCCAACACATCACTCACTTTTAAAACTTATTGGGTGTGTTTCATTGTAAAAGGGTAAAATTTCTGGAGTAAACACATGAATTATCAGTTGAAACGTTCAGAAACCCGGAGAAAAATGATGAGTGTGTATGTTTAAAGAAAAGTGTGTCTGTCTCCAGTTAAAAAGTAGGAAGGATCCGGGCTCGGTGGCTCAGCCTGTAATCCCATGCCTTCGGAAGACTGAGGTGAGTGGATTGCCTGAGCCCGTGGGTTCGAGACCCGCCTGGGCAACTTGGCGAGACGTCATCTCTACAATAAATCAAAAATTAGCCAGGCGTGGTGGCGCGCACCTGTAGTTCCAGCTACTTGGAAGGCTGAGGCAGAAGGATTGCTGGAGCCCCGTAGGTCGAGGCTATGGTGGCCGGGAGCGGCCACTACACTCCAGTCTGGGCGACTGAGTGAGACTCCAGCTCAAAAAAAAAAAAAGTGGGAAGGTAGCTGGGCACAGTGGCTCATACCTGTAATCCTAAAACTTTGGGAGGCAGAGGCAAGAGGATTACCTGAGCTCAGGAGTTCAAGACCAACCTGAGCAATGTGGCGAGACTTTGTCTCTACAATAAATTGAAAACTTAGCCAGATGTGGTGGCTCGCCCCTGTAGTTCCAGCTACTTGGAAGGCTGAGTTGGAAGAATCGCCTGAGCTCAGGAGGTTGAAGCTGCGGTGGCCAAGATCATGCCACTGCACTCTAGCCTGAGCAACAGAGTAGGAATCCAACTCAAAAAAGAAAGAAAGAAAGAAAGAAAAGAAAAGTGGAAAGGGGGGCAGACAAAGAGCAGGGCTTCACAAAGTGAAAGTGCAGCCAATTCATGACACTTTAGGATTGAACTGTCTTGGGGGTTTTCAGGGTTGCTTGGCAAGCTCTTTTTGAATTAAATTTTATTTTATTATAGAGATGTGGGGTGCACGTGAGGATTAACTACATAAGTAGGCTGCATGCAAGTGAAATTTGGGCTTCCAGCTGGCCCTTACCCGCCCCGGGGACCAGCTGCTCTTTGTGTTGTCACATGCTTCCCAGCCTCTTCCCTCCCTCCCCTAAGTAAGTGCTGAGCAATTACCAATCCCTCCCTTGTACTCGTATGACTGTGATCAGGGCCCACGTAAGAATGAGAACATGCAGTATTCAGTCTTTTTTTTCTGTGAGAGATCGTTTAGTGTGATGGTCTCCAACTCCATTCAATTTGATTTTGTCCTTCTTTATGACTGTGTAATATTCCATCATGTGTATGCACCATATTTTCTTTATCTAGTCCACTTTAGGTGGACAGTAGGGTTGGTTCCCTGTTTTTGTTATTATGAATAGTGCTGTAATAAACGCATGTGCAGGTGTCTTTGTGGTGGAGCAATTTATGTTCCTCTGGGTATATTCCCAGAAGAGAGATTGCTGAACCATATGGAAGGTCAATTTTTAGTTCTTTTAGGAACAGCCACACTGCTTTCCACAGAGGTTGAACTAGCTTGCACTTCCACTAACAGTGTAGAAGCGTTTCCTTTTCTCTGCACCCATGCCAGCATCTGTTGTTTTTTGACTTATTAATGATAACCATTTTTGCCAGGGTTAAGTGGTATCTCATTGTAGTTTTGATTTGCATTTCTCTGTTGATGAGTGAGGCTGATCATTTTTTCATGTGTCTTTTGGCTGCGTGTATGCCATCTTTTGAGTAGTTTCTACTGACCCATAAAAAGGCAAGGAACAAACTAGGGGTGTGATAGGGCTGCTGGGTGTGGAGTAAAAGTCCTCATTCACGTTCTCTGGCGACTTTGCACTTGAAGAGTTTATAAAGCCATAGACACAAGGTAGACTATATGCTGTAAGTTATGTCCTGTGATGAGTAAGTCAATACTGCTATACTTAATAGACTTGATAACATGTGGAAGTTTTTCAAAATCCTGACTTGTGCCCTGGTTGGTGCCATAGCTTCTGCGTATTCTGGTGAGGACGGAACTGTAGTAACTGTTCTTAGCATGATCAGTTTAGTTAAATTACAGACTGCCATGTGTAGGCAAGAAGCAGGTAGCAAAACCTAGGATATTTGGAAGAGTAATGGAGATGATTATAGGGTTCCAAAAATAGAACTAAATTAAAAAGAAGCATCCTCTTTGGGTCATGCATCAGAAAAAAACCATATCTGACCCTTACATTAAAACATATGGTGCTCTGATTCATCACATCCAGCTTGCCTTTTTATTGTTTTATGGGTCCTGCCACTGTTTGAATAAGACTTCTGTTCCACACCTTATTTTAGTCAGCTGTGAGATCGTAATGTTGAATCAACTATTTCCACAGCAACAATGTTGTTATAAACACAGGCTGAGAACTTTGGTTTCACTGAGGAAAATATGTTGCAATGGTGAAGTTTCTTTCATGTGGATATAGGTTTTATTCAGAGGGAATGGAAATAAATTTTGTTTCAATTTGTCCTTTTGCTGATATTCACTATCTCAATAGTTATTGATTTTCTCCTTGTTTACAGCAATTCTATGATAAAATGCTATCTCGGTAAGTTGCTTTTGGAGGCCTAATGTTAACTTCTTTGACTTCCTTATTTTTTGTTTTTATTTATATATTTTTTGAGTCAGCCTGTTGCCAAGGCTGGAGTACAGTGGCTTGCTCACAGCTCCCTGCAGCCTCAAACTCCTAGGCTCGATCAATCCTTCTGCGTAAGCTCGCCAAGTAGATGGGAATACAGGTACAAGACACTGCACTCGGCTAACTTTTTTATTTTTTGTAGAGACAAGGTATTGCTACATTGCCCAGGCCCGTCTTGGGCTCAAGCAATCCTCCTACCTTGACCTCCCAAAGTGCTGTGATTACAGGTATGAGCCACCATGCCTAGCCTAGTTTTTCTTTTGTTGATGAAATTAGGACTAAAATACCACTCCTTTAGCTGTTTAAATTCCCTGTACGGAAGAATAGTGAACACTTCATAAGAAAAAAAAAAAAAGACCAAATGTCGATTGTGGTTTTTTTTAATATTCCAAGATTTTATTGTCTAGATACTGCCTTTTGGTATTGTTATTTGTAGCCTTATTATGAAACTTACCTCATAAATTTTATATGGGAACACTTGAAGAGGTGCTAATACATTTGTGAAGATCATGAATCATTTCAAAATGTCATTCCATATGTCCTGTGGATTGGCCTCTATTGATAAGACAGAGCTACAGCGGACATCCCCCTACTGGCTTCTGGTCACTCATTGCTGTGTGAATAATTTAGGAGACTTTTGCCCCAAAGTAACGAAGTACCCACCTAACAGTGATTTAAACAATAAGCATACTTATTTCACATAAGGAGAAGCAGGGTCTTCATTAGTTAGTCGTCACAAAGGACTCAGGTTCCTTCTCTTTCTTCTCTTCTTCTTGCTTGTTTCCTCATGATACCAAGATGGCTGTCATTGTTAGTCTAGCCATCTCATCCTCTCTTTTCCCACTGTCTCCAAGGCAGATTTCCTCTCAGGTGTCCCCTTTTACAAAGAAGGGATCCTTTGCCCAGAAGCCTCAGCACACAGCCCCTTATGTCCCGTGCATGGCCTGGTTTGGATCACATGCCTATGGCCCGTGATCCTCAGCATGGGGGAGGAGGACATGACGTTAGATAACTTGATGATGGCCCCAACCAGGCATCTCTGGTATTAAAGATCTATTTTCAACAACTTTCAATGAAAGGGAAGCCCTTGTATAAATGTTCTCTCTTTAGCTGTGCCCTGGTGTATGTACATGGTGCTTCAGCATTTTGCATATGTCTTGGACTGGAATAATGTTTTTCTCTGACATGGGCTGGTGTGTAGTTTTACTGGCATGTGTATACTTCGGATTATATCACTGTTGTTTTTCCTGAGCCCTCTTTTTTTTCTCCAGAAAACTACAGCCATCCCTTCTAGTCTATTCCTATGTGGGAAGCAGGAATCTAAGTACAGAGGAAGAAGAAGTATGGATATTGAGGTAGTCAGGGTTTTTTCCTGCTTTTTTGTCGTTTAAGACTTTGGGTTTCTTACAGCTGTTAACTCTGGTCCATTTCCCCTGTCTCTCTTTCTTCCTCTCTTTTCTCCTCTTGTCTCCTCTCTTCTGATGAACCTACATGGTCTGGTCAGTAGCTCCTTTCGCTTGTGATCCCCACAGCCTCATGGGGGAAAATTGGGGGAATGGAAAAAAATAAAAAGAACCCATGATGTTCCTACTCCAATACAACCACTGTATCATTGCTATCTTTCTGTCCAGCCTTTCCTTCCATTGAGTATATTCTTCCATAGTGTGCTGCAGTTGTCTAAACTGTTTTGCCCGTAAATGGTTTGAAACTGCCCACGTTTACATAATAGTCTCAGGAACAGCAAGCCTTGAGCACTTGCTCTAAGCAGGGCCCAGTGCCCAGCACAATGTATGTATTACCACTGAGGCTAAGTTCTCACAGCAGCACCATGGGTTGGGTATCAGCACCTGCACTGTCTCTCTCACAGATAAGGCCCAGCGGTGAAGTGATTTGCCCTGTGAGTCCGTGGTTCAGCTTTAGAATCTGAGTTCTTCACCTCCACACTATCCTGTGGCAAAGGAAGCAGGAAAGAGCCAGCCAAGAAGAGGCCACTGAAGAGGAAGAATGTGTGACCCCTCAATGGGGATCTTTTCAAGAAGGGATGAGTGGTAGTCATAGTGGTAGTGTCAGAGCCGTCTGGCAGGTGTAGTGATTAGTGTCACTAGTCCTCTTGGAAATGGTGGTTTCACTAGGGTTTTGACTGTAAATGCCAGGTGTCATGGGTTAAGGATGATAGAGATTACAGAGGGGTAACATATCTAGACTCTTCCTAGAATATTGCTTAATACTGTGCTTCGGTTCTCATTAGGTATCCACTGTGGTGCCAGGTACTTTGTGCATCTCCTCAGTTTGTCCTCAGTAGCCTCCCGGATGAGTTCTTCCTGAGTGTTTGCAGGGTGCGGTGTTCCCGCAGACAGCTGATAGGCCCTAAAAGTAAACTTGGCCATAACCTCATGGAAGTGAGAGGTAACCCATGGGCACCACATCAAGTCTTATGTTTCTAGCAATGTGTTTTACCGCCAAACAAGACAGAACAAGGATTGCGGAGGTGTTACCACTCTGGTGATGGTAGGAACATCGATGCTGCCTGGGTTGCAGAACTCACCCCACACAGCTGAAGCCCAGGAAAGATCCTATGACCTAGGATAATGAGGCCACGTCAAATTTTACGTTCCCTGAGACTCTGACAGAGTCAGGCATGCTGCTTGGCACCTAAGAGATGCTCAGTAAAGGTTATGTTGTTACATTGCTGCTGTCAACTTATCATGTGACCTTGGGCAACACTTCACCTTTATGAGTGGGTTGGTCACACCTAAAGGACGATAGCCACACTTTGCAGGTTGTTTGCAGATGAAATGACATGGCGTGCCTTGTGGCGTCTAAAGTAATTAAAGACTAGAGCGTGCCTCTCTGTTGCCATTTCACATATTCACAAATGTTTGAGAACTAAAAAAAAAAAAAATTTTTTTCTTCATTGACATTCTTCTCCTCCATAAAGTAGAAAATGTAAATTTGTAAGAATATATATTCTTCATCACTCATGAACCAACTGTTCAGTCTTCTCTGTTGTTATCTGTTTTCTCTTTCACTCATCTCTCCTTATTCGTTTTTTTTCTTCCTTCTGTCTTTGGGATTACTCTGTTATCTTTTTCTAATTTGTTAAATGGTACATTTAACTTATTTATTTTAAAAACAGGCAGTCCTATTTTGCATAGTAATGGGAGTGTAAAAATGTGCAAGTTGAAGCCATGCAAAGTCATCTTAATATTCAATGGGAAAATTATGATTGTTCCATGGCCTTTAAAAATGCTTATCTGAAACACACTTCTCAAAAGAAGACATACAAGCAGCCAATAGATACATGTAAACATGCTCAGCCTTACTAATTATCAGAGAAATGCAAATTGAAACCATACTGATATACCACTTTACCCCCAGTAAGGACGGCCATCATTAACAAGTTAAAAAATATTAGATGCTGGCACAGGTGGGAGAAAAGAGGGTACTTCTACTGGAAAATAGTGTGGTGATTTCTAAAGGAACTAGAAATTGACCTTCCATATGATCCAACAATTCCCCTCCTGGGAATATACTCAGAGAATGACAAATCATTCTACAAAAAAAGACACCTGAACATGCATGTTTATTGCAGCACTACTTACAATAGCAAAAACATGGAATAGCAGAAATTTGGAATGCCCTTATGCCCTTCGAAAGTAGACTGGATAAAGAAAATGTGATACATATACACATTGAAACATTACGTAGCTATAAAGGACAAAATCGTGGACTTCTCAGCAAATTGGATGGAATTGGAGACAATCATTCTTAGCAGCCTATCACAGAAACAAAGAACCAAATACCACATGTTCTACTCGTAAGTAGAACCTGAACATTAATCACAAAAGCACAAGGGGAGGGATCAGCAGTCATGGGACACTGCCCGGGGAGGGGCACATAACACAAAGGGTACCTGCTCCTAAACCAGGGGAAGTGAGGACCAGTTGGAGGCCCAGACTTCATCAGCACGTAAGTTACTTATATTCCTAATCCTGACTTGTACCCCACATCTTTATAATAAAATAAAGTTTTAAAAAAACAGCATGTCAAACCATTAAAAATTCTTGCTGTCAGTTCTAAATGTAAAAGGAAATTTTAAAATAGTAAACCTAATGTTTAATTAGTACAGTATAATTTAAAGCATGAGAAACACTGAGGATTAAAGTGTTTGGATTTTTTTTTTTTTTTTTTGGTAAAAGTCTAGTCGAGCATAGTTTCAGAAGTGCTTACGGCCTTCTCCTGTACAAGATGAACATCTTTTCTATGTTTCAGCAAATTGTCATACTCCTTGCTAAGTTTGGATCAGCTTCTAATATTTTTATCCTTTGTGATCTCAATGTTGTGAAATATCTCCAAGAGTTACTTTAACGGGAAACGGTTTTTTTGCTGGCATCACTTTCTCTGAAACATCATCATCCTTTACATCACAGCTACTTTGCTTAATTTGTTGATAAGTTTTGGCTTCACTCAGTTCCTGTGGCTGTACATGCAATCTCTCAAAGGGATGTAGCGATTACATTTCCAGGCAGCTATTTTTTTATTAACTTTATTTACGTTTGACTCAGTGTTATCATTTCTCTTTCCTGCATTTTCAGCTTTGTTTGCCAGTTCCTGTTTGAGTTACTCATGTTTGTACCTGGGGGACAGGAGGCAACACAGCCACACACTTTGCTGTCTCTGGGTGCTCTGTTTGCTATTCCTGCACCAATACCACACTGTCTTAATTTCTGAAACTTTATAAGTCTTGATGTCTACTAGTATAAGACCTCTCTCTTTGTTCTTACTTAAGATTACCTTGGCTATTCTAGGAACTTTGCATTTACATACATTTTAGAATCAGCTTATCAATTTTCGCACACACATAAAAATCTGTTGGAATTTTGACTAGGAATACATTGAATTTATAGCTGGATTTAGGGAGAATTAACATCTTAACCCTGTTGAATCTTCTAATTTATAAAGATGGTGTATTCTTTCACTTATTTATTTTCTGTCAGCACTACTTTATAATTTTTTTTGAGTCAGAGTCTCACACTGTCGCTCAGGTTGGAGTGCAGTGGCATGATCATGGTCACCGCAGCCTCAACCTGCTGGACTCAGGTGATCCTTCCACCTCAGGCTTCCAAGTAGCTGGAACCACAGGCACATGCCGTCTTGCCTGGATCATTTTTTGTTATATTGTAGAGACAAGGTCTCGCCAAGTTGCCCAGGCTGGTCTTGAACTTGTGGGTTCAGGTAGTCCTCTCACCTCCACCTCCCAAGGTGCTGGGATTGCAGGCGTGAGCCACCATGACCTGCTTACTTTGTATTTTTTACTGTAGATGTCTTGTACATTTTTAGGTATATATGGCATTTTTAGGTATATATGGCATTTTTGCCCTATTGTAAATGGTATTTGTAAATTTTTTTTTTCTAATTGCTGGCTCTATTGAGCTTTTAATTTCAGTGACTGTCTTTCATTATCATAAGTTTATTCTTTTTGGAAACTAATTTTTTATTGTGTTTATTTTTGTAACAGCTTGAGATACAGTTCATCCATTTAGAATATACAGTTCGGTAGTTGTTAGTATATTCACAAAGTTGTGCGATTATCACCACAATTAACTCTAGAATACTTCCATCTTGAAAGAAAACTCTGTACCCATTAGCAGTCACTTCCCATTTAACGCCAACCCCAGTCATATGCAGCAACTAGTATACTTAATATCTTTATAAATTTGGTTGTGTCAGACATTTCATATAAATGAAATCATAAAATACATGGCCTTTTGTGACTGGTTTCTTTCACTAAGTATAATGGTTTCAAGGTTTACTCATGTTGTAGTATACATCAGTACTTCATTTCTTTTTATGAATTAATAGCATTCCATTGTATAGATATATCACATATTGTTTATCCATTTATCAATTGATGGATATTTAGGTTGTTTCCACCTTTTGGCTATTAAAAATAATGCTGCTATGAACATTAGTGCACAACAACACAGAGATTAGAGGTGCCGGCCCCGAGCCCTCTATATAACTTTCAACTCCCCAGAAGCTTAACTACTAATAACCTAATGTTGTTTGGAAGCCTTACTGATAGCATAGAAGATTAACACATGCTCTGTATGCTATATGTATTATATACTGTATTCTTTCAGTGAAGTAATCTAGAGAAAAGAAAATGTTATTAAGGAAATCATAAGGAAGAAAAAATGTTTATAGTTCATTGAGTTGAGGTGGATCATCAGAAAACCTTGACCCTCAGAGTCTTCATGTTGAATATGTGTGTTGGGTGGCAAAAACAGAAGAAAATCTGTGTTTAGGTGGGCCCACACAGTTCAAACCCATGTTGTTAAGGGTTAGCTATATACTTAAGAATGAAATTGTTGGCCCATATGGTAGGTCTAAATTTAACCTTTTGAGAAATTGCCAGTGTTTTTAATGTGAGTGTACCATTTTATATTCCCACCAGCAGTGTATGAAGGTTCCAGTTTTTCTACATCCTGGCCAACACTTATTTTTTACTTTTTAAATTTGTTCTTTTGCTAATCTCTGTAGCCTTCCAATTTTAGTATATATGTTGCCAAAGCAAGCACAATACTTGTTATTGTCTTTTCAAAAAAATTATAGCCATCTTATAAGTGATTATATACATCCTGTAGTGTGTAGTGGTTTCTCATTTTTGCTTTCATTTATATTTCCCTAGTGATTAATAATGTTGAGCATCGTTTTATATTCTCATATTTGCTTATCTTCTTTGAAGAAATGTCTATTCCGATCCTTTCCCATTTTTAGTTGAGTTATTTTATTATTATTATTGTTATTATTTTGAGTTGGTCTTACTCTGTCACTAAGGCTGTAGTGCAGTGGCACAATCAAGGCTCATTGCAGCCTTGACCTACTGTGTTCAGGTGATCCTTCTGCCTCATTCTCACAAATAGCTGGTACTACAGGTGTGTGCTACCACACCCAGCTACTTTTTTTTTTTTTTTTGTAGAGACTAAGTCTTACTATGTTGCCCAGGCTGGTCTCAAACTTCTGGACTCAAGCAGTCCTCGCACCTCAGCCTTCCTAAGTGCTGGGATTATAGGTGTGAGTTATCATGCCTGGCCATTATTATTGAGTTTGCAAATTGACTGTTAATAAAGTTTTGTTTTTATGTTTTTTATTCCTTTTGTTGTTTATATTGTAATTCCATTGCTTGAAGTTCTTGAGAGTCTAATCCTGCTGATGCTGTTTACTGTGTCTCTTGATTGTCATTCACGAAGAATTCTTTTTGTAAGAGTATTATATTGTTCACTTCCATCTGTGGAGAGTGTAAAAGTTTCGTTTTTTGTTTTGAGACACGGCTGGTCTTGAACTCTTGGGCTCAAGCGATTCTCCTGCCTCCTGGAGGATGTGAAAATTTTGTCCTTGAAAGTCGCCAAGAATACAAGGAATGCCAAGCAATGGTAAAGCCTCTGATAAATCATGTAGTTTACTTCTTACAAAGAAGTAAGAAACACTTGAATGTGCATATGTAAAATTTATAAGTTATTCTAATGATCTAAAACCTAAGAAATAATGGTAGATTTTAATTATTTACATATCTGCCAGATATACATGTTACCACCACCAAAAACTAATTTCTTTTTTTTTTTTCTGTGAGTCAGGGTCTCATGTCTTCCAGACTGGAGTGCATTGACATGATAAACAGTGATCACAGCTCATAGCAGCCTTGGCTTCCTGAGCTCAGGTGATCCTTCTACCTCAGTATCTCAAGTAGCTGGGACTGTAGGCACACGCCACCATGCCCGGCTAATATTGTTTGTCTTTTGGTAGAGTTGAGGTTTTACTATGTTGTCCAGGCTGGGCTTGAGCTTCTGGGCTCAAGCTGTCTGCCTACCTCAGCTTCCCAAAGTGCTAGAATTATAGGCGTGAGCCACCACACCTGGCCTCAAAGGACCTTTAGGAACAGAACCTATTATAGAAAATATTCAGAAAATGTGTCATTGCTTTTTCCGCAGGTATTTGGAAGTGATAGAAAAGTACTGATGATTTAAGAGGAATAAATTCAAGTCACTTTTATGCTAATTGCTCTCAATTATGTGAAGATAAAAATTAGCATATTCATTTTGCTGAAGTAACACCTTTTATCACTTGTGCCTTAAATGCAGAAGATTACAGCCAGGGGCTGATTAGTGCCTGTTTGTATAGAAAGTTGTATTGGAACTGGCCATGCCCATTGGTTCCTGTCTGCAGCTGCTTTCAGGCTACAGTGACATTGTTGAGTGGCTGCAACAGAGAAGTTTGCCCCATAAGGCCTAACAGTTTTAAAACTTTGCTCTTTATAGGTCCTTACCAGACATCAAAAGATCTTTAGTGTCATACAGTTGTTTAAATGGGATTTGGTATTCTTTTCTCCAGAGAAAAAGCGTTTCCTTGCTCCCTGCTACTTAGGAGTCTGGTTTTAACATACATTAACATGATCCTAACAACCACAGTAGCATAAGAAGCTCAAGTCCTTAACCACTTAGTCTTGTTGGGAGGAGCAAACAAACCAAAACCAGAATTTAGAGCTCTGTATTCAGGATTTGCAGGTAAAATATTTTAATCCCACTGTTTACTTGTTAAATAGTAAGTTGCAGGGTCAAATTCGTGTCACTTTACAGGTTGTCAGCATGTGTACCTGTAGTCTCTCACATAAATCTTTATCACATATACACAGCTCAACTCAAGGCAGCATACCCACCCAGCAGTGCTCATTTAAAAGAGGAGGCTAGGGCTGGGCTTGGTGGCTCAGCCTGTAATCCCAGCACTTTGGGAGGCCAAGGCGAGTGGATTGCCTGAGCCACGGGTTTGAGAACAGCTCCAGTTTGGCAAGACCTCATCTCTACAATAAGTCAGAAATTAACCGGGCGTGATAGCATGCACCTGTAGTTCCGGCTTCTTGGAAGACTGAGGCGGAAGGATCACCAGGTCCCAGCAGGTCAACACTGGCATGTCTGTGAGTGTGCCACTGCACTCCAGCCTGGGCAACAGAGTGAGACTCCAACTCAAAAAAAAAAAAAAAAAAAAGAGGAAGCTGAAATGTGAGTAAACTTCCAGATTTGCTCCTAAATCAAATATTTATTTTAGAACTTGGAAAATATTGAAAAGGTGAAAGGGAAAACAAATAGAGGAAAATGTTTTGGCAAAATATTTAAAAGAACATTTGAATCAGTGTTTTCATCTTTAAAGCAGAGAATAATAAAAGTTGTTCTATTTCTCAAGAAATATCGCTTTCTTTGAAGTGTTTGTAAATTTAATTTGAGTTCCTTATAGCTTACCATTCGTACATTTAGGCTATGTTATTTTGTTCCAGTTTAGTTAGCCATTACCTTATTTTAAATCATTTATTTAATTCTTTAAGCCAGTTTCTCTTGGGCACAAAACAGAAGATTTTATCTCCTCACCTTCTGGCAACCTAGTAAATCAAGGTTTTATTTTGTTATTGATAGAATGTTTATAGGTTATACAGTTTTTAAAATGTGTATTTATTATAAATTTACCTGGTTGATACTCAAAATCCAACCTGACAGTTTTCAATCTTAAAAATAAGAGACTAAAAGAACTCAGAAATATGTTTATGAAATTTTTTTTAATGTGACTAATTCACAAAAATATTACAAATATATTCCTAAGATCTAGATGAAATAAAATCATACCAGGGTCAGTGAGAGCTGAGCTGAGCCACCACAGGCATTATTGACCAAAATCACTAGATCTTTTAGCTACAGGTTAGGCTCACTTTAAAGACGTTAAAATTCTTCCCAAAAAAATAGGAAATGAACAATAGGGAATTTTATTTACTTAACACAGTACCTGCTGTATGCCAGCTGCCATTGTAAGCACATTACAAATATTAGCTCCTGTAATCATCATGGCAACACTGTGAGGTACATACTATTATTATTTCCATTTTACAGGTGAGAAAATGAGGCTTTAAAGAGAATAAGTGGCTGGGCAGGGTGGCTCACATCTATAATCCCAGCACTTGGGAGACCAAGTAGATGATCACTTGAGCCTAGGAGTTCAAGACCAGCCTGGGCAACACATAGTGAGAACCTCATCTCTGCAAAAAAGTTTTTAAAAAGATTAGCTGGGTGTGGTGACATGAATCTGTAGTCCTATCTACTCAGGTGGCTGAGGCAGAAGGATCACCCGAGCCTAGGAGGTAGAGGCTTCAATGAGCTGTGATTGTGCCACTGTACTCCAACCTGGGTGACAGAGCAAGGCTCTGTCTCAGAAAATACAAAATAAAAAAGAATAATAAAGAGAGTAAGTAACTTACCAAGGTCATGCAGCTCCTTAACAGCACACCAAGGAACAACAGCTCTGGCCGTATGTACAGGAGACCACAAAGGACATGGTCCTTGTTCCTACACTACATCTACCACCCAGCTGGTAGATTTGATCCCAGGCCATCTACCAGCTGTATGGCCTCACCTGCCAACATAATTTTCTATATGTCAAAACGATGTGTTTTTCTAACATGCTTTGCTTAATGGCAGCCAGATTTTACTGCTTGTTATAGCTCAGCAATGTTAGGGATTGTGTTAAATAGCAAACCATTATATAGTCCAAAACTGACTCAACATGTATGTCTTTATTGTGTTGTGTTTTCATCAGTTATAATCAAAATTTTGTAGTTTTTATTTAAGAGCATTTATGACATGACCATTTATTCCAAATTTTTTCTTGTGTTATTTCAGTTTGACACTTGGAAAAATTGTTTTTTCCTAACTTGAGCACATGATAGAATGCCTTTAGACCTTGCAAGTGACTTTTCTCACCTCTTTGGTTAGCTGTTACTCACTCTACATGTCTTTATTCCTTTTGGAGCAGGAAAGATCTTAGGTATGATAATTGTAGAGAAAGATAGGCTTATAACTGTATATTTTATAACATCTTTAAGAACAAATACTATATAAGTCCATATATCATGTAGGCACAGTGGTATAAGTATAAATGCCTAAAAGTTTTAAGATGTTCTGAATAGAAATTATACTTTTGCCGGGCTCGGTGGCTCAGCCTGTAATCCCGTGCCTTTGAGGCTGAGGTGAGTGGATTGCCTGAGCCCACAGGTTCGAGACCCGCCTGGGCAGCAAGACCTCATCTCTTCAATAAATCAAAAAATCAACCGGGCGTGGTAGTGCATGCCTGTAATTCTGGCTACTCGGAAGGCTGAGGCGGAAGGATCGCTGGAACCCAGCAGGCGAGGCTGCAGTGGCCGGGAGAGGCCACTGCACTCCAGTCTGGGCGACCGCGTGAAACTCCAACTCAAAAAAAAAAAAAAAAAAATAGAAAGAAAGAAATTATACTTTTTTATATAAGTTGTTAAAAGAACATTTTTTTTCTCAGCTTTGGAGTAACTATGTAATTAATAATCATTGCTTAGAGAAAAGCTGAGTCATTAAATCAAGATTCATCAATTTAACATTTGATGCTTTCAAATTGCTTGATGGGCACATCCTAAATGTAAATCTGAAACATCATTGCTCATTTTTCATTATACTTTATTATGCTTCACCAATCTCTTAAATCTCTGAATTTTGAAGGATGTGAACAGAAAGTTATCTTGTTTAAACCCAGTTTTCATAATTATTCAGATTGTTCTTTTTCTCCTTGAAGAACATTGAGTGTCCTAGCAACTCAAGATGGGGAGGGTGTGGACATCCTTGTTTATATACTCAGTCACAGCCAAAGGACAGCTGGTCAGTGTTACAGCAGCAAGGCAGAATGACAGACCTGTCACATTGAGGGGGTGCTGCAAAGGAACTAGGGGCTCTGCCTCAGCCACCCCCACTACCATCCATACATAAGAGCTAATTATGTCCTCTTACAAATAGATGTGCATTCCTTACTATCCCCACAGCACCATGCTCGGCCTGAAATGAAGGGAAAGAAACAAAAACACTTAAGTTATAACACACAAATAGGCAGGGTAAGTTTCAAGTACACCAAGGAACAGCAGCTCTGGCCATATGCACAGGAGACCACAAAGGACATGGTCCCTGTGACAGGTTGAGAAAGGACAACTAAGAGAAGGGGAGAAGGACACACCAAAGGTGGATGTAGTTAGAGTCATGAATTAAGTGGGACCTGACCACACCAGACACATTCATTCCCAAGCACACCGTGGGGAGGTTGGGGGGGCAGCTCTGGTGGGGATTAGGTAGATTCCTTGTTATTGTAGTTGGAGTTCTAAGAGGTTTTTGGTCTTCAGCCACTTGGAAGTAAATGCACTTCCTCTGGTACTCATTCCTATTCTGAATGACTTAACAGAATTATTAAAAGTAAGGATGCCAGTAAGCACATGAAAAGATGCTCGACATCATTAGCCTTTAGGAAAATGCAAATCCAAACCATAAGATAATCACGTCACACCCAACTGAGCAGCCAAAATTTAAAAGGCAAACAACAACAAGTGTTGGCAAAGACATAGAGAAGTTAGAACCTTCATGCATTACTAGTGGGAATGTAAAATGGCGCATTGGAAAGCAGTCTGCCAGTTCCTTAAAATTGAAGCAGAGTTAGCCTATGAGTCAGCAATCCCACGCCTTAGATCCCTACCTAAGAGAAATGAAACGTGCCCACACGAATGTTCAGAGCAGCACTGTTCACAATAGCCAACAGGTGGAAACAACCCAAATGTCCAGCTGATAAGTAGAAAAGCAAAATGGAGTATGATTTAGCCATAAAAAGAATGAAGTACTGATAAATGCTTGAAATGTGCTAAGTGAAAAAAGCCAGGTAAAAAAACCACTTATTGTATGATTCTATTGATATGAAATATCCGGAGTCAGCAAATCCACAGAGACAGCAGATTTGGGGGTTTTTTAGGGGGAGAGGGGAATGAGGAGTGGCTGCTTAGTGGGTACAGGGTTTCTTTTCGGATGGTGAAGGTGTTTTTGAACTGGATAGTAGTGATGGTTGTACAACATTGTGAATGTACTAAATGATACTATTGGTGAACTTACTCATATTCTACCACCAAAAAAAAAAAAAGAATGCCACTTCGTAAGAGTTTCCAATATGGGGTATCCTGGTCGATTCATAGTAAAAACAGTGTAATAGATACTGCAATAATTCAAGAGGCTAGCTGGACACATCCTACTTTGCAACCCGTAGGATTAGCTGGACACACCCTACTTTGCAACCTGTAGGATTACCAGTAATTTTACAGATTCTAGCCCTCTAGAAAACTCAGACAGCTCAGCAGCAATACCACTAACATCTAATTGTTGCCTTATTCTCCTCAACTTTTCACACAAAAAGAAACCTGAAAACTTGAGTGAGGCTCCTGGTTGGTCAGAAATCTTTTAGACGGTGTAATGAGCTTAATGCATCCTTCTCACATATGTACCTCGTGACCTCGCTGTGACCCCGTAAAGAGTTTGAGTTGGCCCTGACTCACTGTGCAGCACACTAGATGAATTTTGTTAGCTTCGATGGAAATACAAAATTCAGGAGTCTCTTTCAGTTCTCACAGCAGTACTCCGAGGCAAGAGGTACTGTTTGCATTTTATAGACAAGAATAATGGAAACTTAGGTTAAGTAACTTGTCTAATTTCATACAACTAGTCAGGAGTGAAGTTGGGGTTTGAATTCAGATTCCTGGGTTTCATGGATAGTGAAGAATTTGCCACAAAACTCGTGGCATTCAACGTGAGGGCCTCTCCAGTCTCTCCACCCCTTCTAAATAAAAGCTTGTAGAGTACTTAATTTAGAATCTGTGATTGTGTGTGTGTGTGTGTTCAAAGAGAACCTCACAAAAGTTAGAGGTCTATGCAGGGAGCAAATCATGAAGGTAGTGTTTAAAAGCAGGAAGATTGGCATGTGAGAGAAAGATTTCAACTCCTGTGAATTGTTCCCATGGCCTGGTGGAAGGAGGACACAGGAAGCCAGAATTTGTTTTCATGTAAAAATGGCCTTGGGAACCGTCCTTCTCCTTGGAAGGAACTGTGAACAGCTGTGCTGCAACGACATTTTAAGAACAGTTCTAAGACTGCAGGAAGGTGTCCTGGTAGTTCTTTACCAACATAAGAAGGTGCTGGTGGAAGGGAGGGAGAGGTGGCAGTAATTACCACAGGTGTGCCATCCCTGCATGTCTCAGTGATAAACTTCTGGTAAGGCAGGGATGTGAGAAGTGGATACATATAGTTAAGAAGGAGCTTAAAAATGTTTGTTGATTGATACGAGCCTGGACAGCATAGGGAGACCCCCATCTCAACAACAACAACAAAATTAGCCAGGCATGGTAGTACAGCTACTCAGGAAACTGAGACAGAAGGATTGCTTGAGCTCAGGAGGTAAGGCTGTAGTAAGCTATGATCATACCACTACACTCCAGCCTGGGTGACAGAGCAAGACCTTGTCTCAAAAACGGAAGGAAGGAAGGAGGGAGGGAGGGAGAGAGAGGGAGGGAGGGAGAGAGGGAGGGAGGGAGGGAGGGAGAGAGGGAGGGAGGGAGGGAGGGAGGAAATGTTTCCTGATTGATTAGATGAGTGTATCATAAGTGTGATAACCCAGTGTATCCAATTTCTTTGGGCTTTCTTGAAACCATGGCTATCATTTACAGCATTAAGACTTAGTTCTTACCTTCAAGATATCTACAAAATAGTAAGGGAGATTATGAAACATACACATGCATAGTTTCTTTTTTTTTTTTTCAGGTTGGAGTCTCACTCTGTCGCCCACACTGGAGTGCAGTGGCCGCTCCCAGCCACCGCAGCCTCGACCTGCTGGGCTCCGGCGATCCTTCCACCTCAGCCTTCCAAGTAGCTGGAACTACAGGCCCGCGCTACCACGCCTGGCTCATTTTTAATTTATTGTAGAGATGAGGTCTCACCAAGTTGCCCAGGCGGGTCTCGAACCCATGGACTCAGGCAATCCACTCACCTCAGCCTCTCAAAGCCACAGGATTACAGGCTGAGCCACCGAGCCCAGCTTACATGCATAGTTTTAACGCAGAACTATATAAGAATAGAAGGGAGCCGGCTTCAGTGGCTCAGCCTGTAATCCCGCACCTTTGGGAGGCTGAGGTGAGTGGATTGACTGAGTCCGCAGGTTTGAGAACCGCCTGGGCAGGTGAGACCTCATCTCTACAATAAAATCAAAATATCAGCCGGGCGTGGTAGCGAGCGCCTGTAATTCCGGCTGCTCAGAAGGCTGAGGCGGAAGGATCGCCGGAGCCCAGCAGGTCGAGGCTGCGGTGGCCGGGAGCGGCCGCTGCACTCCAGTCTGGGCGACAGAGTGAGACTCCAACTCAAAAAAAAAAAAAGAACAGAAGGGTACAAAAGGCTACAGGATCTCATGGGAAGACATGATCCCATCAGCGTGGAAATGGAGGGGAACCTGAGTCTCAGGAGTATGTAATATCCTGGTGGTCAGTGTTTAAGGAAGAAAGAGGGGTGTTTTCTGGTGGAAGGAACAGGGACTAGAATGATTCTGTTTGCCTAGGATGGAGGGCTCATGGAGAGGCTCATGGGCGATAATAAGTTAACCAAAAAAATTGGAAGCCTGCTTATTTTGTGTGCCAGGCTACAGATTCTGTGTATGTCTTGTTTTAAATTGAAATAAGTAGTAGTAGTATTAGGACTAAAAGGTTTTGAGTTATAAAGACTGACTCATGTTTTAGGAGCATGGGTTCAAAGCTAAAATAAAAATTACTGGTGACTAAAGAGGCAAATTAAATGGCAAGCTCTTTGCTCTTTACAGCTAAGCTGGACTTCTGGAGTCCAGAATAAGTCTATTCCTGTAACTCTTTTTTTATTTTAATATTATTATTTTCTTTTGAGTTGAAGTCTTACTCCATCTCCCAGGCTGGAGTGCAGTAGCACACTCACGGCCACCCCAGCATTAACCTGTTGGGCTCTGGTGATCCTTCCACCTCAGCCCTCCAAGTAACTGGAACCACACGCACACTCTATCACACCCGGCTAATTTTTTGATTTATTGTAGAGACGAGTTCTCACCATGTTGTCCAGGCTGATCTCGAACCTGCAGGCTCAGGCAGTCTTCTCACCGCGGCCTCCCAAAGTGCTGGGATTACAGGCTTGAGCCTCTGCGCCTGGCCTATTTTTATTTTTTTAAGTCACAGTCTCTCTGTTGCCCTGGCTGGAGTGTAGTTGCATGCTCATGGCCACCACAGCCTCTGTCTGCTGGGCTTAGGCAATCCTGCCTCCACCTTTCAAGTAGCTGTAACTGCACGTGCAGGTGTACCACACCCAGTTAATTTTTTGATTTATTGTAGAGACAAGGTCTTGTCAAATTGCCCAGGCAAGTCTTGAACCCCTGGACTTGGGCAATTCTCTCACCTCCGCCTCCCAAAGTGCTGGGATTATGGCCACTGCACCTGGCTTTTCTGTAACTCTTGAGTGCATTGAAGCTAAAATAATATGCCTCAGGTGTTTATAATTCAAAGGCATGGATGGTAGTCAGGAGCTTCCATTTTTGTAAGAATAGGAATTTGTGACCTACTTAAGGTCTCTTTTTTCTCTTTAATATATATGATTAAATATTTTTATCTTACCACTTTTACTCTCTATTCGTTCCTGCCCAGTTTTCCCGTTTCGTGTTAAAATTTTTAAATGACTATGGTAAGTTTAGAACTACACTTTCATTTTATAATGAGAATTAATTTTTTTTTTTTTAGTTGAAGTCTTACTCTGTCACATAGTCTGAAGAGCAGTGGCATGCTCAAGGCTACTGCATCCTCGACCTCCTAGTCTTAAACAATCCTTCTGCCTTAGTCTTTCAAGTAACTGGAACTACAGGCACATGCCATCACATCTGGCTTAAGATATATTTCACATTAAAAAAAATAATAACAATGCCTTTACTAAAAACTGAACCTGAAAGATATCAAAATTAGTTTCTATCTTTATTGTTTTTAAATATATATTTTACATAATTGAAACCTGTGTCTATAAGTGTTATGCACTACTTTTTCGTTGTTTGTTGTTTTTTGTTTTTTTGGTTTTTTTTTTTTGAGTTGGAGTCTCACTCTGTCGCCCAGACTGGAGTGCAGTGGCCACTCCCGGTCACCGCAGCCTCAACCTGCTGGGCTCCAGTGATCCTTTCGCCTCAGCCTTCCAAGTAGCTGGAACTACAGGCGTGCACTACCATACCCAGCTAATTTTTTGATTTATTGTAGAGATGAGGTCTCGCCTGCCCAGGCGGGTCTCGAACCCGCGGGCTCAGGCAATCCACTCACCTCAGCCTCCCAAAGGCGCGGGATTACAGGCTGAGCCACTGAGCCTGGTTTATGCACTGCTTTTTAATGTAACATTCTACGTGTATTTCTTTGAATTCATAACTTCTTTTTAATAAAGAGTCAAATTTGATGCTGTCTACATTTCACTTTAAATTTTCCTCTCCTGGCATAATTGTGGAGCCTTGTGCCAGGAAGGAGATGAACGCTGTGGTCATGGGATGGAGTACAGGGTTTGTTTCTTCTTGGCTCTAGGAAGAAATGTCCTTTATTTTTATTTTATTTTATTTTTCAAGTTGGAATCTCACTTTGTTGCCCAGGTTGGAATGCAGTGCCACTCTTACGGCCACCCCAGTGTTGACCTGCTGAGTTTCCGTGATCCCTCTGCCTCAGCCTTCCAAGTAGCCAGAACTACAGGTGCACACTACTGCACCTGGTTAATTTTTTTTTTTTTAATTGTAGAGACAAGGTCTCGCCAAGTTGCCTGGGCTGGTCTTGAACCTGCGGACTCAGGCAGTCCACTCGCCTAGGCCTCCCAAAGTATTGGGATTACAGACTGAGCCACCAAGCCTGGCCGAGAAATGTCCTTTAATTGGGGAATGGGGAGAAAGTTGTATCTATGGTATTCTAAAAAGTACATAAAACCAAATATTCAGTAGTGAAGAGATTACAGTAGTTTTTCTTTCCTATTTAAGTCATGGTATGCTCATTTAAATGAGTTTCTAATATCTGGTAAGCATTGTTCTAGTCACTAGGGATAAATCAATAAAACAAGTCCTCGCTGTCAGAGAACAAACACTCTAGTGGGTGGTAAATAGACAAGTCTAATATGCCAGGTGATAATAAGATGAGGGGCTACCGAGTGATAGAGCAAAGGGGTGGAATGGAGCTGGCTTCAGCAGAGTGAGAAGGAACATGCATGAGTGGAGGGAACCCTGGCAGATGTCTGGGGAGACCATTCTCATGGAGGCCAGCAAGTGCAAAGGCCCTGCGGTCTTGACAGTCTTGGATCACTGTGTGAAACCAGTGTGGCTGAGGTGCAGTTAAGGTTGAGGAGAGTGGCAGGGATGAGGTTTAGAGACCAAGAAGGCATGCAAGTAGGCCAGGTCGTATGGGACCTCGTGGGTCATGGTGAGAACTTCACATTTCAACCTAAGGTAGAGGCAGAGCCTCTGAAGGTTTTGAACTTAGGAATGACATGATGTGACTTAGATTTTAAGAGGCTCCTGGCTCCTGCATGAAGAATGGACTGGAAGGCTTGGGACTGGGAGACTAGCTAGGAAGCTCCGTCAGGTGGGGAAGGATGGTGACTTGGACTGGGATTGAAGGATGGGATTTGACACCTTGGATGTCATGTGAGAGGAGAATTTGGGATGCCTGTTACACCACCTGGAAATGTCAAGTTGTCCACTGGAAATATGAGTCTGGAGTTCGTTATGTGAACATGTAGTTTTATATCCCTGGGAACAAGAGCAGCCCTGCCCAACTCGGATACTTAATGCTCAGCGCCTTGTGGCTTCCTCAGTTAGAGGCTTAACCATTACCAAGAATCACAAGGGTCAGATGCTCTGCTATTTTCTCAATGGATTCTCCCCAGGCCCTAGGAGGGGTTCTTTCCTGTTCATCTCACAGATGAACACAGGGAGGCTCAGAGCTGCCAAGAGCAAGGCTGAAATGAAATCCGGGAGGCCTCCTATGCCCCATTCTCCATGTCAAAGCCCCACAGTGACAGGAGCAGGCCTGTCAGTGTCGCTGTACCTGAGTGGCAGCCCACCCCCTCCCGAGCACCCTTCCCCAGCGTGAGCTGCACAGCAGGCGTGTGGATTTCCCTGCCTCCTTGGAAGTGTGTTTTGGTTTGTCTCAAAAGTGCAGGTACATTGAGGAGATAGCCATCAGCCTCTGTTTGACCATGTCAGGGCCTGTGTGTGTGTATTTCAGCTGTGACACAGGCATGGGGAATTGTTTTCTCTGGGGCATCTTGGGAAGTCAGTCCCACTGTGTAGGTTTACCTCCTACACAGCCCTGCATTCTGAACTGGAATGGCTCCAAGGATCAGGCCAGCCTCTACTCAGTGTGTGTACCTCTGTGATGCCACCCAGCACTCCCATGGCAACCTGTTCCATTTTTAAATGACACTAACACTGGGTAATTAAAATGTGCCCAATATGTTGAATGTCCACTTGTTTTCCTGTAATTCATGCATCCTGGGTATCACTCTGTCCTTGGGTACCCAGTAGGGTAAACCTGATTCTCTTCTATGTATCTTCTAATTCTCTCCGCATAATTGAATGACGATGCAGAGTACTTAAGAATGTAGGCTCAGGATCAGACATGAGTTCAAATCCTGGCTCCACCACCTTTAGTACTTGTGTAGCCTTGGGAAAACCATCTAACCTCAAAGTCTCAATTTCTGCCTCTGTAAAATGGGGATAATGACAGTAACTTCCCCCTAGGGTTGTGAGGACTAGGTGAGACCATCTCTGCAAGGCAGTTAGCACAGTGCTTGGCACAGAGATGGGACTCGATGCCTCCAGCTGTTCTTCTTGAGCATCTTGCAGTTCTAAGGTAGAAGAAGGTGGAGACAGCATTGGAACTGTGAAAACATGGATTTACCTGTTTGTTCTCATTCGTTTCAGTTGTCACCATGGAGTAAGTATTAGGTATAGTACAAGGGTTTCTGGATTTCGTGGCATCTCCTTTATGCTCACACCATAGTAGGACCACTCGTGTCTGCTTGGGATGTGTGGTTTCAGATTCAAGGGATGAAACTAGGGAATAGTAGCTCTGTTTTTCTTTGTGTGTGTGGTTTTTTTTTTGAGTTGGAGTCTCACCCTGTCGCCCAGACTGGAGTGCAGTGGCTGCTCCTGGCCACCGCAGCCTCGACCTCTTGGGCTCTGGCAATCCTTCCGCCTCAGCCTTCCAAGTAGCTGGAACTACAGGCACGCGCTACCACACCCGGCTCATTTTTTATTTATTGTAGAGATGAGAGCTCGCCAAGTTGCCCAGGTGGGTCTCGAACCCGTGGGCTCAGGCAATCCACTCACCTCGGCCTCCCAAAGGCACGGGATTACAGGGTGAGCCACCGAACCCAGCTTGATTTTTTGATTTATTGTAGAGATGAGGGCTCGCCAGGTTGCCCAGGCGGGTCTCGAACCCGCGGGCTCAGGCAATCCACTCACCTCAGCCTCCCAAGACGCAGGATTACAGGCTGGAGCACCGAGCCCGGCTTACTTGTGTTTTTAAGCTCTTTCAATTAGACATGCTCCTATAAAACAAAACAAAACACAACAACAACAAATTAGTTCTTTGGAAAAAAATTCTTCACTTAACGCTTTTTACGACACTTTTCCTTGGTAATATTGAAGAGAAACTGCTTTAGTACCTTCTCTACCTGTGTACTGTGCTAATTGAAAAGCTCAGCTGATGGCCGGGCTCTGTGGCTCAGCCTGTAATCCCAGCACTTTGGGAGGCCGAGGTGAGTGGATTGCCTGAGCCCGCGGGTTCGAGACCCGCCTGGGCAACTTGACAAGACCTCATCTCTACAATAACATCAAAAATTAGCCGGGCGTGGTAGCGCGCGCCTGTAGTTCCAGCTACTTGGAAGGCTGAAGCAGAAGGATCGCTGGAGCCCGGCAGGTCGAGGCTGCGGTGGCCGGGAACAGCCACTGCACTCCAGTTTGGGTGACAGAGAGAGACTCCAACTCAAAAGAAAAGAAAAGAAAAGCTCAGCTGAGCATGGTGGCTTACGCCTGTAATCCTAGCACTTTGGGAGGTGGAGGCAAGAAGATTGTCTGAGCCCCGGGGTTCGAGACCAGCCTGGGCAACTTGGCAAGACCTCGTCTCTACAGTAAATCAAAAACTTAGCTGGGCATGGTGGCGCGTGTCTGTGGTTCCAGCTACTTAGAAGGCTGAGGAGGAAAGAAAGATCACCTGAGCCCAGCAAGTCAAGGCTATAGTGGCTGTGAACGTGCCACTGCACTCTAGCCTGGGTGACAGAGTGAGACTCCTACTCAAAAAAAGAAAAGAAAAGCTCATCCTTGTGTTTTGAGGTCCTGTTTTAGTATTTTTAAAGAAATTTTTGAAATTTCAGATGTCTCATTTTTTTTAAGCCTTGAATGAAAATGCCCACAGCTAATTAGTTATAGCATAGAGAATGAGTAGTTGTCAGCTTCATTCATTATTGATAATACACCTGTTTTCATTTTTGTTAGCATCAAAATGGTTGTATGTTAGCTTTAATCTACTAATCGATGAAGAAGGAAGATAAACAATTAATGTTAATTTACCTCACTTAATATAATAACTTGTAGAACACTCTTAATCTTTTAATGTTGTGTTTTACATTCAACTATAAAGAAAACAATCACTTGTAATCCATACATGGATGCAAAAATCGATAAATTATTTCTGTGTGACCTATAATTGATACACTTGAATAAATTAACATTGTCCTTTTAGCTAAAATAAGAATGTACATTAAAATCCAAATTGGGAAATTCTTTTTCTTAATTGCAAATTATCCACTCGGTTTAACTTGACAGCACTTATGTAGAACAGGTAGGCTAAATTCATTTAATTACTAATCAAAAGTGAAGTGAGAAATAAATGTTTAATTTGCTTCCTGAATCAATTTATTGATCCTGGTAACAGATCTTTCATCTAAGCTTTGAATCCCTCTACTTCTTCACTCAATGAATACTTGGCTGTAATTTTCAGAGAAGACATCTCTACTGGGTACTGTCTTAGGTATTAGATGACTCGATCCCTGATGTTCTAGGCTTGTATTTGCCCTATACCTCACTGAAATGATGTGATTTTTTAAAAATATCCAGAGTGTTCTCTAATGGTAGTTTCCAATGAGGTTTACATCTCATTCCAAGGATAATGGTAGCATTTTTTAAAAGGTTTTCTTATGTGTACGTTTAGAATTAATTTCAATATTAATTCTAATATTGTTGTATAGGGTTGATTGGTTTCCATTTTTTTCTTCAAATCTTGTCACTCCCTAAAAAAGGAAAAAAATATTAGTATTGTTCTTTCTAGCTATCTTATTATTTCACTTTTTCTTTTATTACCTAACTTTGAAAGTAAGGAATTAATTTCAACTTCCTCCTTTCTCCATCATCTTTCTGTTTCTTTCTCACATTTTACCAGAAGTCAGAAAGGTGGAAGGGCTTTAATCCTGAGTGTCTAGCGTGTGTCCTATCTCAGTATGTCATGCTGCTTAGAACCCTTAGTTCTCACCACCAGAATTGCCAAGTGTTCAGCACTGATCCCAGAGAGTCTTCTTGCTTGGTAAAATTACTATTTCAAAACAAAAATTTTCCTTTTAAAAAAAATGTCTTGTTTGTAGCTTGGAATACTCTTAGACTGGACTTTGGTGTTTACTAAGCCTTAGTTATAGGAAACAAAACCTGCCAAGAATCTGTTCCTACTGTCTATACCATTTTGCATATCTACCAGCAATGAGTGAGTGTTCCTGTTTTCCATATCCTCACCAGCATTTGGTGTGGTCAGTTTTTAAAAAATTGAACCCAGTCTGACAGTTGCTTATTGGTATCTCATCGTTGTTTTAGTTTGCAATTCCCTGATGACATAGGATTTTGGGCGTCTTTCCATATCTGTCATCTGTGTGTCTCTTTTGGTGATGTGTCTTTTGCCCATATTTTAATTGGGTTGTTTATTTTCTTACTAAGTTTTTAGAATTTTTTGTGTATTTTGGATACAAGTCCTTTATCAGATATGTGCATTGCAAATATTTTCTCCCAGTCTTTGGCTTGCCTTTTGATTTCTCTTAACAGTATCTTTTGCAGCGCAGAATTTTAAGTTTTAAGAAAGTCCAATGTAGCTATTTTTTCATGAATTGAGCTTTTGGTGTTGTGTGCAAAAATTTATTGTCAAACCCAAGGTCACATAGATTTTTTCCATATTCTAGAAGTTTTGTAGTTTTGCATCTTAGGCCTGTGTTCCATTTTGAGTTGATTTTTGTGAGAGTTATAACGTCAGTATTTAGATTCTTTTTAATTTTTTGCAAGTGGATGTCAAGATGTTCACCATTTGTTGAAATAACTATTCTTTCCCCATTAAACTGGCTTTACTCCTTTATCAAAAATCAGTTAACTATTGTAGTAATTAGGGCTCTCCGGAAAAACAGAATCAATAGGATATTTAAGAGTTTTATTATGGGAATTGGCTCATATTATTATGGAGGCTTTCTGCAAACTGGAGAACCAAGAAAGCCAATGGTATGATTCATTCCAAGTTTAAAGGCTTTAGAACCAGGGAAGCCAAGGGCAGGAGACTATGACTGCCCTGGATCAAGAAGAGAATAACCCCTTCTTCCACCATTTTTGTCTAGTCAGACAGGTCCTCTACGTATTGGGTGGTTGATGCCCACCCACATTGTTAAGGGTGGATTTTCTTTACTCAGTCTACTGATTTAAGTGCTAATCTCTCCCAGAAACACCCTCACAAGACACACCCAGAAATAATGTTTTACCAGCTATCTGGGTATCAACACAGTCAAGTTGACACATAAAATTAACTATCACAGTGGCTCACACTATAATCTCTGCACTTTGGGAGGCCAAGGCAAGAGGACTGCCTGAGCCCAGGAGTTTGAGATCAACCTGGGCAACATGTCAAGACTTTGTCTCTACAGTAAATTTAAAAATTAGCTGGGCATGGTGGTGCACACCTTTAGTCCCAGCTACTTGGAAAGCTGAGACAGAAGATCGAGGCTGTGGTGGCTGTGATCATGCCACTGCACTCCAGTCTGGCTGACAGAGTGAGACTCCAACTCAAAAATAAACTAATTAATTAATTAAAGCATCACAATTGTATAGGTTTTTGGGGCTCCTTTTTTGTTTCATTGATCTATTTCTGTTCTTTCAACAATTACTTTTTTGATGATTGTAGCATCATAGGAAGTCAGCTAGTGTCAGTCACCAACTTTGTTCTTTCTCTGCATTTCTTGGCTGTTTTAGATTTGTTGCTTTACATATAACTTTAGAATCATTTTGTTGATACACACAAAATAACTTGCTGCGATTTGGATTGCTATTGCTTTGAATCTATAGATCAGATTGGGTGGAGTTGAATCTTAACAATATCAAGTCTTCCTACCTATGAATATGGAATTGCCTTTAATTTTTTTTATCAGAATTTTGTCAGTTTCCTTATATAGGTCTTGTTATATTTACTCCTAAGTACTTCACTTTTCTTTTATTTATCTATTCATTTATTCATTTGTTTGGTTGGTTTTTTGGGGGGGTTGTTTTGTTTTGTTTTTTGAACAGGAGTCTCACTCTGTCACCCAGACACACTCATTGCCACTGCAGCCTCAATCTGCTGGACTGAAGTGATCCTTCTGCCTCAGCCTTCCAAGTAGCTGGAACCACAGGCAAGTGCCACCATGCCCAGCTAATTTTTTTATTGTTATTTTTTATTGTAGAGATGAGGTCTTACCAAGTTGCCCAGGCTGGTCCCAAAACTCTGGACTCAGGCAATCCTCTCATATCAGCCTCTCAAAGTGCTAGGATTACAGGTGTGAGTCACCACTCATGGCTTCATTTTTTAAAAAATATAAAGAGCATTATGATTTTAATTGCAAAATCCAGTTGCTCACTGCTGATGTAAGGAAAGCCATTAACTTTTATATGTTAACCATGTATCCTGCAATCTTGCTATAATTACTTATTAGTTCTAGGATTGTTTTTGTTAATTCTTTGGGATCTTCTACGTACACAGCCATGTCATCTCTGAAGAACAATTTTTATTTCTTCGTTCCCAGCCAGTATGCCTTTATTTTCTTCATTAGCGTTATTGCATTAGTTAAGACTTCTAGTATCATGTTGAGTCGGAGTGGTGAGGGGGGCCATCCTTGCCCCATTTCCGATCTAAGGGAGAAACCCAAGCTTCTCATTGTTAAGTATGATGTTAGTTGTCAGGTTTTTGTAGATATTCTTTTCTGCTTGCTTTTGGCTTATACTGGTTTTCTTTCTGCTCTATTTTAGTTCCCTAAGGGTTTTCATCATGAATTAAGTGTTGGACTTTGTAAAATGCTTTATCTGTATCTAATATGATCATATGATTTTTTACTCTTTAGCCAGTTGATATAATGAATTACGTCAGTTGGTTTTCGATTGTTGAACCAGGCTTGCATACAGTGGAATAAAACTCATTTGGTCATGGTGTTTAATTCTTTTTATATATCATTGGATTTGATTTGCTAATATTTTGTTGAGGATTTTTGCATCTCTTTTGTGATACTGGTCTGTAGTTTTTTTGTTGTTGTAATGTTTTTATCTTTTTTTTTGTATTAGATTAACGCTGGCCTCATGAATAAGTTAGGTGTTCCTCTGCCTCTCTCTTCTGGAAAAGATTGTAGAGAATTGATACCATTTCTTCCTTAAATGTTTGCAAATTCACCAGTGAAACTATCTGGGCCTACTGCTTTCTATCTTGGAAGGTTATTACTTGTCGATTCCATTTATTTGATAGATATAATCCTTTTCAGGTTATTCTTTTTATATGAGTTTTGACAGTTTGTGTCTTTCAAGGAATTGGTTCATTTCATCTTAGTTATTAAATTTGTAGGCATAGAGTTCTTCCTAATATTCTTTTATTGTCCTTTCAATGTCTGTGGGCTCAGTAGTGATGGCCCCTCTTTCATTTCTGATATTAGTAGTTTGTGTTTTCTTTT
This sequence comes from Cephalopachus bancanus, assembly GCA_027257055.1. NCBI lineage: Eukaryota > Metazoa > Chordata > Mammalia > Primates > Tarsiidae > Cephalopachus > Cephalopachus bancanus. The sequence goes on from JAPVLO010000067.1 coordinate 4,457,117, forward strand.
TCTCTTGGTTAGCCCAGTCTAGAGGTTTACTGACTCTATGAAGCTTTAAAAATAACTGACTTTTGTTTTTATTTTTTCCTCTATTGTTTTCCTGTTATCATTGATTGATTTCTGCTCTGTTTTTTATTATTATTTTTTTTTCTGCTTGTTTTAGGCTTATATTGCTCTTCTTTCTCAGATTTCCTAAGGAAGAAGCTTAGGTCATTGATTTTAAATCTGTCTTCTTTTCAATATATGCATTCAGTCTTATACATTTCTATCTAAGCCCCGCTTTGCTACATAAATCCGCTTCCAAATAACACTGTCCTACAGCAGGGACCTTCTTCCCTCCCATCTCTTTCATTGTCATTTGTTTCGCTTATCCATAAGCTATAGCCGCACGATACATTTGCCTTTAATATTTTGAACAAGCAGTTATCTATTATATCAGTTAAGAATAATAAAAACAAAAGGTTTTATTTACCTGTATTTGTTTCTTCTTGAATACTCTTTATTTCTTTATGTTGATCCAAGGTTCTGACCTATGTTATTTTTGCCTCTGAAGAACTTCTTTTAACATTTTTTGCATGTCAGTTTTTGTTTGTCTGAGGACATCTTTATTTCTCCTTCACTTTTTGAAGAATAATTTTGCTGGATAAAGAATTCTAGGTTGGTGAGTTTTCTTTCTTTCAACACGTAAGTATTTTACTCCACTGTCTTCTTGATTACACAGTTTATGACGAAAAGTCTAATATAATTCTTATCAGTGTTTCTCTATCAGTAAGGTGTTTTTTCCCCTCTGACTTCTTTCAATTTTTTTTAGGGGGGGTGTTTAGTATTTTACAGTTTGAATATGATATACAGGTGCAGTTTTTTAGTATTTGTCCTGTCTTGTGTTCTGCGAGCTTTTCTGGATCTTTGGTTTGGTATCTGTCATTTATTTAGGAAAATTCTCAGACTTTATTTCTTTTTTTTTTTTTTTTTTTTTTTTTTTTGAGTTGGAGTCTCACTCTGTCGCCCAGACTGGAGGGCAGTGGCCGCTCCCGGCCACCGCAGCCTCGACCTGCTGGGCTCAGGCGATCCTTCTGCCTCAGCCTTCCAAGTAGCTGGAACTATAAGCGTGCACTACCACGCCTGGCTAATTTTTTATTTATTATAGAGATGAGGTCTCGCTGCCTAGGTGGGTCTGGAACCCGCGGGCTCAGGCAATCTACTCACCTCAGTCTCCCAAAGGCATGGGATTACAGGCTGAGCCACTGAGCCCGGCTCTCAGACTATTTCACTAATTTTTTTTTCTATTCCTTTTTCTCTTTTCCTGGTATTCCCACTATGGGTATTTATACCTTCCCACAGTTCTCGTATATTCTGCTTCATTTTTGCATTCTTTTTCCTCTTTGCATTTCAGTTTGGGAAGTTTATATTGACATATCTTCAAGCTTGCTGATTCTTTTCTCAGTCATGTCCATTAAGGCATTCTTCACTTCTGTTATGGTGTTTTTTTGTTGTTTTTAATTTTACTTTAGAGTTATGGGGTACATGTGAGGATGTACTATGTAATTAAATTGCATGCAGGCTTCTAGTAGGCCTTCTCCACTCGTGATAGTGGACACGGTACCGAGTGTGTGGCTGTGTGCCCGTATCCCTCCTACCTTCATCCCTCTCCCAGCAGTGTCCAGCATCTGTTGTTCCCACCTTTGTGATCAGGGCCCACTTATGAGTGAGAACACGCAGTATTCAGGTTTTTGTTTCTGCAGTAGTTCACTTAGAATGATGATTTCCAGCTGCAACTATGTTGCTGCGAAGAACATGATTTTGTTTTTCTTTATGACTGTGTAATATTCCATCATATATGTATACCACATTTTCTTTATTGAGTTCATTTTTAGTGGGCATCTGGGTTGGTTCCATGTTTTTGTTATCGTGAATTGTGCTGCAGTAAACATACATGTGCAGGTATCTTTTTGGCAGAGCCATTTATATTCCCAGAAATGGGATGCTAGATCATATGGTAGCTCAATTTTTAGTTCTTTAAGAAAATGCCAGCCAGGTGTGGTGGCTCATGCCTATAATCCCAGCACTTTGGGAGGCCAAGGTGAGAGGATTTCCTGAGCCCACGGGTTTGAGACCAGCCTGGGCAACTTAGTGAGACCTCATCTATACAATAAATCAAAAAATTAACCAGGCATGGGGGCGCGTGCCTGTAGTTCCAGCTACTTGGAAGGCTGAGGTGGAAGAATCACCAGAGCCCAGCAGGTCGAGGCCGCAGTGGCCGTGAGCGTGCCACTGCACTCCAGCCTGGGTGACAGAGTGAGACTCCAACTCAAAAGCAACAACAACAAAAAATGCCATACTGCTTTCTACAGAGATAACTAGCTTACATTTCTACCAACAGTGTAGAAGCAACTCCTTTTCTCCACACCCTCACCAACACTTGTTTTTTTACTTTTTAATAATAATAGCCATCCTTACTGGTGTTAGGTGGTATCTCATTGTAGTTTTGATTTGATCATTAGTGAGGCAGAGCATTTTCTCATATATTTGTTGGTTACTTGAATGTCTTTCTTGGAGAAGTGTCTGTTCATTTCCTTTGCCCACTTTTTAATGGGGTTGCTAGTTTTTTTTCTGTTACAGCATTTTTTATTTGCAGCATTTCATTTTGATTCTTTGCATTCCATCTCTCTCTTACAATACCCATCTGTTTGTATATTTCGTTCACTTTTTCCTTTAGCGCCTTTAGCATATTTATTGTGGTTGTTTTAAAGTCCCATTCTGGTCATTCTAAATTCTCGACTGTATCTGAATCTGGTTCTACTTGCTTTGCCTCTTCAGATTGTGTTTTTCCTTAGTATGCCTGTAATTTTTGTTCTTGATGCAACCCGGACATGATGTATCAGGTAATAGGACCTGAGGTAGAGAGAACTTTCATGTGAGGATTTATGTTTATCTGGATTGGGGTTAGGATGTATTTAACATTGGGTGTAGCTGTAACTAAGTCAGAGGCTTCACTTTTCCTCTGGTGTCCTTGTTTTTGTCTCCCTTGTTGTCTTTGGGTTTCCCAGGAAATCTCTTCTAAATGAAGCCTGTCTTTTTTTTTTTTTTTTTTTTTTTGAGTTGAAGTCTTACTCTTTGTCACCCAGACTGTAGTGCAGTGGCATGCTCACAGCCACCGCAGCCTCAACCTGCTGGGCTTAGGTGATCCTTCCACGTCAGCCTTCCAAGTAGCTGGAACTATAGACGCATGCCACCACATCTGGCTAGTTTTTGTGATTTATTGTAGAGACAAGGTCTCACCAAGTTGCCCAGGCTGGTCTTGAACCCAGGCTCAGGCAATCCTCTCGCCTCAGCCTCCCAAAATGCTGGGATTACAGACTGACCAAAGCCTGTGTCTTATAGCTGTCTGTTGTAATCCACAGCTATTATCCCGGAGCCCTGTTGATGGGCGACTTTGTGATAAAATGTTGGAAAGAGGGCATTTCTTTCTCTTATTTTATGTTCAATTCTCTGTGTTTTTTTGTGGGGAGGAGGGGGTCTGGTAGGCCAGAGTATCTGGACCATGACTTTAAGAAGAGTTGGAGTCTTTCTTTTTTTTTCCTCCCTTTTGAGACCGGAAAGCTAGAGGGGGCTGGAGTTAGCTAATTGCCCTTTCGCCTGTCAGATAAGGCTTTATTAAAGTAGTTTCCCTCGAGGGCTGGCCTGCCTTACGAGAACAGAACAAAGCTCTGGGCATATTTTGAAATGTTTACCTCTCACCACCCTCTTGCTGCTGCCACCTCCCCATTTACTAGAAGCCCTGGGGGAAATCGTCTCATCTCAATGAGAACCTGGTGGGATCCTAGAGATAAGACTCCTGAAGGTGTAGGAATCCCACTAAGACTGAGTCACCTAGAGGTTTTTAAACTCTCAAATCCTCCACACTGAGCTTCCAGCAATTTATCCCTTATAGTTTAAGAGTTCCAGCATTGAGGCTGGGCATGGTGGCTCATGCCTATAATCCCAACACTTTGGGAGGCCGAGGTGAGAGGATTGCCTGAGCTCACTGGTTTGACACCAGCCTGGGTAACTTGGCGAGACCTCATCTCTACAGTAAATCAAAAAATTAGCTGGGCATGGTGGTGCATGCCTGTAGTTCCAGCTATTTGGAAGACTGAGGCGGAAGGATCGCCTGGAGCCCAGCAGGTTGAGGCTGTAGTGGCCATGAGCGTGCCACTGCACTCCAGACTGGGCAACAGAATGAGACTCCAACCCAAAAAAAAAAAAATTCCAGCACTGGATTTTCTTCCCAGTAAACCTTGATTCTCTGTACCATCCTGTTTTCAATGCAGATCTTGCGGAACTTAATTCTCTCATAAATCTCAGTGGAGTTATTGTCTCATTTTAACTCAGTTCAGTTTTGTTTTGTTCTTTGTGAGTCAGAGTCTAAATGAGGATGAATAGTCAAGAATACAAGTCTTTCAAGTGTCGGGTCTTCATGATTGAATTCAGGTGATATGTTCTTGACTGGAATGCTGTTCAAGTCATTTTGTGTCCACTGAGTATCAATTTGGGCACACAGTGTTCATTTTTCTCTCATTTATGACTTAATTTTGGTTGTTCAGAGAAGGTATTATCTGCTTTCTGCCCTGTATAGTTAATATTTTTTTCCTACTGCTATAAATAAGCAGTTTTGGGGGAAACACCTTCAAGCTAGCAACCATCTTGTTCCTCATCAACATTTGTACCCTGGTTTAGCATCTGTTAATCATTTTTGCCCAAACCAGTCTTCACTGTGATTATGATTTTTCACCTCTTAACATTCCCTTCTCATTTACTTATTAGCACTCTGTATTTTACATCTAGCAAGAGCCCTCCCACCATGCCTTTTTTTTTTTTAAAGTCTGTTTCCTGGTCAGTTGCAGGGGCTCACACCTGTAATCCCAGTGCTTCGGGAGGTGAGGCAGGAGAATCGCTTGAGGCCAGGAATTCAAGTCCAGCCTGGGTAACATAACAAGACCTCCTCTATACAGAAAATACGAAAATTAGCTGGACTGGGCGTGGTGGTGCCTGCCTGTAGACTCAGCTACTCAGGAACCTGAGGCGAAGAAATCACCTGAGCCCAGGAGGTTGAGGCTGCAATTAGCCTTGATTGTACCACTGTGCTCCAGTTTGGGCAATAGAATGAGACCCTGTCTCAAAAGGAAAAAAAAAAAACCAAACTATTTACTGTGGACTCCTGGATTCGTACCCCCCTTATCTGTTTTGGTGCTCAAATTGTCCTAGTACTAGCTAGCTCCTTCAAGCTGGGTCATATGACATACCCCCTTTGTTATTTATATGTTTATTTGTTAGCACAGTGGTAGAATAATTACACTCTCTGTATAAGACATTTATTGGAATGTAATATTGTAGCTTTTTAAGTCAGAAGTAGACTTTGGGGGGAGTGTTTAAAGAAATGCTCACCTGATCACTTGTTTGATATCATCCAGCATGCGCATTGTTTGTTTGTGCAGTATTGATACTGACCAGAGGAGAACACTTCACCTCCAACTGCATCCAGTGACTGCAGGTGGACAGCCACTGAAATCTGTTCTTAGACACTGACAAAGCTTTGCAAGTTTGGTCACATGCTTGTGTTTGTTAATCTGCCTCTGCACTAATTCAATGTGGGTAACTAATCTTCACGATACATACTTGTTTATTTAACATATCCTGTGTGTGCAGTGTGCTTTTACTTCCATTATACTTTCTCCTCATATTTGGTATTTGGAAAACTGTCAGAAAAATTGTGTCCTTTTTCCAGTGATATTTTTTATCAATTTTACTTTAATCTGCGCAGTATACCTTTAGGTCTGTAGTGGGTTGGCTTCTACTCTGTAGTTTTATTGTCTGATGCCACTTGTAGTAACATGTAGGAAGTAGTGAGTGACTCAATCATTGCTCTGTGTTCTTTGGAAATAAAGTGTGTTCTGATTATTCATGATCAAATATAAATGGAAAGAATCTTTATGCCTGCATGTTCTGTGCTATTCAAGTCTGTTAGTAATCTCCATCTGGTTCCTCTAAATTTATACTGTGAATTGATGAAGAATTGTCTAGTTGAAAATATATAAGCAACCGGGTGTGGTGGCTCATGCCTGTAATCCCAACACTTTAGGAGGCTGAAGCGAGAGGATTGCCTGAGTCCAGTGGTTCAAGACCAGCCTGGGCAACTTGACGAGACCTTGTCTCTACCATAAATCAAAAAATAAGCCACGCATGGTGGTACACTCCTGTAGTTCCAGCTACTTGGAAGGCTGAGGCAGAAGGATCACCTGAACCCAGAAGGATGAAGCTGTGATGGCTGTGAGCATGCCACTGTACTCCAACCTGGCGGACAGAGTGAGACTCTGACTCAAAAGAAAGAGAGAGAGAGACAGAGACAGAGATGGAGGGAGGGAGGGAGGGAAGGAGGGAGGAAATAAATACATAAGTAGTCCAGCGGCTCTATATTCAATGAAAACTTTCCATGTGTCCATACTAATAACATTCCTTAAATTTTATTATCTAACATTTTGTTTTAACTCTATACTGCCTATTGGCTACATGTATATCTTTATACTGTATGGTCCAAAATGTTGACATTTTTGTTCATATTTCCTAAAGTTAGAGTTTGCCAGTATTAGCCATTTTTCTTTATTGTTGTAGGAGGTTTTCCAAAACCTGCTAAACAGACTCTAAGAGAGCTGTTACACTTAGCCATACATTATTTGTATTAACTTTGGAGGAAATTTGGTGGCAGACCTTTCAGTTCTGTTGAGTTTGTGATTTTGAAATATATATATGTAATCTAAATTCCTTTCGTGTTGCTACTTAAGAGTATAACTGACTCAGACTGAGTCACATTACTGTAATTACTATAAGTTTCTTTCCAAAATGGTGACTCAAAACCTAAAAGGGAGTAAAAGGAAATAATTGACCCAGCACATGCGGTGGTGTGGACTCCTGTCAGGGCACAAACTTAGTGTTCTGCTCCATCTGAATCTGGACTGTAATTTCTTGGCTCCACCCATGAATGTGTTCAGGGTTTTTTCTTTCCTTCTCAAATGTAAGTTATGAAAAAGTAGGTTACGGGGCTAAGAGTAAACAAACGCGTGTGGCATGGCATTTAAGCATGAAGTAACACTTGCTGGATTTAAGATTCAACTTCTGCAGATTGAGCATAAAGACTGTTTTCATCTTCTGATTCAAGACACACTTTGGCAGCTTGCATAATCACAGCCAAGATGTGTTTTAATCCTTTTTATGACCGAGGACTCGGTGGCTTCTGCTGTGTTTGAATTCCACGAACAGTGAGGGACAAGAATAACAAGGTCAGGTGTTCCCCTCCTGCCCACAGAGTGAATGGGCTGTTTCACTGAGGCTCTCAGCCAGCCGTGCCATGGGGAAACCATGGGCGGAGCGCGGAGTGTGCCGAGGGGCCGCAAGGCCAGAGTGCCAAGTTCATCAGTGTAGGCATCCACAGGAGTGTCCACTCTAGCACACACTTTGGTTTTGGCAGCACACTTTCCAGAGATCCACATTATGTAAGGTTGTAGAAATAAAGTTCATGAGAGAGAATCGTATGAGAAAAAATATGAATGCCTTGCTTCTAAGCCAAATCACTGAATGATTTAAGCAAAATTATTTTTAGACATTTATTTTTTAAAGTAAATCTGACTTGCCAAGAACAGAGTGCTTGATTTTCTAATAATTTAAGTGGTTTTGTTGTTTTTGTTTGTTTTTCATCTCCAACGAGATGTTGTTTGTGGGTTTAAAATAGATGTAAAAATAACCCAGATTATTTCAATATCTGAAATGATTGAGTGGATATAAAATAACATATTAATGTAATTATGTTCTTGGCCACATGAAGGCTGCTTTTGTAAAGAATTCTTGTTTGTTTGTTTTTCATGTTGAGTTTCAGGAGAATGAAGTTGATATCATTAAAGATGTGGAGTGGGAAGCTTCAGACTGGGAGGGTGGAACTTGGAGTGCTGGGGTGATTCTGGCCTTGCTCTCCTGTGTTTATCCAGGAGTTATTCCATTAGAGCTTCTTAGAGTCATTTAGGGACTAGGTTATATACCCATAACTTCACCACATACAACCTACAAGGTTATACTTACAGGCAGTTCTCTGTCCCTACCTCCAGCCGTGGTTTAGGCAGTGCAGTTCACAGAGGGCTCTGGTGTGCTCAGGAGCTAGTTTCTCTGGGACACCATGGGGAGAGCAGGGACGTGACTCGTGACCCTTCATTTTGGAAAGATCTATGGTGCCTGTGAACAAGATGATCTAGAAGAGAAAAGCTGGAAGTTGAGAGAGATAAGATGATAACCCAGGTATTCCTGGTTCTCACAAGAACTCCTTTTTATCTGGCCACTGAACTGTAGGGTTCATCTTGTTGCTGGCATATCTCGTTGCTGATTAGTATGGTTGGATGGTGGTGGTTCCAGATGATTCTATGTGACTTTCATTTTTCAGGTATGAGACCCTAAGGAACCCATTTGGTTCCTGCAGCTAAACTGGCAAAGAGGCTCTTGCTCTTAGTCAGAGAAAGGTGGCAGAAAGGTAGCACACTGCCACTACCTGCAAAGGAGATAAGATTACAAACCAAGTGCTGCTTATTGCTGCTTTTGGAGTAAGGCTCCTTTGTCCTGAAACATTCCCAAGTCTCATGACTGTGCTTGTTTCAGAGAGCTGGTGTAGTCCCAGGAGATCTGAGGCAGAACACTGTCCCTGCTGCGGTTTCCCCTGGCGTTCATATTTTCCAGAACGATACAAGAACTAATATGAGAAAAAAGAAAATAGCCTTTATCTCTTATGCCTGACGGATAATCAGATTACTCTAGGGATTAGATAAAAATAAATCATTTGTTCCTATAGTTAGCTACTATGATGATTGAGGTAATCATTTGTGAGAGAATTTCAGAATTCAGATGTATAGAATTCGACTTAGGGAGCAAGTAAATATCGAAAGAACAATGTGAGTTTGAAAGGAGTGGTATTCTTTTGGTTAGCAATGTAGAGTCAGTTTGCTGTCAGCTGTGTCCCTCTGGGACCCACCATGGGAACCCCCATCACATTCCTGATGTTCCTAACATCAGTCATAAAGCTTGAAGACCCCAAGGGCAGCATAGTGCTGTTTCTCTCCACTAGTTCACTTTCCTTAATCTCTTTACAAAACTATGTGCTGGCTTTTCCCCTAACATGTCTGGTTATGTTCACAGGCCATGTTCTCATAGAAATTTCCAGTACTCACAAGAAACTCAATGAAAGTCTTGAGGAAAACGTACGTGCTCTGTTTTTCTGTTTACAAAATATATTGATACATGTTTGTATATTTATTTTGCTTAAATTCTCAAATCTGGTGTGAATTTTTTATTTCCTTTGGTTAACAGTTCAAAAAATTTCACAAAGAGATTATACATGAGCTAGAGAAGAAGACGGAACTTGATGTAAAATATATGAATGTAAGTACAGTTCCCTCTACTCCTGGCCTAGGGGTCCCTGACCTGTCAGCCCGAGGAGTACTGTTTCCCACCGTTTATTCAGCAGCAGCAAATAGGGGTAGAGCTTGATGTTGAAAACTAGCAATGTCCCTTTGGGCAGAGTAGGCTAGTTTTTGCTAGCACTTGGGATCTTTTTTAAAAAGCATAGAAAAAAATTTTGTCAGAGATCACACTGCTTCCAGAAAGCATTATTTTCACAGAACATGTGTATGTGGTAGGAATCTGCGTCTGTGTTACTGCAGCTGTTACAGACGTAGCACTTAACAAACCAGCACTTCAGGGCATGAGTGGTGTGTGGGAGGACACCATCTGGGGCCTCTGGATCCAATCTGCGGAGACTTCTCCAGCTTAGTGTCTCCTGTCTGTTACACCCAGTATTGTTTTCTCTAGATCTCCTTCAGGCTGGCCCTACAGCCCCAGGACACAGGATTCATGCTGTCTTCCCTTGCTGCAATAGAGTCCTCACTTTCTTTTGCCACCCAAAGTCCCTCCAACCCCCCCCCTCCTTTTTTAACATAGAGAGACAGGATCTCACTGTATGACCCAGGCCGGAGTACACTGTAACCTCAAACACCTGAACTCAAAATATCCTTTTGCCTCAGTTTCCAAGGAGCTGGGACTACAGGTGTGCACCACTGCACCCAGCTAACATTTTTATTTTTTGTAGAGATACGATCTGCCTATGTTAGCTGGCTGCTCTCAAACTCCTGGGCTGGAACACCTGGGCTCAAGCGATCCTCCTGCCTCTGCCTCCCAAAGTGCTTGGATTACAGGTGTGAGCAATCACACCTGAGCCAAAGTCTCCTTTCTGCTCACCAAGACCCCCATGTGGCATAAGAAGTGCAGATTACCCTGAAATGGGCCCTCCTTTGTGGTCCTCAGGAGGCCTCCTGCCCACGTATGCTCATGTGCTCTGTGCATTCTTGGCGGGAGGCCACACGACTGTGGATGACCACTGAGGTGTATTTAATGCCAAGCACTTTACATAGCTTATCTGATTTTTATCCCTAAAGTAAATCTAATACATAGATACCTTTGTTATCTTTACTTTACAGACTATAGGGGAAATCATGGATTAGAGTTGCAACACAGATGTTAGGCTCAGACCCCATGTTCTTAAACACTCTGCTATAGCATACTCAAAGCAATAAATGATTGTACTTGTTGGTTCTGTTTCTTAAAATCATATATCTTAAAACAGCCAGGAGTATGTGATTGATATTTATTTATCCACCAAAGCACTTACTGACAGTGCTGTCCGAATGCCTGTGAGGAAGAAGAAATTAAAAAAAGGGAAGACATTGTTGTTCTCAAAGAGCTGCTGTTCTGGTCAAGGGTCTCTCCTATGAACGAGGAACTTTAGAACAGACAAGCTGAGACATTAAAGCTGAATGGAGGGAGATCATGTGGACTGAGGGTGTGAGGGTCCCAGGCAGCAGGAGGGTGGTGTGAGGGATGGGTGTGAGGGTCCCGGCATTGGGAGCATGGTTTGAGGGGAGGGTGTGAGGGCCCCAGCTAGTGGGAGGATGGTGTGAACTGAGGGTGTTGGGGCCCCAACCAGCTGCACACATGGGAACTGTAAGCACAAAGTGACTGTGTGACAGTTTGAATGGTGCCACAGTAAAATAAGCACACATTTTATTTACAGGCAACTCTAAAAAGATACCAAACAGAACACAAGAATAAATTAGACTCTCTGGAGAAATCTCAAGCTGAGTTGAAGAAGATCAGAAGGAAAAGTCAAGGAGGACGAAATGCACTAAAATATGAACACAAGGAAATTGAGGTGAACTTTTTAGCAGTATTTTTTTTCTTTTGTTTTGATTATTCATATAGCTTGGAGAGAGGTTTACTTACCTCAGTTAGCCTATACTTTATCCACTCAATGTTGTGCTGTTGCTAAAGTAAAAATAAGTGTTTGACTTAGTAAGAGTTGAAGCCTGCAGGATTTTCCAAAGTTAAACATAATTAGTCAGTGGTCTCTTAAAAACATTGGTGTTTTCTCCTGACTCCAAGAGGGTAAGGGACTCTGTGTTTTTCATTACTATCTCCACTTTACAGATGGGGAAAATGAGGCTTAGGCTAAGTCATATGGTTGGCATTTGGAACGGGATTGAACCTGGAACCTTGGTTCCAAAGCACCTAGTGCTTTCCAGAACAACATGATCATATCCCTGGAGTACAAAGTAATATTGTGTGCAGATTGCCCAGTGTTCCATAAAGGCTTTGGCAACTTCTCTTCACACATGAGTCAGGATCTTTATGAGAATGATGGTATCTACTCAAGTCAGGTTACTATATTTTGTCTTATGTGTATCTGCATTTACTGTTTGCTCCATTTTAAAAATAAACCAGTTGTAAAGATGGCAGAAGGTAAATGTCAGGCTGTGTGGCTATCTAATGCCTCATGTCATACTTGTATAATTATTATTTATTTTTTCAGTATGTAGAGACTGTCACTTCTCGTCAGAGTGAAATCCAGAAATTCATTGCAGATGGTTGCAAAGAAGCTCTACTTGAAGAAAAAAGACGCTTCTGCTTTCTGGTTGACAAACACTGCAGCTTTGCAAATCACATACATTATTATCACCTACAGGTGGGTGTGATGGCCAGTTGCATTGAATTTACTGGTAACTTTACATTGTATTTAAATAACTTTAGATGCTTTATCTTCCATATATGCTCTATATAAAGCAGTGGCCTATTTTGACAATGAGAAGATCCCAAAGAAACAGTTTTTGGACTGTGCACGGTGGCTTACGCTTGTAATCCCAGCATTGTGGGAGGCTGAGGCAGAAGGATTGCTTGAGCTCAAGAGTTTGAGACAAGCCCCTCCACCCCCAAAAAATCACAAAGCTAGATAGGCATGGTGGCACATGCCTGTATTCCCAGCTACTAAGGAAGCTGATGCGGGAGATCACTTGAACCTGGGAGTTAGAGGCTGCATTGGGCTGTGATTGTGCCACTGCACTCCAGCCTGGGAGACAGAATGAAACCCTGACTCAAAAAAAAAGAAACAGTTAACTTGAATATGTTAACTTATAGAAATATAGATGAAACGGTCAAATGTCCACTTATAATGTTTAATTAATTAATACATCCATATTTAAAGTTGCTCATAATACTGTGCTTAATAATTTAGAAAAAGCACCTTTTGCTTTTTCTCTCCTACGTGTTGACTTTTCTCAGGCTCTTTCTGTTGCATCCTCAGCATGTGTCTTTACCAGCGCCACAGGGTGAGGCCCACTGGGCCCAAGTTCACTCCCCCTGGGTAGTTTGAGATGTTCCCCTTGTGGATCTGTGCTTGGGTGTCACAGACAGTTCTGCCCCAGACCCCCATTCACATACATTAGGATTGTTGGGCATTTTTACATGTTCACTGCTCTTCATGCTGTTTATTCATGGTTTCCTCGGCTGACCTTATCACTGTCCTTCCAACACATGTGACTTTGAGGTTACAGCAAAGGAAAGAATTGCTGTATTAGATGATCATTTATGTCAACAGTGCACCTGTACTAGTTTCAGCAGTGTCACGTTATCTTTAGAAACTTGTATTTCTAGGTGAGGGCATTTTGCTGCAGAGGGGTCATAGGCTAGAGAGAGATGGAAGTGACCCTAAACTGCTCTTCCTGTGGCAATGCCCTGCTATGTCATGAGGCAACCCTGGTCTATTTCCAGAGAGCTCTAGCTGTTAGCATAGCAAAGTCTTTCTTGCTTGCTTTCTTTTTTTTCCCTCTGTTGCCCAGGCTTGGAATGCAGTGGCACAATCACAACTCATCACAGCCTCGATCTCCTAGGCTCAGGTGATCCTTCTGCCTCAGCCTCTTGAGTAGCTGAGACTAAAGGCATATGCCACCATGCCTGGCTAATTTTTAAAATCTTTTTGTAGAGACGAGATCTCCCTATGTTGCTAGGATTACAGGCAGGAGCTACTGCACCCAGCTTGGCAAAGTTTTTCTTAGACTTAACCTTAGGTTCCATTTATGCTTTATAGAGTGCCACAAATTGAATCTGCTGCTTTTTATACCACAAGTTTCTTCAAGTATCCGAAAACTACTTTTGTGACTTTCCTTATCCCAGCTAAAGTGTCCCAGTCCTTTCAGTGACTCTTGAATGAAGCATGCCCAAGCAACTGGGCATTGCCCCAGTACATCAGGGTGATAGTTGGGGACAGGGTGGTGTGAGGAGGAGCTTTGCCCTCTCCTAGGATGTGCATCAGCATCCTAGCCACTCCCAGTAAGCACAGCGTCTAAGTCAAAACAGTGCGATTGCCACGCAAACCGCTGCAGGACAGGCCCCCCACTTCCCTTTTCTAGCCAGATTGCTGCCCTGGAAAAGGGGTTCGCTGAAAGGCTTTGGGAAGTCTCTGGGAGTCCAGTTGCCATAAGCAGCGCCAGGCTCATGGGAGTAAGAGGGACACCCCGGCCTGTGGGGTTGCAGGGTATCATCACTGCCAGTCTTTGTGTTCTGTAACACCTGGGTGGACCAGCGGCAGGGCATCCCTCAGCACTGCCTACCGCACTCCACTGACAGTCCCTGTGTCCTGTGGAGGGACTTCTCAGGACAGAATGTGAGTCAGTTCTCTGAAGTATGAATCTAAGTGTCATCTCCTGGGCCCATGGCCCATGTTGGAGACGTGCTTTTAGAAGGAGTGGGAAGTAGAAAGCTGATGATTGGCATTTTGGGGGGCACTCGGAAAACACTCCTGTAGATTGCTTAACCCTTCCCTTTTATAGTTTTTGGACTTTTTCTTAACTGTTTATGATCTCCATATTGTCTGAATCTCTGTATGCATGTTGGGGGAGCAGGCAAAATTCCTTTAGAGCCAGAACCTATGACCTTCTCAGTAAATGAGACACAGCAGATGCTTATAGATGATTAAACTACCCACTGAACTGAACTGAGCACTCCCACACTTCTGGTGGTAAGCCCGTACGTAATATGTTATCAGTGATATTATTTGATGTAGTTTTTGTCAGCTCTTCAAACAGTGCATTGTCTTTAGTTTTGTTTCTTTTGGATTTATAGTCTGCAGAATTACTTAATTCCAAACTGCCTCGGTGGCAGGAAACCTGTTGTGATGTCACCAAAGTACCAGAGAAAATCATGAATATGATTGAAGAAATAAAGACTCCAGTCTCTACCCCAGTGTCTGGAACGCCTCAGCCATCACCCATGATTGAGAGAAGCAGCATGGTAGGAACAGTGACCTCATTGAGATGTCAGTTGTGTGTTTACTAACTTGATGTGGGCCAAGCTTGCCCAGAGGACCTAGTCTGCCTTTGCTGGTGGAAACACAAGTTCTCCTTTATTCCTTGTAGGTCCGCCTTTTCTTGCCTTTATCCCTTCCCCTCAGATTTGGAATTAGCTGTGCAAATATTTTACACTGTGTTTAGCACTATTATCTTTGTTTGGGAAATTCTGTTATTACTGTTTTTAATTGTAGTGATTTCAGCTTTATAAGTATATTCCCAATGAGGGAAATATAGATGTCTCAGGGGGTGGATTAGACACTCTTCTGCTGTTCATCACAGCATAAGGCACTTCAGGAAAAAATAGTCACCAAGGCATTCAAGGAAATGAATTCTCATGTTGTAGTTTGCTGGGCTTAAACCTGGGCTTTAATCCAACAAATAGTTTGAACACATGGGCCCACTCTTTCTGCCCATTTAAAATCCACTGAAATAACAGCAAAAATCTTAAAACCCAGTCAGCTACCTACAGAATCTATCATAAGTCATGGGAGAGGGAGAGAAGGGGCCATCAGTGGACCAGAAGGAGTCTCTAAGATAGAAAAAGACAGGATTAGTATGTAGAGAATCAGAAGAAAACTTCAGCCCCAGGCATATCATGGTAAGGCTGCTGCATGGACTCAAGAGGTGGGAGAGGACCTGGGCTTCTCTTTATGTAGCTGGTTGGTGGGTGCTGGTCAATCTCCTCTCCAGGCAGCAGGGACTTTGTCTACTAGGTAAACAGTGTTTGGACTGAAGAGCTTGGACGCCTCTGGAAGTGCATCTCACCTTCCCACATCACCATGGTCTGTGTCACAAGAACAGGCAAAATGCAGACCATTGTATACAGTAAAAAGAATAGGGACTGTCATACAGTTTGAAGGCGATGAACCAGGAATCCCTGGACAGATGAGGAAACCAGTATCATAAAGAGGCACCAAAACAAAAAATTGGAGTGACCAGGGCTGGAGGCAGCAGAATCAGTAGGCAGAGGAGAGTGCTTCAGAAAGGGGTGAAAGGATATTACATCCACAAGAACCAGCTGAAGATGTTGCAAATATAAAAGTGGATTCTTATCTGTAGGTAAAATGATATGGCTAGGATTTACTTCAAAATAATCTAAGCATAGTTCAGGAAGGCAGATGGAGGTATGCATGAAACAAGACTGATCATGAATTGGTAATTGTCAAAGTTGGTGTTGAGCATGTGGAGATTTAGTGTGCTATTCTCTCCTACTTTTGTACATACTTGAAATTTTTCTACAAAGAGTTTTCTTTTCATTGGATTTCTTCTCCCCCCACCCCCCCACCCCAAACACTAATAGATGGGCTCATTAGCAGAGTGGAACCGCTTGTAAAATTGAGTGAAGGAACTCTCCCAAAACACAGTGCAAAAACAGAAAAAGGATTTTAAACCAAACAAAGGATAAAGGCATGGTAGACAAGTTGAGACGTGGGAGATATGGCCAGATGCCTACTCAGCATCACTACCCCAGTGTCTAATAGAGAATTCAAATTCAGTTGTCCAAAACCAAATAACTGGTTTCCTTTGTTTCCAGTCTTCTCCATCCAGGAAATGGCAACTTCATTCTTCAGTAGACACAGAATGTCAGCTCCTCCTTACACAGCCTTCCATCAGCATATCCTGTTTGTTGTTAGATTACTACAAAGAAAAGCAAATCCCACTGATTCCAGATTTCTTGATAGCAAACAAGATTTTAGAAATTAATGAAGCTGGGTGCGGTGGTTCATGCCTGTAATCCTAGCACTTTGGGAGGCTGAGGCAAGAGGATTGCTTGAGACCCGCTTGAACAACATGGCAAGACCTCGTCTCTACAATAAAATAAAATAAAATAAAATAAAAAATAAAATAAAAAGCCAGATATGGTGGTGCATGCCTGTAGTTCCAGCTACTTGGAAGGCTGAGGTGGAAGGATCGCCTGAGCCCAGCAGATCGAGACTGCAGTAGCCATGGGCATGCCACGGCACGCCAACCTGGGCACAGTGTGAGACTACTAAAAAAAAAAAAAGTTAATGAAGCAGTACATTCAAAAATCTGTGGAAAAATTATTTTGAATGTAGAATTCCATAGCCAAGTAGCACTTAAGAGGGAGCCTGAGATCTGAAGAGACATTGAGTAGTGGTTGCCGGGAGCTGGAGGACAATGAAGAGGTTGTGAAAACAAAGATGGGAAAAAAGGAGTGTGGTACTCTTGAAGTAATTCAAGATGGAGGGTTGCCCTACAACTAAGAGAATTTGGGGGAGAAGGTGGACTGTAAAGCCTATGATTAGAAAATAGCACTGGAAATCTATATATCCAATTGTCTGTTGTACTAAGATTAATAAAGAATTTTCTACAGGTTGGGAAAGAGTATGACACCCTTTCAAAATACTCACCAAAGATGCCCCCAGCTCCTTCAGGCAGAGCATATACCAGTCCTTTGATCGATATGTTTAATAACCCAGCAACAGTTACACAGAATCCAGAAAGGATAAATAATTCAACAGGTAAGAGATTTCATTTGATTTCTTTGAAGATATCTTTTTAAATTTTCAAAAATAATTTGTGAGATAAATAATTAGACAAGCACATTATGAGGTAGAAGTAACAAATAGGTATGGGACATGTGTTCAGCCCTGACTTTGAAGAGTATAGGCTCAAAACAAATAAAGGTCTAGACCAGAAGACATCTTGGTAAGTGTCACATTTCTTTGACGTATACTAATTTTATGTACTGACTGATGTTTGTACAGAGTAAACATACCATTGAAAGTTATATTTAAAAATAAATGAAGCCTGGCTCGGTGGCTCAGCCTGTAATCCCGCGTCTTTGGGAGGCTGAGGTGAGTGGATTGCCTGAGCCCGCGGGTTCGAGACCCGCCTGGGCAGCGAGACCTCATCTCTACAATAAATCAAAAAATCAGCCGGGCGTGGTAGCGCATGCCTGTAATTCCGGTTACTTGGAAAGCTGAGATGGAAGGATTGCTGGAGCCCAGCAGGTTGAGGCTGCGGTGGCCGGGAGTGGCCACTGCACTCCAGTCTGGATGACAGAGTGAGACTTCAACTCAAAAAAAAATAAAAATAAATAAAATAAAATAAAATAGAGACTAGATCTTGCTATGTTGCCTAGGCTGGTTTCAAATTCCTAGGCTCAAGCAATCCTCTCGCCTCAGCTTCCCTAACTGCTAAGATTACAGGTGTAAGCCACCATGCCAGGCCCTAATCAGCATTTTTAATCACCTCTAACAGAGTACCTCATGCTTTATAGAGACCAAATTCTAACTTTTTAAATTCTTAACTCTGTTTACTGTGTCTCAACAAATTGGGACCACTTGTTTTTTTGCAGATGTTACAGGCTGTTTCATTAGTTAGGAACTGTTCTTCCTACACACAGTCTTTGGCACCTAGGACCCTTGAGACCTGTGCCATGGTCCTGACCTGTTTCATGGGTCCCTGTGATGTGAATGTTACAGTGCTCAAGCTGTGTGCTGGAGAAAACTGAGGCGTGTGAAGCTCTAGGGCAAAAGAGGAGAGATTTCTAGAATCACAACTAGGATTGCTTAGAGGAAGATGATAGTCTGTCATCATTTGCCTGTATATGAGATACAAAGTTAAAATATATAATACTGTGTGCAGCCCAGTCATTCAAATGACTCTGGTTCTTGTTGATAAAAGTGAAATGAAAATTGCTGGTGGTTTCAACACTATCGAGGTAATTAGACCTTAGCATGTTTAGAAGAGAACAAGGTTTATTTTATATTGTATTTATTAAGAATCTGCAAGAAGAGGCTAGGCGTGGTGACTCACACTTGTAATCTCAGCATTTTGGGAAGTCGAGGCAGGAAGATCGCTTGAGACCAGGAGTGCGAGACACTGCCTCTATTAGATAAATTTATTAGATAAATCAAAAAGAAAAAAAAGAATTTGCAAGAATAAAGCAGGGCACCCCCCTCAGGTCCCCTCCCACTGTGGAAGCTTTTCTGTCCTCTCAATAAGTCCTGCTTTCTCAAAAAAAATAAGAATAAAGCAGAAAAATCTTGCATTGTTTTAACTTAAAATTGTCAGCTATATTACTAGCCTAAGCAAAGTTTGAGAAAGAAAATCCAAAAAGAAAAAAATCTCCATTCCACTTTTTTTTATGGACTGAAAACGTTAGCCTGTGTTCAAATTGAGACATGAATGGTGCGAGCACTGCCTGCAACTGGTTCCTGACTTGGTTACTTGGCAGCTGTGGGACCTATCTGTGGATAATAGCTACACGTTTCTCTTAGGAGCCTGGTGGACTGGTGGCTGTGAGGTGTTGAGAATGGAGACTGGCACCTACTGAGGGCTCTGTGAAGAGCTCATCCTCACCTCACCTTTCCACCTGGGGTGAGGAGCTGAGTAGCTGGGGTGGCAAGAACATTTGCTTTTCCTTTGCACATGTCAACAGTTGGACTTGAACTGTTGCCTGCTCACAAAGTGATTCAAGTTGAGAGAACAGTTTGGTGTGGGAGCTTTTTGCTCTCTAAGGAGAGTGATCCTGATTAGTTGGTACAGATAAAGCCAGCAGATGCTGGTTTGTGCCCTCTATCTAGAAGGGAGTCCTGAGCCACAGGGATCCTCCCCTGCCTGTTAAAGCCTTCAGTCTTTGGACTGCCTATCTCCTGCAGTCCCTGTCCCCATCTGGCAGTGATCAAGGCAAGGAAATATGACACGATCAGAATTTCCGTAGAAGGTGTGCGTTGACAAGGTGGGAGCAATGGTTTTCTGGGGTTTGCTCATTGGAACATGCCAGTCAATTATCCTTCTTTGAAAAGGCTTTGCTGCTACACTCACTCTGACAGATAATTCTGAAGATCCCAGTTTACAGCGATCAGTGTCGGTTGCAACTGGACTGAACCTGATGAAAAAGCAGAAAGTAAAGACCATCTTCCCACATACCGCGGGCACCAACAAGACCTTGCTCAGCTTTGCACAGGGAGACATCATCACACTGCTCATCCCTGAGGAGAAGGACGGCTGGCTCTACGGAGAACATGACACCTCCAAGGCGTGAGTCTAGGCACCGCAGCCCCCAGGATTCCAAATGGCCCCTCACTTCAAGAGTGGCTGTCTGTCCTTCTAAGCTGCAGATTGTCTTTGTGGATGTGTTAGCATTTTAGCCAAAGTTAAATTTATAGTTCTAGTTTAGTTAACTGGAGTTATTCGATCCCAGGTTATTTTCTGCCTGTACATATATATGAAGTCACCTCTCTGAAAGTATGTTTAAATGGATTTTTTGCTTCTTAAAAATGTGGCTTTTGATTTCTCAAGGATAATCTGCATATCAGATATACTTTAATACTTAAGATTTAACACATAGATAGCTTAAATGCCATCCTCATCATTTCAGCCATGAGTATGTGCACAAGCCTGACTGTAACTAGGTTAAGTCAGTTTTCTATGTAGATTATTTAGGTGTATTAAATTAAATGAATATAAAAAGTAAAAGGAATCCATATTAAAATTAATGTTATATACAAAATACATTTTGTGTGTAAAAAGTACATTTAATTTATAAGAAGCCTCAATTTCATTCAGCTCATGCATGGGCATTTATGGTGAAAGTGGACCAGTCTGCTCCTGAGCTATCATCAGAATATTCTTTAATGTATGTATTGTTTGTCTGCTGCTATTACTACAAAAAAATGTCTTTTTTTTCCTCGTGCTTTACCTGTAGGAGGGGTTGGTTCCCATCGTCATATACAAAGTTACTAGAAGAAAATGCAAAGGAAACCATGACTGTGCCCACGCCCAGGTAGTACCCAAGCGTGACTCAGATCTCCCAGCCCCAGAAACCCTTTGACCTAACCCTTCCAGGCATAGCAGATTTATAATCTAGATATATAGCAATCCCCACTATGAAACCACACATCTTATGGACTGGTCAGAAATAAACATTGCTGCTCCACAGTGGTTTCTGTCATGATTTCTGTTGTCCATGGGCTTTACTGACTGTCTGCTTTGAAGACAGACCACCCACTCTCCACTCTCTCTCCTGCCAGCCCTCTGAAACACCCTCGCTGTTCCCCACCACCTACTGGTCACTAAATCTGAGGTCCACATTTTCTGTCCTTATCTTACTTAACAGCCTTTAACACTGTTACGAACTTTTTCTGGAACGCTCTCTTGCCTTGACTGCTTGATCTGTGCTCCGTCTTCCTTCTGCCTTACCAGCATCCCCTCTGAAAAAGTCTCCTCTGTGAGTCTCTTTTCTGTCCATTGGTTAAACTGATGATCCTCAGGGCTCATTCCTAATCCTTTTCCCCTCTTGGTGCTGGGCCTCTTATCCACTACCATGACTTGAACACCGATAGGCTTCACTTAGCACCTGTGTGCTTATACCTCCAAATCCGCATTCCAGTCCAGATTATAAGAATAGGAGTAGTTACCACTCAGAGACTGTCCAGAGTGCTTTATATTGAGCTCATTTAATCCTTACAACAACCCTATGAGGTAGGTTCCCCCCTTTAAAAAGTGAGGATAACTTGCGGCACTCAGCTAGAAGTAGCAGAACCAAGACCAGAATCAGAGCTCTTCTGAACTTAGATGTGAATTTTTATATGTGTATTAGTTCTAATCAGCTGTCCCATGGGTCTTCAGAAACGACATGTCCGAATTGGCCTGGTCATCTTTACCCTAAACTGCCTCATCCTCAGTGTTCTCTGTGTCCCAAGACACACCCAAACACATCTGGCTGTCCAGGTAGAATAGCCCCTGGGTCCTCCATCACACTTGCTCAAGATCTTGTGATGCCATCTCCATATCTTTGTCCCTAGCAGAAGAGCTAAAGTGTCAGTGTGACAAGAAATAAAAACTGAGTATAATTTTTAGGATGTTAAAATTCTGAGTTTTTAAGTATATTTTAATCTTGTGTGCTCAGTGCTTCTTTAGGTTTTTGCCGTCTTCATTTCTTACTGATATCCTTAGATGAAATTAATCAAAAGTCAGTCCCTAATTAAACTGTTTTCTTCTAAAGAATTTATTTTTAGGATATGCTTATAAACCTGTAAAAACATACATGTATGAGAGAGAAAGAGAGTGAGTGAGAGAGAGAGAGAGTGTGTGTGTGTATGTGTGTGTGTGTGTGTGTGTGTGTGTGTGTGTGTTGAAATCCCCTCCTCCTTCCCCTTTTTGGTTAGTGATCCACCGTTACTGTAGTCATTTGCCATGGGACATTTAGGATGCTTGGCGTTCTAGCGGTGAGACTTATTTAACGTGTATTCCATCATTTTTGGTTTGGAGCCCTGCGCCGGTGAGAAGCATCAGCACTGTGAACTTGTCCGAGAAGAGCAGCATGGTCATCCCACCACCTGATTACTTGGAGTGCTTGTCTGTGGGAACCACAGTAGACAAGAGAGTTGATGTTACCAGAAATACATCTACGTTTAAAGCACCAGCACCCAAACCAGAAACCGCATCTCCTGTAAGTAAAGCTGCAATGGGAAGTCCTGTATACTGGACTCAGCATCCCCCACTTGGGAGGTGCTGGCGCTTGTTCCAGCCTTGCTGGGCCCTAGTAGGAAGGTGGTGTCCTGGCGGTGGTGGGAGGGCATTTCCCCTTTGATCCTCTAGATTACTCTCTTTGTCACACAACTTTTAACCTCCTTGATTTCCATACTTTTGTTTTTACTTTATCTTGTCAATGGCAGTTTACTCACAGTAAGTACATACTTTGCTAGATTTTATTAGGCTTTTAACCTCTCCTCACCTTTGGTCATGGCTACAATTTTTTGTCACCATTTTATTCAGTTTTTGTATTTTCTTTTTTTTTTTTTTTGAGTTGGAGTCTCACTCTGTTGCCCAGACTGGAGTGCTGTGGCACGCTACCAGTCACTGCAGCCTCGACCTGCTGGGCTCCAGCAATCCTTCCGCCTCAGCCTTCCAAGTAGCCAGAACTACAGGTGTGTGCTACCATGCCTGGCTAATTTTTTGATTTATTGTAGAGATGAGGTCTTGCCAAGGTGCCCAGGTGGGTCTTGAACCCGCAGGCTCAGGCGATCCACTGAACCCGGCCAGTTTTCATTTTTTTTTTTTTTTTTTTGAGTTGGAGTCTCACTCTGTCACCCAGACTGGAGTGCAGTGGCCGCTCCCGGCCACCGCAGCCTCGACCTGCTGGGCTCCGGCGATCCTTCCGCCTCAGCCTTCCGAAGAGCCGGAATTACAGGCGCGTGCTACCACGCCCGGCTGATTTTTTGATTTATTGTAGAGATGAGGTCTCGCTGCCCAGGCGGGTCTCGAACCCGCGGGCTCAGGCAATCCACTCACCTCAGCCTCCCAAAGGCGCGGGATTACAGGCTGAGCCACCGAGCCCGGGTAGTTTTCATATTTTTTAAAGGGAGGTTTAAGGTTCAAAGGTGGTAACTTCATCTTTCTTTAGACAGAGTGTCTTGTACCAGGTGCTGCATAAATTCTGTGCTTAAGTTATCTTTAACACTAAATACCCTATGAGAGCGTAAAGGGTCTGGGCTTCCAAGTCACTTCATCCTTCAGCAGCTGCGTGTGGAGTGAGTGCCATGCCCTGATATGAACTCTAAATAGAGGGATGAGCGAGGTGGCTTTCTGGCCTCTTTGGATCTTACATCCTAGTGATAGAAATCAATGATAAAAGCCATGTAGAGAATCGAAACAAGGTTGGGTGATAATGGGGTGGGTGACAACATGAAGGATGTCACAGTTAGACCGGCTGGAATGAGACCTGAGAGGGAAAGAAGCGGAGCTGGGCTATGGGGTCTCCACCACGCCCACTGAGAGCCCCGCCCCTGTGAGTGGTGCACAAGCAGTCTCTGAGTTTCACAAAACTGATACTCTAATAAAAATATGCCCTGTGCTTTAGCGTGAGCCTTAGGTGTTTGGGAATATAGGCCTGCCTCATTATGGGCCACTACAGCATGTGGTAGCTTCCAAGGAGTGCAAGCTTTTAAGATCTCATTCAGAACATCTTTGGCTTCTCTTCCTAGATGAGTATGCTGAACTATGCGTTGTTTGCACTTTTATCATTCCAGATTGATGACTCCAAATATCTGATTCTAAAAATTTTCCCAAAAAATGACATGTGGCTATTGAAAATAGAGCTTTCCTCTTCTGTCAGCAGGACCTAGACTCAAAGCCCTAAAAAACTGCTTGAAGGGGCAAAGATATAAGATTCTATTTCACTAAAACTTTAAAACAATATTCATACTATTTGGAAAGTCATATTTGGAAGTGATTTTAAGGCATTTCTAAAAGCATAAAAGTTCTTTTTGCAGAGGAAAATTTTTTACAACTGCATGTCACACACAAAAAAAATGACCTCCAGCTTTAATGATTGTCCATTAATTTACCAATCTTGTTTCATCTCTACCCCATCCACTCACAGTTTAATTTAAAGCTAATACCAGACCTGAGATCATTTCAACTGCAAATATGCAAAAAGATACGGCTTTTTTTTTTTTGACTTGGAGTCTCACTCTGTCGCCCAGGCTGGAGTGCAGTGGCCTCTCCCGGCCACCGCAGCCTCGACCTGCTGGGCTCCGGCAATCCTTCCGCCTCAGCCTCCCGAGTAGCCAGAATTACAGGCGCGCGCTACCACGCCCGGCTGATTTTTTGATTTATTGTAGAGATGAGGTCTCGCTGCCCAGGGGGTCTCGAACCCGCAGGCTCAGGCAATCCACTCACCTCAGCCTCCCAAAGGTGTGAGATTATAGGCTGAGCCACCGAGCCCGGCAAGATATGGCTTTTAAAAAATATAACCAGAAGCCGGGCTCGGTAGCTCAGCCTGTAATCCTGCATCTTTGGGAGGCTGAGGTGAGTGGATTGCCTGAGCCCGCAGGTTCGAGACCTGCCTGGGCAACTTGACGAGACCTCATCTCTACAATAAATCAAAAAATCAGCCAGGCGTGGTAGCACATGCCTGTAATTCCGGCTACTCGGAAGGCTGGGGCGGAAGGGTCACCGGAGCCCAGCAGGTCGAGGCTGCGGTGGCCGGGAGCGGCCACTGCACTCCAGTCTGGGCGACAGAGTGAGACTCCAACTCAAAAAATATATATATAAGCCGGGCTCGGTGGCTCAGCCTGTAATCCCGCGCCTTTGGGAGGCTGAGGTGAGTGGATTGCCTAAGCCTGCAGGTTCAAGACCCGCCTGGGCAACTTGGCGAGACCTCATCTCTACAATAATTCAAAAAATTAGCCGGGCATGGTAGCGCGTGCCTGTAGTTCCAGCTACTTGGAAGGCTGAGTCGGAAGGATCACTGGAGCCCAACAGGTCGAGGCTGCGGTGGCCGGGAGGGGCCACTGCACTCCAGTCTGGGCGACAAAGTGAGACTCCAACTCAAAAAAAAAAAAATTTATATATATATATATATATATATATAACCAGAATACCAGTATCATAGCTTTAAAAACTGACAATAAACATCACCAAATAGTCAGTTCCAATATCTGATTGTCTCGTTTAAAAATTGAGGGTTTTTTGTTTTGTTTTTGGTTCTGAGACAGGTTCTTTCTCTGCCACCCAGGCTGGAATGCAGTGGCACAATCCCAGCTCACTGCAGCCTCAACCTCTAGGGCTCAAGCAATCCTCCCACCTCAACCTGCCTATTAGCTGGGGGACTATAGGCGCACGCCACTGTGCCTTGCTACTTTTTTTTGTTGCATTGGAGTCTCACTCTGTCACTCAGGCTGGAATGCAGTGGCATGCTGCTCATGGCCACTGCAGCCTCGACCTGCTGGGCTCAGGTGGTCCTTCTACTTCAGCTTTCCAAGAAGCTGGAACTATAGGCATACACCACTGTGCCTGGCTAATTTTTTGATTTATTGTAGAGACGAGGTCTCGCCAACTTGCCCAAGCTGGTCTCGAGTCTGTGGGCTCAGCCTCCAGGAGTGCTGGGATTACAGGCTTGAGCCACCGTGTCCAGCCTGGCTAATTTTTTTTTATTTTTTATTTTTGTAGAGACCAGGTCTCACTATGTTGCTCAGGCTAGTCTCCAACTCCTGGGCTCAAGTAATTCTCCGGCCTTCCAAAGTGCTAGAAGTACAAACATGAGTTATTTCCCCTGGCCTAAAAACTGTTTATAATACAGTTATTGAGTCTAGTCTATATCAGCTCCCTACATTGTAATTGACTGATAAATGTCACGAGCCTTTTTCTATCTCCTCTTCTGTCCCTTTTTCCTTGCACTCTGTGTGTAGGAGAACCAGTTGTTTGTCCTGGAGGGTGTCTCCCAGTCTGAATTTTGCTGAGTAGTTCCAGATGATGTCCTTTACTGTTTTCTCTTATCTTTCCTGTCTTTCTGGTAAATTAATAGTTCTGGGTCTATGTTGTTATTTTGTTTGTTTTCCTGTTCTGGTGTGTTAGAGCATTTTGCTGCTGGAGTAGGTACATCTGGAGGTCTGGTCATCTCTCTTTGTGATATTAGCAGCTGTTGATAACTGCCTAGCCCCACTGCTTTATTAAGGTTTTAAGAAGTTTTTTGTTTGTTTGTTTGTTTGTTTTGAGTCAGTCGCACTCTGTCACCCAGGCCGGAGTGCAGTGGCACAGCCACCACAACCTTGACATGCTGGGCTCAGGTGATCCTTCCACCTCAGCCTTTTAGGTAACTGGGACTACAGGTGTATACCACCATGCTCGGCTAATTTTTTTATTTATTTTGTAGAGACAAGGTCTCGCCAAGTTGCCCAAGTTGGTCTCAAAGCCCTGGGCTCAGGCAATCCCTCTTGACTCAATCTCCCAAAGTGTTGGATTACTGGCTTGAGGCACCATGCTTGGCAGGTTGTATGCCTTTTAAGGTGCCCAAAAATTATAGTTAGCCCTGGAATTATAAATGAAAACAATGACACTTTGACCAACACAGACAGTAACCAGTTTTAGAAAATGAAAATGTATTATTTTCAGTACATTTACCTTGTATAAAGCTTGATGAAGAAAGCTTCAATGCAGTAGTTTTTACTACAAGGAATTGGATAAATTGAGAAATCCTGGTTTTAAGCATTGATATAATTAATAATGACACATTATTCCTTAGTTGGCATTTGGTAGTTTAAGTGTGTCCTAGCTTTATTTTAAACCTCTATGTTGGCTGAATACTGACATTCTGTCAGTCTCAGGCGGCTGTATGGAGATGCTAAGATGGCTGGTGATCGACAGGTTGTAAAAGGGGCCTCCCACTTCCCTAGGCAGCAGAGCTTTTTCCACTTTCCCGAGGACCCTGACGTGGAGGGCTGTGGGGCTACCTACTGAGGACGACCCAGTGCTCTGTGGCTTCCACCACCACAGCTGGCCCATGTGGGTGCCACTACCACCCTTTCTGCCTCAGCTCCTGCCCTCAGCCATGTGGGCTTCAGCCTCCTCCATGGGAGGTGCTGCCAGCGATCCTGTCCCCTAACTCCGGGCAGAAGTGCACATCCCATAGCCCACTGCTTGCCCAACGCCCATCACACTCAGACAGTCTCCACTGCCTTGGTCCCCTACTTCTATCTCACAAGCTAGAAGGCTTTCAGTCTTTCATTTTAGCAGCCTTAGGGTTTTGGTTTCAGCTGGGTACAGTGGCTCACGCCTACAATCCCAGCACTTAGGAGGCCGTGGTAAGAGTACTGTCTGAGCCCAGGAGTTTGAGACCAGTCTACGCAACAGGGTGAGACCTCATCTCTATAATTAATTAGGAAATTAGCCAGGCATGGTGGTGCATACCTGTAGTCCTAGCTATTTGGAAGACTGAGGCAGAAGGATCTCCTGAGCCCAGCAGATTGAGCCTGTGGTAGCAGTTAGCATGCAGACTCTGACTCAAAAATAATAAGAATAATTTTGTTTCATATAATAACATTTAAAAGCCTCAAACGTGTAATGAAAATACCCTTCTTGTGTGAATTCTAGTGATTTCAGTTGTCATTGATTCTCCATGTGTTAGAATAATGAATTAGCGCTTAATGATAAACTATAAAAAGGCATATTTAGCACTTCAAACAGGTATGGAGTTGATGCTAAAGTGAGGCCATATTCATAACTCATGGCAGCTAATATTCCGATGGTAGCAAACTACTGTGGCCAACCAGACTTCTTTTGTAAACACAATCAAGTGGAAAGTGAAGGTGTGTCATGTGGGAGATTTTTGTGAATGAGATGAGACTGTCCTGTTTGCATTCATCCACCTAGCATTCACTGGCCAGCTTACTGTGGTCCAGAGTCTGTGCCGGGCCCTTGGGACATGGGTAGGAGGAAGATCAATCCAGGAGTAGAGTCCAGTGAAAGACATATGGGACTGCAAAACACAGTGTCCATGGGGTGAAGAGGATGACAAAGGAGGAGAAGTCTCAGAGGATGAAAGTATCATCTTGGAGGAAAGCATCAGAGCCATGCCCTGAAGGATGCACTTCTGGAAAACCTAAGGCCTGAGAGCTGTGGTGTCTGGGTGCAGCTCAGGGTCAGGGCTGGGGCAGGAGCTGGAGAAGTGGCCGCAGGAGTCTGGGCTGTTTGGTCCTAGCTCCACCCGCCCCGGGCAGACCTGCAGGCAGCTTTGAGGCTGTGCAGTCATCTAGTATGAGATGGTGGCTGTCTCCAACCCATGGAGATGGAAGGGGTGACAGGAGTTACTACAGAGGCAAAAAATGGCAGCTCCTGTGACTGACTGATGTAGCTATGTGGGACAATCGCTGTTCTGCCTTCTTGACTCTGAGAGCAGTTCTCCTTTATTTGGCTGCTTTACTCAGTCTTACATACTTTGGAATCATTTTTCAATAATTTCCATAATTTTGAGCTCTAGATCCTTAATATGCCAATATTAAAAAGTAAAACATTCTGGCCGGGTGTGGTGGCTCACGCCTGTAATCCCAGCACTTTAGGAGGCTGAGGCACGAGGACTGCCTGAGCCCAGGGGTTTGAGACCAGCCTGGGCAACTTGGCAAGACCTCGTCTCTACAATAAATCCAAAAAAATTAGCCAGGCATGGTGGCACACACCTGTAGTTCCAGCTACTTGGAAGGCTGCGGCAGAAGGAGCACCTGAGCCCAGCAGGTCAAGGCTGCGGTGGCTGTGAGCATGCCACTGCACTCCAGCCTGGGTGACAGAGTGAGACTCCAACTCAAAAAAAGAAAAGAAAGAAAAACATTCTTCGCAGAAATTAAGTTATACATTTAAGTACTAGAAAAAATGGAATTGTTTTGAGATTCTGAATAAAGAAATAACCAAGGTCCTATAGATACAACTATATACATTAAAGAGGAAATTTGTTGAGGTTTTCTTTTTGAGTCGGAATCTCACTGTCACCCAGGCTGAAGTGCAGTGGCACGCTCACGGCCACTACAGCCTCGACCTGCAGGTGATCCTTCCACCTCAGCCTTCCAAGTAGCTGGAACCACAGGCACATGCCACCATGCCCAGCTAATTTTTTTATTTATTGTAGAGGCAAGGTCTCGCCATGTTGCTCAGGCTGGTCTCAAACCCTGAGCTCAGGCAATTCTCTCGCTTCCTGTTCAGGTTTTTTAAAGCACTTGCCGTTTAAGAAACCTCCTTACTTTGATTTAAATAGATTAACATGGGGGAAAAAAGTTGTCCTTCATTGGGAGTATTTATATGTGTTATGATTTTACTATATTAAGCGTGGAAAGAAATGGCTTTCTGGTGAAAATGTTGCCTAAGGCTCTAATACAAAATAATCAAATTGATAAATTGTTTCACTCTTAAGACAAAAATAAGGATGAGCTCTTGAATTCACATCATTTATTAGGCAATCCCATGCCACTTTAAGTAAACACGTGTAAGTTTTTTGTTTTCTTTTTTTTTTTTTGAGTTGGAGTCTCACTCTGTCGCCCAGACTGGAGTGCAGTGGCCGCTCCCGGCCACCGCAGCCTCGACCTGCTGGGCTCCGGCGATCCTTCCGCCTCAGCCTTCCAAGTAGCCAGAATTACAGGCATGCGCTACCATGCCCGGCTGATTTTTTGATTTATTGTAGAAATGAGGTCTCGCTGCCCAGGCGGGTCTCGAACCCACGGGCTCAGGCAATCCACTCACCTCAGACTCCTAAAGGCGCGGGATTACAGGCTGAGCCACCGAGCCCGGCAACATGTGTAAGTTTTAACATGCAGTCAGCCCTCTGTATCTATAGGTTCCACATCTGTGAATGTAACCAACCACAGATGGAAAAGACAGAAGTACAGAAGGCTAATGATACAGTTTAGCAACTATTCACATGGCACTTACATTGTGTTGGGCCATCAGGAAGAGCCTAAAGATCACTAGAGTACACAGAGGATGTGCGTAGATTACAGCAAATACTAAGCCATTTTATATCAGACATGAGCATTCCAGGATTTTGTATCCTCCAGGGGTCCTGGATCCAATCTCCTGAGGATTTGCATTTTCACCCAAATGTTGCCATCTTCTGGATGCATTAAACATGCTGACATAAGGCTTCCTTTTTAAATTCACCTGGCAGTCACAGCTATAGGTTTTAGTTCAAGAGCCAAGTTCAGGTCAGGGTCCCTTGTAAAAACTAAATATGTAATAATTACTCCCTTATTTA
Organism: Cephalopachus bancanus; assembly: GCA_027257055.1. Taxonomy (NCBI): domain Eukaryota; kingdom Metazoa; phylum Chordata; class Mammalia; order Primates; family Tarsiidae; genus Cephalopachus; species Cephalopachus bancanus. The sequence continues at coordinate 4,487,342 of JAPVLO010000067.1, forward strand.
ACACAGTTTTAAAATAACACTTTTTCTGCTTATAAAAATAACCTGGGAACTTTTTTTGGTAGAAATTTTGGAAAACAGAAAAGTATTTTTAAAAGAATTTTGAGCCGGGCTCGGTGGCTCAACCTGTAATCCCGCGCTTTGGGAGGCTGAGGTGAGTGGATTGCCTGAGCCCACAGGTTCGAGACCCGCCTGGGCAACTTGGCGAGACCTCATCTCTACAATAAATCAAAAAATCAAGCTGGGCATAGTAGCGCGCGCCTGTAGTTCCAGCTACTTGGAAGGCTGAGGCGGAAGGATCGCTGGAGCCCAGCAGGTCAAGGCTGCGGTGGCCGGGAGCGGCCACTGCACTCCAGTCTGGGTAATAGAGTGAGACTCCAACTCAAAAAAAAAAAGAATTTTGGTTAAAAATGTACCTCCAGGATAACTACTGTTAACATTTCATTATCTTTCCTTTGAGATATGAAAGCCTGCCTTTAGATATATAGATGGATATTTTAACCTCCCACCTCATCCTACCCTACAGTGTGGAAGCATCACGTTTTCTCAGGACACGTTAAATACATTCATATGAGCTAGGCAAGCCCCTGCTTACTGCTGCCGTCCATCGAGGGGTTGGTGCCGGTGACGGGGTGAGGCTCCAATCAGTAGTGCCCTCACACCCTTTCTGAGCATGGCCTGTACTCAGTCATCTGGAGAGGTCGATGGATTTAGGGCCATTGGGAGATGGAGGAAAGGGGCAGCACAGCAAAATGACAGCATCTCTAAGGCCAACTGAAAAATTCAGCTCTGAAATCTCAAAGAGCAGCCATCAGTGCCTCCACAAGTGCACACTCTTTCCTGGTAAGACACACACTGTGGCTATCTGTGTGCTGTTGAAGATCCCATGCAAACTGCAAGTGGGACACAGCTCTGTCCCCAACATCATCCTCTGCTGACACTGTTCCTTCTGTTGGGCTCCTACATTTCATGAGTTCTAGGAACACAGCCGGGGTACGTAGGCAGGTGTGTAGGAGAATCAGGCTACTCCAGGGAGGGTAACTCAGGAGCAAGTAAACTGCCGTTTTACAGGGCACCTGGCCGTGGCAGCCTCTTGCCATAGCAGCAAGATGCCTGTCTTTCGGAGCCGGAGAACAAGAAGTGCTTTCATCAGTGAAATTGGGAAATTCATGGATAGACAGATTTTCCAGAACCGCCCTACCTAGACCAACAGCCACTGAGCACATGGGAAAGTGGACGCTTGAAGAGCAGAAAGTACAATGAAGAAATCATAGTTTTAATTTTAATTGCTTTTCATTTAAATAGGCACATACGGCTGGCAGCTACCATATAGGTTAGTCAAGTATAGATCACATAAACAGAACAGTGTCACATTAGACACCTGATCCATAATGTGATGGTTAGAGGGAACTCTGGCACCCTCAAGGGCTGGAGACACAGTCCTGGGATGTGTATATCAGAGTTCTTACACCCAACTGAATTAATTTCTCCTTCCTTAACTAAAACGTTTAATCCAGCTGGTGGTGTTAGGGAAAATGTTATTTCTCAGACCAAATGCTGGGATCCATGAGAGCTGGCAAAGCATTGTAACTTTTTTTTTTTTTTTTTTTGAGTTGGAGTCTCACTCTGTCACCCAGACTGGAGTGCAGTGGCCGCTCCCGGCCACCGCAGCCTCGACCTGCTGGGCTCCGGCGATCCTTCCGCCTCAGCCTTCCGATAGCTGGAACTACAGGTGCGCGCTACCACACCTGGCTAGTTTTTGATTTATTGTAGAGATGAGGTCTCACCAAGTTGCCCAGGCGGGTCTCGAGCCTGCGGGCTAAGGCAATCCACTCACCTCAGCCTCCCAAAGATTTGTATATGTAGAATTCTATGCAGTGTCTATCAGTTACATGTAGTTTTTCTTTTTTTTTTTTTTGAGTTGGAGTCTCACTCTGTCACCCAGACTGGAGTGCAGTGGCTGCTCCTGGCCACTGCAGCCTCCACCTGCTGGGCTCCGGCGATCCTACCGCCTCAGCCTTCCAAGTAGCCGGAATTACAGGCATGCGCTACCATGCCCGGCTGATTTTTTGATTTATTGTAGAAAGGAGGTCTCGCTGCCCAGGCGGGTCTCGAACCCACGGGCTCAGGCAATCCACTCACCTCAGCCTCCCAAAGGCGCGGGATTATAGGCTGAGCCACTGAGCCCGGCTACATGTAGTTTTTCTAAACGCTGCAACACTGAGGCTCGGGTGTGCTGGGAGCCATCCTTCATAGCACAGAATTCCCTGAGCCCACTTACCTGGAGTCTCCAGGGCTGTCCCGTGACAGGAAGAACTTTTACCCAGGTGGCCCAGGGGGCTTGCCACAGGTCATATGTCTCTACCTTAGCTGCAACCGAGGAAGTCTGGTTCCTTCCTAACCTTGGAAGTAAACCCTCATTTCAAATTGCATGTTTGCCATGACCCTGAGCCCCACAAACATCTTTGTTTACGTCACAACGTGGGCTCCTTGGCTTCCAAAAAGATCCCAGTGATTCATAGCAGTTGTCTTTTCCCTGTTTAGGCCTCAGGTCCCCATTAATAGAATAAAAGGGTTGGGCTAGAGCAGAGGGTGAACTGGGAGACAAGCTGGCCCACAGACAAGAACTGGAATGAGGTGTTACAGGGAAGACAGGGATCAGGTAGGGCTCAGGTAGGGCTGCTTCTGTTATTAGTAACTGACCTCCAGCTGGACATTCTCTTCCACCCAGCAGTCCAGGGAGGCCAGGCCTCAAGGCCACCCAGGGCATCTCATCGCTCCACCCTGCCTTCTGCAGTGAGTGCCCCTAGGTGGCGTTCTCAGAGGACCCCATGTCACCCTAACTGGACCGTGGGGTCCCTTGCTCATGAGTGCCTGCAGCCTGGGAACATACTGTGCTTGGTGATCTGAGCTAACCCTTTTTCCTGGACCAAGTCGTCCCCCCAGGGTACCTGTCTGTGCAGTAGACACCCATAAGAATCTGTACGGGAAGGGGGAGAGGATGGGACACCTGGTAAAAGGAGGTCAGCAAATGTCCACCCAAAGTATTTGAGATTTGGGGGTTCTCGGGGGGGGGGACTCACAAAGAATGTACCCTTCCCCCCACCTCTGTTCCTGCTTGGCCATAGTCAGGGACTTACTTGGTAGTTGTCTGCCATCACTCCTGTCATAGGCAGCCCATTCCACTCTCGTGGTGGCCTGCCTGGCCTCTTGGGCGCTTGCTTGGTGGCCTTGAGATGATCTCCTGTCTTACTAGGTACAGAGAAGAATGTGCACAGGCGGTGCCTGGTGGGCCTTGGGTACCCAGGGCAGTGCAGGCCTCTGGCCTGGAGACGAGGGAGGGAGTGGGGAGGAGGCCAGGTCTGGCGACATTGGTCAGTTGTGGCCACGGCAGTGGGCTAAGCGGGAGATCCGTGGCTGAGACAGGCAGGGACACTAAGAGAATGTCACAGAGGTCCTTTGAGGTCACTGGATAAAACTGCCACAAGTGCAGGGTCACAGCACGTGCTGGCCTAGAGTCAGAGGGCGTGGGAGAGGGATGCTGCCCCTGTGTGGGGAAGGAGCACTGAGGTCTCAGATCCCCGAGGAACAAGCAGGGGTGAAAGGGAAATCTGTCCGAGCAGGGCCTGCACTTCTTTTAAGTAAGCATTTTATAAAGAATGTCACATACAGAAAAGTGCATGAATTTTCACAAAGCGACTCCAAATTACCAGCAGCAGATCAAGAAACAAAATGTTCCCAGCCCCCAAGGTTCCCCATACAGCCCACCCCAGTGACCAACCCCTCCCTAAGGTTCAACTCCAGGTCCCTGGCACTGAGACAGCTGTCTGAGATGGCCCAGTGGACAGGTATTGCTGTAGTGTCCTGCTGTGTGGACAGGAGCTGTTTCTCATTCTCCTGCTGACAGGTGTTTGGGTGTTTACAGTTTGGGCCATCATGGCTCAAAAGCGCTCTGGTGGCATCTTGGTGCCACAGGTGTGTGCCCTGCCTTTTCATACAGAGAGCAGAATGGCCGGGCCCCTGGCCTGCACAGGGACTCAAGGTTTACCACCTGAGTAGCTGCAGGCTGTCGCTTTCCCCTCGGCAGGAGTTGGTGGCAGAAAAAGGTTGCTTTTCCCTGTGCTTTTCATTTTAAAATCCCGTCAGGGCCCAGGAGCTCTGAACAGGCTCCAGGTTTGCTTGTGGCCAGGACGCCCAGGTAGAGGACATCACTGGCTTTCAGTTCAAGATGTACTTTCTATCAACTTTAGGCTACATGTGGGAAGCAGTTAGTGTTTCAAGGCAGAGAAAGTTAGTTTCCAGAGAATGGGAGGCAGAGTGCTGAGGGGCGTTTGCCGTGGTGTGAAGTGCCCTCAGGCCCCGCTGTCCCTCCGCCTGACCCTGGGCCACAGGAGGGCTTTCCACTTCAGGCTGTGGCTGCTGGCTTTCTGTTCTAGGCAGTCCACTACTAATGGCTAACTCCCTGAACACATGCAACAAGCATCCTGGCATATTTTTAAATAAATCAAAAATTAGCCTGTAATCACACATGATGAAAGTGACACCAGAAAGGACTGATTCTGAGGCCTGCTGAGGAAGCTCAGCATGCCTGTGGAAGAAACCACTTATGCGGCACTTTAAAGCCCTGCAGGATATGCTAAGTGGGGCAATGACTTTGTGCTTCAGTGATGAAAAGTAGATGCTGAATCGCCCTGCGCTGCCCTGAGACTGTGCTGCCCAGGGGATCTGGGGAGGGTGGGACAGATTTGAGGTCACAGCTCCGGGGCCCCCAGCCCATAGTCTGTACACCCCCAAGATGCAGTAGGGGCCATCCTGCAGGAGTCTAGTAACGGCCTGCACCCTCAGGCTGGCACAGGGAATACGAGGAGCTCATCTAAGCAAGCATTCAGAAGTCTGCATGTACCCCTAACTATCAGAAGTCTGCATGTGCCCCTAACTACCAGGAGCCCTGGGAGGCTTTCTGGCATGTCAGGACACTGTGGTGTGGCGGGCAGGTTGGTCAGACGGTGTTACACTGCCCTCTCCTGGGCAGCCACCTGACTCAGGTCCACGTGCTCTGGCTGTGATTTCTTAGAACAGCAGGAATGACTGTAAATCCTGCAAGCCTTTTGGAACAAAGGAAAGGAGGGACACACATCTGGCGCCTGACCAGCACTGAGTGGCAGCGTGCTGGAAGGAGGTGGTCCCGTGAGCTCTGTGGACCACCTTCCGTGCATGCCTGGGAGCTGGAGGCCCAGGCAGGGCAGCTGAGGGCTAGGGTGGTTCCTGAATGCAGATGTCATTTCCACTTTGGTTCCATGTTCTTTTCCTCGCTTTTTGAGCTTCCTGAAAGAACCCCGGTTCTAGCAGCCAGCACCAATCCCCCAAACCAGCAAGATTTTACTTACCGTTTTTTCTTGTCCATCATTCGGAAGTCAGCTCCCAAAAAGCAAACCAGTCACCACCACTGTGCACTTGAAGGTCAAGTGAGAGATTCCATTTGGTGTACATGTTCTCTTCTGTAACATAGCGCAGCTGCTCAGATTTTGTGAAATCTGAGTTACCATGTTTAGGAGACAGGTTTATTTATGCATGAGCTCTTGACATCACGTGCTGACCACAGGTGGTGGCATGCTCCGTTCCAGGTTCTGACACTTGGGAAGGACCCTCACTGCCTTCTAGAAGGTTTTCTGTTCGTGCCCTTATTCTTTCAAGTAAATTTGGGAAGTCTCAAATGAATCAAGGTGCTAGGGCACTTTTAAACATGCATGGCTTAAAACCGTCCTCTTTGTCTTTCTCAGAGTGATGCCAATGGGACTGCAAAGCCGCCTTTCCTCAGGTAGGTGCCACTTCCTAAATGAAGCTCTTCAGCACATGGTGTTGCTTTTCCCTGTTGAATGAGTGACCTGTAGCATCCCCGGAAGGGCCTTTTGTGTCCAGCTCAGGAGGCCCATCCTGAGAAAAGCCTTGGGCCTGCAGCTACCTACTCCCATCACTGCCCACTTTTAGCCTGTCCTGGGCATTAGGGCCTGAAGGGTCAGCCCATCCCAGAGCGGCCCTCATATGACTCCCATATAGGACTGAAGCAGAGTGGGTTCGTGTGTCCAAAACGTTTAAATTTTGGATTGTTCTGTAGTAGGTGGCATGGAGGGAATCCCCGCCGAGCAAAATGTTCACATTCAGCAAACGTGGTTGGATCTGAACACAGTGGGGAGGTGTTGTCTCAGAGCAAGAACAGTGGTTATCAGCGCTTTTAAAATCAAATTTCTGTCTTGGAGCAGCATTTCTGCAGAGATTTTTTTTTTTTTTTCCCTACAGCGGAGAAAACCCTTTTGCTACTGTGAAACTCCGACCGACAGTGACAAATGATCGATCAGCACCAATCATTCGATGAGAAGACAGCCAAGAATTCTCCGGGTTCCTCTCACACTGAGTTCTCACTTGCACAATGACAGGTTACACCGTTTGATATGTGCTGTGACTGCTGTACGGCTTCACCAGAAGGTGCCTGATTTTAAATGTATCCTGCTCCAGCAAATCAACGCATTTTCTCAATTTAACATAGTTGGGTTTACACATTTCTGTCTTCAAGATAAATAAATAATAGTTTAGTGAGCGACTCATTTAAAATATGTTCTTCCTATTCGGTCCAAAAAAACAGTAAATTTGGTTCCAGCCTTTACCTTTTATTCTATGAATTTTTTTCTGAATAAAAGCCAGGGATAGTCTGTGCTTTTGTGACTGGCTTTCTGCACCTGAATGCAAATGAGACTGCAGTTTTATTTTATAAAGCATGTGTCTTAAGTAGCGTTATGTTATCTAAAGAAAATACTGTATATGTTGCATCTCAGCATGCAAACCATAATTTTAAGCAATATAAATTATGAAAATATAAAAAAGTAATAATTTTAACTTAAAATTTTTCAACTTTTGTTTAATCAAATGTAACCCTACCTGAGGTGAAGAGCCCCATCCCTGCTCCGATTTCGACAGAGCTATAGAGTGCTGAGACATTTTGCTTACCCTTATCACAGCCATGTTTAGCACTTTTAAAATAACCTCTAAGAGCTACTGAACTTGGTAGTCGGGAGTCACTGACCGAACTTGCTGCAGCCCATCCAGGACAGAGGCCAGGTACATCGGAAACAGGCACCTGAGGGCCTTGTGTTGAGGCCCCAGGTGCTTTCACCAAGCTAGTTGACCAAAGCTGCATCCATTACTAATTTACCTGGAACCTTCTTGGGGTCCCAGTTTCTCTGTGTTTGAATCAGGTACTGAGCCACAAAAGGTTGCATCTAAAGCCAGTGTGCCGCCTGTTGGTTGGAGGGGGTGGGTCTTTCGGCCTAGCAGCCATCACTCTCTCAGGTCTGGGCCTTCAGCCCTGACATCAGGCATCTGCACTGGCAACCCTGAGCCTGTGGCTGGAATTTCTCTGGCTGCCTGTAATTTGGACCTATCTTGGCACAGAAGGTCATGGTGAAAATTCACAGCCAGGCCATTCACTGTGTCGGGGGTACTGGAGCTGTTGTTTATCATGGCTCCTTTGGTCTCTCCAGAAATACACCATTTTCCTGTAAGCTTGAAATTGGTCCAGGTCAAATGCAGGCAGACCACTGCACGTGGGTGACACTTCAAACTCCTCCTTGCTGTGTCAAGCAATGTCACGCCTGCCTCTTCTGGGAGGACAAACCAGGCATTCCCCATGAAGGTTGCTGGAGCAGGACTATGTTAACACCCTCCACACCACCACTAGGCCTGGTCCCATAGAAGGTGCTGCAGCCAGGAAAGAACGCTCATTCGGCTGGAGCTCCGGCCCACTGCGCCTCCCACTTCAGTGGAGTCACAGCAGGGCTACAGAAGTCCATCCTTGGAGCAGTCAGGAGGGAACAAAGTGTGGGTTTTAAAAGTGTGTTACGAGGGCACCCTGGCCATTAGTGCTCAGTGTGGCATTGTTCCAGGGTGGAATAGGACCTAGGATCCACAGATGTAATCCGCAGGCCCCCTTTGCTCACCCAACCCCAGGTTCCACCTCACAGACCGGAACGGCCAGGCTCACTACCTGCTCACACAGGAGGGGAAGACTGGCCTTGTCCTTGGCGCCGAGGTGCATGCTCTGTAAATGCCAAGGTATTGTATTTAATTGTAATAATAAAGGAGAACTGGAAAGCAAGCATATTGCCTTGAGCTGTGCATTTGGAATAACGCGAGATGACTGTGACTGGGTGTTGAAGTTGGCTGTGGGGACGTTCCTCCAGTCTTCACTGTGTGCTGGAATCTTCCATAACAGAACCTTACTGAAGTGGCTGTGTGCAAACACCCAATAAGCAGAACCAGGTCAACAATGGTATGAATCTCATTTATTGAAAACATTATTTCTCACCTTTCTCAAATCGAAGACTGCAAGAAAATAAAAGCAGTGCTTTATTGAGTTGTCACTGACCATGGGGGCAGCAGTGCCACCTCTCCTTCCCACCTCGCTTTACAAAACAGTCCTGAAGCGTAATCAAATAAAACTATTGTACACGACATTTACATTAGAAAAGAGCTGGATGTAGGAAAGCCAGGCGTGTTGTTCCCTTTAGGCAAAGGTTGCTCCACAGTTGGGGCATCTTCGCTTCCTCAAGGCGAAACAGCAGATGAACCCGAAGGGAAAAAAGATGATGGCCAAGAAGATGCCCAGGAAGGTGAAGCAGTCCTCCAGCACCCCGACTCTGGGAAGAGAGAGGAGGGCTGGGAAGTCCCTTGCACACAAGAACCACCAGTGGCTCACAAATGACACAGGGACACCTGGTGAGCGACAGTGGCTGAAGAGACAGTCCCACTTTCCCAGCCTAGAGAGCCCCAAGAAAGTCCTGCGGGTGCCCATTCATGGAGGGGATGGCCAATCGCTGCTATGTAATCGCTGCATATAAAATTCAAAGGAAAAGGGAAAAAGAAAAGTTGAAAACGTCTTCTTCAGCTAACAAAAGCAAGCTCATCCAGCTGCCACAAGCTGCCACATGTTTGCTCTTACGAAAGGAAGGAGCACTGAGCAGCAAATGCCAGGATTCTATTAAAAGTCTTGAATCTCTTGTAACAAGACCCCAGGCCAGGCGTGGTGGCTCAAGCCTGTAACCCCAGCACTTTGGGAGGCCGAGGCAAGAGGACAACCCGAATCCAGGGGTTCGAGACTAGCCCAGGCAACTTGGCGAGGCCTCATCTCTACAATAAGTCAAAAAATTAGCCAGGCGTGGTGGCGCGTGCCTGTAGTTCCAGCTACTCAGAAGGCTGAGGTGGATGGCCTCAGCCCAAAAGGTTGAGACTGCAATAGCTGTGAGCATGCCACTGCACTTCAGCTTGCGCAAAAGAGTGAGACTCCAACTCAAAAAAAGATGCCCCAAGACCAATTTTAGAGTTAATGTTTTCAGGGTTGCAAAATTTTAAACTTTTTTCTATCCCCTAGAGAAAAACTGCCCCCAAAAAGGTGCATTTCCCTAGGCACCTTTTATCCCTGGATAAGCTCTACAGAAAAGGGGGTTTCTCAGTCGGATGAGCCTGGGGAAACTGTTTTCTCCCTGCTCCTGGAGAGCCCTACATACATTCATGAAGTGCTCTGAGGCCCCTATACTGTAAGGTCTGGGGTTCTGCTCGTTTTCCGTTGTTTCTTTGGTAGTGGGGGTAGTGGCGGTAAAGGACTGGCGTCTCGAAGCCCACTTAATCTTGAGAAACGTAGTCTCGAGGTGTCATCACCAAAAAGTTAAGTTTACCTTTAACATGTGTAACACAGAATACTCCTGGGGGACATCACCCAAATCCTGTACCAGCAAGTACAGGTTCAGTGACCCGAAGTCACCAAGAGACTCGGTCATTTTCAGAGGTCCCAAAAGTGGGAAGCCAGAAGCCATGAGCTCAGTTCAGTAACTGAGGCTACTTCTGTAAGGTCCTGGGCACAGCTGAACTTATCAGAGCCATACTAGCCAGTTCAGCCCAAGTGAGAATGCTTCACCCCCACCAGACAGACTCCAAGGAGCTCTTCCTCCGGCCTCAGGGGTGCCCAGCCCCCTCACCCTCACCCAACCAGTACTGACTGACGCAAGAAAGAAGGGAGGAGGAAGCATGTCCGGGGGCGACAGGTGAGCTGCTCCTGAAGGAGCAGGGGCTCAAGGAGCCGACGAGCAAAGAGCAGGCACTGGACACAACCTACAGGCGAGGACGGGCGCGGACCCTGGACCTGCTGTGCATAGGGAGCGTGAACTCCCTGTGTGCTGCCAAGGGAAGGAACGTCACAATGGCCACCAGAGGACGCCCGTCTTCAATGCTGCCGGCCGTCCTCAATGCCCGCCGGGGCTCAGCCACAGCTTGCCAAAGCTGCAGCCGTGGGGACCCCATCCCGGGAGGACTGCTGCTGCCCACCCCCACTGGTCAAGGCGGCAGGAAGCCCAGAGCCGCTGGCCCTCCTTCCCAGAAGTGGGACTAGTACCTGCTCCTCGCCGTTCTGGGAATCACGGAAAAATGAGCTAGGAGATTCTGAAGTCTGGCTTTCTACTTAAAGTCTAACCTAAGGCCCGCCTGGCTCCCTCCAGCCGGCTCAGCTGTGTTTCCCAAGGACGTCCCGAGACGCTTGTCCCAGACAAGCCCTGCAGAAAAGAAGGGGGGCACTCTCTGGTCGGACAGTGTGGGGAAACTTCTCCCCTTCCCTGCAGAGTCCCTACATACATTAGTTCGGGAAAGGCTCTAAGAGGGCCTGCCAGACTATCTCTGTATGAGCTGATGGGCTGGACCATGACACACCAGGAGGTCCTGCTCAAGGGGAGGCTTACGAGGGGCCCAAGTCTGTGTCAGCAACATTGCCGTTTCTCGTGTGGACTTTTACAAAACTGCCCCTACCGAAGCACTGAGGTCGCCAGGCCGCCACACTTGCTCAGCCCTGCCTACGGTGCCCCTGCCAGTCCAGACCAGGCAGGATGCCTCCACCCAGCCGTGCCAAGCACACAACACACCATGCCCAGGGGTCAGGAAGCAGAGGTTCCAGCTGCAAAAGTCCCTGAGGCCACACCGCCCAAGTGGGCGTGGGGAGTCTCAGAAAGGCCAGGCCACCAGCCACGTCCCTGTGGCCACGACAGATGGCCACAACAGGCTGTCCTGGGCTGAGAACCTCCCGAGCAGCTGGAGGGAGTCCAGTGGCCCTAGACCACTCAAGGGAGTCTATGGACTTCAGGCTTCACCTCCTGGCCTCTGCACGATATTCTGCCAACAGCTGAAATCCCAAGAAACACACTGGTTTGCATGTTCTGGTTAGAAAATGTCCCATGAAAAAGCGGAGGGCGAGACTGAACCAGCTGAGAAACCTGCCAAGGAAGAAGCCTACCCTCTGATGAGTCCCCAGAGCTCCTTGCTCAGCTCCAGATGGCCCAGCACAGCGACCAACCGAGTGCCCGCCAAGGCTGCTGTCTTGGGATCAGAGCTGCTGAGGTCAGGCTGGGAGCTGGGCCTGACTGCTCAAAGGCTGAGGAGGAGGCCGGGCCAGGTCAGGTGCCCTGGAGAGGTGCAGTGGACACTGTGGAGAAGCCCTGCAGTGGGGGCCAGGCGTGGTGGGGTCGCTGGTCTGGCCAGCTGAGCCTGTCCACATGTCCCATCTGCAGGATACGGCTGTTCTCTGGGGTCAAGCAGCCTCCTCCTGCCTCCTCCTGTTAACATCACGGAAGCATAGGAAGGGTGCTCACTCTCACTGGGTTCTCTGGGCATGCGGCCAGGGCACTCCCACCTGAGCACTATGATTTCCAGCAGAGCCAGCCTAGCCTAAAGATGAGGCCGAGGGCCTGGGGCCCACAGCTCAACTCACCCCGGTGCTGCTACGAGAACCCACAAAGCCAACAGCAAGCACCGGGCGGAATCAGCGGGGCTGGCCCTCAGCCCCCAGGACACTCACACCCTCATTCTTCAAACCCGTGGTGCTTCTGTCCAAACCCGAGCGTGGGACTGAGCGTCCTGTGGCACCCTCAGCTGAGCCCCTCGGTCACGAGGACTGGCTTTGACACCTTCCCCGGGAAACCTTTCCCTTCGCCCCCACAACTTTCACCCCACTTGGAGAGAGGGCCTGGGCCACCAGAGCTCTGGGAAGATGTTTCCCTTCAGTGGTGCCTGTGAGCTGGGAGGATCCACTCACCCCACAAGGCTCAGGCAACAAGAGGCTGTGACCCCAGACCCCTCCTCCCGTGAGAACACACACTTGAACCTGAGTATTTTAAACAGGCTTCAAAAGGCCCCAGGGAGGGAGAGAAGAGATCTGCCCCTCAGCTCTGGATTCAGAAAGCCTCAGGCTGCGCGTGGTTCAGCCCAAGGGCCACATGCTTGACCCCCAAGATTCCACAGTCCTTACCCACAATTCCAAAAGCCAAAAAGCTCCAAAAGCAGAACTTCCTGTCAGTTTGTAACAAACTCACGTGGCAGCAACATGTGACCTGAACTGATGTGTGGCTATTTATAGTCTTAATTTATCCTACTTAATGTGAATATTCATGTCTTGTTACAAAAATATTAATGCTTTAAATACAGTACTGCCCCAGACCTCAAAAGGAGTGTTGGCGTAATTTGGTTTTTTAAAGTCCACGATCTTCTGAACAGAGAATCAGTTTAGTCTTGAAGCCAATCTTGACTCTCGACAAAACCTCACAAGCTGCAAAACAGCCCTGTCCCAGGTGCCTGCTGAGGGGGGAACCCCAGCCTGGAGGAGCAGCCGCTGCCTCCCCACCAGCCCGTCCCAGCAGCCTCGCGTTCTCTTCCCCTCCAAACCCCGAAGAGTCTCGGCTCTACCAACTGGCTCCAAATCCAAACCCAGCGGTCCTTCTGTCCCTCTAGCATTGACTGGGAGTCCCTCCCCAATTCTCGCACCATAGGTCATGTGGGGGAGGGGTGGGGAGGGATCTTGGACACTGGCGAAATTAGGGAACTGACTAATTCTGAAACCGCTCCTTTAACTCCTGACTCTCGCCTTGTAGTGAAAGTGGCCACTGATCCTGGGGAGTCTGCCAGAGATGGGCCCTGGGATCTGGGCGGCCACAGGGCTCCCACCTCACCAGGGAAAGAGGCCGAGGGAGGAGCGCTCTGAGCTGCCTGAGGCCAGGGTCCCAGCCAGGAGGAAGGCCTCACGCGACCTCATGCCCTAAAGGACCTGGAGCCCAGGGTCATGTCCAAGGCCACACAGCTGGGAGCAGAGGAGCTGGGGTCTGAATGCAGAGGGGCTCCCCAGCCACAGGCACTGCTGCTCTGTGGTGGAGGACCCCACCCCACAAGCCCCAGCACTCCCTCAAAGACGGCCCCTCCAGGACAATCAGTGCCACAGGGGCTGGCCCCAGGGCACCGAGCAGCCCCTAAGCCCAGGGTGGCCTCAAGGCACAACCCAGTCCCAGAAGCAACCTGCAGACCACCCTCACCGCAAGGACGAGCCTCTCCAGGCAGAGGGAGGACAAATACTCTCTGAGGGCTGCGGCCTGAAGCCAGGCTCTGGGGAGGGACAAACAGCCCAAAGCAGCCCCACCAGCCTCTGGTGGTCTCTGAGTCTCCCCTGCAGAAGGCCCCACGTGGCGGAGGGGGAGCTGCTCACTTAGGGCAGGTTCACCGGGACCTCCACGCACAGCCCTCAACAGCCCTGACAGCCGGGACGGCCTGAGGCTTCTCCAGAAGAAAGGCCAGGCACGCACCAGGTGGTCCGCTCCCTCATCCCACCCAACCCCTGCAGGTGCTACCCGGCTTCAGCTGGGGGCTGAGCCTAGACCAGAAACTAGAGAGGCCACTGAGGCAGCACAGGACTGCCCAGGCTGTCTGGGTCCCCAGGTGTGGCCCTGCCCAGCAAGCAGCCTGGGGCCTGGAACGCGGCCCATCTGCCTGCTGCACCTCACCCCGGCCAGGACCGTGTCAGGACACGGAGAGCCCACAGGGCCAGGGACGTGGGCAGGGCCCATCCTGGCCAACTCACCTGCTGCCCCCACAAGGGGAGCTCTGGCTTCCAGGCCACAGGTGGCCCTCCACTCACCACTGTCCAGAGGCCTTAGACTGCTTCCTCTCCACAGACTCGACTGTCACCCCAGGCCCTGGGCAGCCCATCTCAGCCGCCCCCATGGCCTCCCCCAAGGGTACCAGCAGCCTCCCTAGTGACCACCATGCCACATCCCGGACCTCGGGATGACATCTCCCTTGACAGCTATTTCTTTAACTCTCTCTTGGCTTCCAAGACCCCTTACTTCCCCGGACTTCCTACCTCTCTGCTCATCCCCAAAACTAAGTACCTAATGGCGACCCAGCCAGTATTCGCGGGGAGCCCAGAGCAGGCCAGGCCCTGTGCTGCCTGAGGGCCTTCACTGCCCTCCCGGGGCCCAAGTGAGACCCCCAGTGCTGCCACCTCGTCCTGCAACTAGGACCCCCCACATCCTCTGGGGAGTGGTAACTGGCCTCACTGGGTAGGTTAGGACCCAGCTCCAGAGGCCGGAGCCCACGTGGACTTGCCGGCAAGCGCTGAGTCTGAAGGGTCTGGGGCAGGGCCGGGGTAACAAGAGGGGGCAGAACAGATCATGGCTTGCTCATCTGTCTGGCGAAAGAAATGAATTCTTGTAAATGGCTTAAAAGAGAAGACAAGGCAGGCTACTTGAGGGAAGGCTCAGCCAGGGCAGCAGAGTGACAAGGGACACAGGCCTCTCAGACAAGCCTCGCTCAGAGGGACTAAGGGACAGGACGTGTGACTTAGGCAAATTCCTGCCAAGCCACCGGGGAGGGAAGGGGACAGAGCCTGGCAGGCTGGACCTGGGGAGGGAGGAAGTGTGGTCACGTGAGCAGTATCCTGTCCCAGCCCTGAGACGACAGCGGCCACACTTGTGTGTATTCAGGGAACTATCTTTACTCTCCCCCAGAGAGGAGCAGCCCAGGGACCACACACCGCCCCCCAAGCCAGCAGCAGAGCTGCTCCCTCCCCGTCCACCCCTGGCCACCCTGGGGAAGCAATGCCCTGTCCCCTGCCCAGTCCCATGCTTGAAGGCAAAGACGGGCCTCAGAGCCAGGGCATCTCGAGCAGAGGGCAGGGACACGTGTGTGCTGGGAGGGCCCTGAAGAATCAGGGTGCTCTCTTCGAGGAACCCCCACAACCTCATCCAGAGAGGACCAGCCTCCTCCAACCCAGTCGCTGCCCAGAAGCAGAGAGGACAGTGATCCGAGTACAAAAGGGAAGAACAAGGGGCCCAACCCTTGGCCTCCATCTGGAGCCCCAAACCCTCCCCAGCAGAGCAGGGCCCAGCCTGACCCGTTCCAGGTTCTGCATGACTGGGAAGCACAGCCCCATTGGCAGAAAGCACAGACCTCGGGCCTCCAAAGGGACACGACTCCCATCCCAGGGAAAAGAAAGTATCGGGGGAAGTGTCCCCACCCAACAGCAACTGCATGGTGGCCCAGACACAGCCCTGGGATATCTGGGCCACACTGCCCTGCTGCTGGTCTCCCCCACCCCTGCCAAGTTCAGGGGTTTGAGCCAAGAAGTCTCAAGGACCCCTGCCAGTTAGCGCAAGGCCCAGGCAGGGAAACAAGCCCAGCTGCACCTGGCAGACCAGGCTCAGAACCCAGCTCCTCCCGCAGGCTGGGCCCTTACTGGGTGGGGAGGGACGGGCAGACAGTGAAATCCCAGGCAGACCCCTCTGTCCACTGAGCCCACCCCTGTGCCTGCAAACCCAAACAGCTCTGACCCCTCTGCCACGGCCTCTGGAGAGAACTGCGGCCAGCTCCCTGTCCTGCCCTCCCTCCACCTCACTCCAAAGGCCAATGTTTCCACTGGGCAACCACCCGCAAGCTGCGTTAAGCAGACGCCCCAGTATGGGCTTGTCACAGGGTCCCAGGTGGGCATGGCCTCCAGAGGCTCCCCCAGTCACCACCATCTTTCCCAGGCACAAGGGCAGTCAAGCCCGCCAGGTCCCAGCCTCCTGCCCCCCACCCCGGGATGCCCCTCGTGGCTCTGGAGTCACTAACTTCCTCATGACTCCACTCTGGGGCTTACAGATACACTTTTGAAACCAAGCCTAGTCCAAACCAGGGTTTCCTAATTCCACCTCAGAGGCTTCAACTTCCTCCTCCCAGACACAGGCTGCAAACCGTATCCCTGCCAGACTTTAAACAATCTGCGCACCCTCATCTGTCAAGGGCAGAAACCACGTCTTACTGGAATCTGAATTTTCAAGACCTACACATCTAGCTGCACCTTGGACTCCCACGAAAACAGCAGTCAGAAACTTTCCTAGGAGCCAGCTTGAGAATATGGAAAAAACCTCTTCTGCATGAACAAAGAACCACGGGGCTTCTGCCCGGGACCAGCCAGGAGTGCTTAAGCCCAGCCTTGGAGAAAGAAGCCCTAACAGCTGTGGCTCATCCAACTCAGGTCTCTCCTGCTGGTGCACTTCAGGGAAAACGCGACCGTCGGCCACCTTCCAGAACCCACTGCAGAGAAAACGTGGGGAAATCGGAGGAAAAGGAAGAAGCCTGACTCTCTGCAAGCCCTGAAGCGAGGGAGAAAGGACCAAGAGCCTGTCCACGTTTCTACAGCCCACTCACTCGGGGTGCAGCGCGCCAGGACAGGGACCCCCCTTCCGCCCCACAGAGTGAGTTCAGCGCCCGGGGCGAGTGGCTCCTCACTCTCCCACACGGCCGCCCGGCAGCCGCTCGGACGAAGGCTTCGTGCAGACCCGCGTCAAGCCCGCCCGGTCCCCGGCAGGGCGGCCTCCGCGAGGCTCCGGGGGTGTGTTCGCAGCGGCTTCCAGGGTCGGCCCGCGCTGCAGACTCACCTGCACACCGGACAGCCTCCGACCACGACGATGGAATTGGTAGGGTAGCGGGTGACCGTCCGACTGTGGATGTTGTAGACCCTGGGGTGGTGGGTGGGTATCCCTGTGGACGGGAAGCCAGGTCAGAGGGCGCAGGCGGGCCGGGGGGCGAGGGCGCCTGCGGCCCCCAAGAGCCCCGCCGCCCGCTCTGCCGGGGCTCCGCTCCCGAGGGCGCCCGGCCACACGCGGCTCACGTGGAGCGGGGTCGCGGCCTCCCGGGAGGGCGGCCACGGCGCGCGAGCTCCTCGGGGCGGCCGGGCCCTCGGCGGCGCGGCCCGGGGCCCCGGCCGGCCTCCCCGCCCCGCGCCCCCGCCGGCCGGCCGGCCCCGGGCCCCGGCCCACCTGTGACGAGGTAGGGGTAGGGCGGCGGCGGGGGCGCGGCGGGGATGGCGCCGTAGCCGTGCCGGCCGCACGCGTAGTCGCCCTGGCCGGCCTCCAGGTTGTAGGGGGGTGGCCGCTCCTGCAGCAGGGGCTTGTGGTCCATGGCGGCCCGGCCGCGCCCGCCGTCGGCCCGGCTCGGCTCAGTCGGCCCGGCGGGGACGCGGCGGCGGCGGGAGGCGGCGCTCCGGGCGGCTCGGGCCCCTCTGAGGCGCGGCGCCGGGCGGGGCGGGCGCGCGCCGCGGGCTTCCCCCGCCCTCCCCGGGGCGGTCACAAGACCCGGGTCACGTGGGCGGCCGCGGCGGGGGCGGGGCGCGGGGGCGGGGCCGCGGGCGTCTTAAAGGGGCAGCGCCCTCCCGCGTTCGGGCCTCTCGCTGCCCGCGGGCAGGCCGATGATCGCGCGTTTCGGCGCTCGGCCCCCGCCCGCCTCCGCGGCCTTCAGCCCCCAGTGCAGAGCCCCCACCCCCACGGCGGCCCAGAGGCGCCCCATGGGTCGTGACCTTCAGGACCCGTAGATCCCCACCCACGCCGGGGCCGATCCCCCGATCTCCGAGGGCAGGGGCCTCAGGCCGGCAGGTGTCCACGGCCGGAGCCCTCCGACCCATTCACTCGCCCAAGGAGAAGGGCGGGGGCCTGCGAGGGGGCGGGGCGGGGCGAGTCTTCAGACCACTCCCCCACTTGTCGCTGGCGCTTCCTTCAGGGCAAAGGCTGCCCAGGACTTTACCCCGACTCGCTCGCGGCCTGCTCCGGGCTCAGCTGCCGCGCATTCCGCCCGTTTTATTTGACGCGCCGGGTAATGTACAGAGATTGTGGCTCCGGATTACAAATAACCCCACCGTTTGGGACAACATCCTAAATACTGGACACCTGCTGTGTGCCCTCAGTTTCCCTACTTTTCACCGCAGCCCTGCAAGGTACTTATTCCTAGATCACAACTCAGGACAGAGGCTCATAGAGGGGTGAGGGTGCAGGACAGAGCCACATCTGAACTTGGGTGTTGTCTGGTATCAAAGACCACGGCAAAGCTCCCTCACAGAAGTATGTCTACACCGATGCCAATTAAACTTTAAAAAGAAAGACTAGAAAGCTTAGCATCCCTTCTTTGTAGCACGTCTGCAGCTTTCCAGGGGCTTCTGTAGCAATCAGTGGTTTCCCTTCTGTTTTATGTGACCAGCATTTGATCCAACTCTGAGACAACTACGGCTTCCCTCAGATCCCACCTTATTTTTATTCGTCCATCCTTTTTTTAAAATAACAAGTTGAGCGCTTCAAAGCCCAGTCCCATCTGTCTTGGATTGCCTGTGCTAGTCATTATCCCCACAGTCCTGTGGGGAGAAACTTAGGGGTGGGCCAAGTAGAGGCCTGACTAACACAGGGAACTGCTAGGTCAAGACTGGAAAGTGGCCAGGAGTGGCCAAGGGCTTCGGGGCCAGCAGAAGTCCTGGCTGGCAATGGGGTGGCCATTGTCCCTGGAGGCAGCTGTGAGAAATGGAGCCACAGGGTAAGAGCCCTGTCCAGGGAATATTGGGTGCAACCTCGCGTTTCATCAACCAAGAGGAACTGTGGCTCAGGTCAGCCTTTCCAACACCTGGTCAGCTATGGCCATCTACATTTTTCTCCCTGCCTTGCAAACTACTAAAGAGCAGCATCAGCTGGTCCAGTGATATTCTTTCCTATTATATCCAACAAAAGTTGGCAGATTTCCCTTCAATTTCATGGCTAATTGTCCCTTGCATGCCTGTATTTCCTGATAAATCCCACAAAATACATAGCTGCTGGCTCCCTTCTCTTCCAGTCCTTGTTTTTGCACTGGCAGTGCCCCTCATTTGGACTCCAAGTCCATGAATGCTGGGGTGTGACTTTGACCAATGCTGCTGTCAGACACAAAGCAGTTCCCACCCCTTCATTCATGCAGCACACCCAGGATCAACCTAGACCAGGCTCTACATGCAAGGCCTTGGGGTGACAAAAATAATGATGACAGGGACATAAAGAAGAAGCTATTGGGTAGGGAGCCAGACAGTAAATTTGAAACTTCAGTGAAGTTTGTGTGGCAAGAGAGTTAGACATGTCACCACAGGGTGGCAATGAGCCTGGGTGCCCGGAGAGTGCCAGGGCTGCAACCTGGCTTGAAAGGCCAGTCAGCCCCAGGGACCAGGGGCAGAGCATTCCAGGCAGAGTGAATTGCAATCCCAAAGAGTACACAGTAGCACACTGTATGCCAGGACTTGGCACTCGGTGTAACTGGAGCCCTAGAAGAGTCTCCCGGAGGCAAAGGTGGGGCTGGCAGGGTTTGGAGGGGCAGACACTGGAGGTGGGATAGCCTCCTAAAAGGTCCCTTTTTGGGGACTTACATAGAAGTTGAACAGGGGAGTGTATCAGATTTACATGTTAGAAAAATATCTGAGGCCGGGTGCAGTGGCTCATGCCGATAATCCCAGCACTTTGGAAGGCCGAGGTGAGAGGATTGCCTGAGCCCACAAGTTCGAGACCAGTCCAGGCAACTTGGTGAGACCTCATCTCTACAATAAATCAAAAAATTAGCCGGACATAGTGGCTTGCACCTGTAGTTCCAGCTACTTGGAAGGCTGAGGCGGAAGGATTGCCTGCGCCCAGCAGGTGGAGGCTGCAGTGGCCATGAGTATGCCACTTCACTCCAACCTGGGCGACAAAGTGAGACTCCAACTCAAAAAAAAAAAAATGTCTGGCAGCAGCATAAAATGTAGATTGGAGGCAGGGGGACCAGAAAGGAGATTAGAAGAAAGGTGTGAGAGAGGGGAAGAGCCCTTCAGACCTGGTGGCCTCCTGTGTGCCTGGGGAAAATAAGGACTTGGAAGACTCGGGTTGCTCAGGTTTCTGGCTCAGGTGATGGCAGTGGTGGTGCCAGCACCTGGTTGTGGTCAAAGGAGAAGCCACCCTGAGGGAAAGGACTGGAAGGTCGAGTCTGCACATGTGGATTTCAGCTGTGCCATATCCCAAAGGGACACCTAACCAAAGCTGGAGGAACATCCGTGGAGGTGTTCTGTGAAGTGCTATCTTCCTGTTTAAAGGTTTGAGACTAAAAACCATTCATCCAGGCCAGGTGTAATGTCTCATGCCTGTGATTCCAGCACTTTGGGAGACTGAGGAGGGAGGATCACTTCAAGATCGAGACAAGCTGGGCTCGGTGGCTCAGCCTGTAATCCCGTGCCTTTGGGAGGCTGAGGTGAGTGGATTGCCTGAACCTGCGGGTTCGAGACCCGCCTGGGCAACTGGGTGAGACCTCATCTCTACAATAAATCAAAAAATTAGCCGGGCGTGGTAGCGCGTGCCTGTAGTTCCGGCCACTCGGAAGGCTGTGGCGGAAGGATCGCCGGAGCCCAGCAGGTCGAGGCTGCAGTGGCCGGGAGCGGACCCTGCACTCCAGTCTGGGTGACAGAGTGAGACTCCAACTCAAAAAAACCAAAAAGATTGAGACAAAACTGAGCAACATAGAGTAGACCTCGTCTCTCCAAAAATAAAAAAAAATTAGCCAAGCAGGGTGGTGCACACCTGTGGTCCCAGCTACTTGGGAAGTTGAGGCAGGTGGATTGCTTGAGGCCAGGAGGTGGAGGCTGCAGCAGTGAGCTATGATCGCAACTGCACCACTGCACTCCGGCCTGGGTAACATAGTGAGACTTTGTCTTTGTCTCTCTCAAAAAAAAAAAGCCACTCAGCATTTGCAGAACACTCCTCTGCATCCAGATGCATGAGGAACAAGACTGAGGACATCCTGCCGTGGGGCTGACAGTCTTGGGGGTGGGGATGGGTGTTAGCAAGCGGCAAGTCCAACAGGGAAATGAACAGGCTCAAGTGGACAGGCAAGAAGCAGGCAAGGCGCTGGAGTGGTTGGGATCTGTCCAGGGGTCCTTCAGAGCGGCAGGTGGAGTCGAGACTAGAGGGAGGGAGTTGGCCACGTGGACAGAAGAAACAATTTGTGCTTGTTTGCTTCTTCTTGAGGGTTGGGGGTAGGAAGTGCCTCTTGGAAGCGGACGGGACCGATCCGGTAGAGAGAGGAAAATGGTGCCAGGGAGAGGGACGGGGCAGCCCTCGATGGGATCAAGGATGGGTCGCTGCAGAAACAGGGAAGGCAGGGCAGACAGGTGGATGGATGTGAGGGCACTTGGGAGCGTTCCTCGGATGGCTTCTGTTTTCTAGCAGGTAGCAAAGCCAGCAGCTGAGACTGAGGAGGAGAGAGAGGAGGAGGAGGAGGAGGAGGTCAGGAGCTTGAGGAGAGGAGGGACAGGCACAGAAGTCACCCAGGAGAATGGAGGCTCGAACCGGCTCTCAGAGAATCATAATTGGATTGCTGGGCAGCCTGTGGGACCGCCCTGAGGTTAGTGATGCCAGCGTTAAAAGGTGGCCAGCAGTAACCTCAGCTCTCTGCCTGCACCTGTGTGTTTTCCGTCTCCCTCATCCTCGGGACCACCCATAAAAGTAGGCATTAATATCCCGCAGCTGTGGGATGAGGAAAGCGAGACATGGAGAGTTCCCATAGCGTTTCCAGCCAGTAGAGGTGGCTCTTCAAATCCCAGGTCTACCATGGGCAGTCTTAGGATCACACACATTGCCCCCATGCCAAGTGCAAAGAGAAGACACCACTGCTTGCTGGTTTTAACAGAAATACATTCCTATTGAAGAAGACTTGGAATGTACAAATAAGCAGATTTTTCAGATAGCTGAAGTTCTGCTATCTGTTTATTTGAGTTGGGGTCTTACTCTGTCACCCAGGCTGGAGTGCAGCGGCACAGTCACAGCTCACAGCAGTCTCGACCTTCTGGGCTCAGATGATCCTTCCATCTCAGCCTCCCAAGTAGCTGGGACTACAGGTGCTTGGCCATCATGCCTGGCTAATGTTATGACCTATTTGTAGAGATGAGGTTTCACTATGCTGCCCAGGCTGGTCTCAAACTCGGCCTCCCAAAGTGCTGGGATTATGGGCCTGAGCAACCACACCCAGCCTCTTTATCTACTTTATATTTACAGATGCATTTTTTAAAATGTTAGTACTGCCATTGCCATAAGAACAAATAAATGTGATTTTGACTTTACCTGCTCTGTGTAAATGTTTTCACTGGGGTCACTCAGCAGGGGATCTGGTGGGACAGCAGATGTACTAGCCCCTGCCTGGGGCTGGGGGAGGTGCCACTGTTCCCCAGACCTTGACAGTTACCAGGGACTCTCATATGTACCCAAGGAAACCAAAACAAGAATCATGCCCTCTCTTGCATGCTCTTGAGAAGTGCTGATAACCTATCACATGAGCTTCTTGGCAACACACAAAGCTAGTATCTCACATGGTTGGGATTGTGACCAAAAAGAAAAAAAACAAAAAGGAAGCAAATATCATTTCAAAATCCAAGGCTGTAGCCAATTACAAGTGCCTAGCTCAAGGAAGGTCCTTGCCAAATATTTGCTGAATGTTTGCTATGTTTATCTTAGATAAACACTTTAGTTTTTATGGTAAGCCTTACAATTCTATGAGGCAAATATTTCTAAATATTTTATAAATTTTATAAATTAGGCACATTAGCCTCTACATGACACAAACAAAAATGTCTTTTGTGAGTTATATACATTATATATTCAAATCTACGTTAAACCCTTCATTCTCTAAGGGGATGGTCCTCACCATGTAATTCTACCTGGTAGAACATGCTTAACTCATGCAATGAAACATACAAAGCAGTCCTTTTTAGGCAACCTTCTCAAGCAATTCTTACAAGAACAAAGAGTAAATTCTGAAAGAGCAAGTTTCTGGCTAAATAAGTTTCCAAGTTGTTGTACTCAAAACCCTGAAAAGCAGTTTTGTTTTGTTTGCTTGCTTGCTTTTTTTTGTTTGTTTTGTTTTTAGTCAGGGTCTCACTCTGTCACCCAGGCTGGAGTGCAGTGGCACGATCCCTCCTCAACCAGCCTCGGACTACCGGACTCAGGCGATCGATCCTTCCATCTCAGCCTCCCTAGTAGATGGGACTATAGGCATGCACCACCATGCCCAGCGAAATTTTTTTAATCTTATTTATTTGTGTGTTTGTTTATTTATTTTTGAATTGGAGTCTCACTCTGTCGCCCAGGCTGGAGTGCAGTCACAATCACGGCCACCCCAGCATTGACCTGCTGGGCTCCAGCAATCCTTCCTCCTCAGCCTTCCAAGTAGCCGGAACTGCAGACCCGAGCTACCACACTTGACTAATTTTTTTTTTTGAGTTGGTGTCTCACTCCTTCACCCAGGCTGTAGGGCAGTAGCACGCATGCTCACGGGTCCAGCATCCAGCGTCGACCTGCTGGGCTCCAGCAATCCTTCCGCCTCAGCTTTCCAAGTAGCTGGAACTACAGACGTGCACTACCACGCCCGGCTACAGTTTTTTTATGTTTTCATAGAGATAAGGTCTTGTCATGTTGCCCAGGCTGGTCTCAAAGTCCTGGACTCAAGCAATCCTTCCACCTTGGCCTTCCAAAGTGCTGGGATTATAGGCATGAGCCACTGCACTGAGCTGCTTGTTTTTTGAGACAGGGTCTTGCTCTGTTGCCCAGGCTGGAGTGCAGTGGCATGATCGTAGCTCACTGCAGCCTCTGCCTCCTAGGATCAAATGATCTTCCCATTTCAGTCTTCCGGTAGCTAGGACTGCAGGCGTGTGTCACCATGCCTGGCTAATGTTTTTGTAGAGACAAGGTCTCGCTTTGTTGCCCGGGCTGGTCTCAAACTCTGGCCTCAGCGAGGCTCCTGCCTTGGCCTCCCAAAGTGCTGGGATTACAGTCATAAGCCACTGCACCTAGCCCAGTTGCAGTATTAATAGATACACTGTTGTCTCCAGACTGATCAGCTAAACCATGATATCAACACATCTGTGGCAATATGTGCAAAATTCACTGAACACTTTCTATCTCTGCCATCTTCAGAGTAACAGATCGGGGTGTTTTTCCAAGACTTCTTGACTGGTGGCAGAAGGCATCCAAGAAAACGTCAGCGAATTTGGCTGTTGAGGGGTGTGGGCTGTGGTTGGAAGAACAACTGGTTCTCATCTAGGTTGTTCAACATACTCTCTGCACAACTTGAGCAAGTCATTCAACTTCTGGGAGCCGGTCTTTCTTAAATTGGAGACTTCAAACCTCCTTTCAGAATTATAATAATGTACAGGGGCCTTTTTTACCTCATCAGCTTCCAGAATGACAGTCACTATTTCTAAATGGAGCTTTAAGGGAGAAGCCAGCAGCATGTATCACTCTCTTGTGTTGAACACTCAGAGTGGATTCTAAATATTTTATAAATTCTACAATCCGGGTGGATTCCTACTTCCATATCCTCTCATCACATTTAAACCCAGAATCCTGACAGGCACAGTAGCTCACACCTATAATCCCAGAACATTGAGAGGCCGAGGGGAGAGGATTACCTGAGCCCAGGGATTCGACATCAGCCTGGGCAACTTGGCAAGATCTCGTCTCTCTAGTAAATCAAAATAATTAGCTGGGCATGGTGGCATGCGCCTGTAGTTCCAGCTACTTGGAAGGCTGAGCTGGAAGGATCACCTGAGCCCAGCAGGTTGAGGCTGCAGTGGCCGTGAGCATGCCACTGCACTCCAGCCTGGGTGAGGGTGAAACTCCTACCCAAAAAAAAAAAAACCCACAAAACAAAAAACAGCCCTGATGGCTATTAGCATCCTCAATTTACAGCTAAGGAAAAAGCCTGGTCCTGAGGTTCTTTCTGAGCAGGTCCCAGAACCTCTTGTGAGCCAGGATAGTGCCTTATATCTGTGTCCACTGTGCCTAAAACACAGTAGGAGCTCAATAGATGTTTAGTTGAACTCAAGGTCATGTGCCCAGAATCATTTGACTGGGCAGTGGGGAATTTTTAATTTTTTTTTTTTTGAGTCGAGGTCTCACTCTGTCATCCAGGCTGGAGTACAGTGGTATGATTGCAGCTCACCATAGACTTCACTTCCTGGGTTCAAGTGATCCTTTTGCATCAACCTCCCAAATAGCTGGGACTACAAGTGTGTGCCACCAAGCCAGGCTAATTATTCTTCACAGAGATGAGGTCTCATTATGTTGCTCAGGCTGGTCTCGAACTCCTAGGCTCATGCCATCTTCCTGCCTTGGCCTCCCAAGTAGTGGGATTACAGGCATGAGCCACTGGGCCCAGTCTGGAAGTGGGGATTTAAATCTAGGTCCTTCTGCCTCAGGACTTGGGCTCTGGTCCATAGGTTGTAAAGTGCATTTCCCCCTTTCAGTACAGAGATATGCGTGGATCATTTCAGAAGGTCATTCCTGGTTTTAAAAAATCAAGAGTACCCAGATGGTAAGGAAGATGCCGGTGGAGATGATTAAGGCTTTTTGGGATTTCCCTGGGCACTTCCTGTGATTACAGAGCATCATTCAGGAGAGACAATGCACCTTCACGACTTTTCTACTCTGTCAGATGACAATGAAAGTCACTCACATTTACTGAAGTTCTTCCCTTTGAAACCTGTTAGCCATTGTTTCTATGATGGTAGACAGAAACCAAGTAAAACTTGAGGCAAATTTGTCACCAGCTACCAGGACACTGAACTTGGTGACAACCAGCCACCATCTTTGGTTGGGGGGAAGCAGAAAAATGACCCTTCCCAAACTCAGATGGAGAGGTCGCTTTCTTTGGTCGTAAGAGACTTCTGGGACCCACACCCAAATGGTGCTTGTATGGGACCCTTGCAGCGCTCATCAGGGTCTTGGTCTTCCCCTTCTCTCAGCCATTATTCGATTTTGAAGGCAGAGCACAGAATGCGGCCCTCCTTCGAGCCACAGAGTGAAGGAGATGACCTAAGCCTTGGCTTTGAGCAACAGGCTCGCTTGGGGGACAGCAGTGGGGAGGACGCTTCAAGGGGAAGAGAGGCCGCTATGATGAAAGGATTGAGGGACAGTACTGCCAGGGCCTCCGATGCCGCTGCTGCAGGAAGGCCTCCTCCTCTTCCCCACCCTTTCTCTTTCCCACTGGTCCCTGCAACCTCTCTCTGGCCAGGTCCCCTCCCCTGCTCTCCTGGCCCTGCTGGGGGGACGCCTACCTGCTGCTTGCACCGTGGAGGCCATGACTGGCCTCAGCGAGATGTCCTGGAGCAGCGGGAGGAAGCCTGAGGATGGGGCCGGGAAAATCCCTATACTCCAGCAGACGCCAAGCAGTGACCAGCAGGGCAGTGGCCGACATGAAGGAGCAACTGAGAAGGCCACGAGGGAGGAGCCATCGAGGGCGAGGAGAGGCCCAGGAGGAACTGGCCAGAGCTGGGCCTCACGGGGTACAGAATGCAGCCTCACAATCCTGCCCTGCCGCCAAGATTCTCAGGTTCTGAGCCTGGAGTCCCACCTCCAGAAAGAGGCTCATGGCGCCACTGGCCAGGGTTCATTCCTCAGAGCAGGGACAGTCAGGGGGAAGCCCATTTAGTGTCACTGTCATTTAGCGTCCATGATAAAAACCATGACTTAGGAGAGGTGGGGATGTAGAACTCATACATGAAGACAAAATGTGACAAAGCACCCAAGACAACAGCCTAGTTTCAGGCTCTTCCCCGAGGCCATAGAAAGGCAGGGCTGGATGCGGTGGCTCTCGCCTATAATGTCGGCAAGAGGATTGCCTCATCCCAGGACTTTGAGACCCGCCTGGGCAACTTGGCGAGACCTCATCTCTACAATAAATCAAAAAATTAGTCGGGCGTGGTGTCACATGCCTGTAGTCCCAGCTACTGAGGAGGCTGAGGCGAAAGAATTGCTTGAGCCCAGTCGGTCGAGGCTGCGGTGGCCATGAGCGTGCCACTGCCCTCCAGTCTGGGCAACAGAGTGAGACTCCGACTCTTAAAAAAAATAATAATAAAGAGCCAGTAGGGACAGGGGAGCCAGGCAGGTAGCCTTATCCTTATCCCCTCAGTGCCACGAACAGGGCCTCCCCAAAGAGGACCATCACCCAGTCACTCATTTGTTGGTTACTTTCCTTAGTTTCCTTGAACAAATCTTTCTTGCATTCCTATCGTAGAGTCTAGAAAAAGGGCTACGCATTTCTACACCTCATCCAGGAGAACGGTGTGCTATGTGTACAGCTGGTGTTAGGATCCAGGAGGGCCAGGCCTGATGGCTGAAGCTCAGTAGGTGCGCTCCGTCCAGGGCATGTCCCGTGTTCATGGACTAGTGCCTCCAAGCTGAGTACCTCAGATGCTTCATCCCGGCTGCTGCAGGTGAAAAACTGTGCCAGGTATGGGTTCCTGACTGTCCTAGAAGCACCAGGCATCGAGAGGACATCCACACTCCTGTGCGTTGGCAAATGCTCAATTTATTAAATGCGTATGTCTAATTAACCAAATTTTAAAAACCCTTTTTTGGGGGGCACAGCTAAACAATGATTACAGATATGTTAAATTAATTCTCTTAAACAATTTAGCCTGCAGTTAATAATGTAGCAAGGGAATACCTTATTAATACTGCAACTACTTTACATAGCAAATAAGGCCTAGATTGCTCTTCCAAGGCAATTCAAACTAGGCCACTAGTCAGCCAAGGTGGTTTTTTATAAGTACATTTCATTTGCTGCACCAATAAAGCCCATGTTCTCTATAGCCCACACCCTTCACATAGGTTTTATATTTTTGCAACGTTGTGACTCCCTCTGAAATAATACACTTTTTTTTTTTGAGCAGGGGTCTTACTCTGTCACCCAGGCTGGAGTGTAGTGGCACGCTTACAGCCATTGCAGCCTTGACCTGCTGGACTTAGGCGATCCTTCTGCCTCAGCCTTCCAAGTAGCTGAAACTACAGGCATGCACCACCACAAGCCCAGCCAATTTTTTGATTTATTGTGGAGATGAGGTCTTGTCAAGTTGCCCAGGCTGGTCTCAAACCCCTGGCTCAGGCAATCCTCCCACCTCCACCTCCCAAAGTGCTGGAATTACAGGCATGAGCCACAGAGCCTGGCTGAAATGATACACTTTTAAAGTCCACTTGATAGTATCATATAATCCATCTCTGTGGTTTATGCTGATTTATTAGCCTAGTTCTGTCATTAAAAAATAGTGACTTGGCCGGGCTCGGTGGCTCAGTCTGTAACCCCAGCACTTTGGGAGGCTGAGGCGAGAGGATTGCCTGAGCCCACGGGTTCGAGACCCGCCCGGGCAACTTGGCGAGACCTCATCTCTATAATAAATCAAAAATTAGTCGGGCCTGGTAGTGCACGCCTGTAGTCCCAACTACTTGGAAGGCTGAGGTGGAAGGATCGCCGGAGCCCAGCAGGTCGAGGCTGCAGCGGCCAGGAGCGTGCCACTGCCCTCCAGTCTGGGCAACAGAGTGAGACTCCAACTCAAAAAAAAAAAAGAAAAAAAAATAGTGACTTGATCTGTTAGCATTATGAAAAATTTCTCTTTGCCTTGCAGTATTGTGTCAAAAGTCACAAGGCCATCTAGAAATCCCACTGCCAACAGATGAAGGGTCGACTCCCCTGTTCATGTCTTCTCTTTGGGGCACATGGGTGATGTGGTGTCTGGAACACATGACTGAGCGTGCCCTTTACCTGGCTACTGTGTGTGAGCCCTGGGATGGGCAGTGCTAGAGTTCTTTTCTCCTGGTTCTCTTGAGTCACCACCAGTGCTGACAGTTCCTATTTTTCTGGGGCCCTATGATTTGTTCCTTGTGTCCCTGATGTTTTCCTGTTTCCATTTACACTGATAGAAACATGCACACAGCATCACTTATCTGTGTAAGTGGATGAAAAGCATTGAAATGAAAAGCATGAACACATGTTCGTGGGTTAGCAATCTCTAGCTGTATAAGCCTTCCCTGCTGTATGGTCTGCGTGTGGTCCTTAAAATTCATATGAGGAAACTTAATCACCAGTGCAATAGCATGAAGAGGTGAGGCCTATGGGAAGTGATTAAGTCATGAGGGTGGAACCTTCTTGAATGAGATTAGTGCCCTTATAAAAGAGGTTCAAGAGAACTGTTGCCCCATCTGCCATGTGAAGACAAAGCAAGAGGCGCCATCTATGAAGCACCGAGACTTCACCAGGCACCGAATCTGCTGGTGCCTTGATATTGGACTTCCTAGCCTCTAGAATTCTCAAAAATAAACTTCTATCATTTATAAATTATGCAGTCTGGCTGGGCACGGTGGCTCACGCCTGTAATCCCAGCACTTTGGGAGGTGGAGGTGAAAGGATTGCCTGAGCTCAGGGGTTCAAGACAGCCTGAGAACATGGCGAGACCTCGTCTCTACAATAAATCAAAAAAATCAGCTGGGCATGGTGGTGTGCGCCTGTAGTGGCACATGCCTGTGGTTCCAACTACTTGGAAGGATGAGGTATTAGGATCGCCTAAGCCTAGCAGGTCGAGGCTGTGGTGGCCGTGAGCATGCCACTGCACTCTAGCCTTGGCGACAGAGTGAGACGCCACCTCAAAAAATTTTTTTTAAATTGAGCAGTCTAAGATATTTTGTTATAGCAGCCCAAGTGAGCTAAGACAATGCATAATAAATAATCACAAATTTAGCAGTTTAAGACAATGCACATTCATTATTTCATGGTTTCTGTGGGTCAGGAATCTGGTCACAGCTTAACTGGGTCTTCTGCTCAGGGTCTCACTGGGCTGCAATCAAGGTGGTGAAGGGGCTACATTCTTGTTTTGTTCTGTTTTGTTTTATTTTTGTTTTTGAGTTGGAGTCTCACTCTGTCGCCCAGACTGGAGTGCAGTGGCCACTGCCAGCCACCGCAGCCTCGACCTGCTGGGCTCCGGTGATCCTTCCGCCTCCGCCTTCCTAGTAGCTGGAATTACAGGCATGCGCTACCATGCCCGGCTGATTTTTTGATTTATTGTAGAGATGAGGTCTTGCTGCCCAGGCGGGTCTCGAACCGGCGGGCTCAGGCAATCCACTCACCTCAGCCTCCCAAAGGCGCGGGATTACAGGCTGAGCCACCGAGCCCGGCTGAGGGGCTACATTCTTATCTGGAGATGTGAGTTGGGACAAATCTACAGCCAAGTTCATTCAAGTTGGGAGAATTCATTTCCTGCCCACCAATGACCTGAGGGCCCAGTTTCTTACGACCTTTGGCTGGAGGTCCCATGAGGCCCTGGAGCTGCCCCCTTGCCTCACGGCTCTCTCCAGAGGCTGTTCGGAACACTGCTGCTTGCTTCTGGAAGGCCAGCAGGACAGAGAGAGCCTCTAGCCTCAGAAAAGGCCAAATTCCTTGTACAAAGGCTTTCATAATTATTTATAAAATTACTCAAGATATTCTCCCTTTTGATTCACTCAAAATCAACTCATTTGAGTTAGTTTCATCTGCAAAATCCTTTCATCTTTTCCATATTCTACTCGTTAGAAGGAAGTCACAGGTCCATCCTGCATTCAAGGGGAGGGGATTACACAGGGGGCAGAGATTGTCTGCTACACCTACTCGATGAAATCAGTGAAAATTAAAAGTCCAGCATGCACCACTCTTCTGCATTCACAACTACCTCTGAGGACACTTCATGGTAGTCCATCTCTTAGGAGTTTCATCATGAACTTGTGACTTTGCTGGGTCCCTAAAGGCCTCCCCTCAAGGATCTCTGAGCTCTTACTCAGTCTGTTTATCCAGTAACCAGGCACCCTGGCCGCCTTGCTGGTCCTGGTGTTCCCTCTGCCCTGAGAGATCCACAGCCTCACTTATTTACTTTATTCAGGCCTCTGCCAAGACGTCACCTCGTCTGAGAAACCCTAAGACTGCTCAGACAGGCAATACAGTGGGGATTAAGAGCATAGGCTCGCAGAGAGTGGAGGATGAGGGAGTGAGATTGAGAGAGTCCTGGAGGCAAGGCACTAAGAAGAATGAGCAGTTTCTCCTCTATGAAAACTTTTGCCCTGGTCCTGCTGGTGGCCCTGCTGTGCAGAGAGAGAGAGTTCAGGGTCTGCGCTGCTACACGTGCTTTAAAACCTCATCCAGAAGCCAGGCTCGGTGGCTCAGCCTGTAATCCCGCGCCTTTGGGAGGCTGAGGTGAGTGGATTGCCTGAGCCCGCGGGTTCGAGACCCGCCTGGGCAGCGAGACCTCATCTCTACAATAAATCAAAAATCAGCCGGGCGTGGTAGCGCATGCCTATAATTCTGGCTACTTGGAAGGCTGAGGCGGAAGGATCGCCGGAGCCCAGCAGGCGAGGCTGCGGTGGCCGGGAGCGGCCACTGCGCTCCAGTCTGGGCGACAGAGTGAGACTCCAACTCAAAAAAAAAAACAAAACAAACAAAAAGCCTCATCCAGGGACTACTGCAATGTGGCCACATGCCCCTTCTCGGATGGGGTCTGTGTGTCCCAGGAAGTGCGACACATTTGGGGTCTGAAAATATAACAGTGAAGTACCAGTTCTGTCTTGCCTCCTGCCCTATGGAGAACTCAGTAACCCAGGAAGCACCAACTCTGCACACCAAAATACACACCAAGTATTCTTATTGCAAGGATGACCTTTGTAATGCGGGGGTTCTGGCGGTGGGTAGCACCTGGGCCCCGTTCAGGGGGCTCCAGTTCAGCCCGGGGTCAGGCCTCTGGGCGGTCCAGCTGTGATGGCCTTTCTGTCCCCCTCATCCCATGGATACCTGTGCATAGGGGGCTCCTCAGTTTGGGGCCACTTTAGCACTGGGTTGCAGGTATTCTGGTGTGGTTTTTCAGTCATAAGTTTCGGTAAAGGATGAGGTCAGGGTAGAGGAGGCAATTCCCTGTCAGGTGACTCTGGGAAGTCCCTGGTAGGAAAACTCAATTGTTTGCTTAGACTCACCCATTCTCTGGGTTCAGAACCCTCAATCCATACTCCCTGCAATGCCACTTCTTTTTTTTTCTTTTTGAGTTGGAGTCTCATTCTGTCACCCAGACTGGAGTACAGTAGCATGCTCCCGGCCACCACAGCCTCGACCTGCTGGGCTCTGGTGATCCTTCCGCCTCAGCCTTCCAAGTAGCCAGAACTACAGGTGCACACTACCATGCCAGCTAATTTTTTTGATTTTTTGTAGAGATGAGGTCTCGCCAAGTTCCCCGAGTGGGTCTCAAACCCGCAGGCCCAGGCAATCCACTCACTTCGAACTCCCAAAGTGCTGGGATTACAGGCCGAGTCACCAAGCCCGGCTAATGTCACTTCTTAAAAACAGCCTGGTCTTAGCCCAGGGCCATAGGAAGACCACAGGCCAGAGTAGGAGTCCAAGGCTCCATTCCAGTTGCCACTAACTCACTGAGGAGCCAGGGCCACATTCCTTACCACTCTAGGCCACCTTTGTCCAAGCACTGAGGGAACTCAAGTCTCTGGGGACCCTGAAGGCCTCCCACACATGGTGAGAGCACCCCCCTCCCAAGGTCAATAAATACCTCTTTGCTCACTCAAGGAGAAAAAAAAACAAAGCATAGGCTCTGGGGCCGACTGCCTAAGGAACAGATCCCAGCTGCCCCTGTACCTGCCGGATGCCCTCCCTATGTTGTTCCAGGTCTTCCTTAGTCAATGAGGACAGCAGACAGCGCCCTGTCTTGTGCACATGGTTGTCCAATCCCCGTCTTTCCATCTGTGATGAAAGGGGTGGGCCTCTCCTGTGTGGTTTCAGGGGGGCTCGCCTTCCCTCCTGGCAATAGAGAGCCCTGGTCCGTGGTTCTTCCAGGGACTC
The DNA here is from genome assembly GCA_027257055.1 of Cephalopachus bancanus. NCBI lineage: Eukaryota > Metazoa > Chordata > Mammalia > Primates > Tarsiidae > Cephalopachus > Cephalopachus bancanus. Next base: position 4,520,165 of record JAPVLO010000067.1, read on the forward strand.
CGCACTGTCTGGTCCCTTCCTTGGTCTTCATGCTTTCTGGAGAAATTTCCTTTATGTTTTTCTTAATTTTACTTCCTTTAGATCAGTAGACATATTTATCTTTGGCTGCCTGTGAGAGCCTCTCTATACCTAAATAAAAAATCAAATTCATTCTCTCTCCTTTCTCCAAATCACTTCCATTACTTGCCCCATCTCTGACAGTTCACCAGCACCTATTGAGCACTTACAGTACCTAAAGAACTATGACAGTAGTGAAGTAGCTGGCAAAGTTATCCTGAAATTTGCATTCCTAAAGCTTCCTTCAACTAATGATCTTTATCACTGAGGGAGAAAGAGGAGTGACAATAACTGTAAGATATAAATTGAGAAAAGATGCCTTCCATGGTCCACTTTACTTCTAAAACATGTACTTGGGGGCCAGGTGTGGTAACTCATGTTTGTAATCCTAGCAATCCTTGTGCTTCAAGAGGTGGAGAAAGGAGAATTGCTTGAGGCCAGGAGTTGGACACCAGCCTGGGAAAAATAATGAGACCCTCACCTTTATAAAACAAAAACATGCCAGGCACAGTGGCTCATGCCTGTAATCCCAGCACTTTGGGAGGTGGAGGCAAGAGGATTGCCTGAGCCCAGGGGTTCAAGACCAGCCTGGGCAACTTTGTGAGACCTCATCGCTTCAGTAAATCAAAAAATTAGCTGGGCGTGGTGGTGCACACCTATAGTTCCAGCTACTTGGAAGGCTGAGGTGGAAGGATCATCTGAGCCTAGCAGGTCGAGGCTGCGGTGGCCATGAATGTGCCACTGCACTCCAGTCTGGGCAACAAGAGAGAGACTCCAACTCAAAAACAAAAACAAAAAAGACGAACACACACACACGGAAATGCAGGAGAGGGGGAGGGGGGCAGAAAGAGGAATTTAGGAATTTTACATTTAAGATACTACAGTAAAGGTAGCAGGAAGATAGCTGATTTTTTTCTTTTTTTGACTTGGAGTCTCACTCTGTCACCCAGGCTGGAGTGCAATGGCACACTCATACTACAACAGCCTTAATCTACTGGACTCATGCAATCCTTCTGCCTCCCAAGTAGTTAGGACTACAGGCGTGAGCCATCATGCCTGGCTAATTGTTTTGATTTATTGTAGAGACCGGGTTTCGCCAAGTTGCCCAGGATGGTCTCGAACCCCTGGGCTCAGACAATCCTCTCGCCTCAGCCTCCCACTGTGCTGGGATTACAGTCGTGAGCCACTGTGTCCAGTTAACAACTTTGCCCTTTTTTTTTTTCCTGTGAATAACTGGGAAGACTAAATGGTGCCATAGGCAAGATGCCCTGAGATCACTACCAACGTTACAGTCCTGGTAAATGCTTGGCCGCTATCTCTCAATGCCAATAAACCAAGAGGCAGTGAACTGGCAGAAAGTTTATTTCTGAATTCAGAATTCAGGGAGACAGAACCCGGCTCCTGGCATTTCTAGAACTGATCTGCTTGCCCCTTAGATTTCACAATCTGTTTTTGTAAGTTTAGGGTTGCTGGTACCTATACATTGACTACGTGACTGACAGAGCATTGTATAGAACTTAAGTCACAACTGCGTTTTGTCAATAGTAACATTTATGGTCCACATTTCCTGATGCCAGTTACCAAAAGGTAGCTCACAGTGTTACCAGTAACACCAAACTGAAGAGCTGATCAAGCTTACCACAAAGTAATGGAATTATCAGAGCCTATTACAAAGTAAAACATTATTCACTACAACATATTGTTGATTAGTAGTTATAACACGCAGAAAGTTATGTAAATTACAAGGCTTATGGTCACATGGGTGCTAGATTTTCAAATCTATGACCATGATAAAAGGGAGTGAATTAGTTGAGTGAACTTAGTCTTCAGGGAGGTTAAGGATTCTTTGAAGTGACCTAACAGGGAATTTATAGAAGATAAGGGAATACACTTCTTTTGCTAATTCTCAGGGGTGTAGGTACTTACAGGCCTGCCCAAAAGTTATGCCTTTCTTTAAGTGTTGTGGTAATATGGACAGACAATAGTGGGTTTCCTATCACCTTGAAGCCAGGAGTTCAAGACCAGCCTGGACAATATGGTGAGACACCATCTCAAACAAACAAAAAAATTAATTGAGTGTGGTGGTGTGCGGCTGCAGCTGTAGTCCCAATTATTCTGGAGGCTACTGCAGGATTGCTTGAGCCCAGGAGTTCAAAGTTGCTGTGAGCTACGAACCTATGACCACACCACTACCCTTTAGCTTGTGTGACAGTGAGACCCTGTCTCTACAAAAAAAATTCTTATTTTCTAAATCTCATTATTGAAGGTTGACAAGTATATGAACTCCTTTCTGTTGCTCGGGAAATCTGGGTGTCATGGTAAGTATGGTGTAAGAAATACATTTGGTCTCTGTCCTTTCCACAGAACACCCCAAACCCTTAGAATTCCTAGGTGACAGAAGTGTCTTTCGTTATTCCTCACAACTGGGCTTATGCTAATGAGGTGACTTTGGCCTTGAGATGGGGGCTGGGCTGGTTGCCTGAAAGACCAAGTGGTTAGAGTTGAAATTTTCAGTCTTGCCTATTGACCTCTGGAATGGAGAAGGGGGCTGGAGATTAAGCTGTAAAAGATCGCCCAAGTGAGCTCTGATGAGCTGCCTTGAGGGCGGGCTGTCCAGAGAGGGCCTCAAAGCTCCATGTCCACTCCCTCTCATCATACCTTGCCCTATGCCTCTCTTCCATCTGCTTGTTCCAAAGTTGCAGCCTTTATAATAAACTGATAAACATAAGTAACATGTTGCTCTGACATCTGTGACTCATTCTAGCAAATTATTGACCCCAAGGATGGGGTTGTGAGAACCCTGATTTATAGCCAGGGGGTCAGAAGTATGGGAGGCCTGGGCATGCCACTGGTATTGAAGTGAGAGCGGTCTTGGGGGATTGAGCCCTGAAATTGTGGGATCTGACACTAACTCCAGGTAGATGGTGTCAATGTTGAATTCAATTGTATACAGTGTAGGATACCCAGCTGGTGTCAGAAAATTGGTTGGTTTTGGAAAAAAACCCCACACATCTGTGTCAGAAGTGTTTTGTGTGAGATTAAACAGTGATTTCCCAAAGCACAAATCCTAAAAGGCAAAATCCTTGATCTCTCAACCCTTAGTCCTTAAGATATGGGCAAAGGCCTGGTTGTTGGCCAATCGGATACTTAATGAAAGGACATAGCCCAAAATAGAGTGTCTCTGGTCTCCTTGAGCTCATACACAACAATAATCCTTTCCCAGAACCCTGGGAAAGTCACGGGACATTGAGAACAACATCTCCTAAAAATGTGTCTTTAGCTACAAGCCCTGCCTTTCTCATCTATGTGACTGACCCACCCACCCATCCAGTCCTCAGAGAGACAAGAAACAGACCCCATCACCATGGTGTCAGCTCCAGTGAATACTTTCCTGCCCCCGCCTCAAGTTTTAAAAACCTCTAGTCTCAAGCACTTGCCACCATGCTTTCTGTAAGTTTTGGCACCTTCTCCAGTCTTGGAGAGGTGGATCCACCCTCTCTCTCTCTACTTTCTAAATGACTGGACAAAAGACCAAAATAGATTCGATATAGCCAAAGAGCAGCCATTTAAACATTGCTTAGTTTTGTCCTGTCTTCTTAGCAGTTCACTTTAATTTACACTCTAGTTATTAGCCAAGGACAGAATTGATTTCCCAGAGACAGCTACTGATAATTGTCTTACAACGCTCCACCCCCCAAGCCTGCTTTGTACGATTTACTTTTTTTGTTTGTTTGTTTTTTTGAGTTAGAGTCTCACTCCGTTGCCCAGACTCGAGTGCAGTGACCTGCTGGGCTCCGGTGATCCTTCCGCCTTAGCCTTCGGAGTAGCCAGAATTACAGGCGCACGCTACCACGCCTGGCTGATTATTTTTTTTTTTTTATTGTAGAGATGAGGTCTCGCCTGCCCAGGCGGGTCTCGAACCCGCGGGCTCAGGCAATCCACTCACCTCAGCCTCCCAAAGGCGCGGGATTACAGGCTGAGCCACCGAGCCCGGCTACCATTTACTTTTCTATCCCTTGTTTGTCCTTCAACCCTAAAGAACCAGGATAACCTATCTGTTGTAATCAGTGCTTCATGACCTACGTGACACAAACAGACCTCATCACCATGGCAACAGTCATGTGACTAACCCACCCATTTGGCTGCTGTCCATCACTGTGAAGTCGGTACCTGTGCTTACCTGTCCCATTCATGAAGATGTAAAACAGACTACTACTTAATCACCTTAACGTCCTGCCCCCACCAAAAAAAAAAGGGTTAAAAAGCATTCAACCTCAAGCAGCCATGACCATTGCTTGTTAGGCTCTGGCCTGGCCATGTGGCTCTTTGAGCTATGGCTGGGCCATGCTTCTGTTTTCTAAGCTTTGGACCTCTCCCCTGTCTTGGGGAGGTGAATCTCATCTCTTTCTCTCTAATCTACTTTCTAAATAAACTATATTTTCCAATCTAATTTTTGTGCGATTCTTTGCATCTTACCCACAGCATCGGCTCAGCACACTGGCCCACTGACCTAACAATCCTCCCAGACCTAACACTAACTAAACTACATTTCCTAATCTAATTTCTGTATAATTCTTTGCCATTGCTATGGCATTAGCCCACTGACTTAACACTGAAGCCTATGCCTTCAGGTGTACGGTGAATGACAAAAGGACAAATAGTCGGCAACTCCTTCCACCGATAGCAGCAGCAGCAGCAGCATCCAGGGTCCAGAGGGGAGGAAACAGTAGCAATGGGGCAATGGCCAACAGTATCAATGCCGTGTCCTGATCAGGCTGTTGCTGAGCAAGACTTGAGCTGTGGTTTTGGCTCTCCGTGGCCCTCAACTCCTGTCTATTTTATGAACCTGGCTTTCCAGCCTACTGTTGAATCTCTGAGCTACGCAATATCCATTATTGTATCAGACCATTTTGCATTACTATAAAGGAACACCTGGGGCTGGGTAATTTATAAAGAAAAGAGGTTTATTTTGGCTCATGGTTCTGCATGGCATGCCTGGCTGTTTTTGATTTTTTTTTTTGTAGACAAAGTCTCGCTAAGTTGTCCAGGCTGGTCTCAAGCAATCTTCCACCATGGCCTCCCAAGTGCTGGGATTATGGGAGTGAGCCACCATGCCTGGCCCACATCTGCTTCTGATGAGGCCTCAGAAAGCTTACAGTCACTATGGAAGGAGAGGGGAGAAGCAGGCATGTCACACACATGGTGAGAGGAGAAGCAAGAGAGAAGGGAGGTGTCACACTCTTTTAACAACCAGCTCTTGTGTGAACTAGTGGAGAACTCACTCATTACCACGAGAACAGTACCAAGCCATTCATCAGGGATCTGCCCTCATGACCCAAACACCTCCCACTAGGCCCCACCTCCAACACCGGGGCTCAATTTCAACATGAGATTTGAAGGGGACAAATAGCCAAACTATATCAATCACCATGGACTTTCTTTCAAGCTTTGGTTTGCAACCCAAGAATTCTGACTAGCTGTGTGAACCTAGGCAGATTACTTTCTCTCCCTGTAGACAAAGTTATATGGGACTGATAACAGCCACTGTGTCTGCTGCCCATATATGGGGTGAACTCCTTTTTCCCAAAGAGAAGCTTCCTCAAAAGGTTTGGTCAACTTTGGCTCAACTTTTTGAGAATGAAAATAAAACACACCTATTCATAATATTTATTCAGTTGGTTTTATGTACACATTTCAAATAATTTTGTAAGAAATACTATTTTTAGAAAATGTTTTCCATTTGCAATTTTCTAGAGATGACTTTACTCAAGCTTCTCTCCATCTTCGACACTGGTGTTGCCCTAGAGCCCTCTTTGCACCCTCTAAGGCATATCATCTTGTCTTCTTTCTGAGCTGTTCAAGTTATGGCATTTAAAAAAATCACGTGTGATACTGTCACTGTAGAAGTTACCGCATTCATGTAAAATTGGGACCGTTGCTTTTATCATGTGTCCTTTCTTAATTGTAAAATATAACACACAGGGAAAAGTGGATAAGACATAAATGTTAAAGAAACTAAAACATTAGTATTGCTTCTTTTCTGATTCTAATGGTGGCCACTGTAGATTACTGGCTTTTGGAGAGGTGTGGAGAAGCATAAAGGAATGTTGTGGAGGTTCACACCCGCTGGCCAGCACCTTCAATCTCAGGGCACTGCCTGCTTGGAATTGCTGTGTGAGGCTCAGCAGAGCAGAGACTAGGATGTGCTGTAGCTGTCCCTTTGGGGGCAGGTTGTGCCTGTGGCAGCGGTCAGCAGGGTTCTGTTTCTGTGCTGGAAAGAGAGCTGATGAGGTTGGGATGGGAAACATCACCCTGGAAAAGGTTAATGACATTAAATAAAACTCATCTGTGTAAATGATTGTAAAACAAAAGACATGTTAGGGACGATAATTGGGTTTTTTGACAAATTTTATTTCTGGAGTAAAAATATATAGGCATGTTCCTTTTACATACAGAGATAACACAGAGTACAGTTTGGGTTTGAACATACTGTCCGAGTTTACCATCATCATCAGAAGCTCCTCAAACTACTGTCAACCAGTGGCATCAGGAGGTGTCCTGTAGAGTAAGGCATAAGGCAAGCTTCCAGCCCGCTGGTAAATATGGAGAACATGCAGATACCCACTGATACATAAATATCAGGGGCTTCAGTTAAAGGTTAAGTGCACATTTTATTTAGCTTCCTGGAGAGTAGCGACTGTTCAGCCAATTAGCCTGGGCTTTCCCTTGTCTATTCCTGACCCTTGTACTTTACCACTGACCTTATCAGTCCATCCTACTAACCTCCTAATTAACTGCCCTTATCCACACAACTCCAATAAACCCCAGTGGGATGCAGTCTTTCCTGCACTCTCATGTTTTTCCTTCTCCCCCACAGTGGGCCTTGTCGGCTCCAGATGAAGCGGTCTCTTGGCCAGTTTGCCACCCCAACAGTGCCAGCATAGAACAAAACCCATGGTAAGCCTCTGTCATGTTTGTCGAATGAAGACTTGGTTCAGTCATGTTTGCATGACTTTGCATAGTCAGGCGGAAGCCCTGAGTTCTCTCAGGCTTCAGTGAGCATCACTCATCTCCAGGTTTGGTCCATTATTTGTTTGTCTATTTGTATTTTAGGTTTTAGAGGTTTTGTGGTCTTGTTTTTTTTTTTTAAGAAACAATATCACTTTTCACTGCAGGGCACTGTTGCCCACATTAGATATAAGGATTTGGACATGCACACAAACTGCAAGTAGCGCTTTTCTGCAGATGGTTTCTGTGACCTTTCCTTCGGGGAAGAGGGGTACATACACATTTTCTAGATGCTTCACTTGACATGTTAATTGTAGCAACAACAACAACAAAAAAAGCGTTGGGCTTAATTTAATCAGCAGAGTGTAAAGGATTAAGCTGTACACAGCACAAGTCCCCCAGGCAGCTGGGCACGGCAGGTCTGAGTGGTGGGAAGGGCAGCTGAAGCTGAGGGGCAAGGATGCCCAGGGAGGACCAGGCTCACTGCCAGGCATCTGACTCATTGGCTTTACAAAGGAGGAATGACTATATGCAAAATTTAAATAAAAATACTGTGAACCCTCATGTGATTAAGAGTTTACTTTGGCTGGGCTTGGTGGCTCAGCCTATAATCCCAGCGCTTTGGGAGGCCGAGGTGAGTGGATTGCCTGAGCCCGCGGGTTCTAGACCCGCCTGGGCAACTTGGTGAGACCTCATCTCTACGATAAATCAAAAAATTAGCCGGGGGTGACAGCGTGCACCTGTAGTTCCGGCTACTTGGAAGGCTGAGGCGGAAGGATCGCCGAAGCCCAGCAGGTCGAGGCTGCAGTGGCCGGGAGCGGTCACTGCACTCCAGTCTGGGCAACAGAGTGAGACTCCAACTCAAAAAAAAAAGAGCTTAGGAGCAAACCAATCACCTCCATCTGTGTCTAACTTGTGGCGTGCTTCCCAGCGGAGCCAAATCAAAGAGGCTCCTAGAAGTAGCGTTAGGAGATGGCCAGGGAGCCACTTACATTGTTAGTAGAAGCAGGGGATGGAGTAGAGAGAGAAGGGGGGGTGACAGATGTGGGCAGGCCAGTTTTGCTAATCCTTGCCCTTTTGCTGAGGCTCTCCCAACATTTTTCAATGCACCACATGCCTGTTTTCTGAGGGATGGGGGAGGGCACTCATTTAATATAAATCGAGTATCAATTATGTATAAGGTAATCACTAAGCCCTGCAAATTTCAATATGAGCACAAAAAGTCACTTTTTCAAAGATCTTATGGTGTGGTCACAGACAGATGGGAAAACAAGCAATTTCAACACATGTGAAGGGGTAAGGATGGAAAATGTACAGAGTATAAGGACATCAACATCCAGGCCTACTTTCTCTTGGGTTCAGTAAGAATTGGCCTTTGATCTGAGGCTTAAAGTCTGAATGAAAATGGACAGGGGAAGGAGGAGGGTGGGGAAGACATTCGGGACAGTGCAGGATGTGTGCAGGATGCCTATACACCTGTCGGAGGAGGCGAGGGCCAACAGTGCCGAGTTCTGCCAAGGCGGGAGCTTAAAGTCTCATGGAACCACAGCAGAAATAAGGCTACCAAGAGGGAGCTATGAGGGGAAAGGCCACTGGTCAATCCTGAGCTCTCTCCTGTGGCTGATGGCCAACTGCTGAGGAGGTCTGGTCAGCCCAGACTCACCTCAGTGCAGCCTTCCTTCCCTGTCCCAAACACCAGTGACATATTCAGTCATGTCTGTTATCTGGAAAGCAGCCCTCTATCAATCATATGAAATGGTGCTGAACCCAGTGTTGTTTCTAAAGTGTTTCTGGAGTTTTCAGTAAGCAGTAAGCAGCAATGACGAAGGCCAAGTGCCCCAAACCCAAATACACAAAAATTAGTATAATAACGCTAGCAATATGCTGGGTGCCAGGCACGTAAATGCTTTACACGGACCTTCTCACTTCATCTTCCCAGCAACCCAAAGAGGCAGATGATGGTACACAGACTCAGAGGTTAAGTAATTCACACCAAAGTGATGGCGTTGGTATTTAAACGGTTGTGTCTGGCCAGGGGGAGAAACAGCAAAGTTGGGATGGGGAAGAAACAAGAAATGAAGAAGGTTAAAGTTACAAAGCAGAAATGTCATGAAGATGACTACTTGTGGTGAAGGCAGAAGAAACAGACCCCCTGACAACTGAAGAAAGACAGCTCTGCAAAAGCTGAAAGAGCTGAGCCGGGCTCGGTGGCTCAGCCTGTAATCCCGCACCTTGGGAGGCTGAGGCGAGTGGATTGCCTGAGCCTGCGGGTTTGAGACCCGCCTGGGCAGCGAGACCTCATCTCAACAATAAAATCACAAAATCAGCCGGGCGTGGTAGCGCATGCCTGTAATTCCAGCTACTTGGAAGGCTGAGGCGGAAGGATCCCCGGAGCCCAGCAGGTCAAGGCTGAGGTGGCCGGGAGCGGCCACTGCACTCCAGTCTAGGTGACGGAGTGAGACTCCAACTCAAAAAAAAAAAAAGCTGAAAAGGCTGAGGGCAAGGGGACATTGGTCCTCAGAAAGTCTGCTGTATCAAACCCTGAATTCAAGAAAACCGGCACCAAACTCTGTTGCCACACATGAAAACTGCAAGAGCTATGGAGAGCTCCTAATTCAGTGCCCCTTCTTAATCTTTATTTTGATTTTTTTTCAATGCCTCTTTTAATGTGGAAACTAAGGCCAAAGAGGAGAAAGGTTATAAAATGTCATAACAGACCCAGGTCTCCTTGCCTACAGACTGATGTTTCTGTAGTCTAGCAGCCGCTCATCCTCCTTCTGCTAGTAGTACCCCAATTTTCCTCTGAGGAACAGCCCCTCTACCTTGCTGAGCCCTTGAGCTTCAGGTAGGCTCAATCCACACTTCAGACAAAGTCCACAAATGCTAATAATCCGTCAGGCACAGGCTAGGGTCAAGGTTAGACACAGGGCTTCACAAAGCCATCTGGGGTTAACATGAGGCTTCTGCTTTTTCTTTCACTGGAGTTGTCCTACGCAGGGTTCCCCCGCCATGACTAATACTGGGTGGGGTATAGTGTGTTGCTCCATGGGTTCTTTGACTTCACCACAGAAAAGCATTTCAGAGAGAATCCCAAGTATAGTTTAAGACAGAATTTATTAGAAGGAAAGCGGCATGCTTAAAAGCAAACATAGGTCTCTTAAGAAAGGAGCATGTACATGCCTTTTTTTTTTTTTTTTTTTTTTTGAGTAAGAGTCTCACTCTCACCCAGGCTGGAGTGCAGTGGCATGGTTGCAGCCACTGCAGCCTCGACCTGCTGGGCTCAGGTGATCTGTCCGGCTCAGCCTTCCAAGTTGCTGGAACCACAGGCTCATACCACCAGAGACAAGGTCTCACCAAGTTGCCCAAGTGGTCTGGAACCTCTGAGCTCAGGATATCCTCTCGCCTCAGCCTCCCAAAGTGCTGGGATTACAGGCCTGAGCCACCACACCCAGCCTCCTATTTTAATTTAAATTGCCCACAAGAAATTTATTTACTTCTAACCTGCACTGAATAATCTGCCTCAGTGGTGATCAGGGAAAAGCCTTCCCAGAAAGGAGAGAGAACTAAGAGAGGAGGAGAGGGGAACTAGATTCAGGTGACATTGTTTTAGCCTCTTTGTCAGGTTATGCCTGGCCTTTCATCAAACATTCCTTCTTTTTCCCCCCCCTCCATCCTAACTTTGCCAGGCCAGACACAGTGGGTTCAAATTCCAGCTCCATCACTTACAGTATGTATCACTCAACCTCTGAGCCTGTGGCCTCAACTGTAAAATGAGAATAGCACCACCACCTGCCTCTTTGGGTTGCTGGGAGGGTGAAATACAAAGGTCCGTGGTGGCAAATGCCTGTAGTTCCAGCTACGTGGAAGGCTGAAGTGGAAGAATCGCCTGAGCCCAGCAGGTCGAGGCTGCGGTGGCAATGAGCACTGCACTCCAGCCTGGGCGATGAGTGAGACTCCAACTAAAAAAAATTAAAAATAAATAAATAAATTAATTAATTAAAGCCACAGCTTAGCCGGGTAATCCCAGCACTTTGGGAGGTGGAGGCAAGAAGACTGCCTGGGCTCAGGGATTGGAGACCAGTCTGCACAACTTGGTGAGACCTCATCTCTACAATGTCAAAAAATTAGCTGGGTGTGGAGGCGCAAGGCTGTGGTTCCAGCTACTTGGAAGGCTGAAGTGGAAGGATGGCCTGAACCCGCAGGTTGAGACTGCGGCGGCCGTGAACGTTCAGAGTGCAGAGTGCAACAGAGTGAGACTACAACTTAAAAAAAAAAAAAGAAGAGAAAAAGAAAAGGTCTGTGTAAAGCACTTACATTGTGCTTGGCACCCAACGAGCACCTATATACTATTATACTAGGCCTGGCTTTACTTTCTGTCAGCGGAAACATAAAGCCTTTGAGCAACACAAGTGCCTGTTATTGACAACGCTCCATGCTATAGTCACAAAATCACTCTTCCAGGATTCCTCCCAAGAAAAGTAAACCCTTAAGTCTGTGCACTCAAGGGCTGCATTTCAGTTCCATGGAGACCTCCGAGCCACCTGCTTCGTGCTTCCTCTCCACGCCCCAGGCCCAGCGCCCGCAAGCTGCTCCTCCGGTCACTGCAGCGCCGCGCACCCAGGCTCCCTCCCAGCCCGTCCCCTCTCCTCGCCTGCGTGCCACGTCCACACCGCCTGCTCCGCTCCTGCGGGACAGGTCCTGAGAGCTTGCGGGAGGTCTGCGGGCAGGTCTCAGGCCCGATACAGCGCGGGCACTCGCTCCACACGACGCGGGGCTCACTAACCTGGCGCGACCCCGGAAGTGGGCGGGGCGCGACCCTGCGGTAAGCCCGAAGCCGGTGCTGACGCAACGCGCTTCAGCCAATCGCAAACCTCAGACCATCGACTCCTGGCGAAGCTGGCCAGTGAGCGCGGGTCTAACTGCCACTTCCGGCCCGCCCTCTCGCCGAGGGTCGGGGGAGGGCAGGCCCGCTGGAGCGCTGCAGCCGAGGATCCTCCGCCGCGACTCCGCCCCGCCGGGCGCTGGCCGCCGGCCCAGGTGAGTGCAGCGCGGTCCCCGCTGTAGTGGCGGCCGGAGCCGTGGGCAAGGCAAGGGCGGCGGAGGGCGGCAGCGCCTCGTTCCCCCCACCCCCAGGTTGCGTATGTCCGAGCAATCGCCGGTAGGGAGAGAGGGACAGTACTTGCCCTCTTTCCCGCACACCTGGAGGGCGCCGCTCCGGTCCGCCGCCCTGGAGCCCCACAGGCCAGCGCCTTGGTCGTGTGCAGGTGACGCCCCCGCCCGTCTTTGGGCTGGAGCGATTTGAGAAGCAGGTCGCTGGAGCCTGGTTTTAGAGAATCTAGCTGCAAGGGGCCTGCCTAGTTCTCATCATGGGCATTGATGGGAGCAAATCTGCTTGTCGTGGGATTAACATGGGCAGATGGTCGGGGCCTAGCGCTCCGTCATATGCTACTGGTGGCGGTTACAGTTCCGTGCACTTGGCCCACCTGTCACCCAACTGGCATGAAAGCCAGGTGACTCAGGGCACCTCCTGCCCAATGGGGCTGGCCAGATTGTATCCTTCGGGAAGAACTCAATTACCATGCAGGTTCTGCATCCTCCCACTTCTTTGGACCCTGATGTCGCTTTTGATCAGCCCCTGCACTTGGCAGCTAGCAAGCGAACTCAGTAAGCATCACTCTCTGCTTGCACACCCGGGGGATAATGTCATAGAAAAACAAGCGATAAATCTTTGGGAAAGGGTTCCTAAAGCTCAAAGAAAGTAAATGCTTGAGGAGCTTCCTTTTTCTGTGTCTTTTCCTCTACTGCTTCTCTGACTCCCTTCTCTTGGGTACTTTTTGGTCTCAGAAAGGATCTGTGAGTAAACTGATGCAAAAAGGCAGATGGCTTTGAGGGTGATGAGCAGACCATTCATTTTGTAGAAATTCTTGGCAAATCAGAGGTTGCTTATTTGAAAGATGTTCTCCCCATCCCTTTGCCCCTACAAAACAAGTCCCAGGATCCCAGAATCATGGAACTGAAGGCTCCAATGCCCTTTCAAGAGTCCTCTGACCCAGTGATCCTGGACAGGTTGCCTTGTCAGCTCACAGCCGGGAAGTGGCACATGTGGAACTGGGCAGCAATAAGAAGGTGTGACTGATCAAGGATGTTTACCTCCTGCCGCCTTTAGCTGGGAAGTGACTAGTGCCTGGATCTCCACTCTGAAAGGAGCAGTCTTCTGCTTTTAGCTGCCCGGAAAGTTCTCATGTCTATAAGGAAATTAATGCTGAGTCATTTCTCTAGAGGAAATGTATTAAATACAAGTCAAATTCTTCATTCATTGAGCTCAACTTGCAGACTGAGCCTAACCTGTTTTCTTATCCAGTGAATTGTGAGCTGTTTTTGAAGACTAACTTGTATTAAACTGACACCATAGAAACTTTTTTTTCAAGTCCTTACTTTGCCCCCAATATTTTGTTGAAGATTTTCGAGCATATAGCCAAATTGGAAGAATTATACAGGAAACATCCCCTACTCACCACTTTGATTATTCTTTTTCCACTTTACTATACTTGCTTTATCACATATCTACCCACCCATTGTGACCTTACTTTTTAAAGTCACTTATGATTTTAAAAATACTCCCTGGAGCAGTATTTCTATCTTAGATCAGGGAGCCAGCAGTATGCTGGAGGTAGGTGGTGGTGATTATCCTTAAATGTTGCTTCAACACCCATTGTGTGCAGAGACTGTTGTGAGGAAATGAAGAGGCCTAAGACTTAAGCTGACTAGAAAGGGATGTGATTTTTTATTTTTTAAGAGACAAAAGATAAGTGGCAGTTTGTGGTAGCAAATGCCAAGCAGTCGTGCCAAGTAAAAAGTAGTTAATACCAAGTAAAAAATGCCAATTGACATCAATGACACCCATTGAGTTGTTGCTGGATATGGAACACTTTATTAAAAGCTCTGTCCTTGTATTCTCTCATTTAATTCTCACAACAGTTAGGTAGGTATGTCATTATTTTTTTCTCCCTTTTATAGATTAGGAAATGAAGGCACAGAGAAGTTGGTTAGCTTTTGGTGGTACTAGAAAGTTGGGGAACCAGATCCTGAATTCTGGCATTCTGGGTCCAGGCAGCTCTAGACATTCTTAGTCACTGTGAAGATGCCAGAGAGACCCTCAGGCCTGACCAGAGAGGAATGAAGGGGTAGCTGGAGGTTGCCAGGGGTCTCAACCAGGCACCTGGGCACAGATGCCAGTTTTCAGGTGGCTCCAGGAGGCTGGTGTTCTGATTTTCCTGTATGTTTGATGGGTGTTTGTGCCTGGGTTTGAGGGGGTCAGCAGCTCTGTGAGGAGCTGTTTCTCCCTGGTCAGTGTCCCTCCTGCTGTTTCTACTTTCTGCCATGTCTACTTCCCAGAGCTTGGCTTCTGTTTTGCTTCCTGTCTTCCTGTCTCTTGTCCCCTCTGCCACTTCCTTCTCCACCTGCACTCTTCCTTCCTGGGTTTGTGAGAGAGAATTTGTTCCAAAAGAGCTGATTTTGACCATGGCAGATTCTCCTGTTTTCGTACATGTCCCATCTTGTGTTGTCATTACTGTTGCCCTGCCTTCAGAGAGCAGTCTGGTCCCAGCCTTGAGGCCCCTAGATGAACTCTGTCTCCTGGTAGCTCCAGTTTTCACACCAGACTGGCTGCATCCTGTCTTTTGGCTCTTTCCTCTCTCCTGGCCACAGGGCAGTGTTCTGGGGCTGGATGGGACCGCAGGCAGAGCTTCTATTGGGTTGCCTTGCCGCCCTCAGCCAGCTGCTGTGTGTTTGGCTGCTTTGTGTCTGGCCATGTAGCCCTGCCATGGTGAGAAGCTTGTTCCCATCAGAAGCCAGGACTCCAGAAAGGACCTTAGGGAGCAGCGGCTCCGCCAGCCCCCGGGGTCGCAGGGTGGTCAGTGGCAGATCTTAGCCTTGGCCACCCCCTACAAAGCATAACGAGAGAGGACAGAAAAAAGAATGGAGAATGGCAGAAGGAGAGACTGGGAAAGAGAAGGAGGAGCTCACTCAGAGAGGATGAAGAGAGGACCTTTACGTCCTTGGATCCACATGGTCACATGCCTCCCACGGGACCACAGCAGGCTATGGCTCTCTGTGTGTTGCCCTCACCATGCTCAGAAAGGGGCCGGTGTCAGGGAAGAGACCTACCCCTGTGGAGAAGGGGCCCCTGGGGAGCAGCAAGATGGTTGTGTCTTCTGAGATTCGACTAAATCTGTAAGTTTTCATTATTCTTTCAAAAACAAAGCTCGCCGGGCTCAGTGGCTCAGCCTGTAATCCTGCGCCTTTGGGAGGCTGAAGTGAGTAAATTGCCTGAGCCCGCGGGTTTGAGACCCGCCTGGGCAACTTGGAGAGACCTCATCTCTACAATAAACCCAAAATTAGCCGGGTGTGGTAGCGCGCGCCTGTCGTTCCAGCTACTTGGAAGGCTGAGGTGGAAGGATCGCCGGAGCCCAGCAGGTCGAGGCTGCGGTGGCCGGGAGCGGCCACTGCACTCCAGTCTGAACTACAGAGCGAGACTCCAACTCAAAAAACAAACAAACAAACAAAAAAACAAAAGCAAAGCTCAAGCAATTCACCTACCTCAGCCTCCCAAAGTGCTAGGATTACAGGTATGAGCCACCATGCCAGCCTGTAATCCCAGCACTTTGGGAGGCTGAGGTAGCCGGGTTGCTTGATCCCAAGAGTTCATGACCAGCCTGGGCAACATAGCAAAACCTCATCTCTGCAAAAAGTCAACAAAATTAGCCAGGCATAGTGGCGTGTGTCTGTGGTCCCAGCTACTTGGGATGCTGAGGTGTAAAGATCACCTGAGCCCAGGAGGTTTAACCTGCCATGAGCTGTGGTTGTCCTCATCATGCTACTGTACTCCAGCTTGGGCAACAGAGTGAGACCCTGACTCAAAAAACAAACAAACAAACAAAAAAAAACAACAACCAAAGATCGGAGCATAATATAGCAAAATAATAATATTCATTAAGTTTGGAGAAGTAAGTACTTGAATGTTACATTTTTTCCCTCTGTACTTTTCTAGCTCTGCTTCTGATTTGTGGGGTAACCTCTCACTCCTCTCTTTGGACCTCATTTTGCCATCCATGGCCTGAGGCATGAGGCGATCATAGCAGAGGGTTCCAAGATCTACCTGGTCCTGATGTCCTCTGGACTGGGAGCCAGGACACTGACCCTCGCCCTCCTGCTGCTTGTGTTCCTCCAGCCACCACCACTGCCATGCCCAACTCAGTGCTGTGGGCAGTGGACCTCTTTGGGAGAGTGTCCACGCTCTCCACGGCCGGCCAGTACTGGGAGCTGTGCAGGGACACCCAGCTGGAGTTCAAGCGGGTCAGCGCGGCCACGCAGTGCTGCTGGGGCATTGCGTGCGACAACCAGGTCTACGTGTATGTGTGTGCCAGTGATGTCTCCATCCGCCGCCGGGAGGAGGCCTATGAGAATCAGGTAGCATCGCATGCGTTTGGAGTTGCGGAGTGGGTCCGTTTGTGTGGGTTATTGGTCAAAATGATGGCTCACAGGAGAAAAATGGAGGCCCCAGACTCCCCCACCAATTCCCACAACCGGGTCGTTCCTTGTAGTTAAAATCTCAGTTGTGTAGTGTCTGGGGTCTTTGGGGCAGGAGCCCCTATTGTGTGCTTACCAGAGCAGGCTGGCCAGGTCCACACGGGGTGGGCTCCAGGTGGTTTCCAGGAGCCCAGGATGAAGTGTGGCCTCCACTTCCTGCCCACCCCTTTGGGGCCGTGCTGATGTCCTGGCTCGCAGTGAAATTGTGGGGAGGTCATTTCCCATTCTGGAGACCAGAAGGGTCTGCCAGGCAGTGTCTGCTGGCCTCAGGGAGGTCCCGCCCGCCTGGGCAGGTTGGATCCACGCCCGTCCCTGTGTCCCTGGCCCTCAGCGCTGGAACCCCGTGGGCGGCTTCTGCGAGAAACTCCTGCTGAGCGACCGCTGGCTCTGGAGTGACGTGAGTGGGCTCCAGCATCGGCCGCTGGATGGGGTGGCACTGCCTTCGCCGCACTGGGAGTGGGAGTCCGACTGGTACGTGGATGAGAATTTTGGAGGGGAACCCACCGAGAAAGGGGTAGGTGAACTTGATATCCGCTGTGGCTGCCCCGCCTTGGGCTCCGCCTGTCCCCCAGTGCTGCTGTCCCCAGCGCCCGTGGTGTCTGAGCTCTGCGGGCCGTGACGGGATGGGGTCGTGCTTTAGGCCATGCTGTCCCATTCCTGACACGCCGTTCCCTCGCTCCTCTTCCTACCTTTCCCCCAGAGCCTCACAGAGCCCTGCCTTGATATTTCAGGGGTGGACCTATGCCATTGACTTTCCTGCCACCTACACCAGAGACAAGAAGTGGAATTCTTGTGTGCGGCGGCGGAAATGGATCCGTTACAGGAGATACAAGTCCCGGGACACCTGGGCCAAGGTCTCCATGCCTGAATGTGACTTGGGCGTGGGACGGGGCCAGGAGGACCCGGGACTGGGGCCAGCAGAGCCCGGTGGGAGCGTCACATGGAACCTCATCCCCACATTCCCTGCCTGTGCCCAAGGATATGCCACACCCACCTCGGGACCTGGCGTTTGAGCTACTTCCTGTCCTAGGGCACTGTGTGTCCCTACACTTGGGAGATGACCACATGGAGGCAGTCTAGGCCGTGGCCCAAGATGGACAGAACTTGTTCTGTCCCAGGTGTCTGAGCCACTCTGTCCTGAACGGAGCCTCAGTCAGGCACTTTTCCTCCTGTCCCTCGCCAAGGGAGGCGTGTCTGTCTCTAGTGTTCCCACAATCAGGAAACCTCCCAGCTTAGGGAGGAGAGGCTAGAGTGGGCTCTGCTGTGGCCCCAAGTGAGAGGAGGCCTTGGGTGCTCACCAGGCCTGTCTGGAGAGTTCACGGCTGTGAGATGGGGCTGCCCAGCCTGGCTGCCCTGGGGCTGGGAGGAGCTGGAACAGCAGGGTGCAGGGCCGCACTCTGTCCTCAGCCCTGTTCTAGGCCAGGAGGAGTCACAGTGGTCAGGTCACTGGGAAACCTGGAGCTGAGACCTGCAGTGCATCTGCCGTCCACATGGGAGCAGCAGTGGCCACTCGGGGCCAGCGGCCCAGGCCTGGTGGCCAAAAGGAGAGCAGGGCCGAGGGGACCCAGGGCCCAGAACCTGCAGTCCTGATGCTGTCATCTCTGCAGAGTCAGACAGTCAAACTGGAGAATGGAAGGCCAGAGGGGAGTGGACGGGGAGGGCGTGCATGCCCGGCACACACCAGGTCCTGACTGCCCCCACTTCCTGCCTTTTTGTTTCAGATCCCCTCAAAGGACGACCCCAAGCAACTGCCCGACCCCTTCAACGACCTCTCTGTCGGGGGGTGGGAAATCACGGAGGAGCCTGTGGGCCGCCTGTCAGTATGGGCTGTGTCTCTGCAGGGAAAGGTAAGGCCCAGCCCTCCCCGTGCCCAGGATGAGAGTCAGCTACAGTCAGGGTAGGGCAGGAGACAAGCTGCCTGGCCTTGTCCTCCCAGAGGTGACGGAAGGGTGAGGGCTGCCTCCTTCTTGCCTGTGGTGCCTGGGGCTGACGCTTCTGACACAGCTGGTGTGTTTCCGGGCTCCCCACGATCCCTTCTGTGGGACCCGTCCTGCGGGCCCCTGAGTCTCACCTCTCCCGGAAGCCTCTGATCTTCTATCCCACACCTGTTCCTAGTCCCTCGACTGAGCTCCCAGCATGCTGGTGAGCGCCCACCCCGGGCTCAAGTGCCATCATTGTTGCCTCCTTGAGACAGATTCCAAGCCCCCTGCCAACTCCCTCGTGGCGCCCCTCCCAGTCCCAGGAGTGCCGTGGGTGGGTGGGCGCAAGGTTCGTGGATGGCAGGATCGGCGAGTGAATATGCGGATGGACGGAGGCTGGGTCTGACAGTCCAAGGAGAGGCGATCCTGTCTCGGAGGGTTAGTGACCTAAGCAAAGGAATCAGACCAACTCCTGATGGCAGCAGCGGAAGATTGTCTTGAAGACAAGGACTCAACACTTGAGTTGTGGTTTCATATGCACTTTACGGTTATTTAGTAACTGACTGAAAACTGACCATAGTTCTCCAGTTGGCTCTAGGGCTGTCAAAGCTTTTATTTAGCAGCTTAGTCTGGGGCCATGTTGGCCCAGGCTTAGGTTAACAGCTGCTCCCTCTGAGCCATGCTGAAGGGCAGTGGGGAGGGGCCGGGCAGAGTGAGAGAGCTGGCCTGTGACAGAGCCCCCGATGGAGGGACCACGCCCACCTGGATGCAAAGAGAGGGAGAACAGGGGCCTCAGAGCAGTGTTTGTGTTCCCCGAGTGTCAGCTGCGAGCCGGCAGTGCCCTGTGCCCCGCCCATGGAGCCTGCGGGTGGGACCAGGATCTGGCCTCCCGCAGGAGCGGGGAGACAGGTGGTCCCTGAAGCCAGCTCCCAGGCCTGGTCCTGAGGGCCACGTGTAAGGGTGGAGTAGCAGGACTGGGCAACCAGGGTCCTCAGTCTGAAGACAGCTTTCGGGGGAGGTCACCAGCCCTCTCTGGGCTAGGAAGCAGCGTGCCGCCTCCTCCAGATGAAATGCGCCAAGCAGTTCTGACAATATGAGTGAGAGAAAGACTGACATCTTCGACCTTTGTAACCATTTCACCACCTGGACCTGACTTCGCCTAGAGGCGGGTGTCCTGAGAACACATCACCACAAGGGGGCGCAAGACACACGGGCTGGCTTGGAGTGCCTGAGGCTGGAGTCAGGTGGTGGGTGGGCGAGTGGGCGACTCTCAGAGCAGGCCAACAGAATGAGTCTATCCCCCAGAACCAGGGTTTGCGTTTTTCCCCAAGGGTGAAGGGATCACCTAACTCTACTGGCAATGGGTGGGTCGGGACAATCAGGGCATCAGCCACCTTCCCCCTGCAATGGTCCCCACACCCCACCAGAGACCCTATGCTTGGCCTGTGTGGACATGCTGCTACGAGTGCCATGCCTCTTTCTCACCTCCCAGGTGTGGTACAGAGAGGACGTCAGCCACTCCAACCCTGAGGGCTCATCCTGGTCACTGGTGGACACCCCCGGGGAGGTGGTCCAGATCAGCTGTGGGCCCCACGACCTCCTCTGGGCCACCCTCTGGGAGGGGCAGGCTCTGGTTCGGGAAGGAATCAACAGGAACAGCCCCAAAGGTGGGCGGCACAGAGCCAGCCCCTCCACCCCATGCTGGGGAGAAGGGTGAGGGCGCAAACTCCTCAGTGTCCCGGCTGATGAAGGCCCCTGGGTGTCTCTTGGGGGCGTGATAGGAAGTTCTTGGTCCATCGTGGAGCCTCCCGGGCCAGAAAACGCGATCATGCATGTCTCCGCGGGAGTCGGCGTGGTCTGGGCCGTCACCAAGGACCGGAAGGTAAGGTGGGGATGCTGGGCTGGGCCCCCGAAGGTTGTGTTTTCTGTTCTTGAGTGTGGGCTAAACCCTTTAGAGCAAATCCGGCACCAGCCCAACACCATGCACTTTCTCCTGTCAAAATCATTGCTAATCTCCAAGACGTTTAGTGTCACAAAATCTCCCCTCGCCCACATACCCCTGCCGAAGTGCTACAACTGTGTGTATCACTCAATAGGCCACGGCATCTTGAATAATCAGAAGTGAATTCACTAAAACGCTCAGTCAACTGAATGCCTCGCTTTCTCGCAGTCAGTGTTGGTCATTTGTATTTTATCAGAGGCAAGTCCAGTAAAATAAGCCGCATGCCTGCATCTGTATTGCCAGTGCTGAAGGTCCTGGAGCTTCCGGCCGTTCCCATGAGAAAATAGAGGCTAGACTATCCCCCATAGGTTCTGGGCACCACATTTCCCAGGGACCATGGCTTCCAGGGCCTCTTACAGCAATATGTCATCCCCTTTGAGTTAAATGAGCAAAAATGAGATTTATATGAGCAGTGTTCATAGTTGTCAGACAAATAAGTGATGGTGCTCACTTTATTTGGGTTAAGGAGACAGTTTAGATATTCAATAAATTTTGTAGAAAGGGATTTTTTTTTCATTAATTAATCCCTACCCTCCACCCCCACTTCGGGAATTCTGACTAGAACACGTGAGTACTGATAGCACAAAGTCCCCAGTGGGTTGAAACAGTGAGGCCACCGTGCAGAAGGATAAGAACAGCCTTGAGGGGAATGCAGGGAGCTGGGCTGGCGTCAGAGGGTGAGCCAGGCGAGTCGTAGAGCTACAAGGAGGCCTGAGGAAAATCTGGTTGGATTGTGTGAACTTTTACAAGATGATGTGAAAAAAAGTTGAAGAGACTATTTAAAAAGTTAAGGAGAAAAAAAAGTTTTAAAGAGACTATTTCGGCCAGGCATGGTGGCTCATGCCTGCAATCCTAATACTTTGAGAGACAGAGGTAAAATGATTGCCTGAGCCTAGGGGTTTGAGACCAGCCTGGGCAATTTGGCAAGACCTCGTCTCCACAATAAATCAAAAAATTAGCTGGGTGTGCACCTGTAGTTCCAGCTACTTGGAAAACAGGTGTAAGGATCTCTTGAGCCTGGGAAGTCAAGGTTGCAGTGGTTTTGAACATGCCACTGCACTCCAGCTTGGGCAAGAGTGAGATTCTGACTCAAAAAAACAAAACAAAACAAATGAATAAACAAGCAAAACTGTTTCCTAAAGCACTGAGAATAGACCCAAACTGGGTTATTTAAAGAAATCATTTTCCTAAAAAACATTACTGAAGTCATTGTTTTCCACAGAAGCAAACTTGATTCAATAAAGTGACTTTTTCCAAGCATTAGGCCAGAGAATAGGCAGGAACTTGCCAGGACAGGTGTGACTGAGGCCAGGTGACCCTTAGTGCTTTAGCCTTTGGTTTGAAATGGTGCCAAGCAAGGAAGACATGGGCCTAGGTGTGGAGAGAGGGACATGGGTAGATACTTCCTAAATGACATGTCCTGATCATGTGTGGCATGAACCAAAGGATCAAATTGTTCATTTGTTCTACTTGAAAATGAAAAAAAAAAAAGCCTTTTAGCGGGCTTGTTTATTTCTGACTTTCCCAGGTGTGGTTCCGAAGAGGTGTCAATTCTCACAATCCCTGTGGCACCAGCTGGATCGAGATGGTTGGAGAAATGATGATGGTGAACGTGGGCCTGAATGACCAGGTGTGCACTTGGGCCCATGTCTTGTAGATAGTAGCTGTCTCAAAATTGATGCAATGTGTTGCCTGGTGTTCTGCTGTCCCTTCGCACCACTGGGGCTCATGATGGTGACGTGATGGGGGTTCCATTGCCCCTGCACACTCCCAGCCAGGGTTCCAGAGCTCTTGCTTATTCCCCAGTTGATTCCCTAAGGACCCCCAGAGCGGTGAACATGGATCTGGGGGTGCTGAGGAGTATGTGCCCTGAGACTGGAAGGTTTCACGGAGAAATGTGTGGGTGAAGTCAGGTGTGATTGTCACCAAAGGAAGGATGATGCTAATTTCCTTACGCTGTCTCTTAAGCACCAGCTGCACAGTTTGACAGTGTAGCCTCCTTCTCATAGATGATGAGATTTGGGTACTTTGAAGCCTAAAGGATGCAGCCCTTGCTGTGAAGGTGACACTCCCCACCCTGCTGCAGTGCACTAACAGCTTTCCAGGGTACCAGACTTCCCTCTTCACTACTCCCTCCCACTCACCCTGGTACACCTGGTGAGACAAACACCTGCTGGTGACTGTGACCAGCTCAGCCTGCCATGGCTAAGTGACGGGGATGCCACAGCCCATTCATCCAACAAAGCTACCTGGCCCTTTAGCAAACCATCCTTCCTTGGCACCCAAAGGCAGAGGGTAGGATGCCTGCCTGGCCACCTTTTCCATGGAAAGTGAGGTCAGAATCAGGGAGTTACTTTGCATCTTAAAAAGAACAGGGCCACTTCTGAGTTCACTGGGGAGTCAGTTTCCCAGCAGAGGTCACACGGAAGACAGAGACGTGGGTGGGCATCACATCTCAGCACAGTGCCCGCCAGCCCTACCTCTGAACCTTGTCACCTCAAAGCCCTGGGTCTGCCTGAGGTCAGGGAGCCAGAATTGGGTCCCTGCTTCTCCTGAGCTTGCTGCCCTGTCCTCTTCCTGCACGTGACTTCTGCACCCATCCCACGGCTCCTCCTGGACCTCCCCAGTCCAACACACACTCCTGCATGTACCCCCTGCACATGGGGGATCCTGCCTTTGTTTGCAGATGTGTCCCTTACCCTCCTGTCCTCCCTCCAGACCCCTAGTCATGGAGAGGAGCTCCCAGGTCTGCACCCAGCCTACGCAGAGCAGTACTTCTCTCTTTTCTAGGTCTGGGGCATCAGCTGTGAGGACCGAGCCATGTACTTCCGTCAGGGTGTCACCCCCAGTGAGCTCAGCGGGAAGACATGGAAGGCCATCGTCGCAGCTCGAGAGTGTGATCGGTCGCACTCCGGCAGCTCATCAAGTCTTCTCAGGTGATCCGAGGGGGGCAAGACATGGAGGAGTTGGGCTGGGCATGGGCTCTCTGTGGCCTCAGTGGGCACATCCAGAGGAGGCTGTCACCAGGCAGGAGAAAATGGGTCTCCAGCCCACAAGAGCCACAGCCGCCCTGCCCTCAGTCTTGTGCCTCAGCCCACAGAGAGGAGATCTTGGGGTCAGCCTAGGGGCATCCTCGGACACTCTGGGCTGCTAAGGGCGGCACCTGGGAGCAGACGAAGTCTGGGATGTCATGATGGAGCCAGGAATCCACCCGAGCAGGGCTGGCCCATTGGTTGTGAAGTCCAAAGAGCTAGGAGGCAAAAGCCTTCTCTGTGGGTGGGTGCTAAGGACCCTCTGTCAAAGGGAAGTGAGAACAGGATAGAACGTCTTTTTCTTGCAGAGCAGTGGTCTCAGAAGTGCTGTGCACCAGTAGCTCTCCAGGCCCCACCCAGAGCTTCTGTTTGAGATTTTGCGTTTCTCGCAAGGTCCCGGGTAGTGCTGCTGCTGCAGTTTTGGGGATCCCATTTCAGGATCTGGGGGGCCGGAAGAGCATGGATGAGTCCCAGCTCTGCCCACCAGCCACGAGAGCACAGACGGGTGACTGGGCGCCCAAGCTGAGGACGCCTCCGCTCTACAGGGAGTGCCCACAGATGCTAGCATGGAAGGAGATGGCACGTGAGGCCCTGGCTCCGCAGCCAGCCACGTTCCCATCTGTGGCTCAGACTCTCCCCAGACCCTGGTCCCCACCCCTCTGCTCCCCACACTTGGTGGTCACTGTCGGCACGGGGGCCAGGAAGGAGGCCAAGGAGGGAGTTTGCTCACATTTCATCTGAGGGTTTAGTCTCCCCAGCTGGCAGTTCTTAAACTAGACATCACTGAGAAGCTTCAAAAACTACCTTGGCCAAATCTCCATGACCTTGAGTTTGGCAGCGGCTTTTAGATGTGACACCAAAAGCACAAGCAACAAAAGGAAATGGAGATAAATGGGTTTCATCAAAATTAAAAACTTCTGTGATTCCAAGGATACTATCAAGAGAGTGAAAAGGCAAACCACAGAATGGGACACAGTATTTGCAAACCATATACCTGATAAGGGTCTAGTATCTAGAGCATATGACGTCTTACAACTCAACAACAAAAGACAAGCCAACCCATTTAAAAAGGATAAAGAACTTGAACAGACATTTCTCCAAATAAGCTATGCAACATCATTAGTCATTAGGGAAATGCAAACCCACACCCCAGTAAGATAGCACTTCCCACTCACCAGAACAGCCATAATCAGAAAGACAGCAGCAGATGCTGTTGAGGATTTGTAGAAATCTGCTCCTGGGGACATATAATGGTGCAGCCACTATGGAAGACAGTCTGGCGGATCCTCAAAAAGTTAAACGTAGAATTGCCACATGACCCAGCAAGTACACCCCAAAGAACTGAAAACAGGTGTTGAAACAAAAACTTGTATGGGAATGTTCACAGAAGCACTATTCACAACAGCCAAAAGGTGGAAATATCCCAAATGTCCACCAGTGGATAAATGGATAAACAAAATGTGGTCTGTCCATACAGCAGAATATTATTCAGCCATAAGAAGGAAGGAGGCACTGACACGTGGTACAGCGTGGATGCACGTAGAAAACACTATGCTCAGTGAATAAGCCAGACACAAAAGACCTCATATTGAGTCCATCTATACGAAATGTCCAGAATAGGCAACTCTATAGCTATGGAAGGCAAATTCATGGTTGCTGGGGGAATTGGAGTGGAGGGGAAGAGGACAGGGAGTGACTGCTTCATGGGTGTTGGGTCTCCATTTGGGGTGACGGCAAAGTTCTGGAACTGGGTGGTGGGGACGGTTGCACAACATCGTGAATGCACTCAATGGATTGTGTGCTCTAACACAGTTAAGATATTAATCTTTATGTTATGAATTTCATCACAATAAAAAAAATTGCCAGTTCCAGACCTCCACCCCCAGATGTGTTGATATGATCAGTCTGAGAGGTGGCCCAGATGTGTCAGCCCCCCCGGGAAGCAGGTATTTGGAGGGAATATTCCAAATATTCTTGACCTCCACCTGCTCTTGAGGTTGCATGAGCACTCATGCTGGAGCCAGGCCTGCCTGACAGCAGTGCGTGTCCCCCGCGGGAGAGTGACGGGTCTGCCTGTTTTGTCTCCAGTGCTGGCTGCTTCTTTGGCGATGAGGTGAGAGGCAGCGGTGAGTCTGCGCCCAGCGACACCGATGCCTCCTCGGAAGTGGAGCGACTGGGGCCTGGCCAGCCTCTTCCTGCAGAATCTCTGGATGACTGTGGAAACCCCAAGGGGAGCTCGGCCTTGGGCCCAGGGGCCAGCAGGAGTGCAGAAGGTGCCATGAAGAACACCTGCCCAGCCGAGGGCAACAGGGAAACTGACCCCAACAAACACCCCAGGCCTGCACCCACCCTGGCAGAGCTGCCCTGGACCAATATTGACCTGAAGGAGCCAACCCACAAGAAAGTGCCCAGCCACTCAGCCACTGGCTTACCTGAGACCACTGGCCTCTCCTCACTGGGGCCCCTCCCACTGGGTTTGGAGGAGCCCTACGGGGTGGATGACCACCCGCTGTGGGCCTGGGTGTCTGGAGGTGGCTGTGCAGTAGAGGCGTGCACCATGCCCAAGTGGTTCACTGTCCCATCGGGTAAGGTTTCCTGTGGAGCCAGTGGACACTCCTGGGGGGCGTGGGGTGTGGGATGAGGCCAGGGGCTTGGGTCGGCCCAATGTCCGGCTTAGCTGCCCCAATGTGCTCATAGTCCTGAGCCACACATTGGACCTGTTGGTGACCTTCAGAGACCAGCTGGAGCTGTCAGGAGGAGGAAGCCAGCGGCCGGTACCCCTTGCCTGTCTGCAGCTCTCCTCGTCCTAGCAGTGGTGGCTGTTTTCTAGATTGAATTGTTGGGGTCAGCGACTTGCCCATTGCAGTGAAAGGACAGGGTGGCTTGCGGGGCATTTTAAGAAATTGTAGCTTTCTAGCAAGAAAGAGCTGATTTGGGAGAAAAAGCACCCTGGCCTTCTGCCCGGGTGTGGGACAGTGCCCTGGCCCTGAGGCTCTGGCTGTCCACAGGCCTGTCCCCCTCGGTGCAGACACTGTCCCTGTCCATCACGCCAGCCCAGACTGCCACCTGGAGGAAGCAGATCTTTCAGCAACTCACGGAAAGGACCAAGCGGGAACTGGAGAATTTTAGACACTACGAGCAGGCCGTGGAGCAGGTGGGTGCCCAGCTGTCCCCGGATGCATTTTTTTCAACAGGCATTCATCAAGTGCCTGCTGTATACCAGCTCTGAGGTGGGGCAGAAGAAATAGATGGGTGCGTCCATGCCTCTGTCCATCTGTCTCAGATGCAAAGCATCCCTCCTGGGTCCTGTGCTAGATCAGAGATAGAGAAACAAGTTCGTTTGTTTATTTGCCCATCATGAAAACTTCTGTTCAGGCCCTGCTGTGTTTTGGGCATGGTGTAAGCCCTGGGGACCCAGAGATGCCAGCAACCCAAGTGGGGTGAGTGGGGAAGTGGGGAGAATCACATCCTCTCCCTGCCAGAGGGCAGCGTCTTATTGGACCGAGGCAACACAGAGTTGAGGGCAGTGGTTAACTTCTCCCAGGCCCAACCTGCCTGGCACGGCCCCTGCTGTCCTGTGGTGGAGCCCGGCCCTCGGGTCCAGTCAGGTGGGGGGACAGAAATCACGTGACGGCTCTGTTCAGAGGGCTTGGCCCCAGGTTGGACTGTACTGCAGGACATCCACTGGCCACTGAGTTGGGCAGGCCAGGCTTTGGGTTCCAGTGTCACTGCTAACACTCTGCGCCAATGGGCCCGGTCTGGGACCCCCCGAGACTCAGTTTCCCCATCCAGAATCTAGGGCAGCAGTGCTGATCTCACCGGCTGTTTGAGAAATAGGAGCTGTGCAGAGACAGCTCTGGCTCAGGGCCTGCGCCTGTCGTATGTCCGACAGCGTCACTGTTGTCAGCATGAGAGGGGAGCTGAAGGGAGGACTCAGAGCACTGGGAGAAGCCCCTTACTGGGGTTGGGGCACACATAAGGCCGCCTACTTGGGACTGGGGTCCTGGAGGACTGCCTGTGACTATGTCCCCACTGCCCCGGGCCTGTGCGCAGTCAGTGTGGGTGAAGACAGGGGCCCTGCAGTGGTGGAGCGACTGGAAGCCCCACAAGTGGGTGGATGTGCGCGTGGCACTGGAGCAGTTCACAGGACACGATGGCGTCCGGGACAGCATCCTCTTCATCTACTATGTGGTCCACGAAGAGAAGAAGGTGCCCAAGAGAGGGTTGGGGCTGGGGGCGTCTGGGGAGGGAGCACAAAACAGAAGTCCTGTGGGGGAGTCGGTCATAGAGCTGAGGTGCCAAGGAGGCGGTCCCCAAGGGACAGAGTCCCCAGGGGGAGCCACAGTGGGGGTCCCATCCTGCCCTGGGTGACCGGCCCTGCTGTGCACCTGCTCTTTGGATAGTACATCCATGTGTTCCTCAATGAGGTGACAGCGCTGGTCCCAGTGCTCAACGAGGCCAAGCACTCCTTTGCCCTGTATACCCCTGAGAGGACACGGCAGAGGTGGCCGGTGCGACTGGCTGCTGCCACCGAGCAGGACATGAACGACTGGGTGAGTGGGTGGTAGTCCCCACGGGCCAGGGTCCAGGGACAGTGGTCACGGTCAGCCCAGTTTGGCATGCCCAGAGTAACCGGCTGTGCGCCCTGCCAGCTCGCCCTGCTTAGCCTGTCTTGCTGCGAGAGCCGGAAGGTCCTCGGCCGCCCGTCCCCACAGGCCATCTGGTCAGTTACCTGCAAGGGGGACATCTTCGTGAGCGAGCCCAGCCCAGAACTGGAGGCCCATGAGCACCTGCCCTGTGACCAGATGTGAGTAGGCTGCACTTCGACGGGCCTGGGGCCTGGCCTCCCCCTTCCCAGCACCAGAGCATGGGGTTGCAGAAGGCGTCCCAGAGGCCCGGAGCCCACACGGGTCCCAGCTTCTTGTGGACTAGTCAGAGGCACGGCTGCTGGCTCCCAGGCCCACACATTTCCTAGGCTGGGCTCAGGGCAGGTCAGGAGCGTTCAGTGGGACAAGGGCTCACTCCTCCACCCCAAGCCTGCTAGGTCAAGGCAGAGCAGCTGTGTCCCTCCATCTGCCCAGGACAGGGCATTCAGTTGCCTCCAGCTCCCTCTGAGCCCCTCTGCATGGCATGGTCTGGGGCCCAGGGGCAGAGAGGGAGTCCCTTCTGCCACAGGAGAGTCTGGCCTGGGCTGGGCTTTCAGGCGGAGTTCCGGGGGGCACTGAAGTCCATAGGCGTGGGGCACGAGAGGACTTGAAGCTCAGTGGCTGAGAGGGCAGCAGCAGGTGCTGGTGGAGGCGGGACCTGGGGACCCAGAGGACCCAGAGCTGAGTCGCCAGGCCAGAGCGGGCCGAGAGCAGGCCTGGACACACTGAAAGCCACAAGAGGGAGCACAGGCACCTGAGGAACAAGTGTGAGCAGAGTCCCAAGGAGGAGGAGGGCCCAGCAGGAAGCTCGGAAGCTCATAATTCTGTCCCAGGACTGGACAGAGGAGCTGCCCAGCAGATCACCCAGAGCCACCGAGGCCCTGGGCTCAGTTACCAGTGGATACTAGGACTGGGTTTCCACAAGAAGCCCCTGCCGTGGATCAGAGGAGTCAGGCCCTGTCTGGTGACGGTGACAGGGCCTTGGCCACAAGAGGCCGATCCGTGCCAGCTGTAGCCTGTGCTCTGTCCGCCCAGGAGGCTGCACTGTCACAGCGCAGCCTGGCAGCCTATTGACCACCTGTTGCTCATGCAGAGGATTGAACGTCATGTCCGACTCTGCCTTGACATTCAAGTCTGGCTGCACCCGTCACTGTCCAGCCCGCCCCCTCCCTGCTCCGTCCCAGACCCCACAGGCCAGCTGGCCCTCTCCGTGTCACCTCAGGTCAGGTAGACAGGTCCCTGAAGACTCCCCGCCCATAAGGGGCCTGACCCTGCGTCTTTCACGTGCTGACCGTCGTCAGGGTTGACTGATGCAAAAGGGACGGCCAAGTAGGGGAGAAATTCTTGGTTGGAGCCTGAGAGCCAGCAAACGCCACATCTGGGGGAGGCCCCAGGACAAGAGGGCTCCAGGGTGGGTGGAAGGTGGGACAGCTGGGACTGAGATGGGTTCTCCCTGTCCTCCCAGGTTCTGGCGGCAGGTGGGAGGCCACCTGCGGGTGGTGGAGGCCAACAGCCGGGGTGTGGTGTGGGGCCTCGGCTACGACCACACGGCCTGGGTGTACACGGGCGGCTACGGCGGTGGCTGCTTCCAAGGTGAGGGTGGCCCGAGGCCCTGTCCGGCGGAACCTTCCCGGGCAGTCCCTCCTCTAATCCCTGTCTGGCTTCCCTGCCCAACGTGGGGCCACGATCCCAGTGCTCACACTCAGCCAGCAGCTGGCTGACAGGTGACCTTCACCACTGCCAACACCAGAGGACGTGGTACCATGAGGCACCAGAGCCCGAGACCAGGCCTCGCCTCCCATGTACCCTGGAAGTAGTCACCCGCTGAGCTGAGAGCCTTGAAGATTCTGGAAAGGCAGCTGCCAGGGCCCAGCAGCCCCTCATTTCAGAGACCCAGCACCTTGGTCCCTTGATTCCCAGACCCAAACTCTGGGTCCTCGTTAGGTGGGTTGTCCCTTTGGGCAAGAGCTTGCTGAACCCCTGTGGGCTCCCCAACTTCTGGGAGGCAGGGTCCCGTGTCTCCTACTAGAAAATGGAGGCAGAGACCAACACTGAAATGGGATTTCCAGCCCACATGCCCCACTGCGGGGAGCCACTAACCTTGTAGAACTGTGGTCCACTGAGACCACAGGAACGTGCATCTGAGCAGGCTACCAACTTCCCTATGTGTGAGGCAGGAATTCCTTTGTCTTCATTTTTCAAATGAGAAAGTGGGGACTCACAGAGGTTATGTACATGGTCCAAGGTACCTTTTGTTAATAAGGAGTGGGCTTCATCCTTTCTGGTGTCGGGTAAGTAGGATGGCAAGGTGGGAAGAGATGGGACCAAGAACAGAGGTGAGGTGGGGGTGCTGCTGGAGGTGGCACGGATGGGAGGTTTACT
Organism: Cephalopachus bancanus; assembly: GCA_027257055.1. Lineage (NCBI taxonomy): Eukaryota > Metazoa > Chordata > Mammalia > Primates > Tarsiidae > Cephalopachus > Cephalopachus bancanus. The sequence continues at coordinate 4,550,799 of JAPVLO010000067.1, forward strand.
ATGCAGCAGGTTCTTCTCATCAAGGTTGTGCAACCCCAGACTAATCCCAGTCACAGAGAAGAGAAGCCCCGGCCAGGCCAGCCCCTCCAAGATAAGCTCAACAGGCCCGTCCGCCCCTTTGGCTGACCTGGTCCCAACCCACCCTCCCCACTGTTCTCTGAGGGAATCACGTTTCTGAGGAAAAGCCAGAGTCCCTGGGGCCAGCATGGCCTCAGTCCCCACATCCACCTCTCCCCATAGGTCTGGCCAGCAGCACCAGTAACATCTACACACAGTCAGACGTAAAGTGCGTGTACATCTATGAGAACCAGCGCTGGAATCCCGTCACGGGTTACACCAGCAGGTGAGTACCCGGTGCCTGGCTGGGTGCCGCCGGGCGAGGCCCTGACTTGACAGAGACTGGACAGCAGTGTCTATCATAGCCTGAAGTCCAGTATAGCCCAGAGCTGGTATCAGGCCCTGACAGGGACCTAACTGAATCTTACAGCTCTCCCAGGTGGTTTCTTTCCTTGAATCTTGAAGTGTGATGCATATTTTAAAAACTCACTAAGAGGTATAACATATATAATGTGCACAAAACATACATATATACATAAATGTATGTATTGTATGCATGTGTATATAAATGCATACATATAGGGAAACCTCAAAAAATTTGGAATTTATTTATAAAAACGTGCATGTTTACTCTTACATGTTTAAACTTCAGTCACCTTCAAAGTACTCTCTGTTTGATGCAGCACACCTCGGGACAATTTCCCCACTGCTCAAAACTGCTTTTGAGCTTGTGAATTTTGATACCTTTTAGTGCTTCTGCTGTTTTTTGTTTCATATCTTCTGCATCGGCAAAACATTTCGCTTTGAGGACTTTTTTCAGCTAGGGAAACAAACAAAAAAGTTGCTTGGGGTGAAATTGGGTGAATAGGGAGGGCGGGCACGGGGTCGTCATGCTGTTTTTGATCAAAAACTGCTGAACGCTCAGCACAGCGTGGGCAGGTGTGCTTGGAAATCACCTATTATGAAGTGGGCAAAGGCATTGGAAGAATCTTTTTAAAAAATTCCCTGAAGCTGAATGCAGCCTCTCCCAATGCTAGCTGATACACTGATGCGGATAGATCCCTAGAACACTTACATCGTGGGGGAAGCCTCTACTACAAGGGACCCGCCCTCCAAAAGATAATTCCGGGTTTTTTGGGGTCTCCCCTAGGGTGTGTGTATTCATCTCACTGAGTTATCACAAATCAGGCCCCCGTGTAATCACCACCCAGGTCAAGAAATAGAACATTGCCATCACTCCCCTATACCCCAATGCCTGTGGGTGCCCCTTCTCCTTTTTTTTTTTTTTTTTGAGTTGGAGTCTCACTCTGTCACCCAGACTGGAGTGCAGTGGCCGCTCCCAGCCACTGCAGCCTTGACCTGCTGGGCTCCGGCGATCCTTCCACTTCAGCCTTCCGAGTAGCTGGAACTACAGGTGCGCGCTACCACGCCTGGCTAATTTTTGATTTATTGCAGAGATGAGGGCTTGCCAAGTTGCCCAGGCAGGTCTCGAACCCGCAGGCTCAGGCAATCCTCTCACCTCAGCCTCCCAAAGGCGCGGGATTACAGGCTGAGCCACCGAGCCCGGCTCCCTTCTCTTTCATTGTCACCCCCTACCAAGACCTGCCATCTTGACTTTGAACACTAGTCTTTGGGGGTAGAGGTCAGATGTCTCCTATACCATGGTTTGCCTTTTCACCCTCTCAGAGGTGACTTTTGGTTTTTAAGTGCAGTCTAGTTGATCAGTCCTTTTCTTTACACAGTTAGGGTCTTTAACAAATCCTTTTATGAAATCTCATCAACCAGAGGCAATGAACTTAGTCTGCTGTCTTCTAGAGCAGCAGTCATCAATCTTTCTCTAGAAAGGGCCAGATAGTAAATATTTTAGTTTTTGTGAACCTTACGGTCTCTGTCACAGCCACTCATTCCTGCAGCTATAGGTCATGTCATCAAAGGCGCTTTGATGTGTCTCAATAAAACTTTGTGTATGGACACTGAAATTTGAATGGCATTTCATTTTCTTTTTTTTTTTTAAGTCAGAGTCTCATTCTGTCACTGAGGCTGGAGCGTTGTCACATGATCACGGCTACCACAGCCTCAACTTCCTGGGCTCAAGCAATCCGCCTCAGCCTTCCAAGAAGCTGGGACTACAGGCATGTGTCACCATGCCTGGCTAACTTTCTCATTTAGGATAGAGATGAAGTCTCACTAAGTTGCCCAGGCTGGTCTCGAACCCCTAAGCTCAGGCAATCCTCTTGCCTCTGCCTCCCAAACTGTTGGAATTACAGGCATGAGCCACTACACCTGGCTAGACGTCATTTTCACCATGTCACAAAGCATTGTTGTTCTTTTGATTTTTTCCCATTTAAACGTGTAAAAACCACCCTTATCTTACGGTTGTGCCCAAATAGGCAGGGAGCCTGAAGTGGCTCACGTCGCAGTTTATCCACCTTATTCTAAAAACTTCACTCTTCTGCCTTGTGCAGTTAAGTCTAGAACTCTTGGTAACTATTTGGCACATAATGTGAGGTCAAGTTGTTTTTGTTTATTTTATTTTACAATTATTTTATTTTGAGTCAGGGTCTTACTCTGTTGCCTAGGCTGGAGTGCAGTGGCATGGATCATGGCTCCCCACAGCCTCGACCTCCTGGGCTCAGGCGATTGTTCTGTCTCAGTCTCCTGAGAAGTTGGGACTACAGGTGTGCACCAGTAAACCTGGATAATTTTTTTTATTTTTGTGGAGACAAGGTCTATGTTTCCCAAGCTGGTCTCGACTCCTGGGTTCAAGCAATCCTCGCGCCTCAGCTTCCCAAGGTGCTTTGCATTACAGTGTGAGCCACTGCGCCCAGCAACTCACATTTGGTCACTGAGAAGACTGTCCTCTCCGTCCTGCACCACAAAGTGCCACCTTGGATTTTGTTTGCTTGTGTTTTGTTCTTTTTTGAGTTGGAGTCTCGCTCTGTTGCCCGGGCTGGAGTGCTGGGCTCAAGGTGATCCTTCCACCTCAGCCTTCCAAGTAGCTGGAACCACAGGCATGTGCCACCATGCCTGGCTAGTTTTTCTTGATTCACTGTAGAGACAAGGTTTTGCCATGTTGCCCAGGCTGGTCTCGAACCCTTGGACTCAGGCAATCCTCTCACCTCAGCCTCCCAAAGTGCTGGGATTATAGATGTGAGCCACCTCGCCTGGCCTACCTTGGTTTTAAATTCAGTGACTATGTGGGCAGCAGTCTTCCCACTCTGTCTTTCCTGATGAGTTGCTGGGTATCCTTGAGCTTACCATATGGTTCCACTCATTGTCCTTTCTTTTTTTTTTTTTTTTTTTGAGTTGGAGTCTCACTCTGTCGCCCAGACTGGAGTGCAGCGGCCGCTCCCGGCCACCGCAGCCTCGACCTGCTGGGCTCCGGCGATCCTTCCGCCTCAGCCTTCCGAGTAGCCGGAATTACAGGCATGTGCTGCCACGCCCAGCTGATTTTTTGATTTATTGTAGAGATGAGGTCTCGCTGCCCAGAGGGGTCTCGAACCCACGGGCTCAGACAATCCACTCACCTCAGCCTCCCAAAGGCGCGGGATTACAGGCTGAGCCACCGAGCCCGGCTTCATTGTCCTTTCATAGGGAGGTTTCAAAACTAGCAGAACAGATCTTCTCATCTCCTTCAATGGTGTTTTGGCTCTTCCTGGAGCATTTCTAGATGAATTTTAGAAGCAGCCTGTCCCAGTCCTTAAAAACCATTAGGATCTGGGTTGGGAAGATCTGGATCTGTAGATCTACTTGGACAGCATATTTGTCTTCCATTAGTAAGTCCCTAACTCTGTGGACAGAGTGTATACCTCTATTTATGTAACTTCTTCTTAATAAGGTTTTATAATTTTCTATGCAGGGGTCTTGACATCTTTTATTAGATGATATTTCATATTTTTTGATACAATATAAATGGCACATTTAAACTTTTAAATATTTTTTTTTTTGAGTCGGAGTCTCACTCTGTCACCCAGGCTGGAGTATACTCACAGCCACCATAGCCTCGGCCTGCTGGGCTCAGGCGACCCTTCCACCTCAGCTTTCCAAGTTGCTGGAGCCACAGGCGTGTGCCACTGTGCCTGGCTAATATTTTGATTCATTGTAAAGACAAGGTCTCACCAAGTTGCCCAGACTGGTCTCTATCACTTGGACTCAGGCAATCTTCTCACCTCTGCCTCACAAAGTGTGGGGATTATAGGCATGAGCCACTGCACCCAGCTAAATTTGTTTCTTTTCTTTACTTTATTTATTTATTTATTTTTGAGTTGGAGTGTCACTCTTGTTGCCCAGGCTGGAGTGCAGTGGCACACTCATGGCCACCACAGCCTCAACCTGCTATGCTTAGGTGATCCTTCTACCTCAGCCTTCCAAGTAGCTGGAACTACAGAAGCACACCACTACGCAAAGCTAGTTTTTGTGATTTATTGTAGAGATAAGATCTCACCAAGTTGTCCCGGCTGGTCTCAAACCCCAGGGATCAGGCAGTCCTCTCGCCTTGGCCTCCCAAACTGCTGGGATTACAGGCTGAGCCACTGCACCTGGCCTGAACCTTATTTTTTAACTGTTTGAGTCTGCGTAAAAAGATGTACTTGTGGCCGGGTGAAGTGGCTCATGCCTGTAATCCTAGCACTTTGAGAAGCCAAGGAAGGAGAATCAATTAAGGCCAGGGAGTTCAAGACCAACCTAGGCAACATAGTGAAACCTGATCGCTCCCAAAAAAGAAAAAATATATGATTAATTTCCTTTTCTACTTTTTCAAAATTATTGAAGTAAATACCAAAAGATACGAAGAACAAATACATGGCAACTCTAACCCCACCAGCCAGAGGTAGCAGCCACTTTAGCATGTGAGGGTCACCTTGAGATTGTCCTCTGTGTGCACGTGTTGTCTGTGTGGGAAACACAGGGCAGGCACTGAAGGTGGCTCGATGGGCTCCCCATTCCACACCCAGGGGTGGGGCCGGATCATCTGACTTCTGCTCATTTTTGGACATGTAGATTGTTTGTGACCTTTCACTGTCGTACAGAACCATTTAAAGGATTTCCTTGTGTGTAAATATTTGTGTGTTCCTCTGATTATCCCAATAAGTCAGAGGATTTGAGCTTTACTTTTTCTTTTTTTTTTTTTTTTGAGTTGGAGTCTCACTCTGTCGCCCAGACTTGAGTGTAGTGGCCGCTCCCGGTCACTGCAGCCTCGACCTGCTGGGCTCCGGCAATCCTTCCGCCTCAGCCTTCCGAGTAGCTGGCACTACAGGCGCGCGCTACCACACCTGGCTAATTTTTTGATTTACTGTAGAGTGAGGTTTCACCAAGTTGCCCAGGTGGGTCTCGAACCTGCGGTCTCAGGCAATCCACTCACCTCAGCCTCCCAAAGGCGCGGGATTACAGGCTGAGCCACCAAGCCCAGCCTTTTTTTTTTTAAGTTGGAGTCTCACTCTGTTGCCCAGGCTGGAGTGCAGTGACACACTCACAGCCACTGCAGCCTCGACCTACCGGGCTTGGTGATCCTTCTGCCTCAGCCTTCCAAGTAGCTGGAACTACAGGCACGTGCCACCATGCCTGGCTAATTTTTTGATTTATTGTAGAGATGATGTCTCACCAAGTTACCCAGGCTGGTCTTGAACCTGTGGGCTCAGGCACTCGGCCTCCCAAAGTGCTGGGATTATAGGTGTGAGCCACTATACCCGGCCAGATTTGAGCTTTTCTAAGGCAGTTGATAGGCATTGCCACAATATCTCTCGACAACCTGCAGCTTGACGATGTGTAGTGTCCAATGAAGCTTGAATCTCTGCTTTCCCCTCACATCTTCTTTAGTCCTCATGAGGGACAGGGCAGTGCTGCTCCCCCGGGTCCATGTGAGAGAGGGCAGACCGAGGGCCATAGCTAGTCCTCACCAGTGTGTGCTCCACTTTGGCCTCCCGCACCTCATCCTCACAGCCGCCCACCCGAAACTGGCCTGTGTGTTGCTTGCACTCACACTAGTGTACTGTGACTGTAACAAAGTACTGCAGGCGCATGGCACGAACAATAGGAACGTGCTGTCCCCAGGTCTGGAGGCCAGAAGCCCAAGACCAAGGTGTCGGCAGGACTGACTCCTTCTCTGGGCTCCAGGCCTCTGTCCCAGGCGTGTAGACAGCCATCTACTCCATGTACTCACATCCTCTTGCCTCTGTGAACATTTCTGCTTCCACATTTTCCCTTTTCGAAAGAATACCAGTCATATCGATTTGGGCCCACCCCAATGGTGTCATCTGAGCTTGATCATCTGCACAGACTCTATTTCCAAATCAGGTCACATTCACGGGTACTACGGGTGAGGACTCTGACATCAGCCCATAACTCGAGGCATAGAGAGGTGGCCCCCAGACTGCATGGAGCACAGTAGCCTCAGTGGATGGGCTGATTGGGACTTGGATATGTGAGGTCCCCCAGTGGGTCTCACCCAGGGCAGTTCTGGTTTTGTGTGTCACCGTCGGGAGTGAGCGTGTCTGGAGGCAGCTTGCTCTGGGGCTGGAGCTCGGGTGTGCTGGGGTGTGCTGAGCGGGTCGTCACCCCTGTCATCCTGCCACAGGGGGCTGCCCACGGACCGGTACATGTGGAGTGACGCCACGGGACTGCAGGAGTGCACCAAGGCCGGCACGAAGCCCCCATCCCTGCAGTGGACCTGGGTGAGCCCTGGGGGATGGGGCGGTCCGCCCACACCGACCCTCCCCTCCCACCCCTTCCTGAGCTTTCTGACTGCTCTGTGGGTTGTGGGGGTCCGGTCCTCACAGAGTCACTCCTCCCAGGTTTCCGACTGGTTCGTGGATTTCAGCATTCCTGGGGGCACTGACCAGGAGGGGTGGCAGTATGCCAGCGACTTCCCCGCGTAAGCCTCTCCCCGCATAGGGCCTTGTGGGCCGGATCCCCAAGCAGCAGGGCCCCAGGGCATGTGGTCCCCAGTCCTGGTCCTCCACCCTCTTGGCCCTAGCAGTGGCAGCCTCACCATCAGTAGACTGAGTGCTGCTCCCAGCCCTGGGTAGCTCTGGCCCCACAGTCCTGGGCCTAGCTGAAGACCCCTAAGGAGCAGAGCCCTGCTGCCACCTCAGCAGAGGGAGCCATCCGTGGGAGGGGGGAGGGGAGCTATACCCACACATCTGGTTTACCTGGCGCACCTGGCCCTGGTCGGTGGTGCAGGCGGGAGCTCAGTGGCTCTCACACTTGGTCTGTCCCTGCCATGCCAAGCCCAGATTCTGGGAGGGCCTGACATGGGACCTGGAGCACTGGGCTGAAGGCCTGCAGGAGGGCACGTTGGCTTTGGGGGGCTTTGGGCCAGGCCCCGACTGGGAAGATTTTGGCCCAGCCCGGGCAGGGTGTAGGTGAAGGGGCAGCATGAGCCCCTTGGAGTGAGGTGGGCACCCTCCTGGGAGGCCCTGAGACCTGGAGCACAGGTGCGTGGACAGTCCATTCATGGTACACGGGTCACGCCCAGCCAGAAGAAGCCAGAAGGGCTGAGCTGGGGCCAGGCCGGAAGGCTTCTGAGCAGACTAGGGCCATCCCTTGGCCGCAGCCCAGCCTCCCAGGCAGCCATCCCCCGGTCTCAGGCCCTGAGCTCAATGGAAGATCTTCCCCAAAAGGACTCTGACGGGGCCTGGGGAAGGGAGGCTCAGAGCCCCCTCGGCCTGACCCCCTGGGTGAGCAACTGTCCTGCCCTGGGCCCAAGGAGGTCCCAACCCCAGTGAGACCCCAACCCTGGGGAGACCCTCGGAGCCAGGAGGCATCTGTTGAGGTCTGTGTTCTTTGAACCTGTTCCATGGCCTACACTGAGGCCTGTGATAGGTAGAGAAAGAGTGGCAGCGTGCAGGATCCCTTTTCTGAAACTTCCACGAAGTGTCTTGATTTCATCTTCTTCCTCTTGCAGCTCGTACCATGGATACAAAACCATGAAGGATTTTGTCAGGAGAAGGTGCTGGGCCAGGTGAGGGGAACTGCAGGGTGACGGGCACTGAGGGGAGCTCTGGTTCCTCTTGGGTCGGCTCTCCTGGCCTCTGACCTCAGCCCAAGGGAGGACGCAGCAGGGAGGGGGAGGGGAACACAGAATCAAAGCAAATGTCAGCCCAGGAAATGCCCGCGGGCTCCTAACGCTCTGGTTTCAGAAGTTTGTTTTCAAGAACAAATAAGAGAAATGTCACTGGCAGGCTCTGCGTGTGGGCAGGACAGGGTACGGGCCTGGTGGGGGTGCGACAGCAGTGGCGAGGGAGCCACCTGTGGACCCCTCACTCCCACCCCCTGGGGGCTCTCTCAGCGTCCCTGCCTCCAGCTTCTCTGGAGCCCAGGCAGGGGACTCCCCTCTCCTCTCAGCTCTGGGGGAGGGCCCCGGGCTGGCAGTCACCCAGGTGTCCCTGTGCTGTTCTCTTTCCCCCGTACAGAAAATGCAAGCTGGTGACCAGCGGGCCCTGGCTGGAGGTGGCCCCCATCGCCCTCAGGGACGTGTCCATCATCCCCGAGAGCCCAGGCGCCCACGGGAGGGGGCCCAGCCTCGCACTCTGGGCCGTCAGCGACAAGGGGGACGTGCTGTGCCGCCTGGGTGTGTCGGAGCTCAGCCCCGCGGTGAGCCTCCGGGCCCAGCAGATTCCCCCCAAAGCCAGGACTCTTGCTCCAGCGCCCGGCTGGGCTCAGACTCCCCAGGCCTGCCAGGACAGGTCCAGGGGCCTGCGGACACTGCACGTGCCTGAGTGGGTCACTAGGCCCTGTGGTGCCAAGGATGAAGCTGGCGTGAGGAGCCGCCACCTCTTGGGGCCTGGGCAGAGGGGACACAGCAGACCCAGGGATACGGTGGCTCTTTGGCGCCAGAGCCCTCATGTGTCGGTGCCCTGGTGAGACGCTTCCACTGTGTCTCAGGAGGAGCCCAGGGTTTCCGATCAGGCATGGTCAGGGATGAGGCAGGCCGAGAGGGTCTGTGTGACCCCAGCCGCCCCCAGGCTGCCGTGTGTGTCCCACCTGCTGGGCTCATTTCACCTGGGCCCGGAGGGTAGGCAGGCCTGGGGCCCCTGGAAGCTGCCTCAGTGCCCCTTCTACCCGTCCCCAGGGTTCCTCCTGGCTGCACGTGGGCACTGACCAGCCCTTCACCTCCGTCTCCATCGGTGCCTGCTACCAGGTGTGGGCCGTGGCCCGGGACGGCTCTGCCTTCTACCGGGGCTCTGTGTCCCCCTCTCAGCCAGCCGGTACGTGTCGCCCTCCAGAAGGTCCCCACACGGCCCCAAGTCATGGCAGCTCTCCGTGTTTCTGTGTCACGAGCAGCTAGTCGGCTGGTCTCCTTTTTAGTTCAGCTCGACAAGCGTGTGCTGAATGTCCCTCTGGGCCACGCACAGGGCCGAGCCAGGGTCCCCAGAAGCTGCGTCCCCTCCCACTGGGACTGACTGGAGCAGTCACCTCTGATGTGGGGCAGCCCTCAGCCAGCCCACTCAGCTCTTCTTGGGGGACCCCCGTGCCTCTGCCCTGTGGGGCCACTCCCCGGTGGCCACTCTGGTGGGTCTCTGAGAGGGAGGGCCCTGCTGGCTTATTCTTTGCTCTGTGTTCAGGTGGTGCCCAGTATTGGGTAGGCTGGCATGCAGCTGCTTTCCCCTTGGGGCTGGGTTGGCTCCGGGCTGGCACTCCACCGCGTGCCAGGCTGGGCACCTCTGTGTCCGTGCTTTTGAGGTGGGTTCGTGTGAACCCGCCACAGCCTCCGAAGGCCCCGGGCGAGGCTGGAGGGCTAAGCTGACACCAGGCCCCGCCATGCCTCCGAGGTCTGGCCAGGAGAAGGGGCGGAGGTTGAGGTTGCGCTGTCAAGGTTTTGCTCACGGGCGTGACGTCTCCTGCTGCAGCCTCAGTCAGCTCCCCCTTTGCAGGTGACTGCTGGTACCACATCCCCTCTCCTCCCAGACAGAGACTGAAGCAGGTGTCGGTGGGTCAGACATCGGTGTACGCCTTGGACGAGAACGGCAAGTCGTGTTGATACGCTCCATGGTCAGGGATGTGTGAGCGCCTGGTGGGACGAGACCTGGAGGGGAGGCGCAGACTCTCAGGAGGGCCCAGGCCTTCTGGGCCACACTGTTCCCGGGGACGTGGGGCGCCAGGTGTCACAGCCAAGTACCGGGCCCCACCTGCAGTATGACCCACCCCTGTCTTGGTAACTACAGGACACTGAGCTACAGCCCAGGCCGCAGGGCCCTGACTCAAGACCCCGCCAGCCACTGTGAGAGGCGAGTTAACACAGGGTCTGGGACCCCAGTCCCAGACAGCCAATCCCTCACCAGGACAGAGGGCAGAGGACACTCAGGCCCACCGAGGACACAGCATCAAGGCTGGGTGATGTTGCTCAGTGGGGTCTCTACTAGGCCCGTCTTCTCGAAGGTTCCACCCAGGCCTGCGTGTGACACAGGAGCCCCAGGGCAGCTCAGGGCTGGCTCTCCCCAGGCAGGGCTCTCGCCAGTTCCCCTCAACATTCTGCAGCTGTTACAGATGAGGAAAAGGCAAAGAAAGGGAGAATCAAGACTCAGCCCAGGGTGTTTATTCCAGATCCGGTTCTCCTTTTATTTGTTCAAAAATGCTTTGTCCTCAGTTTCTACCTGAATAGCGAGAGGCACGAGATGCCAGCCCTGCCCAGCACAATGGGACGATTATGAGGCAAACCCAGGCATGCAGCGGGCAGAGCTGGCTGCAGCCCAGGCCCTCGGGAGTGGGTCAGGAGTGTGGAGAAGCGGAGGCCGTGGCCTTGACATGGAGGCCAGACCTCCCCCCGGCTTCCCAGACTGAGGCGGTCCGCGGCGGGGCTGGCCCCCTCCGGCCGGGCAGGAGGGGCCTGGAAGGCTCTGCTTTTGACCCCCCTGCTTCTGTCCCCAGGGAACCTGTGGTATCGCCAGGGGATCACGCCCAGCTACCCACAAGGCTCCAGCTGGGAGCATGTGTCCAACAACGTGTGCCGGGTCTCCGTGGGGCCCCTGGACCAGGTCAGGGCGTCAGAGGGTAGCGGGTCCTTGGAGTGCCCCGTTCCCTGTCTGGTTTCCCCCTGCCCGCCCCCAGCAGTCCCACCACTGGGGTTTCAGCAGGTCTTCATTCCAGATCTGGGTGATCGCGGACAAGGTGCAAGGGAGCCACGGCCTGAGTCGAGGGACAGTGTGTCACCGCACGGGCGTGCAGCCGCACGAGCCCAAGGGCCAGGGCTGGGACTACGGCATCGGGGTAAGTGGGGCCATGCTGTCACACTGTGTCTGTACTGGCCCCACAGGCGGGGCCGCCACAGCGTCACAGAGGCCTGGCAGTCCCTGGGACCCGGCCCCCTCGGGGTTCTAGAGCCCCGGCACCTCCGGTGACACAGTTCTGTCCTCCAGGGAGGCTGGGACCACATCTCAGTCCGGGCCAATGCCTCCAGGGCCCCCCGGGGCACGTCCCGGGAACAGGAGCCCAGGGCCCCACCCGAGGCCCACAGGCCTGTCCACTGCTGAAGCCGTTCCTGCCCACCCGGACGCTGGGATGGTGCTGAATGTGGAGGATCAAGGTCGAGCCATTCTTGGGCTTAAGTGTGTCGTGGAACAAGTGTCACCAGGTGGACTCAAGAGGGAACCTGGTCCAAGGCCGTGGCCACTTCAGAGGCACTGCCCAAAAGGCCTAGAGATGTGAAATGAACGTTCCCACACACGTCCCCATCTGCGAGAAGCACCGTGGGGGGTGGAGTGGGGGCTGTACCCCCAGCAGCCTTGGCCCCCTCCGCCCCTTCCTTCCCGTCTGCCTCCCACCTGTCTGGGCCAGACACCTGGAACCTGGGACCTGGAACCTAGAGCCTGGAGCCCTTCTGGAACATAGCTCAGTAACGAGTCCCCTAGAGCCGGCGCCTCAGACAGCCTCTGGGCTCACCGCTCCTGGCCACCTGGCCCAGAGCAGTGGCTGTGGGCCAGGGCCGCCTTGCCACGTGCTGTGACCACTTTCTCAGAGCAGGGCTTGCCAAGAGTGTTTCATCTCAAAAGCTAAGGAGGGGCCGGGCTCTGTGGCTCAGTCTGTATCCCAGCACTTTGGGAGCTGAGGCGAGTGGATTGCCTGAGCCCACGGGTCCGAGACCAGCCCGGGCAACTTGGCGAGACCTTGTCTCTACAATACATCAAAAATCAGCTGGGTGTGGTAGTACACGCCTGTAGTTCTGGCCACTTGGAAGGCTGAGATGGGAGGATCGCCAGAGCCCAGCGGGTTGATGCTGGGGTGGCCGTGAGCGTGCCGCTGCACTTCAGCCTGGGCAATGGAGGGAGACGCCAACTCAGAAAAAAGAAAAAAGCTAAGGAGGGCGTTGGCAGACTGGAGATAAACACGGACGCGCAGGGCTGTCCTCCTACTGGTGGGCCAGGGCCCCGACAGGAAGGCCGAGAGGGGATGAGGGCTGCCCGTGGCTGGAGACCACATCCATGTGCAGTCACCACCGCCATCGTTCCCATCAGCCCTTCCCCTTCCTTCGCCCAGGAGGCCGTTTGCACAGCTTGAGATGGAAGGAGCAGACTCGTTGCCAGCGGGCCTTCCTGGGAATCCTGGGTTTTGTCCTCAGCTATGCATTTGTGCGTGGACGGCTTTGCCGTCAGCATCTGCTACCCGGAGCTGACACTAGGGGATGTCCTCGGCCCTCCAGCAGGCATTCAAGAGACCTAGGGTTCGCAGCGCTTCTGCGGGCGACACCAGGTGTGAGTGTGGTGCTCACAGGCCAGTCATGGGAGGGCCCTGGGGGCGGCGGCCACACGCAACGTTTACAGTTCAATGGCAGGTTTTCTCTGGGCGTTAGGGTTTGGTCCCCCACAACAGCGACCTGTGCACTCTGCTGTGATTTGCTGCCTGCGGGTGGCTCTCGGCGAAGCCCCGTGAGGGTGTCACCTTGCCCTTCTCCAGGGTGACGTGTCCTCTCGCCGTTGAGCATCGTTTACCTGCCCAGCATCACTTCCCCGGATGCTCTATTCAATAAAGACGTTCGCCAGCGGGTTATGTGTGGTGTCTTTATTGAGACACTGCGATTGACACGCACAGTCCCACGCGCCTGTCACAGGGCAAAAGCAGCAATTGCCATGAAGTCTTTTATTTTCGCTCTGTGACACAGCATCAATCTTATTAGTACCTTGAAGGGGCCGTTAGAAAAAATAAACGTCAGTTTGGGTCATTTAGGAAACACTTCACCACCATTACAGCAGGGGCATGGGCCACTTAGTTCCAGTTGGGTTTTCCCAGACAAAAGTCACAATTCTGGTTTCTCTGCTTGCATTGATGGTGGTGTCACCTCGGAGCTCATTCAGGGTGCCTGTCGGTCGGCCAGGGTGGAGGGGTCGACGGCTCGGGGATGAGTCCAGGCAGCCAAGGCTCAGCAGTGTGTGGGCCCCTGACCCGCTTGTGCAGACTTTTCAGGAAACTGAGCCCCAATGGCCAGGCAGGGGCTCCCTGCAGGACGGAGGATCCAGCCCGGCCTTGGGGTCTAGGATGGGGCTGAGGGAGCAGACCTGTCCCCTCTCCCCCCCGACACTGGACACCCAGAAGCAGGGCTGGGACCTCAGGATCCTTTGTGATGTGGCTGCAGGGCATGCAGATCCCTCTGTCCACGGGTGAAGACCCACTGGGTGGCTGGGACCAGGTCACCCCCTGGGAAGCCAAAGGGGCACAGCTGCCAGGTTGGGGCAGAGAGAAAGCGCCGAGAGGCCGTTGTCCTGCAAAGCGGTGACCCCAGGCCCTCGTGCCACCCTCCGAGTTGTGGCCAGTCACCAGACGTGTGTGCCTCAACAGAGAGTCCTCTGGGCACCCACCCTGGGCTTTCAGGTTCATCCAGCAAGTTCAGGGGTGGACTGAGCCCTGTCCTGGCCGAGGCCCAGCCGGAAACAAGAGCTGCCAGATCTGTAGCACATGGTCGTCCCTGACTGGTGGCGGTCGCGGTCGCTACCACCGTGTATCCCTGCCGGGCTGAAGCCCCACCACAGGGTGGCCTGGGCGCTCTACGTCCCAAGCTTGGAGGCGGGCCCAACCGGGGCTCGCATTGGTGGCCATCCCCAACTGACCTTCCAGAGCGGCCCCTCCCGAGGGGCAGACCCAGAGGCCCAGGGTCCCCACCTGAGCTGTGATGAAGGGTGGGGGGCTGGGACCTGACCAGGCCTCCAGAGGATTCCAGGAAGGGCACGTGAGCAAGTGTCACTGAGACGAGACCCACGTGCCCAGGCCGCCCTCCTGCGGGTCTGACCAGGAGAGTCAGGATCAAAGCAATAATGCCTGTTCCTGGGGGCACCACCCGCTGCCCTTGTGTGGTCAGGGCTGACCCCCCGCCCGTAGGGACCTTCAACGTCTGGTGGCGGACCCCCAAGCTTGGGAAGGGCGAGGTCGCCTGGTGGGGACGGGCCAGCGAGAGCCCTCGGCCATGCTGTGGCAGCCATGCTCCCAGCTCGGTGTGGCTCTCACTCCTGGCACGTCCAGAGGGGCCTGGCCCCCGAGGGCCTCTGGGACAGCTCTGGGTAGAGGGACAAGGGAGGGGAGAGCACAGTGGCCAAGTCCGGCAGAGCAGGTGGGGCAGGAACGACTGACAGAAGGAAGCTGGCCTGAGGCAGTGGGGACGTGCCAAGACACTGGGCCCTGCTACCAGGGAGCGGCCCAACCTGCCACCCCAGGCTTCGCCCCACAGAAAGGCCCAACGGGCTCCAGCTCAAACCAAGGTCCAAGAGCATCCTCACGTCCTACAAGCTGCCCTCTACCAAGCCTACGATGACGCTGCATCAGGGACACACATGACTGAGGAAAAGTCAGGGTGGGAGCCTGTGAGGGGCTCCAGACAAACCCCCTCCCTCCTATGGCCAAGATTGGGCGGGAGGCCCCAGGGCCATTCTGGGGGGCGACCCAGGGCTTTGAAACGTCTCTCCAGATGGGCCCAGCCCTGCCTCCTGCTCCAGCTTCCCGGCACCCTCAGCAGGAGGGCCCTGACCCTCCTTGGCCAGGCCCAGCTTGGGGGCTGCTGCCCCCAGAAGCACCCACTTGGGAGGAAGGAGGAAGATTCCAGCTCCTCCCCTCAAAGCCCCTCTAGAATGAATTTGAGATCATCTGATTAGAGTTTCTGGCAGCTCCAGCCATCTTGGATCGGCCACACTCCCTGAGCGGCCTTGGGCTTTGCCTGGTTAGTTCTGAGCCTCAGTTTACCTCACGTGGGCCCCCTCTAGCCCTATGATGAAGGTTGAAGGAGGGTCCCTTCCCAGGGCTTGGCCTCAGGAGTGGCTGGGAAATTCATAAGTAAACCTTTTCCTGGAATCTCCCCTTGCCAGGAGGGGGTTGAGAGGGAAGAATCTGGTTACAAAGCCAAGGCCTTGCAACTCCCGCTGATTCCCCTAGTTCAGTGGAAAGACAGGCCCTGGCCCCAGGCAGAGGTTTGGGCCTCAAGGTGCCCAGGGCCATGGCCTCACCCAGACCACTCGCTTGTCTCCAGGGGGAGGCCAGGAAAAGCGGCTGAGCGTTCAGGGAGAATGGAGTCCTTGAGGCCACGTCCTCAAGGGGGGTCACCACCCGCCTGGGGCTCGTGGCACGGAGGGGCCGGGGCCGGGATGAGCGGGCCAGGCCGCCCCTGCCACCCCCGTCCCGGGCCGGGCGCTAGGTGCCCTCCCGGAAGCTGTGGATCTGCGTGGAGTACCTCTGCAGGTGGCCCTGGGGAGGGGCCTCGGTGGCACCCAGGGCCGCCCCGGCCGTCTGCTGCTGCTGCTGGTAGTGCTGATAGAGCTTGGGGCCTGGCCCCTCCAGGCCCGGGAGGCGGCCGCTGGACATGGTCAGGATGGTGGCCGTCAGCGACTTGATGTAGTTCTTGGCCAGCGTGAGAGTCTCGATCTTGGAGAGCTTCTTGTCGGCGCGCACGTGCGGGATGACCTCCCGCAGCGCCTGGAAGGCGTTGTTGAGCTTGTGCATGCGCTGCCGCTCGCGCTCGTTGCTCTCCAGGCGCCGCTGGACGCTGCTGTCCCGCCGGCCACCCTGCCCCGAGGGGCCCTGCCGCCTGCGCCCGGCCTCGGCCCGCGTCCCCGCTGCCCTGGCAGTCCGACTCCGCAGACCCTTGGCCGGCTCCGGGCCCGGGTCTGGCTGCGGCCTGTCGGGGGTTCGCCCCCTGGGCTGGCTTCTGTGTCCTGCAGTGGGGCCCGGCGCCGGGGGGGCCGGTTCTTGGTCTTCATGGCTCTGGACTGGTTGTCCCTGTCGCCGGCGGCGGGGAGGTGGGGCTCTGGGAACTGAATTCAGAACACAGGACACTCTGCGGTCACTTGGCGTGGCCGGGGGACACTCCGGGTGGCTGTCCCCGGCAGCCTCCTCACCGATGACAACAGCACCAGGAGCCAGGGGCTGTGACCACTTGGGGCTCGGCAGCCCAAGGTCCTTCCTTCTGTTCACACACTGAGCCCTGAGCTGACCCCACATGTCCCCAATGCCCCTGCTTGACCTCACACTGGCCCCTGGGACCTAGTCCTGTTCTTGTGCCCCTTCCCCCAGGCGACTCACACTGTCCCCCAGGACGTGCCCTGTCCCCAAGGCCCTCCCCGTCCCCTGAACCCCTCCTGAGCTCAGGGGACCTTTGACACCTGCTGAGACCACCCAGAGATGGGTCCCCAACCCTAGCTTGGGGCAGCTCCTCTGCCTGAGGCTGGGCTGCCACCAGTTTGTCCCATGGACAGGCGGTGGTTCCAGCCTCCAGGCTCCCTGTCCTGCCCGGGCTGGACGTGACACATGCTGGGACAACACGGGGGCGAGACCGCCGCGGACATGGGCAGCCGTGGGAGGTCAGAGGGGGACAACGGCCCAGCAGCCGCCCCCAGGCCCACCACGTGGAGGACCCCCGCGGGGGCTCCAGACCCCAGACGCCCACCTGGCTTTGCCCAGCGTCCCCCGGCGCCCCCCCCGGGGTCGGACGGACGGCGCCCACGCGGAAGGACACGCAGCCCTGCCGTTACCTGGGGATCCGCGGCCGCAGGCGCCGAGCTGCCCACGGGGGACAAGGACACGTCGCTTTAGCCTCCCCGGGCGGGGCCGCGGACGCATGTAAATGAGCCCGCGGGGCGGGGCCGGGGTCCGGGAGTCCCGGGCCGGCGGGGGGCGGCCCCCGCGCCCTGGGGCCGAGTGGCCGCGCAGCCCCGCCCGCGCGCCCCCACCCCCGCCTCCGGGACGCACTTCCCCGCCGGCCCCCGCCCCCCGCCCGCCCCCTCGATCCTTCTCGCCCCGCCCCGCCCCGCCCCCGCCCGGCACGCGGGGCCGACCCGGAGCCGGGCGCCGGGGCCCATTCCGCGGACGGGGAAGCCGAGGCCTCTCCGGGAGCCCGCGCGGCGCGGCGAAGCCCCGGGACCGCGCCTGGCCGCGGCACCCGGCCTCGGGGGAGGGCGCAGAACGCCCGCCAGCGCCCGGAGGACTCGCGGAGGGCGGCTCCGCGGCGGCGGACCCCGCGGCGCCTCGGGCTGGGGCGCCTCCGGGCCGCGGGTGGCGCGCGGGAGGCGTCCGGTCTTCCGGGCCTCCGGGGCCCCGGGGCAGCCGGCGGCAGGCCGGGGCGCAAAGCCGGCGCTGCGGCCCGCCGGCCGCACGGGATCGCCCCGCCCCGCCCCCGCCCCCGCGCCGGTGGGCGGGGCGGGGTGGAGGGTTCGAAGGTGCTCCGGGCAGCCTCGTGGCGGGGTCCCTGGGGCCGCGGGGAGTGCGGGGGGCCGGGCGGACCCCACCGCCGCCTGCAGGACCGGGCGCGAGCAGGGTCCCACGGCCCGCCTCGCGGCGACTCCTCTCCCCCTGCGGCCCGAGGGGCGCTCCCGCGCCGGCGCGACCCGAGGGGCCGGGCCCACCTCCGTGGCCGCAGTTTGGCCGACGGCTGCGGCCTCCTCTCGGCAGCTGGGATCTCGGGAAGGGACCAGGACAGCAAGGGCTGGCTCGGGGGCACAGAAAGGCTGGCTCCGAGCCGGGGCTGGCTGGCCTCTTGGTCCAGAGCTCCTGTGAGGCTGGACTAAGCCAGAAATGAGAAAGCTGAAATTTTTCATGAGTGAAAAGGCTTCAGGGCAGCACCAGCACTGCATCAACCGGTGATTATACAAATCTTGGCTTTTTCAGGAGCGTGGGGAATTCAGGTCTGCCACGGAAAGCAGCATTGGATTTTCAGAGCGACCAGGGTGCAGGATCCCGGGGCCACGGGCCGTGGGCGCCCACGTGAGGATGTGCCAGGCTACCCACCCTGGGCTTGCACAGTGGAACACACAGAGTAAACGCAGCCACAGAGTTTATAAATATATAACTATATTTATTTTGAATATTAAATAGTTTTTAAATTACAAGCAATTTATTGAATCACACTATGCCTCAATATACAGTAAAAATCTTACAATTTAAAAATGTACACAATTTAAACCGAAAGTTCATTAACTGTTATATTGCCATGAACCTCTTCTGACGGTGTAAAGTACAGCAGGGAGCCCTGGTCCGTGTGCCCGCCCCATATGGTACAGCGTACACCGGTCCCATGATCAAGACCCAGCTATGCCTGTGCAAGCCTGAACACTGAAACTGCACGTGTTCAAGCTGCTCAGACTCATCTTAATAGGTTGCCGGTAATTCAACAGTCAACACATCTTTAAGAATTTATTTATAGACTAACGAGAATTTTCTGTGTTAACAGCCAAAACTGGAGCCAACCCCTTCACTATTTAGGAACAATGTTTTTGAGACTGAAATCGCAAGTAACTGTGTACACCCATTCTTATTTTAAGGCTACTTCTCCTAAGGTTCATACTTTGAAGCCCCTACAACAGAAGCCCACCTATGGATGTTAACACCAGTTCACTTCTGGATTTCCAGACACTGGGCTGAGCCTAGGAGGAGAGAGAGCTGCCTCCCTCTTGGCCCTCAGGACCAACACGTGCACAGGAGGTCCTTAACTCTACAAAAACCCTATGGGAAACATGAACAAGAGGAAGAGGTTTGGAACAGCCTTTTATGGCAGCAAGACTCACAAGGACTCTTCTTAGATAAAACCGTCTCTGTAGAAATCATCGGGCCTGGATGCTCCATGTCCAGTTCAGCTGGCTGAGCTCCCTACCTTCGAGACGAATGGCTTCTTACCCGGACACACTGGCCAAGTCTTGGGAGGATCTGGGGAGCACTTTTTCTACACTGCTCTTTCTGGCTTGTAACAGGGTCATTGGATAACATGATTATTTATTTTGAATATTAAATAGTTTTTAAATGAAAGATTATTTTTATATAGGATTTAAAATATGCAAACTCCACCAAAGTGAGACTAATTAAAATCTGCTCAATTCTGGATTGTGACCCAAGGAGGCCAGGAACCCTCCCAGTGCACCAGGACTCTAACCTCCCACGTCATCTAGAGAATGCCATTGACTTATTTCATTGCACAATTTATTAAGAACGAGTACATTTTGAAAACCCATCACTTGTAACCAACTTATTAGTGAAAAACAAAACAAAACAAAAAATAAAAACAAAACAGAAAAATAAAATTGGACAACTCAGAGCACATGCTCGCATTTCAAAAATGGGCTGAAATTTTTACTCTACGTTATTAAATTTCCTGTGTATTGCTTGAGATTTCAGAAGAACATGTTAACTCACGTGTTTTTTATAAATATAAAATCTTCCCTTCCATGCAACACCACACTAAGATCCCACTACCCACCCCCAACTTAATGTATAAAATGCTTTTTTGGCAATTAATTATGAAGAGTGATATAGGCTTAAAATAAATTAAAATGGGAATTGTGTTGTTAAAATCTCTTTAATCATAGTGAAAAATGTACAGCCCCAAAATATCAGTAAGACCAATAAGAAGACTCATATCCTTTGGACCTGCGTGACTTGAGTAATTTCATCTGAATTTCTTAAGCCCATAATCTGTAAAAATTAGTCTAATCGCCTCACAGTTCTTCAACCAAGACTGACAGAGGCAAAAATGGAGAAAACTCAGGAAATCCCCTAGCAAGAATCCAGAGTTATGACAATTTTGGCAAAATCTTCTAATGCCCTGTTAATTTTTTTTTTCCTCAAAATAAGCACATCACAAGGGCCAGTGCTCTCTGCACAGCCCAGAAGTGCACCGTGTTCATACCACGCCGGGAGTTGGGGGACACTCTTCAATCTCGCTTTCCATACCTTGGAAAGTTATTGCTAAGTATAAAAAAATTCACGGAGTGAACCCAATTGATAACCAAGTTTGTAACTTGCTATGTACACTCTGGGGCCAACATCCAACCTGCATGTTGCATCAGGACCTGAGTTCCCCCGATCCACACCAGAAAGCCCCAGCACAGGCCTGGAGAGCCAGCCCAGGGTTATGCTGGAGTGTGGAAACGTATCAGCACCGGAAAATATCTGGGGTGACGGCCAGTATGAGGGGACCGCAGGCCTGAGGACCCCCAGTGTCAAAGGTGCCTCCTCGGCTCAGTACAGCTGCACCATGCCAGCCTCCGGGTCTTCCTCGTGTCAGAACAGAACTTAAGGAGGGCAGAACACGGTCAGCCTTGTGTGGGACCACCCGGCTCCTGCCAACGTGACAAAGCTGCTGCGCTGGGAGTGCTCGGTCCTTTTCAAAGCAACAGGAGAACGTGGCGCTGGATGCAGGAGGGATGGGTCCGTGTAGCCAAGCCCCAGGGCCACGCAGCACGTGACGACCACACAAGGCCACACAAAGTCCCCATCAGGATAACGTGTGGCTGCTGAGACTCTGCTGTTGTCCTTGTGCCCCCTCAGCTGCAGGATGGAGCGTATCTCCTAGGTTACAAAGAGACAGGTCACACCTGGATGTGACTTGGAGCGGCTTAGAGGGGAAAATTCAGCTGTGGAGATTTTTTAAGAGCTCAGATCAACAACACTTGAAGTACGTACACAGCATCAACTCGGACCATCCTCGACAACGGGCGCTTGGTGAGGAGATGTGTCTTCCTCTGAGCTCCCCGCGTTCTGGAAGGACGGGGTCACAAGAACGCTGAAGCCGCACAGCAGTCTGGCCACACCAAGCTCTGCTGGCAGCTCACCTGACCCTCAAACCATAATGTCCCTGGGGAGGGCCGGGGACCTGGGCACGGCAAGCTACAGCTCAGTTCTGGGGTGCAACATCTGCCAAATTTTACTAAAAGGGCTTTAAAAAATCAGGGGCAGGGTGGGAGAATTACACAGAGAGGCTGCAAGACCCCTCAGCTCCTCAGAGAGGAACTCATCAGCTCCAGGGAAACTGCCTCAGAGAGGAGAGACAAAAAATGTGTTTGAGTCAATCAACAAACAGAGTGGTATTTTTGGACTCTCTGAAAATATTTCCTATAGGAACATAAAACACTGACATTCAGAATCATTTATCATTATGAAAGAGTACCATATGTACAATTCCAACAATTCTAAAGACGGCATGACACTCAAAATAGTTAAGCTTCACAAGTACCATGCAGAGCAAACAAACTATAAAACAGAAAAAAATCAAACTAGTGGGTAGCACCAGCTTGACCTGCCTTATTTTCCTTGAATAATTTAAGTTCTGTACAACATCGGAGACTCGGAGACATTCATCCACAGTGCAATTACAGAAAGCAAGTAGTGATTTCTTTCAAAGTAATAAATATGGCTCACTCGTGACCATTCCCCTCGTGCGTCCCTGTGGCGCCCGCGCAGAGGTGTGCAGGTGTGTTCGCAGGGACACCCGCGTGTCCAGCAGACACGCCCGGCTCCACACCCGCACACAGAGGCAGCGTGGGCCTCCCCAGGATGCCGACGGAGTGCTGAGCGTGCAGAGCAGCTGCAGATGCGCGCTGAGGCTGCGGCCTCACTCCCCACCGGATCTGCGCGGCCGCATCGAACACGGCTCAGCCGCCGCCCTGTTCGCCTCTGACTCTCCCGTCTCGCGTCAGCAAATGGCGAGTGGATGTCGTTGCTCCAGCTGAGGGCACAGGAACGCCACGCGGGGGAGCAGCCTGGCCCGGGAGCGTCGGCGGCCACCTAATCTCTTTCTCCATCCTCGCTGCTTCCTGTTGGGAGAGAAGGAGCAGCGACAAAGCTGGGGTTTAAAGTAATTGTCACAGACAAGGGTGTGGATGGTATCCAAGCTGCGAGGCAGAAGGAGGAACTGACCCGCCAGTGCCTGGACCCCAGCCCCTGCCTGCCACTCTGTCTCCTCCTCTAAGAGCGCCTGCTGGACTCCCCGACAGACACATCTGCTCGGCGTACAGGTGGCAGGACGCCGCGCTCAGGGCAGGGAAAAGTCAGCTCGGTCCATACATCTGCCCCGGCAGATCTTAGGTAACGGGCAGCATCTAATCGGCACAAATAAAACAGTACAAACACAAACAAAAGCCCTTTATATTCCATGCTTGGCGTTTGATCTGCAAACTTCAAGCCAAAAACCGAACCTACTAACATTTATCTTCCAATCTAGCTATGGTGACAAGGATCCGTGCTCAGACAGCACCACTTCAAACGCTCCCACCCGGACTCGGCCATCGCACGACTGAGGCTTAATGGCAAAATCAACATTCCCGGGGCAGAGCCAGAGTGTGCGGGCTCAGTGCCAAAGTCACAGGTGCTCTCAGAGCACAAGCCATCCAAAGAGCAGCTTCTCTCTGGGCAAGAAGCAGGGTGGGAGGGCGGCACGAGGGGAGGCCAGGAGGAGAGGAGGAGACGGAGCACACCTGGGGGCTCCTGGCGACCAGAGCCACGCCACACCCACTGTCTCCCGCCTGCTGCCAGGCCCAGTCGTGAGCCCTCGGCATGACTGAGGACTGAAGGTGGAGGCATGGCCTCAGCGCACACGGCCGAAACTGTGGGAGTCTGGTAAAAACAACTTCGCAACCGGCTCCGCAGACCCCGAGCAAACCTCAGCTCAGCAGGGCTCCGCGCGACGCCCGGGTGGAGCCCGTCCCTCCGCCCGGCCCGACACAGCCCCTCACCTCCTTGCTCCATGTCGGAGTCGGTCAGGTGTGTGAGAGAAAAGCTGGCGATGTTGGCGGGCGAGATGGAGAACCTGGAGTAGGGCGCTGCGTGCGGCCAGCTCTGCTCCCCGCTCCGGGCTGGCGGCGGCGGAGAAAAGTACTTGGACGTCTGAAGAGAGGGCTTGGAGCTGAGCAGGTTGCTCGTTGTCTTGGACATGAAAGGATCGGGGGAGAAGTCATCATCCCACTCGAAGCCGCCACCTAGAAATGCAAACATAAAGCCCCTCACTTTACCGTCGCTCGGCAGAGATGAGAGGGGAGCGGCACGGGTGTGCCACGCAGCGCAGCAGATGCCACTGGCTGGCAGACGGCAGGGCGCGCCGTGTTGCAAGGGCGTCACTTAAAGCAACATGCGGCTGGGCGTGGTGGCGAGAGGATGGCCTGAGCCCAGGGGTTCAAGACCAGTCTGGGCAACTTGGCGAGACCTCGTCTCTCCAGTAAATTAAAAAACCAGTCGGGCATGGTGGCACATGTCTGTAGTTCCAGCTACTTGGGAGGCTGAGGCAGAAGGATCGCCTGAGCCCAGCAGGTCGAGACTGTGGTGGCTGTGAGCGTGCCACTGTACCCCAGCATGGGTGAGACAATGAGGCTCTGACGCAAAGAAAAAAACTCAGCCTGTAATCCCGCGCCTTTGGGAGGCTGAGGTGAGTGGATTGCCTGAGCCCGCGGGTTCAAGACCCGCCTGGGCAGCGAGACCTCATCTCTACAATAAATCAAAAATCAGCCGGACATGGTAGCGCATGCCTGTAATTCCAGCTATTTGGAAGGCTGAGGCGGAAGGATCACCGGAGCTCAGCAGGTTGAGGCTGCGGTGGCTGGGAGCGGCCACTGCACTCCAGTCTGGGCAACAGAGTGAGACTCCAACTCAAAAAAATAAAAAATAAAAATAAAAATAAAAAAAATAAATAAATACATCGACATGTGGAGGTATCCTCCAAAAGTGCTGACATTATTCAAAGCTCCATTTCTGTTTCTTTGAAAACTAACAAAGTGAAATACCTTCTTCATCAGTGGAACTCTCGGAGTTTATACACCTGCTCAGGTAGGGCGAGCCTGAGGACGGCGCTGGGCCGCTCAGTCCGGGGCCACACGCCTCTCCTCCACAGGGCCCCAGCTCCTTGGTCGGGGTCTCCTGGAAAGTGACACAGAAGCTTCTGTCAGCAAAAGCCTGCTGACGGGAGCCCCCCCAGTGTGACACACCCCAGGCTGGCAGGCACATCTTAAGACGAGGGCAGTTCTGAGCCTTGGGTAGGGTAGACAGACACGTAGGCTCCCTCTCTCCCTCTGCCTATAGCTCTGACACCTGGCAGAGGGCACGAAGCCGCTCTTGATGCTTCTGAGAAGTAAACAGCAGCAGGCAGATGGGGGGAAAGACCGGAACTCAAAGTACCACCAGCCGCACTGAGTGTGCCACCTTCTCCTCCAGCATCTCGTGGCCTGGCTCCAGCTCAGCCTGCAGTTCAAAGTGGGTGCTGGTGTGAACAGAGAGCTCCAGAAGAAGCCTTTGGTTCTAGTTCTAGGAGCAGGAAGGGGGTCTTCTGATGCTTAGAAGGGAGAGGAGACTTCAGGGTTTTTCTCCATTCTCTTGTTCCCAGCCCTAAGCAATTCTGGGGTGAGACAAGTGCCTATAATTCCGAGGGAAGTGACACTTCCTTTCTCCCAAAGGACTGAGGTCCCAGAGAGGAGAAACAGCCCCACCGGCGTTTTTCTGCCCTTTTTCCTCCCATTGCTTAGCTGCAAACATGGGCACAGCTACAGAAGGGTGCAGCGTAATGTGGTAACTAAAGCCCCAATTTTCTGGCTGAAGTGCCAGAGATATCACAGAGAGGGAGGAACTCTTCAAAGTGAAGCTGCGGAAGAGCTCCTGGGCTTACCCCTGAGCTGCACATGGTGGGCCTGACCCTGAACACTCCAAAGCTTTTAAAGGGACCCAGGGGAGAGACTGCCACCAAGGCCAGCCTGGCCAGTGAGCGGCTGGCACATGGGGCAGGCTTGAAGCACACAGCAAAGGCTCTGAAAGGGGAACTGACACTGAAACCACGACCCACAGAGGCTGGCTAGAACTTGTGGCCTGCACCCACTGGGTCAAGGCCGGCTGAGACAAAAATATCAACATTTCCCCCATAGAATTTAAAGACAGAGAATTGCATAATACGAGGATACAAAATCTCAAATTATTTAGCATACAAAGAATCAGAAAAACCTCAATTCAAGGGGAAAAGACCATCAACAGATGCCAATGACAAGATGCCACACATATTGAAATTATCTGAAAAAGACTATCATAAAAATGCTCCTAATACAAAATGTTCAATTTCACAACAATTTAAAGAAAAAAAAATGCTCCTATAAGAAAGGGCAAACACTCCCCAAATGAATGGAAATACAGAAAGCTTAACAAAGGAATAGACGGTACGAAGAACAACAAATGCAAATTTCAGAAAAGAAAAATACAAAAACTAAAATTTAGAAACTCGGCCATTGCTCTGTTAAGCACTGGCCAGGGCGTGTGTTCTTTGAGCTATGGGTCGCCATGTTTTCTTAGCTTTGGCCCCCTCCTCTACCTTGAAGAGGTGAATCACCTCTCTCTCTCTCATTTATTTCTTAAATAAACAATATTTTCCAATCTAAAAAAAAATTTAGAATCTCACTAGATAGGCTCAACAGCATGTGAAGATGATTGAGGAAATCATCAGTGAATCTGAAGACAGAACAGGAATTACCCAATTTAAACAAAAGCAAGGGGAAAAAAAGGGAGAAAAAATGGAACAGAGCCTCAGGACTGTGGGATGATACCAAAAGTTCTAACACTGGAGTCCTAGAAGGAAAGGAGAAAGCATGTGATGCAGGAAAAATACTGCAAGAAATAATGGCCAAAAACTTCTAAACCTGGTGGAGACATAAAACTACAGACTCAAGAAGCACAGAAAACATAAAATGAGGTAAACACATAGAAATCCACACTCAGAGCCGTGGCTCAGCCTGTAATCCCACGCCTTTGGGAGGCTGAGGTGAGTGGATTGCCTGAGCCCGTGGGTTCGAGACCCGCCTGGGCAGCGAGACCTCATCTCTACAATAAATCAAAAAATCAGCCTGGCGTGGTAGCGCATGCCTATAATTCCGGCTACTCGGAAGGCTGAGGCGGAAGGATCCCCAGAGCCCAGCAGGTCAAGGCTGAGGTGGCCAGGAGCGGCCACTGCACTCCAGTCTGGGCGACAGAGTGAGACTCCAGTCTGGGCGACAGAGTTGGAGTCTCACTCTGTCGCCCAGACTGGAATGCAGTAGCATGTTCCCAGCCACTGCAGCCTTGACCTGCTGGCCTCTGGTGATCCTTCCACTTCAGCCTTCCAAGTAGTCGGAACTACAGGCGCGCACTACCACACCTGGCTAATTTTTGATTTATTGTAGAGATGAGGTCTTGCCAAGTTCCCTGGGTGGGTCTCGCACCCACGGGCTCAGACTATCCTTTTGCCTTGGCCTCCCAAAGTGCTGAGATTACAAGCTAAGCCACTGAGCCCGGCCTCCACTTGATATTCTTAAAATATGTTCGATGGGGCTGGGCTTGGTGGCTCAGCCTGTAATTCCAGCACTTTGGGAGGCCGAGGTCAGTGGATTGCCTGAGCCCACGGGTTCGAGACCAGCCTGGGCAACTTGGTAAGACCTCGTCTCTACAATAAATCAAAGATTAGCCAAGCATGGATAGTGCACGCCTGCAGTCCCGGCTACTTGGAAGGCTGAGGTGGAAGGATCACCTGAACCCAGCAGGTTTCTGTTGGGGTGGCTATGAGCACGCCCCTGTATTCCAGCCTGGGCAACAGAGTGAGATTCTGACTCAAAAATATATATATATGTTTGATGACTGAAAATAATACATACTGCCTTGTCTGCTGGGGTTATCAATGTAGGTGCATGTAACACACAAGACAATGTCAAGATGGGGAAGGAGGATAAAAAGCCCACAGGCAGTGAAGTTTCTACATTCCATTTGAAACAGTAAAACAATGATGCTAAATTGGGACAAGTATGTTTGCTGTAGGACCTAGAACTACAACTACAAAAATGATACAAAGATAAGATATATAATTTTTAAAAATAGATAAATTAAAACATAATACTAAAAATTATCAAAAAGAGGAAATAAGGACTAGAATAACACAATAAAATAGTGTACATAAATCCAAACATATTGATACTTATATATATTTTTATTTTTGAATCAGAGTCACTCTGCCACTGGAGTACAGTGGCACTCTCACAGCCGCTGCAGCTTCAGCTTTCCACCTCAGACTCACTTCCGCCTCAGCCTTCCAAGTAGGCGGAACCACAGGTACAAGTCACCATGCCCGGTTAATTTTTTATGTATTGTAGAGACAAGGACTCGCCAAGTTGCCCAGGGTGGTCTTGAACCCCTGGGCTCAGGCAATCCTCTTGCCTCTACTTCCCAAAGTGCTGGGATTACAGGCATGAGTCACTGCACCTGGCAATACTTTTATTAAATGTAAATGGTCTAAACATGCTATTAAAAGACTTTTTTCAGAATATATATTTTTAAACCCCATTTAACTATATACTATCTACAAGAAACTCATGTCAAATATAATGATACAAATAGATTAAAAGTATAAGGATGAAAAAAGAGAAATCATGTAAAACCAATGAAAAGAAGGCTGGGGCTGAGCACAGTGGCTCATGCCTATCCCAACAATTCTGAAGGCTGAAGTGAGAGGACTGTTTGAGTCCCAGAGTTCAAGGCCAGCCTGGGCAACACAGAGAGACCTTGTCTCTACAAAAAAAAAAGAAGGAAAGAAAGCAAGCAAGCTGGAACTCCAAAGATGTGGCACAGAGAAAAATTTTAAAAAAGAAAGAAGCCGGACTGAGTGGCTCAGCCTGTAATCCCACGCCTTTGGGAGGCTGAGGTGAGTGGATTGCCTGAGCCCACAGGTTCAAGACCTGCCTGGACAGCGAGACCTCATCTCTACAATAAATCAAAAAATCAGCCGGGCGTGGTAGCGCATGCCTGGCTACTCGGAAGGCTGAGGCGGAAGGATCGCCGGAGCCCAGCAGGCGAGGCTGCGGTGGCCGGGAGTGGCCACTGCAGTCCAGTCTGGGCGACCGAGTGAGACTCCAACTCAAAAATAAATAAATAAATAAATAAATAAATAAATAAATAAATAAATAAGAAAGAAAGCTGGAGCAGTAATATGAATATCAGACAAAGGAATAAAGAAGGACATTATATAAAGATAGGTCAATTCAGCAAGAAGACATAATCATCCTAAATGTGTATGTACCTAACAGAGCTGCAAAATACATAAAGCAAAAATTAACAGAAATGAAATGAGAAATAGACAAATCTACAATTACAACTGGAGACTTCAACACTTTTCTCTCTTAGTAATAGAACAAGTAGGTGGGAAAAGCAGCTGTGATACAGAAGAACTGAATAATATGCTACTAGTCAACTAACTCTGACTTTTATAGAAAAATACAGTCACCAAAAGCAAAATTTATATTCTTTCAGGTGCACATGGAACATTCACCAAGACAGACAATATCCTGGCTCTAAAATAAACCTCAACAAACTTAAAAGAATTGAAACTGAAAGGAGGGACCCTGAGACACTTAGAATAAACTTAGTTCACACTTGCCTCAGCGTAGTCATTTTTGCTTAGTTGAAACTCTTTGAATCTAACACAGGTTAGACAAATACATAAATTTCCAACAGGCAAGTTTTAGGAAGCATTCAGATATTTTACTGCAGGCCAAGCTGGCAGCCTACCCTAACCCCTCAGCAAATCTCCACTGGATGCAAGACAAGGAGAGCCCAACCTTTCAGTTCATGGTTTGACATAATAACCTCTAACAAACTTTTGGGCCCCTTAGCTGACTGAAGCCATAGAAATGATAATAGACCACCTTTTTGCTAAGGAGTTTGTGGACTGCAAATGTCTCTTGCAGGAAAAACCCCTCTCCTTGTCTCTTCCCATTTAGCCCACTACCCAAGCACAAGTTGCTAATGTCTGGTGATGTCAAGATCTAAGACTTACGTGGCTGCAGTCAACATCAAAGACCCCGCAGCCTTGGACATTCCTTTTGGCCCAGACCCCTCTGGGCCCAAACCCTCCTTAAACCCTAAAGGTCCTTAAATATACTCAGTTCTTGGCCCTTCGATGCCACACTTGCCTCTGGGTGTTGGCCTCCTTTCCAACCTGT
Source organism: Cephalopachus bancanus (assembly GCA_027257055.1). Lineage (NCBI taxonomy): Eukaryota > Metazoa > Chordata > Mammalia > Primates > Tarsiidae > Cephalopachus > Cephalopachus bancanus. The sequence continues at coordinate 4,580,015 of JAPVLO010000067.1, forward strand.
GAAAGGTGAATAATAAACTTTACTTCCTTCTACTTATTTGGTTGCAATCTTGCATCATTCCCACGGTACTGGCACTGGCCCACCACCTCAGCTTACCCTTTCAGAAACCACATAAAATATGTTCTCTGACCATGATGGAACTAGACTAGAACTCAATAACAGAAAGACACAAGAAAATCTCCACCCCTTGGAAATTAAACAATATATAATGAATAATCAATGAGTTAAAGGGAAAGTCCTAAGGAAAACTAAAAAATAATTTGAGCTGAATGAAAATGAAAATACACAAAAAACAGTGGAATGCAGCTAAAGTAGTACACAGAGGGAAATTTATAGTATTAAATGCTAATATTAGAAAAGAAGAAAGGTCTCAAATTCTAAGCATTTACCTTAAGAATCTAGGGGGAAAAAGCAAAATACGTGCAAAGTAACCAGAAGAAAGAGGTTGATAAAGGAGAAATTGATGAAATTAAAAAGAAAAAAATAGAAAAAAAATCCATAAAACCAAAAACTATTAGGGAAGGAAATATTTCACAATTCATTTTATGAGACCTGAATTACTCTGATACCAAAATTAGAGACAGTGCCAAAAACAAACAAAAAAACCCAAACCAACCAAACAAAAACCTGGGTGGAGCCCAAGAATGCTTATTCCTCAAAAGCTGGAGGGCCTTAGGCTCTAAGACTATGACTATGACTAAGACCAGGATTTCAAAGGTGGCTTCATGGCATGGGCCTAATGCAGAGCCCTGGCCCACTGTGACAGATATTGACCAGAGCTATGTGGAACGCAACTGAGATCAATGGCTGTTTGTGACTGTCTGATAAGGCTGAAGGGGCAACTCTATGTCACACTAATTGCAAGTTAAGTATCATTACCAACTATTTTTTGCCTGGAGAATACTATATATCCACTGTACATCCTGGCTATAAAATAAACCTTAACAAATTAAAAAGAATTGAAACCATATAAACTTTGTCCTCTGGAAAATAATGGAATTAGATTAGAACTCAATAACACAAGAAAGTCTCCAACCCTTGGAAATTAAGCAACAATCCAAGAAACACAATGTGAGAGCTAAAAGTTAAACCCGATGCCAGGCTGCAGATTGTAAAGACTCATGCAAGAGGCTGCAGGGCTCGGTGGTGTAAATTCGGTGCTAGATCCAGGAAACCTATTGAGGGCTATATTCCTGTGCAAGATCTAACCTCTCTAAGCCTCAGGTTCCTCTCCAGGAGATCATGACTACCATTCCTGTATGGGGAAGAAACACGAGAAACTGGCAGACTCGTTCTCCAACCTGGGCTGTGATTTCAGGAAAGCGTTGCTTTACACATAGTAAGTGTTTAGGTATTTGCCCAACTAACAAATAGTGACATAACCAAGGCACAATGCTGCCAAAATTCATGAATACTCCGTTAAAACTTTGGAACTAAGATGCCTAAACTACTTAAAAATTAAGTAGCTCATGCCTATAATCCCAACACTTTGGGAGGCCAAGGCAGGAGGACCACTTCAGCCTAGAAGTTCAAGACCAGCCTGGGCAACACAGTGAGACCCCATCGCTACAAAAACTAAACAAACTAAATTACTTCAAAACCAGCTCATTTAGGTATAATACAAAAAAGCAGGAGAAAACCATTAATCATCAGCCTGAACCAGTGGGTAGCTGTCGCTCTGAGGCAAGCTGCATGAGACATAAGAAAACCAATTTCAGATCATCAGAAAGATTTCCAGGATTTCATTTTGGCCTTAACCTACTTTCCAACTTTCTCTACGACATTAACCCCTTTGTCAAAGCCTCACATCTACTAAGTATGTCTTGTATGTGATCTCTGTACTTTCTATCCCTTAACTAGCATGCCATCATGATTATTTCTTTTTTGAGTCAAGATCTCACTCTGTTGCCTAGGCTGGAGTGTAGTGGCATGATCAGGGCTCGCTGCAGCCTCAACCTCTGAGGCTCAGGTGATCCTGCCGCCTCAGCCTCCCAAGTAGCTGGGACTACAGGGATGCACCACCATACTCAGCTAATTTTTTTGTAGAGATGAGGTCTTGCTATGTTGCCTAGGCTGGTCTTGAAGCAGTCCTCCTGCCTCAGCCTCCCAAAGGCCTGGGATTACAGGTTTGAGCCACTGGGCTTAGCCTGTGAGTCTTAGCCTTCTGCAATTCTGCCCTGTCCTCTAAAGCCAGCGAAACATAACATCCTCCACAAAGACTTGTGCACAAGCCCCACCCTCTGCAGCCCCAAGGAGCTCCATCTACCTACCGCCTCCACCTTACTACACCAACTAGACAAGCGGGGACTGTGTGTTCCCTTGGCCCTGCGCACGCTGCTTACCCAGCACAGATTATAGTTCTGTCCCACCTGTAGACTGCCTGATCAAGGGAGAGATGTGGCTACAATTCAAGCTCACAGAGAAGGCAGAGAAAGGGCTACTTGGATGTACTGATAACAAAACCCAAACTGAGGGGCCCAGTGATCCCTCCTCCCTCTCCTCTTAGTAGGGAATAGCGCCTTACTTTCCTAGCTCCCTCAGCCCAAGGGTTCTTGAGTTCAGATGCATAAGGACCAGCTGGGGAACGAACGAGAAATGCAGCCTCCTGGCCCCTCACAGATTCCAGGTCAGTACATTGGGCTGAGCCTTGGAGGCTACTTTTCTTTTTTTAAACATTCACCTGGTTATAAAACAGATGTGAGTGATTCAAAGATTTTTTAAGAAACATCATAAAAGCAAAAGTGACCAGAATTCAGAGGAACAACAAGGCATAAAGTAACATACAACAGATGCAGTTCCTGAGGGAGGGGAGGAGGGGGACAGTGCTCGGGACCCACCCTGGCCATGGCCCATGAGGAATGATGCCAACAGCGGCTGAGACCACGGGCTTGATTCCAGGAACTAAGTGAAAGGGAGGACAAGCAATGTGAAGGAGATGCTGAGGACCCTCGCACCTTCTGGAACGGGATGCAACCCCATTCGCATGTCCTACAACTAGGTATTACAATCCAGCTGATTCAAGAAGCCAATTCAAGGACTATGAAGACCAGGAAAAAAAAGAACATTAAAAAAAAGAATGCTGGAATTATAAGATGTAACATTTTAATTAATTAATTAATTTAGAGTTGATGTCTCATTCTGTCGCTCAGGCAGGAGTGCAGTGGCACGCTCATGGCCACCGCAGCCTCAACCTGCTGGGTTCAGGTGATCCTTCCATCTCAGCCTTCTAAGTAGCTGGGACTACAAGCACGCACCACCATGCCTGGCTAATTTTTTGATTTATTGTAGAGATGAGGTCTCGCCAAGTTGCCCAGGCTGGTCTCGAACCCCTGGGCTCAGGCAATCCTCTCGCCTAGCTGTTACATTTTTAAAGGCACCTAAGTCTGTGCCCACTCAGCAGTGCACACTAGGCCATCTGCAGGGAAAGGCAGGTCCAGTGATGGGACAAGACTATAGCCTCTCCTGCCGTGTTTCCCACCCTCCAGACATGTGGCGCAGCGGCTGTTGGTCATCTGTCTCCAGAGTCGCATGCCAGCCACTGTTCTAGGCTTGTACCCAAGTGTTGGGTATTATTGGCAACTGTCAGATTCTAAAAATGTGGTCTGTAAAGGGTAACTCATTTCACTAGGACTTTGTTAGGGAGCTTGGGAAGAGCATCCGGGTCTCCCTGCCTTAAATTAATATGAATTCTCTGTGCAACCACATTTCTGCATATTCTTGGAACTGTAACCAACCCCAAATTACTTTTTATGAGTAATCACAATCTGTTGCTTCAAAATGGTAATTAAAAAACAGCCTGGGCTGGGTTCAGTGGCTCAGCCTGTCATCCCAGCACTTTGGGAGGCTGAGGCAAGTGGATTGCCTGAGCCTGCAGATTTGAGACCAGCTTGGGCAACTAGGCAAGATCTTGTCTCTATAATAGATTAAAAAAAAAATTTAGTCAGGTGTGGTATCGCGTGCCTGTAGTTCCAGCTACTTGGAAGGCTGAGGTGGAAGGATCACTGGAGCCCAGCAGGTCGAGGCTGCGGTGGCCGTGAGTGTGCTACTGCACTCCAGCCTGGGCAACAAAGTGAGACTCCAAATAAAAAAAAAAAAAAACCCACACTCAATTTCCTAACATGCTTTGGAATCCTCTTACACAGAAATATATAAAAATAACTTAGTGGTAACAAATACCTGGTCAAACAGGTAGACTGTGACATCATCAAAAAATGTCACCGCCTTCTTTTCTTTCTTCCAGCTGTCAGGTAGCTCATCAGTGGCTCCAGCTGCCGAGGGTTTCAACAGACTCCGCAAGTGCCTCCCATCCTCATTGCTGAGGATCACGGGCACGGGGTGCTCAGTCTCATCCTCTGACTCAGAGCTGAGGCTGTGCAGGTTGAAGGCCCTCAGGTCCTCGTCGGAGTCGTCGCTGTTTTCGTCCTCCTCATCTGCATCGATCCCGTCCTCAGAGAGGTCAAGCATCCCCGACACACTGAGTTTCCCCAAGTACTTCCCTTCGATATCTGGCTCCTTCAATTTGGGGCCCTCGGAGTGGCTGGATAAGGACTTGTCCACTGCAGAATTTGCATATGCAAGAAGTTCATTCGTGTTCGTTCCAGTGGAAGCGAGGGTGCAGGGGCGATCCTCTTGTGTCTCCAAGTCCTCACCACTGCTAAGTTCTGAATTCAACAAACTCAAGGGACTGCCTGCCTCATCTTCCGTAGGGTGTATCTGTTTGGAAACATCAGCCTGTGCTGGCTCCGATGTTTCTCTTAATTCCAGTTGACTGGAATTTTGCAAAGCAGATAGACGACTTTGATCTGGCTGGCTCTTTCTGGCTTCCAGGCAACTATCCTTGGCACTGAGACTTTGCTCTGGGATGACTGGCTCGGGCAAGGACTGACCCTGTACCAACACCAAGGCTGATGTGGCGGTTCCTGGGACCTCCTCGGGCTTTTTATCAGGCTCAGAATCGTTATCTGAGAAGTATGCAGAGTCTCGATATGAACTTTGGGAGCCAGAAGCAAATGTCTGTGGGCTTGCTGTCACTTCTGTCCCTCTGTGACTGTCACCTGCATCTGAGATGATGATGACTGGGTTGGGAGATAAACCGCTGTGACCGCCATCACCTGCAGTGGCCTGTTCTGAGTCTGAGGTACCCTCGGAAGCAGGGTGCAAAGTCCACTCAGGAGACTCCAAATTCTCTGTTTCGTAGCCACTGTCTGCTGGCTTATCCGGGGGCAAGAGTTTCTGAGGAGCGTGAGAGCCTATAGAATCCAGTAACACTTCATGGACATCCACTGAGTCCAAAGAGTCTGGAGTTTCCAGGGACTGTTCTGAGGTTGGAAACGGTGCTGACAAGCTATCTTCTAAAAGGCTGTCTTGACTGGTAGAATCTGAAGAAAGGGCAGACACCAAGCCTGTTTCTTTTGTAGCATCCTTATAACTGAGCTGATTTATAGTCTCCACGGCTTCCAAGTTTTTCTCTAGCAAACTATTATTGTGATGGTTTTCAGAAACCGGTTTGTTTTGTAAGTTCTGTCCCAATTCTGGAAGACTATTCTCTAAACTCACCCTACTAGACATAACATCATCAAGAACTGAGTCACTTTTGGTCAATCTTAAGGTCTCCTCACTAAGGTGAAGAGAGTCCTGGGACCCGTCGCTGCCACCATGTGTCTTGGCATCAGTCGAGAGAATTTCAATAGAGACAGTCACAGTGTCTGAATGGATGTCCTGGCAGAGACAGTCTTCAGGGACACGGACATCTGAACATGTGGGTTTGGTTTCTCCCTGTTTCGGGAACGAATCTCGAGGTACACTGTGAGGCGCTGCTTCTGTTTCGAGTGAGGTAGGAAGTACCTGCACTTCCGGGGAAGACTGTAAGAAGGTGCTCAGAGTGTTGCTTGTGAGCACGACATCTGTATCTTTACCCTTTGTGCTTACATTTTCCTGTAACAAAGAAAAACTTGGTTTATTTTCAGGAATTGTAAGCTCAGTATCTAAGGAGTTTCTACGTGACGTTTCTAATATAGTTTCGGTAAAACCAGCATTCTTCAGTTCTGTTTGAAGATCATTTACATGGTCTTTGCTGGACAGTGAGCCTTTTAGTAAGTTTTTCTCCTGAAGAAATAAAAAGTTTTCTGATAATTCTTGAACATTCAATGGATCAAAATCTTCTTGGTGCATAAGATTTTCTGATAGGCAAAGAGGCTCAGAGTCAAAAAGCTTATGGGGCTTCTCTTTCTCAAGGTGGCAGGTTATTACTGACTCTTTGGGGTTATCCAAACTTGAACTTAAAGTGGTCGGCTTAAAGTCAGCTTGGACTCCATTGAGTTCCATTAAGTCAAATATTTTTTGGTGACTGGGTAAATCCTCTGATTTGTCCAGATCGCTAAATATATTGTTGAAAGGGCTCTCAGGGCCACTAGTAACATGTAAGTCCTCTGGTAAGCTAGAATCTTTGGGGTCTGCACTACTTTGGAAGAAATCCTCATCTGTACTGGATTCCTCAAATTCAAGGTTCCTGAGCGCTGTAAGCTGGGATGGCTCGGCACTGATTCTTTCTGGATTATCCATTTCAGTTGTGAGCAGTGCAGGTGGATAATCAAGCTCCAAGTTGCTGCCACTCTTTTCTTCTAATTGAATGTAATAGTCGCTTCCCACAGAAAGGTTGTGGGCATCAAAAACAGGAACCACTCCGGGGGCCCTCAGGGGGACATCCTGGCCACTGTCGTCTTGTTTTCCGGGCCCAGGATCTGAAAGTGAACTCTCAAAAACTTCAACCGGAAAGAAGATGCTTGTGTAGGACAAGGCTTCATCTGGGTGGCCCCGACTGTGCTCATCAAAGTGGTCATGCTTAGCAGCCTCCCAGACATATTCAAAGCTCAGGCCCTGGCTTGTTTCTGTCACAGTGAGGACTTCCTCCATTTCACGACCAAGCCTATCCCTGGCAAAATGGTCGAGGATTGGGAATGCAGCATTATTTGAAGTGTCTCTGCTGTTTGTATTTGGCTTAAGAGCATTCCACTGTTGTTCAAAGTCAACTTCTGAGTCCCTCTGGCTTTGCATCCGCAGGTAAGTCAGCAGCCTATGCACGTCTTCAGCTGCGGGTCGCTTGTCTGGTGACAGCCAACAGAACTGTAAGACTTCATACCTGAGCAGCACATGAAAGGTAATTAATGGAATGATAATAAATTGCTTTAAAAAATGAAAAGACTTTACAAGAACCCTAAAGCCGACTCAACACCTCAAAAGTTTCTACATCTTAATCGCTGCCAACCACATTAAGGAGTTTAGCTCATGGTGAGATCACAGTGAAAGAGGACTCCCAGTCAAAAAGCTTATGGGCTTTTCTTTCTCAAAGTCATAGGTAATTATTGACTCTTTGGGGTTACCCAAACTTGAACTTTAAGTGGTCAGTTTAAAGTCAGCTTGAGGCTAGGTGCAGTGGCTCAAGCCTCTAATCCCAGCACTTTGGGAGGCCGGGGTGAGAGGATTGCCTGAGTCCAAGGGTTCAAGACCAGCCTGGGTAACTTGGCGAGACCTCTTCTCTACAATAAATCAAAAAATTAGCCAGGCATGGTAGTGAACACCTCTAGTTCCAACTATTGGAAGGCTGAGGTGGAAAGATCACCTGAGTCCAGCAGGTCGAGGTTGCAGTGGCCGTGAGCATGCCACTGCACTCCAGTCTGGATAACAGAGTGAGACTCTAACTCAAAAAATAAACAGCCGGGCTTGGTGGCTCAGCCTGTAATCCCGCGCCTTTGGGAGGCTGAGGTGAGTAGATTGCCTGAGCCCGCGGGTTCGAGACCCGCCTGGGCAGCGAGACCTCATCTCTACAATAAATCAAAAAATCAGCTGGGCGTGGTAGCACATGCCTGTAATTCCGGCTACTTGGAAGGCTGAGGCGGAAGGATCGCCGGAGCCCAGCAGGTCGAGGCTGCGGTGACCGGGAGCGGCCACTGCACTCCAGTCTGGGCAACAGAGTGAGACTCCAACTCAAAAAAAAAATAAACAAATAAACAAATAAATGAATAAAGTCAGCTTGGACTCTGTTTAGTTCTATTAAGTCAGATACTTTTTGGTCACTGGGCAAAACCTCTGATTTGTCCAAATGATTAAATATATTGTTGAAAGGGTACTCAGGACCACTGGTAACATGTAAGTCCTCTGGTAAGCTAGAATCTTTGGGGTCCACACTGCTTTAGAAGAAATACATTAAGAAAAATAATATTTGGCCCACTAATTTTTTGTGTTTTCAGAACATCGCACAGTGTCTTCACAGTGAAGATGACAAAACAAAACAAACAGAATGTAAAGTGACCAACCATCTATCAGAATAAGGCTGCTCCAGTTGGGGTTTAGGGAGCTTTATGTCTCTCTCTCTAATAACTTGATTGAGAACATCTAGGTTGGAAAGGTTTGAATATGGCTGTGCAGCATTGTCAAAAAGCTCCCAGAGTGTCACGCCCAGGGACCTATAAGAAAAAGAAAATGGTTATTTCTCTTTCTTTAAATGTCAAATTTTTAACACCCACATTTTTTATACAGTCAGTACTTTTAAGGACAAGATGTGTATTGAAAAGATTATTAATAAAATAGTTCTTTAATCTCAAACCAATAATCAACATCACAATTAATAGCAAAAAAAAGAGGCATTTCCATTAAAACGAGGAAAACAAGAACGCCTCCTCATATTTACTAGTGAAATTTACTTACTCTAGAAATTTTGGCCAATAAAAAGTACAAAACTGAAATAACAGGCATAATTATGTGAAATAGGATAAGATGCCAGTCAACCTTAAAAACTCAAGAAATTATCTGAAAGACCATAAGAATGTTATAAGAGGCCGGGTGCGGTGGCTCAAGCCTGTAATCCCAGCACTTTGAGAGGCCACTGCAAGAGGATTGCCTAAGCTCAGGGGTTTGAGACCAGCCTGGGCAACTTGGTAAGACCTCAACTCTACAATAAATAAAAAATAAGCCGGGCGTGGTAGCATGCGGCTGTACTTCCAACTACTGGAAGGCTGAGGTGGAAGGGTCGCCTGAGTCAATAGGTCAAGGCTGGGGTAGCCGTGAGCGTGCCACTGCACTCCAGCCTGGGTGACAGAGTGAGACTCCAACTCAAAAAAAAGGGAGAATGTTTTAAGAGTTCAACTAAATGGCTGGAGACAAGATATTAATAAACAGCCTGAGTACAGAGTATTTTTCAGGGGGTGCGGTGGGGTGGGGGAAAAAACCCTATTCACAACAGTAGTAAACACTGGAAAACATATCTTTACATGAGTAAAAAATTTTCCCTGCCAGACCCACATATTTCTTATTTTAGTTATTCCTAAGTATTGTGGGATTTGCTCTTATTATGAAGGGCTCCTCTCCCACTCTGGGACTGTCTGTGCATCAGGAAAGGCACCAGCCTGAGCCTCTGAGGCCTCCAGGGTTGCCTCGCCGCAGCAGGAATGCCCCTTTTGGTGCCCATCCAATTCTCTCTCATGCCTCAGTGCTCTGTCCCCATGGAAAGGGCCTCTGCTGCTCAGGTCAGATGAGCTATTTTTCATTTCTTCTACGTGGTCTCTGCATTCCCCTCCTACCTCTCATTGCCTCTGTCATGCACAAGTCTCCTATTTATTACGATGTTCCCAAACCTGGCTAGTCACCTGTGTCCTCTGAGAAGCTTTAAACAAACACACTGGTATTTAGGATCCACCCCCAAGGACTCTTAGTTGGTGGATCCAGGTGTAGCTTGGGAAACTATTTTTAAAAAGTTCCCCTTTTAAAAGGGAGCCATTTCATCACAAAGACAGACAAAGCAATAAATAATCAACTACTTTTTTTTCTTTTTAGAGTGGGGATCTTACTCCGTCACCCAGGCTGGAGGGCAGTAGCACAACATGGCTCACCACAGCCTTGGCCACCTGGGCTTATGTGTCTCTCCCACCTAAGCCTCCTGAGTAGCTGGGACTACAGGTGTGTGCCACCATGCCCAGCTAATTTTCCGAATTTCTGTAGAGATGATGTCTTGCTATGTTGCCCAGGCTGGTCTTGAACTCCCAGGTCTCAAGCAATTCTCCAGCATTCGTCTCCCAAAGTGCTGGGATTACAGGTATGAGTCATTGTGCTAAGCCAAACAACTACATTTTGACAAAAATAAGTAGAGGAAAACATCAGAGTACACCAAAGGAGTAACAGAAGCTCTGACGAGCACAGAAACTGAAGACAGTCACATACAGATGAAGGAAATGCTTGGCATTCAACACCCCATCCCTTCCTCCAGGGAAGAGGTAAGCAAGAGGATCTCAGCAGCCCCTATTAACACCTTCGGCACTTATAGTCCTCACCACTAGGGTTCCCTATGGTCTTCAGGCCCTAAGGCCAGCTGAGGAAACTGCCCAGAATCCACACAGCTGTGCTTCCTCCAGAGAAGGAACAGACACTGTGCACCAATCCTCATGTCCTGCATGGCTACTGTGCTTCGCCATCTTGAAACTGGAATTCTTCCATCCCTGAGGCTAAGCTGCCACTGAACCATCCCTGCTCAGTGGCCAAATAGAAATTCTGCAGCTGAAGAATTCAATGAATGAAATAAAAACACAACAGAGAGTTTCAACTGAAGACCAGATCAAGCAGAAGAAAGAATCTCTGAACGTGAAATAGGCGGTTTGAGATTACTCAGTCAGAGAGAAAAAAACAGTAAGAAGAATAAGAATGAAAAAGAATGAAGAAAGCCTACATAGGATTTATGGCTTATCATCAAGTGAACAAATATATGTTAGGAGAATTACAGAAAGAGAAGAGATAGAAAAAGGCGTAGAAAACTTCTTAAAGGAAATACTAGCCAAGAACTTTCCAAGTCTTGGAAGAGACATGGACATCCAGATCCAGGACACTCAAAGGTCCTCAAATAGTCAACCCAAAACAGGTCCTCTTGGAGGCACATTATAGTCAAATGATCAAAAGACAAAGAGAAAATTCTAAAAACAGCGAGAAAAAAATGTCAGATCACATATAAGGAAATTCCCATTAGATTAACAGTGGATTTCTTAGCAGAAACCGTATGGGCCAGAAGAGAATGGGATGAGATATTCAAAGTGATGAAAGAAAAAAAAGGTCAGTCAAGAATACAGTACTCAGCAAAGCTAACCTTTAGAAATGAAAGAGAAATAAAGTATTTCCCAGACAAGCAAAAACTGAGGGAATTCATCACCACTGGCCTTATAAAATGTGCTCAAGGAGTCCTACATCTGGAAGCAAAAGAATGATACCCACTATCATGAAAACATGCAAAAATATAAAACTCACTGGCAGAACAGATACAGAAAAGAGAAAGAGAAAGAAATCAAACCTTATCATTCATGTGGAATCTAAAAACATAAGTAGTAAGTAAAACAGTGGTTACTAGAGGCTGGGAAAGGGTAGGAGAGATGGGGGATAATAAGAGGTTGGATAATGAATACAAAATTATAGCTAGATAGGAGGAATAAGATCTAGAGTTCTATAGATCGTATGGTGACTATAATTAACAACCATTTATTATATATTTTCCAATAGCTAGAAGAGCAGATTTCAAATGTTCCCAACACAAACAAATGATACAAGTTTGACATGATGAAAATACCATTTTCCTAATTTCACTATTACACATTGTAGACATATATCAAAATATCACACTGTATCCCATAAATATATACAATTATGTGTCAATTAAAAATAATAAAAGCAAAAAAAAAATTTTTTTAATGGTAAGAAGAGAAAAAGAAAACAGAAAAAGGACAATAGCACAAAAAAGGTAACTATAAATTAAGATGGTTATGATAGAAATCGTTAGTCAAAGATTAATTTTTTTTTTTTTTTGAGTTGGAGTCTCACTCTGTCGCCCAGACTGGAGTACAGTGGCCGCACCCAGCCACCACAGCCTCGACCTGCTTGGCTCCAGCAATCCTTCCGCCTCAGCCTTCTGAGTAGCCGGAAATACAGGCATGTGCTACTACGCCCGGCTGATTTTTTGATTTATTGTAGAGATGAGGTCTCGCCAAGTTGCGAGTCTCGAACCCACGGGCTCAGGCAATCCACTCATCTCAGCCTCCCAAAGTGCGGGATTACAGGCTGAGCCACTGAGCTCGGCTAGTCAGAGATTTAGATACATCTTTTTAGTTTCCATTAACTGACTCCTATAAATCAAAGTATTACGTAGTAGTCCAAACCCCTCTCCGTGTTTTCCTTCACTTCAATAAGTATGTATTAAACATCTATTATATGCCAGACATATATGCCTCTGTGGGAGGCACAGAATATAAAACAGACTTTGTTTCTGTTTTCATAAAAGAAAAAGGATAAGAAAGGCAATATTCAAGAAGTTAATTATATCATCACAATTATGATAAGAACAATGATGTCTCTAAACTGTTTTTTTCATACCTTCAGGCACTCTTTTGTTCCTACATCTAATACAATTACTGTCCTTTAAGAAAGTACTCAAAGAGGCCAGGTGCAATGGCTCGCGACTGTAATCCCAGCATTTTGGGAGGCTGAGGCAAGAGGATAATTTGAGCCCAGGAGTTTGAGGCCAGCCTGGGCAACATAGTGAGACCTTGTCTCTACAAAAAAAATTAGCTAGGCATTGTGGCACATGCCTGTAGTCCCAGCTACTTGGGAGGCTGAGGTGGAAGGATCACCGGAGCCTAGGAGGTTGAGGCTGTGGTGAGCTGTGATCCTGCCATTGCACTCCAGCTTGGGTGACAGAGAGCCAACTCAAAAAAAAAAAAAAGACAAAAGACAAAAGTACTATTCAGAGAAAGAAGCTACATGAAAGCCTAATAAAATCATAAACCAATACATACCAGATATTACTATATTTAGTTTGATCTGCAGTTAGTAATCTGTCTTGAAAGCTGGTTACTAATTCTGGAGCAGTCCATCGCAGAGGGAAAACTTTTTTATCATCTGCTTCAATATAATCCTCCTGTTTTGTTAGAAAGCATACAGAATTTTGAATCGAATTATACTTTTAGTGAGCTCACTGATTTAGTTTCACGCATTTTCAGAAAACATATACCCAACCCAACAAAACATATCAGAAAAAAAAAGTGGGTATGAAGAGATACTTTCTGGGCAGAAAGTAGGTAAGGAGTTTCTGTGAAGCCTCCTGGGCTACCTGAGCTGGTCTCTTGAGCCATGAACACTTGCTAAGTCATCCTTCCTGGAAAAGGAAGGTACACTGTGTCTGACACATACAACATAGACTCTGAGCAAAAAACCTTTAAAAATACACTGGGCCTCATGCACTGAATAGTGATGCCGGTTAATGAATAAGACTGTAGGCTTCAGAATCTGACAAGCTGAGTTGGAAGCCCTCATTCTACCATCTACCAGGCATGTGACTGTGGACGAGCAACAAATACGTCAAGTCTTTTTCCTTATCTGCAAGATGAGGAAAACACAAACCTACCTACTACCTTTGCGATAAGGATTAAAGGGGATAATGCAGGCAAGTACTTCTAAGTGCCTGGTATACACAAGAGAAACTATGTAGCGAAACAGCCAACTTATATTTGTATAATATTTTTTGAAAAGTTGGTCCTCACAAGAGCTCCCTATATAGAACAGATATTATCTGTATGTTGCTGCTTAGAAAATGGAGGCCAAGGGGCTTATCCAAGGTCTTAGATGACGGCATGGAGCTGGGTCAATCCCAATCTCTTCCCCACAGCATGCTACCTAATTCAGTTTGGCTACACAAACGAAAAATCTCACTGATGACTTCACTTATGTTCTTTGGGATATATTTATGACAGAGTTAAAAATACCTAAATTCCAAGCTTAGTGAATGTAAGCTGAAATGTTACTAAACACATAATAGAGAAACATTTATACGACATGTATATTTTATTACGCAGGTAATAATTATTACTGCTCATAGGTTCACTCTAAAATTTATTATGTACTATCAGACTAGATCAATTACACTGCATATAAATCTTTTTAAACAAAGCATTTGGAAAGCTGTCACAAAACCCTGGGCATAAAGCCATTGATTGAGACAAACCACACACCAGAAGCCAATACCACTGCTAAAATGGCTGGAACAGACCCCTCTCCAGAAAAGCATCACATCCAAAATTCTTACCCCCCTTCCAAAAATAGAGAGGCATTTGTGATATTATAACTTCACAATTGAAGTTAAATCAGATTAAAGAGACAACACTTAAACCTTTGGCTTACCTTGTACCTGCTGAATCCTATTCCATAATCTCCCACCTTCACATTTAAGTCAGAGGTAAGAAAACAATTCCGCAGGCTAAATCACTGAAAACAGAATGAGTGAAGTCAACAAAACAAGAAGAATCAACAACTAGAACAATGTGTGAAATTGTTATGGGAAAAGGCTTTCTCTAAGGCATCAGAGTCGTATATTGAGCCCTCTACTTAATAATTAATGTTTTAAAATTCTTTTTCACAGAAGTATTATATATCATGTCATCAATTACTAAATGATGGTGATAATCACATTTTTTGGCAAGGACCTATGAATATGAAGGTTAAATACTGAATATATCTGTACCATGTTCTACATCAAAATCAGATTTATGGTTTGTTTCCTAGTATTTTAAGAATGACCAAGAAAGAATTCTAAAATGCTATTAGCTAAATTGTCTGATTTTTTTTTTACAACCTGTATTACCTGAGTCACAGTCTAGTAAGTCTAATTGCTATAAGTAAAGACTAATAAAGTTACAACTTGAAGCACACTAAAAATAATCTACATTATTTAAAGGTTTGTTTTTTCCACCCTTTTACAAAGATATGCGAGCACTATAATCAGGCCCTTTCCAAATTACTCTCATGTCTTCCAAACTCCATCTTTCCACAAGGGAGGTAAAGAGCATGTTTTCAAGACTTACTTAAAACCATTTACTTGTATATTTTAAGAACAAGTTAATTTTCAGAAAGACATATTTGACAAGTAAAAACTACTCTTTCTAAATGAACAGACAACAGATTAAATTCATTGACTTTTGACTTTAGCTCTTCGAGTTTTTTTGTTTGTTTGAGTCCAGGTTTTTTTTGTTTGAGTCCACATTTTCTCATTCTGTTGCCCAGATTGGAGTACAGTAGCAGAATCATGGCAACCTTGACCTCTTGGATGCAGGTGATTCTTCTGCCTCAGTCTCCCGAATGGATGAGACCACACCCAGCTAACTTCTTGATTTTTTCTGTAGAGATGAGTTCTCTTTTGAGTTGGAGTCTCACTCTGTCGCTCAGGCTGGAGTGCAGTGACACGCTCATGGCCACCGCAGCCTTGACCTGCTGGGCTCAGGTGATCCTTCTGCCTCAGTCTTCCAAGGAACTGGAACCACAGGCATGCACCACCATGCCCAGCTGATTTTTTATAGAGACAAGGTCTCGCCATGTTGCTCAGGTTGGTCTTGAACTCCTGGGCTCAAGCAATCCTCTTGCCTCAGCCTCCCAAAGTGCTGGGATTAACAGGTGTGAGCCATTTATACCCAACCCCTTAGAGTCTTTTTAATTATCAACTGGCATATGAATAAAAAAGACACAAAATTAAAATAGAAAAAGAAAACTATATTATTGTTTTAAGTCATAAGCTAAAGATAGCAAAAACCAAATTTCTGTAGTCCAAAACCGAAAATGTTCGTATTTACAAAATTGTAAAAGACCAAAACTTTACTTATATTTTCAAAGATTTAATTTCCAAAGCTCACATGTCTGAAATATAATAAGAATAATAAAGATAATGATGACAATAGCTGACACTGATATAATTCAATATAAGTTTGGTACATAACACTGATTCAATTATATAATAACGGCTAATATTCACAAGACATTTACTTTACATGAGACACTTCTCTAAGCACTTTACATTTTCTCTAAGTATTTAATCTTCACAACAAACCCATGAAGTGGATACTATTATTTTCCTCATTACTACATAAGGAAACTGAGGCAGAGAGAATTGAAGTAACTTTGCTAGGGTCACAAAGCTAGCAAGTTATTGTTCAGTAATATTTTCACACTTTCACCATCAATAACCCTCAGTGACAATACCGTAACAGGTGCAGACTATACCACGCATATGACTGGTGCTGATTCGAATTCCAGACAGAAACTTTACATTACTCACGACATTCTTTATGTTTACAAGTGGTTCTCATGGTGCTCCATCCAAAAGCCTAGGACTATGGAAGTGTCTGGGAAAAAACCTTGGAACACCCAACTCCACTGTTACAAACAATATAGAATCTTCCAACCATAAGAAAATCGCTCCCTCCTACTACAGGGAGGTAGGGAAGGAGGGAAAGAAAGGAGTAACATCATCTGAGGGCAGAAAAGCGAACATGCTGTAAGTAAGGGTGCTTCATCTACTGGGCCAGCAGCTACAACTGTACAGCTATGGTTGTTGCTAACAAACGGTAAGCCACTGAGCACCACTGATGAGCATGTCTAGGGTATATGAACAAATTTTGCTACACCTTCCCAAATCTCCCTTCTAAGACCAGAACTAGGAGCTGGATGCCGCATCCCAGCAGGGCATGTGTGTCCTTTCTAGGACTGGGCAGCAACCCAAGCCAGGATGGGGCGACTTAGAGCTCAGGCCCACTCGGGCACCTCCTGCTCGGCTTCCTCCCTCCTTACAAATGTTCAGTGTAGGTCTTTCGATACATGAAATGTGAAGGCTTGATAGGAGATGAACAATTGTACATGCCTCTGGCTCTTACTATAAAACTCTAATGCAATCTCACTGGCACCCGGGGAGAGAATGCCTCTCATTACCTGAAGTCCAGATATAATGAGAAAGATGCAGAGGTATGATGGGGCATTTCTTATAAACCTGCCACCATCTCCATCCCAAGCACTCAGGCACATGCACAGTGGGAAGGGTGTTGGGTAGTCAGGAGGCCCAGAGCTAGTCTAGGCTCCACTGCTCTAGAACCATGTGACGCTGGTCAAGTCATGCATGGGAGGGGCTCAACTTTCTCACTAAACGGGGATGCACCTGAAGTAGCTAACGCACAAGGTCATTATAAGGTAAAATAAAAACACATATGAAATGTTCTGAAAACATTAAAGTGCTATACAGATTCAAAGTAGTGATACAGTTTGGTTCAAAGTTGGTAGAAATAAATATTCTCTGAAACCCAATAACATGCAAAGCCAAAGAAGAGGAAAACATACAGGTGTAACTTCTTAGCAACAGAGGTAACTCTTGACGTCAATGGCTGCTTTTGTCAGGAAATACAAACACGCATCCAGTATATTCTCCCGTTGAGTTGAAAAACAGGTCTAGTGATGAGGCTGCCAAATGCTCAGCCCTGCACAGCTCTTGGAAAGCTCAGGCTCGGTCACCTTCGCTTGGCTTGCTGGGACTCAGCTGACAGTAACCGTGCAGGACACAAGGCCCATGAGTGGATCTGATGGACACAGGAACCAGGAGCCTGCGGCTCTAAGGCACTCCCTTTGTGATCCGCAAGGAAGCACCATGGCTTGTTTCAAACCCACACTAGGACTAGAGTTTGCCCATCTTCAGAAGGGTTCTCCAATGCCAAAAGCTCGATGTGGCGGGAGCCATTTTCAAAATAAGCCACACCTCTATCTGTGTGACCTACTTATGCTTTCCCAAGTAACCTGACAAAAGTGTTAATCAAGAGAATAACAAACAGGAAGCAAAATAACTAAAGGTTACTGAATATTCTTCTAGGAACTTGGCATATTTTCTCTTATTTAATCTTGACAACAGCACTTCAGGGTTTTAAAGATGATCCCCATTTTATAGCAGAGATATAAGCTCAGAAGGATTAAGTACCAAGGCTTATTCTGGTAAAGCTGACGACAAGTGAATTAAAACTTCAGCCTAAAGCCTCTGTCACTAAGCCACTCTGCCTTTGGCAGCCACAGAGGTTTGAGGTTCTGAAGAGACTGTGCCTATCACCCTAAGATGGGAAGCAAGAGTAAAAGGAGAGGATTAAATCTAAAGGATTCTAATGTGACATACAGAGGCAACTTCTTTAGAGTTTTGATAGTTTTTGCCCTGCTTATTAGGTCAGTCCTTGCTAACTGAGCAAAGCTACATTTACGGAACACCTAGTGTTTATCAGGCACCTGCTAGGCTTTGGGTATACAGAGAATTCTTCCACTGTGAAATTCTTATTAGATCCCGAGGAAGATGCCGCTAGCTGGAATGGGCTCCACCCAGCTTTTGAGGGCTGGAGATAAAAGAGAAATCAAGTCTTCAGTTCTAGGTTTTCTCAGGTTTGCAGCAAGAGCAGATAATGAGTTGGACAATCAGGCCTACACAGGTCTCAACTTCTGGCTCTGGCTTATCATTCCATGACTAAAAAACTGGACAAAACAGATAAGGAAGAAGTCTTCAGGTAATGGACAAGGGGCAGCCCAGGGTTCTGATCCTAGAAAGAGGAGATACCAGAGGTAAGCTTCACATTCCCTCGACTTTTTGGTTAGGGCCACTTTCCTAAACATGGGACAGAGATATGGAGCTCCAAAAGCAACAGTCTCTTTGGGTGGTAGAAACAGGGAGCAGAGCTTGAGGCTACTCAAGAAGCTGAGTTTGCAGGCAGGGTAGAGAGGGCTGCTCTGACCTACAGCAGGGGCTCTTCTAGGCCTGCCCTCACAAGGTCTACAACCAAGATTGAGCTAAACTGCCAAGTGACTACCTTCCAGGACAAGATGGCACTCTTCAGGTGGTTCTCACATTTGAGTAAGTATCAGAATCACTTGGAGGACTCCTTGAGACTAAATGCAGTAGGTATAGATGGGGTCAGAGAATACATATTTCCTGTCTTTCTCTCTCTTGTTTTAGGGACAGGTTCTTGCTCTGTCACCCACATTGGAGTGCAGTGGAATGATCATAGCTCACCGCAGTTCTTGAACTCCTGGGCTCAAGTGAGCCTCCCTTCAGTTTCGAGTAGCTGCGCCTACAGGTGTGTACCACACTCCGCCAATTTTTTTTTTTGAGTCAGAGTCTCACTTTGTCGCCCATGCTGGAGTGCAGTGGCACACTCACAGCCACCACAGCCTCAACTTGCTGGGCTCAGGCGATCCTTCCACCTCAGCCTTCCAAGTAGCTGGAACTACAGGTATGCGCCATCATGCCCGGGTAATTTTTTGATTTATTGTAGAGATAAGGTTTTGCCAAGTTGCCCAGGCTGGTCTCAAACATGCAGGTTCAGGCAATCCTCTCACCTTGGCCTCCCAAAGTGCTGGGATTGTAGTCATGAGCCACCGCATCCGATCTCCACTAATTTTTATTTGTAGAAATAGGGTCTTGCCAAGTGCGGTGGCTCACACCTATATTCCCATATATTAGAAGGCTATATTCCTATATATTAGAAGGCTGCATCAGATCAGGGTCAAGGAAGAATGGCATGTTTTATATGTGCACATTTTAAAAAGTGGCCAAAGTGCCAGTAGAAAACACTGCCAGCCCTTCTACCACGGAACTTAGAACATTAATTTTCCCATAGGGTCTAAGGTCATCTTAAAAAATGGAACGTTTAATACTTTACATACAAGTGATTTTTTTTTTAGATTGGAAAATATAGTTTATTTAGAAAGTAAATTAGAAAGAGACAGAGGACAGTCACCTCCCCAAGGTAGGGGAAGGGGCCAAAGCTTGGGGAAACATGGTAGCCACAGCTCAAAAAGTCACATGGCCTATCCAGAGTTAAGCAAAGCAATGGTTGATTGATATATATATAATTTTTTTTTTAAGAGATAGAGTCTCACTGTGTTACCTAGGCTGGAGTGCAGTAGTATGATCATAGCTCACTGTGAAGTTCAAGCAATCCTTCCACCTTGGCCTCCCAAGAAGCTGGGATACAAGTGTGTGCCACCACACCCTTCTAAATTTATTTTTATTTTTTATAGACAGGGTTTCACAAAATGTTGCCCAGGCTGGTCTTGTACTCCTGGGCTCAACCAATCCTCCCACATGGGTCTCTCAAGTAGCTGGGGCTACAGGTGTGCACCACTACACCTGGCTAACAAGTTTAAGCCAAGGGTTTCTAATTCCAAAATGAGATGGATTCCCACCTGATGAACTCACCTTTTCTTCCTCTCTGTCACACACGAACAGTTGGCAGCACTCTTCTCTTCCCTTACGACACCACAAAGACACTCCACAAATTCAGAGCTCTGTGTCCTTCCTAGTCTTTTTTTTGCATGCCTACGTACATCCTGCAGAAATTGGGTGATACGAATGCTGGGCCTTCTGTGTCTTCCTTAAATGCAGCCTTTTTTTTTTTTTTACTGTCTTCCTCCTTCCCTTCCACCATTCCAGGTACTATGTATTAATAAACTGGTAGGTATAATCTTTCTATATTTTTTCCAAACTTATAGACACAACATGTGCACAAACATACAAATAAAGGGACTAAGGAACATTTGCCTTACAAAAGTGTGATATTCTGTCTACTTACTAATAATATCACAACATGAAAATCCCTCTAAGCCAACCAGTCTAGCAGTTCTAAATCTTTCTTTACAACAGTGTGCAACAGTCCACGGTGCAGATGTACTTATATTCGTTTCAGCTCCCTCTCACAAACACTCACTTTGCCTCAGTTTTGGCGCCACTTCAAACAATGCTGCAGTTGTTACTTCTCATACACATTCTTAAATTCTGGTGCTTATATTTTCTGTGAGATTGAGTCTAGGAATGGGATTAAATGGAAGGTGTATTTTTAACTATACAGACACTGCCTAATGGCTTTTCAAAATACTGTAATAATACAATACATAAGCAATATATGGCAAAAACTCTTGCTTGTATTTCTCCTAGCAACAACTGTGCTGCTGCTTTACTTTTTTGAGTCTCAGTGACTTTCACTTGTATACCTCTAAGTACTTCTCAATTTGAATGCTTGCATGTTTGTTGGCCTGTCTGCATCTCTGTCCGTTTTTCTACTGGGCCACTGTTTTCTGGTCAATTTGTAAGAACCCTTTTTTAAATATCAGCCTGTTAGCTGCTATGTATACTGCAGACATACTTTCCCAACTCTATTGTCGGTTGGTTTTGTTTATGGTGTCCATTGCTATACAAAGTGTTTAATTTTTAAATATCCACTTTGCATTTCATAACTCTTAGGTTACTTGTCTTAAAAAAGTCTCTCTCATCCCTGTGTTATACAAATAGTCTCTCAGAATTCCACCAATAACACATTTCATTCTTGTATCTTTATTTTTATAGGCTGGATGATGTAGTACTCCAATTTCTCCCCCTGATAATGAATTGTGCCAGTACTGAATAAGCAAGTCATATTTTTCTGCACTGATTTCAAATACCACTCTTATCATATATTCACTTTCTATTATGTATTATGTACTATTAATTTATTTATCTGCCAAAACCATGTTATTTGTATCATAGTGGCTTACTGGATGTTCTGACGTCTGGTAAAGCAAGCCTCTCTGTCAGCCCCCACTATTTATTTTTTCCCCACACTTTATGGCTCTTGTAGACATTTATTCTTCTATACAAAGCTAAATATAATTTCATCCAGCTCCCCTATCACCAAAAACAAAAACTCTGTTAAGATGTTAATGGAAATTATTTCAGTTTAATTGACATTTTGGTATTGCCTTCCTACCATAAATCATAGTGCATCTTTCCATTTGTCCACATGTTATTTTAATCCTTCAATAAGGTTTCACAGTTTTCTTCAGGTAGTCCTGTGTCTTTCTCACATCTTTTACTCTCAAATAATTTATAATTTTGATATTATTGAGAATGGAATGGATTTTTCCCACCTCCATTTCTAGTGTATTTATAACGAGTACAGAGAAAAACCATTAACTTTTGTATAATTGTCTTATAGCAAGTCACAACAAATTATCTTATTAATTCTAATTTTAAAAAATAAAGTAGTTTCTTGATTTTTCTCAACATACAATATCATGTCACCAGTAAAGAAGGGTGGTGTCTCTTCTTTTCTAATGATTGTGTACTGTAGCTCCATGGCTAAGAGTGTGGGCTCTGGAGCCAGAGGGTCTGGGTTTGAATCCCAGCTCTGCAGTCTTCCTGTGCCTGTTTCCTCACTTGTAATATGGAGGGAGAAAACAGCACTATCTCTTCTGAGATACTGCAAAGATAAAATAACACACATACAGCACTTAGAAAGTAGCTGGCATACAGAAAGCATTCAATAAATCTTTACTATTGCTTTTAAACGGATAATTTTCTAGTTTGTGTTTGTATTCACTAGTACATCCAGTGAAATGTTGAAAAACAAGAGAAATAGTAGACATCTCTAACTGGTTTCTCATTTAATTGAGACTTTATTATTTTGCCATTTAGAATGATACTGTTATTGAGTTTTGGTAACTAGTTCTTATGATATTTATTTTCTTTCCTACCAGAGATTTAAATATAGACTGGCTGTTGAATGACATCAAATGATGTTTCAGCAACCTATTGATATAATGTATTTTTTCTACTTTATTCTGCCAATGTAATGAATTACGCAGCTATATTTTTATAATATAAACCTACCCTTATATTCCTAGAATAAGTCTTACTTTTCTTCACACATTGCTGGATGCAGTTTGCTAGTATTAGTGTCTACAATCATTAATGAGAATTGCCAATAATTTTTATGCCATCTTTTGCTATTAAAGTTATGTTGGATTCATAAAATATACACAAATTTCCTTCTACTTTACAGTCTGGAGTAGTTTAAATACATCGGACCTGTCTGTTCTTTAAAGGTCAGATTGAAGTCAACCATGAAACCCTCTGAACCTGGTGACTTTTTAGAAAGCTTTTTACTAACCTTTCCAGTTTAGAGACTTGATTAAGTACAGTCTTTCCATCTCTTCTTGGATTTAAACTACATTTAAGTTGGTTCCCTTCCTCATTTCTACGTGAAATATATCATGGGAGACAAAGAGGTAAAGAAAACCCAATCCCTACCTTCAACAAATTTTCCATGTAGAAAGGAAAATAAGAAACATTCAAGGAGAGCTACCCACATATGAATTCTTAGTAGGCTTTCATCTCTTTTCTTTTTATCTATTTTTTTGAATTTTATTGCTCCCTGTTGAGGAAACGAACAGTGGTCTCCCAAGTGACAGTCGGGGATACTAACCACTGTATAAACAAGGAGGCTTTCTTTTCTCAAGTGTTTTCTCTTCCCAAACCATCCTAAACTGTACTGCAACAGTGCTTAAACACACACGCAGATACACAAGTGCACACGCACACACAAAGCCCTGGACAGGCCACTCTACTGCCTGCAGAACACAACCCAAAGGCCTTACCTTGGCCCTCATGCCCCCATTGGGCTTCTGGCAATGTCTCTATTCTTATCTCCCTTATTTTCTCTCATGCATCTTCTGTTCTAGTTAGACTACACTATTTGATATTTCCCTAAACTCCTTTTCTTTCTCTTCCTCCTACTGCACACATTATCTTGTTACTTCCTTCTCTAGCAATCTCTAATCTCCTCCGTCCTCCAACTTACGCCCATCCTTCAAGGGTCACCAAAATGCCACCTCCTTCAGAAAACCTACCTGGCTTCCTCCCAGACAAAACTAACTTCTCCTCCTGCACAAACGACTGCATGCAGTGTTTGTACTGCTCATCAAATCAGTAGCGAAGATGGACAAACTGCTCACCACTCTGAGCCTCAGTGTTCTCTTCTATAAACTGAGATGAATAACAGTACCTGACTCATGGCTCATAGGGTTGTCCTGAAGATGAGGTAACTATTCACAGTATGTTTTGCGCGTGCTTGGAACACAGTGATCCTGCTGCCGAATGTGAATACATGTTTTTAGCTTCCTGCTGGAGTATTGGTGAACAAGAACCATGTATTGGCTTTTTTTCTTTTCTTTTTTTTTTGAGTCATAGTCTCACTATGTTGCTCAAGCTGGAGAACAGTGGCATGCTCACAACCACTGCAGCCTCGACCCGCTGGGCTCAAGTGATCCTTCTGCTTCAGCTTTCCAAGTAGCTGGAACTACAGATGTGTGCCACCATGCCAAACCAATTTTTTTTTTTTAATTGTAGAGACAAGGTCTCATCATGTTGCCCAGGCTGGTCATGAACCCATGGGATCAGGCAATCCTCTCACCTCTGCCTACCAAAGTGCTGGAATTACAGGCATGAGCCACCGCGCCTGGTTGCTTTGATTTTCGATATGTTTGTCTCTCTCACGATATTTATCACTGAACTTTACAGGGTGTAGTTCAATAAAAACTTACTTAACCAATGGCTTTTACATTGTCTTTAACTTAATGGCAAAACAAATCCAAAAACAAATCCAAAAAAACCATAAAACTCTAAAAGCAAAGCAAAGCCCTCATCATCATCATCACCATCATCTCTCCCACTTGTCACCAGGCCAGACGCAACACTAGGAGGTTCAGGACTTCCTGGACTCCTCACATTAATCTCAAGAACTCAGTGCAATTGTCACAATTTTTACTGAAGACCCTGAGGCCACGCCAGACCTGCCTGACCTTTCAGTTCTCATGCATGTACTGAGTGCAGCAGGCATCTCCTTCAAGCCTGATTCCAAGGTGTGTTTAAGGGAAAGCCTTAAATCTTCATCATGAAAGCAAAATGATATTAGAGGTGTCGTTTCTTTTTTTTTTTTTTTAATTTAATACCACCATGTGCCAGCACCATCTGTGGCTTTAATTTAAAATTAACAATCATGGCTAGGCGTGGTGGCTCACACCTGCAATCCCAGCGCTTTGGGAGGCCCAGGAAGGAGGATTACTTGCGCCTAGGAGCTCGAGACCAGCCTAGGTAACATAGCAAGACCTCGTCTCTACAAAATAAAATAAAGATTAAAAAAATACAATACAATTGACAAACAAATGCATTAAAATCATGTTTATTGCCAAATATGTATATTTCCTTAAAGAAAATTTTTAAAACAGTAAACAGAAGGATTTTTTAAAAGGACAGTCATGTGCTACTTAATGCCAGGGACACCTTCTGAGAAATGCATTTTTGGGCAATTCTGTCATTTTGGAAACATTCTAGAGTGTACTTACACAAACTGAAATGGTACCACCTACAATACACCTTGGCTATATGGCCAAGCCTACTGCTCCTAGGCTACAAACCGGTACAGCATGTTACTGTGCTGAATTACTATAGGCAACTGTAATACAATAATATTTGTGTATCTAAACACAGAAAAAGGACAGTACAAATATAGCACAAAAGATTTTAAAAGGTACACCTGTATAGGGCATTTAACATGAACAGCACTTGTAGGACTGGAAGTTGCTCTGGGGGAGTGAGTGAGAAGAGAGTGAATGTGAAAGCCTTGGTATTACTGTGCACTACTGCAGACTTTATAAACAACGGACACTTAGGCTACACTAATTTATTTTTAATTTTTTCCTTTTATGATGATAAATTAAGCCTACCTTGCCATAACTTTTCTACTTAAACTTTAAAATTGTTTTTAAGCCGGGCTCGGTGGCTCAGCCTATAATCCCGCGCCTTTGGGAGGCTGAGGTGAGTGGACTGCCTGAGCCCGCGGGTTCGAGACCCGCCTGGACAACTTGACGAGACCTCATCTCTACAATAAATCAAAAAAAAAAAAAATGACCCGGGCGTGGTAGCGCGTGCCTGTAGTTCCAGCTATTTGAAGGCTGAGGCGGAAGGATCGCTGGAGCCCAGCAGGTCGAGGCTGCGGTGGCCGGGAGCAGCCATTGCACTCCAGTCTGGGTGACAGAGTGAGACTCCGACTCAAAAAAAAAAAAAAAAAAAAAATTTTTTTTAACTTCTTGAGTGTTTTATAATGACACTTAAAACACAAGCACACTGTACAGCGGTACAAACATATTTTCTTTGTTTATACCATTATTCTATAAGCTTTTTCTATTAACAATTTTTACTTCATATTTTTACTTTTTAAACTTTTTTGTTAAAAACTGAGACACAAAGATACACATTAGCTTAGGCCTACAAAGGGTCAGAATCATCAATATCACTGTCTTCCACTTTCACATCTTGTCACAATGGAAGGTCTTCAGGGGCAGTAACACATACGAAGCTGCCATCTCTCTCTCTTTTTTTTTTTTTGAGTTGGAGTCTCACTCTGTCGCTCAGACTGGAGTGCAGTGGCCGCTCCCAGCCACCGCAGCCTTGACCTGCTGGGCTCCAGCGATCCTTCCGCCTCAGCCATCCGAGTAGCTAGAACTACAGGCGCGCGCTACCACACCCGGCTAATTTTTTGATTTATTGTAGAGATGAGGTCTCGTCAAGTTGCCCAGGCGGATCTCGAACCCACGGGCTCAGGCAGTCCACTCACCTCAGCCTCCCAAAGGCGCGGGATTACAGGCTGAGCCACCAAGTCCCGCTGCTGCCATCTCTTATGACGACAATGCCTTCTTCTAAAATGCCTCCTGAAGGACCTGCCTGAGGCTTTTTTACAATTAACTTTATGTACACACACACAAGTACACTCTAAAATAAAGAAAAAGTATAGTGTAGCAAACACATAAACCAGTAACACAGTTGCTTATTATTAAGTATTATGTACTAGACATAATTGCATGGGCCAGACTTTTATACAACTGATAGTGCAGTGGGCTTGTTTTCACTAGCACCACCACAAACATGAGTAATGCATTGTGCTATGGTGTGATGATGGCCTCAACGTCACTAGGCAGTAGGAATCTTTCAGCTCCCTCATAATCTTATTAAGACCACTGTCATACATACTGTACTTTGCAGACCAAAATGTCTTTATGCAGCACATAACTGTATAATGTAAAGATTTTTACACACACACAAATTAAGAAACGCCTAATAATAATTCACCAACAGAAACACTCACGCTAGAGCTGCAGCACAAGGTGATCAATGACCAAACTTGCTAAGTTTACCAATGTGAACACAGGCAATACAATTTATAATGAAAAAATAATATAAAGTGGCACTGAATGCAAGGGTTTATTTACCATGCTCCTCTCACACCTGATGACCTGACATCCTGAGGGCTGGAAAACCTAGCAACCTCAGTGTTTCTCAGCAGGAAGGAAATTTAACCTAAACTAGGCAAATCCTGAAGAGGCTCTTTTGGGCACAAGCTTCACCCAGGTATTCCTCAAGGCCACCCCCCTGCAGGTCTCCAGTTCCACGAGCTACTGTGAGGACACACGCCGCCTATAGGAAGCCCTCTGCACTAAGCTCGTCACAGTAACCTAGTGGCATCTCACTGACGCATTGCTCAGGAAGACTCACAGGCACGGGACAAGAAGTCCCAGGCTCTCAGCCAGCAAGGCAAGAGGCGTGGAACAGCAACAAACTGGCAGTGCCTGCTGTTTACATGGCCTTCACAAAAGTCATGCACACTACCTCACAGATGTAGGCTGCCTGAGATCCTGGGATAAAACTCTTCGATAATGATAGGTAAAAATGCAATTTATTGGGAGTGCTTTACTAAAAGATTAGTTTCCAAATGAGCTAATAACTTTCAGCTGGACATGTGGGTTGTTATATTGTCAACCCACACAGAAAGTCCTACTTTGAGTCAACCAATACTCTAAATTCTAACTGAAAAATATACTGTATACTATGCTAACAACAAAAAGGACTTAAAACACAAGATTTTGCCCCAAATGGAAATTTTATATAAAATATGACTATTTGTAAAACCAAAATGAAAATTGTCAATGGTTTCAAGGATTTCTGTTGTGGTTGTTGAGTTGCAGTCTCACTCTGTGGCCCAGACTGGAGTGCAATGGCACACTCCCGACCACCACAGCCTCCACCTGCTGGGCTCTGGAAATCCTTCCACCTCAGCCTTCCGAGTAGCCGGAACTACAGGTGCGTGCTACCACGTCCGGCTAATTTTTGATTTACTGTAACAACGAAGTCTCGCCAAGTTGCACGGGCTGGTCTTGAACCCGCAGGCTTCCAAAGTGCTGGGATTACAGGCTGGGCCACCAAACCTGGCCATAAAGATTTTCTTTACTTTGAGTTTCTGAACTTGAATAAAATCCAAACTATGTGATTTATCTTATCATCTTTACTTGTTCTAAAGTCCACAAGATTCTAAATTAAGTAAAACTTTAATTTGAGAAACTCACAGGAAAATACTACTTACTCTTTGCAAATTTTTAAAATACACCAGAAGACATATACTTGGGCTTTAAACACATTTTCCAGCTGTCTTTGATAACTTTATTTTGCTGATTCTGGTATGATATTTTTAAAAATTCTCCAAAATCAAAAAATTCCTAAATCAAGTGTTAGGCAATAATCATCTACATTTTATAAAAGATTAACAATACAAACAATACTATTAAATAAGACTCAAAAACTAAATATAAAATTTTCCAACTTTATACTTTGGATTTTCATGTAAGAGACCTCTGGGTCTTAAGAAACCCATAACCTTTTGGGTCTTTTTAAAAAACACTTTATCAGAATGATTTGTTCACTATTCCAAGTCAAACAAGATAAAATGTGTAAAAAAAAAAAAAAAGGTTAATAATTTTCCTTCTTCCCCACCTGGAAGTATTGTTGAGAGTTTGATAGGTACAGTACTTTTCCATGCCTGTTCACATGCACACACACCTCTAGAAATATGACCAGGTGTTTTCTTACTTTAAAAAAATTGAGGCATACTATAAATATAGTACTTTGCAAACTGATTTCAAAAATATAGAATACTTTATAGACATAGACACACAGATGTTCCATTTTAGGTCTTTGGGGTATTAAAAGTTAAATGATTTATTTAAAGTCAACTAAAGAAATATTCCTTGGTTTCCCTGGAGACTTAAACAATAATTTTAAACATATTTTAGACATAAACCAGAGCTCAAAAGCCTAGAGGAAAGTAAGCAGAAATCTCCTTTTGGGTTCACAGAACAGAACTATCATTGGAGATAGGACTCAAAACCCTTTGCAATTTTAATTATGAATATCACCATCAATAATCTGAACAAAATACAATGTGCTCCAAAGAACTGTGATCATTCAGGTGGGCCCTGAAAAGTTTTGACAGAAATATTCTACATGGATCACTGCACTGCTCTCACACAACCCGACTACCTACACCCCAGACCACCTATGCAGGAGTGAGCCTCTCATCTGAAGATATGATCCCATGACACCTCTGCTTTGACGAGGGCACCTTAAGTCAAGCCTTTAAAAGCTGGCCAGAAACCAGTACTATGACATTATACAAAAAGATGCTGTTGGCCTATCTGAGTCTCTCTTCCTCTCTCAGGAATGTGACCAGGGACGCAACATGAAACCCAGCAGGTAGGATAAGAAACCTGGGGCTGATGTGAAAAGGATGTAACGGGTAATAAGTCACCAGGTGGATTGGGACTGTTTACATCCAGCTCTTAAGGCATCGTGACTTTTTACATTTGAATTCTGAAATAATTTCCAGACCTTAGGTTGTATCACAATTTTATGCCCTGGTGCTGTTTTCAATGAAGCCCAATTCAACCATTATTCAGACACTGAAAAGAATAAGATAGTGTCTACTTGTATAAGCCAAGAGTTCACTCTGCGGTCTGCCTGCTAAGGTTTCTGTAGAGCCTTTCACAAACCAGACAGCTTCTGTGGGCTGCCCCACTGGTGATATGTGCAGTACAGCCCTGAAAGACAGACCCACCTGTGCAGGAAGTGCAGCTTGTGCATGGCGGCCAGCCCTGCAGCAATTTCACATGCCATCCTCTGCAGTAGCATGGTCTGCGAGTCCCCCCGCATGTGCTCCTGCTCCGTACGTAGATATGCTTTCAGGTCGCCCTGCAAAAATCAGCCCGTGTGAGTCTCAAAATGAACCACAGGAACAAACTGAGGGCTTAAATATGTGCCTTAGCTGGCACGAACTACTACGATTACTTATTAGAAATTACCTAGGTTTGCACTCTAAGGAATTCCAACCCAGCAATTTTTTTCCTATTATCTCTTCAAATTCCTTTACCACTAACCCAATATTTCAAAAGTATAGAGCACTATTATGCTTCTAGAGCCATTCTAACTAGATTAAACATTAGCTTATTTTTGTTGTATAATTACATGTAAAACAAAACAGTTTTTTTAAAAAAGACAGTTTTGCAATGATGCACAATTTAAGCACAGTGCAGAAACAGAGAAATATCCAGGTAACTAAAAGATGACAGGCTGAGTAAAAAAAAAAATGTGCCACTTGCACTGCCTATTCTAAGAATTCTAGGAGACATCTGGGCAGTGAACACATTACGAAGGCTCCATGGCTACTGCCAAAGCTCTGAGGAGTAATGGAGGGGAGAGAAGGAAAGAAAAATGGTGGAAAGGAAGTGGGAGAAGTCCAGTCAGTGCTGGCAAAAACTGCTTCAGGTCTCTGCCAGCTTCCCCAGGGCCCTGTGCTACCAAGACCATGGTGAGAAAGAACATTGCAGCCACCCCAGAAAAAGTGAGAAGAAGCCTACTCTTCAAAGGAGAGCAGCCTAAGCAGGGAAACCAGCAAACTCACATACAGACATTCAATTCACGGACATGCAAATGCTGGGTTCCCAGTTCCTCCTGTAAGACCTCCCTGGGTTATGCTGGCTTTGTTTCATGACTTTAATTTAGGACTGTATGTTTCAGGGAGAGGTTATAGTATATCTGTTTTGGGGAGTATGCTTTTGAGGAAATGAAATCTTTCATATTCTTCTTACCACACAATTAAATATTTATTGGTATGGTTTATTCCCAAATTAAAACTTTCTACAATTAGTTAACATAATTTTGAGAGCAAGTCAATAGCTTTCAGTTTTTTTAAAAAAAAAAATTGAGTAAAGAAAAAGCTCCTGAGGAAGGAAATTTCCCTGGACCAACAAAAGAGTACATTTCTTCTGTTACTGAAGATAGCAAATTTATCAAATTCCTCCCAGAATACACCTTTAAAACATAATATTTCTTTACAAACATTTGCTCACATTTAAAACTAAATACATGCTAATATAACTTCTAGGTCCACTCCAAGAATCTAAATTTGTTTCCATTCCCAGTTTCAAAGACCTTTACAGGAAGATAATGTTGATATTAACCACCATTTGGGCTTTGAGCCCTATGTCAAGCAAGTTTTTGCACTTGTTACCACAAATATAATTTGAGATGTTTACCAGGTATGGCACTGAGGCTTAGGAAGGTTAAGAAATCTGCCCAAGGCCACGGAGGTAATAAATGTTAGAGCTGTGCTTCTACTTTTTGGGTCACCAACCAGTCAATTGAATTCTATTTAGCAAGTGAATTAAATTAGTATACAGATGAAACCCATTTATTTTATAAAAATGAATGTAAAAGAACTTGAGGTCAATCTCACTGATGTGCAGAAATCTCCCAAGCGTAATGGGACTGCTCTGCCACGGAGGCAGTGCATACTCAGGCAGCATGCGTCATCTCCTTCTGTTCTCACTGGAATTTTAGGCTAACCCAGTGGAGAAACAGACATCTTTTTTCCCCACTTCCAAAAATATATGCCCCTTTGTCCAGGCTAAGGTTCTGTCCAGCATGGGAGTTGGAGGGAATAACACAAGATTTTGATGATAATTAAATGAATCCAGAAAAATTCAGGCAAAAATCTCTAAGACTTCAGGCTAATGAGATTTTTATAAGGTAGTCCATTAGATACTAAACATGAAAACAGCCTAAGTCTAATTACATTATCAATGAAATGGTAACAAATTATTTTGTCTAACCCCTTTGCTATAATATTCATCTAAGAAAAAGTTACTCTCACATGAAAGCATGGTTATGCTAGGCTGTATCTGGCCAATTCTCAAAACAAACAGTAGCTGCTGGCAAACAGCGAACACTTCACAAGTGACTCTGGCCATGAAGACAAAACAGCAGAGCTATTTTTCAAGGTTATCTAAAGTACATTTTTTACCATTCACTGTTTCTAGAATGTCATCTCTCCCCAATACACCACTCCCCAAATTTCCCTAGAAGATAGAATAGAATAGACAAAAGGAGATTTTACTTAAGAATATACAAGGTCAGCACAATCTTTCATTTGGAAATAAGGAATTAACACCAAAGATTATTGAGGAGTCTGATCATGGATGAGACTTTGTGATAGACTGTGCCTCATCCAGACTAGTTCTATGCTCTAGAAAGGTCCTTAGAGCTCTCCAGGTGCCACAGTTTAAAGGAAAAAATCAGCATAAAATATTTATGAGGAGGATTCCCTAAAAGCTAGAATTTATTTATTAAAAACTGTGCATTTATTCGTACATGTTTAAACTTTGGTCACCTTCAAAGTACTCTCCGTTTGATGCAATACACCTATTGAGATGCTTTTTCTGCTGCTCAACACAGTTTTTGAACACAACAATTTTGATGCCTTTTAGTGCTTTTGCCATTTGTTGGTTTCACCTCTTCCACATCAGCAATATGTTTCCCTCTGAGGACTTTTTTCATCCAGAGAAACAAAAAAAGTCACTCAGGGTGAGATCAGGTGAATAGGGAGGGTGGGGGCACAGAGGTCATGCCGTTTTTGGTCAAAAGCTGCTGAACACTTAGTGCAGTGTGAGCAGGTGCACTGTTGGTAGAAGCACCAGTCACCTGTTTGCCACAACTCGGGACAATTTTTCCGCAAATTATCAACATCTCACAACAACACTAGGTGGTACACTGATGCTGATGGCTTCCTAGAATACTTACCAAGTGAAGGAAGCCTGTACTACAAGGGGACCACCCTCCAAAAGATAATACTGGAGTTTTTTGGGTCCCCCTTCGTAACTCAGTGAAGATTTTCATATTAACCAAGTACTAAAAATTGATTTATTCTATCCTAACTAGATAAATCTATATTTATATATCTGGTTTATTTTATTTGTATTTTAATGGTGCTTCGTGAATAGACATTAGTTATTACTTTGGTCCATTATTTAAAGGAAAAAACTCACCAAGAACAACAATGTATTCTGAATTAAAATAAACATTCCTTTATCCAAATTTTTAAAATTTCTCAGCTTCTTCCCAAACGACTCCAAAAGAAAAACTTTTGACACTAGATGGCAGCAGAGTGCTACACCAAGACCTCTGCTAACAGAACAGGCCACTTGCAAGGACTTCCTGGAATGCATCATTCAAAGACCTGTATGTGGGCTACCCACAAGCGCCCTCCTACATTCTGGCATAAATGGCCAGGAGGACTTTATCCAGGTTTTTTTTGCAGGACACTGAGAACAATGAATTAATTTCAATACAATGTAAAAAAATCAACAAGTAATAGCTTTATAAGGGAAAACGAATAGTCATTTGTATGTTTAACAGGATGATTCTGGGGAAAAACATGATTTTTCAACAAAAACTGTAATGAAAGGCTGAAAGAGCAACAAAGACAGGACCATACCTATCCTCTTGCTGATGACAAAAAAAGAAGACAGGTCCAGCTGAAGCTGCCATGCCTCCGTCCAGCCCAAGTTGTTTCTCCCCTCCCAGAAGTTCTGGGCCTGGTCTATTCTTCTCATCACCAGTCAGCTCCTGCCCACCTGGGACCACAGCGCTTGCACACCATCTCCTCTTTGGTCACCACGGTCTCTCTCTCTACTCTTGCACCCTCTAAGCTCAGCCTCAAGAGCCCATCTCTTCACCCTGTTCTACTCCCAGGCAAATCCAACACTCCTCCCGCCCATCCACCTCTCTCTTTTCTCTTCATGGACAAACTCCACAGGAGCCTGGCAGGTCCTGGCTCCACCTCCCAGCCTCTCAGTACTAGGAACCCCGCAGGATTGCTTTCACTCACTGCTTGACTGCACTGCCCCTACCAGGGCTACCAATGAACGACATGCCTGCCTCACACCAAACGCAGTGGCCTCCTCTCGCCAGCCTGACAAAGAAATGGGCCCATTCCTTCTTTCTTTAAACAACTCCGTCTTCACCAGGCTTTGGGGCACTACAACCTCCTGCATTTCTTCCTGTCTCACTGGCCACTTCTTCCTTGGCCCCTTCATTAGATCTCCCTCCTCTGATCTTTAAGTGCTGCTGCCCGGGAGCTTTGTCCTTGTCCTCAGTACTGTGGTGCTCACTGCCCAGGTGACTTTATCCACCCCATGGCTTTCAAAACCACACTTCACATACACCTGTCTGGCCCAGACCTCTCATCTCCTACCTTGTATGTATAACACTCTGCCACTCTGTCCCATCAGTAAATGGCATCACTGTGCCAGACCAAAAATGATGTCACTCGTGAGTTCTCTGTCTCTAGACTCCTATACCCAACCCACCACCAAGTCCTAGATCAATTTTCAAACTCCCACCCACCACTCCACTGCTGCTGTGCTAGTCCTGGGCACCACCGCACTACCTTGTGGGCACGCTTACACTAGCCCCCAAATGGCCTCCCAGAATCCACCTGAGCAGTCAAAGCCAGTCTTTTAAAACATAAATCGAATCATGATAGCGTTGGTTCCCACCTGCCATTTTATTTGCCTGTCTCTCCCACTAGAAAGTAAGCTAGACAAGGCTAACACTCTGCCTAGTTCTCTACTGTGTCCCTAAAACCTGGAACAGTAGAAAGTCCTAAAAGAGATTAAAGTTGGGATAGCCACTTTTCCAAAGGAGTCTCATCCTATCATATCAATTTAACAATTTAATAATAATAAACTTAGGAGTAAATCTGTAATTTGAAATTTTTATTGGGTTTTAGGTTTATTATTTCATTACTTTGTATCTGAAAGTTAGTCAAACACAGTTAACTTGGAAAAATAATATTTTATTTTATTTTTTTTTTTTTGAGTTGGAGTCTCACTCGGTCGCCCAGACTGGAGTGCAGTGGCCGCTCCCGGCCACCGCAGCCTCAACCTGCTAGGCTCCGGCGATCCTTCCACCTCAGCCTTCCGAGTAGCCAGAATTACAGGCGCACGCTACCACGCCTGGCTGATTTTTTGATTTAGAGATGAGGTCTTGCTGCCCAGGCGGGTCTCGAACCCACGGGCTCAGGCAATCCACTCAACTCAGCCTCCCAAAAGCACGGGATTACAGGCTGAGCCACCGAGCCCGGCTAATATTTTATTTTTTAAGTAAGAAAACCTAACTGATTTTGTTTGAAAGTTTATCTTTGTACAGTAAATTCAATAGATTTACTTCAAGAACAGGGAGTCTGACTTGTTCTAAAATTTACTTAAAGTACAGTCATGCACTGCTTAACCACAGGCATACCTTCTGAGAAATGTGTCATTAGGTGATTTTTTCATTGTGGGAACAGCACAGAATGTACTTACACAAATCTAGGCAGCACAGCCTACTACACACCCAGACTACATGGTACAGCCTATTGCTCCCAGGCTACAAACCTACACAGGATGCTGTTGTACTGAATGCTGTAGACAACTGTAACCCGATGATACGCATTTGTGTATCTAACCATATTTGTGAGCATCCATAGTACTGAGAACAAGGACAAAACTCCAGGGCTCCAGCACTTAAAGAAAAGGGACAGTAAAAATATGGTATAAAATGTTTTAAATGGTACACCTGTATAGAGCACTTACCCATGAATGGTGCTTATAGGGCTGCAAGTTGCTCTGGGGGAGTCAGTGGGTGATGGTGAGTGCACACGAACATCTAGAACAGTACTGTGCACTAACTACCACAGGCTTTATAAACACTGTGCACTTGGGCTACACTACATTTATTTAAAACTATTTGTCTTTCCTCAGTAAGTTAACCTTAGCTTACTATAATGTTTTTACTTTATACACTTTTTAAACTTGTAAACCTTCTTAGTCTTTTATAGTACCACTTAGCATAAAACACAAACACACTATACAGTTGTATAAAAATATTTCCTTTCTTAATATCCTTATTTTATAAGTGTTTTCTACTTAAAATTTTTTTAACTTTTAAAGTTTTTTGTTAAAAATGAAGACACACATTAGCCTAGGCTTACACAGGGTCAAGATAATCGGTAACATTGTCTTCTACGACCACATCTTGTCCCACTGGAAGATCTTCAGGGATAATAAGACACATGGAGTTGTCATCTCCTATGTCAACGATGCCTCTTTCTGGAATACCTCCTGAAGGGCCTTCCTGAGGCTGTTTTACAGTTAGCTTTTTTCAAAAAAAAATAAGTAGAAGGACTGACTAGACTCTAAAATAATGATATACAGTATAGTAGGATAAATATGTAAGCCAGTAACATCCATGATCTTTATCAAGTATTATGTATTAATACTGCGTGTAATTTTATGTGCTCTAGACTTTTATACAACTGTTTATATCAGCATCATCAAAAACCACCTGAGTAAGGCACTAGACTATAACATTGCTAAGTGATACAAATTTTTTATTCCATTATTGTTTTGGGACCACTGTTCTATATGCAGTCGGTCAAACACAGAAATGTCATTATGTGGAGCATGACTATATAATCACATGCATCTCAGTAAAGTGTTCTACAGAGATACATTATAGACAGCACTGTCCAACAGAAATGTAATGCAAGCCAGATATGCAATTAGAAATTTTCTAGTAGCATTATCAAAATCATAAAGACAAAAAACAAGTAAACATAACTTTACTAATGTATTTAACCTAATATATCCAAAAAAGGATCATTCCAACATGTAATGAACATTTAAAAATTGAAATATTTTACTATCTTTTGTACTAAGTCTTCAAGGTCTCATACACATTTTACACTTCACAGCATCACCATGTACTCTAGCTGCATTTCTAGCACTCCAGTCATGTGTGGCCAGGGACTGCCATGCTGGACAATCTAGTTACAGATGACAGTGAGGCTCCCAGTCAGCCCACCCAGCACCACCCAAAGGCACCAGAGAAGCTTCCACTGCGATCAATGCTGCTACCAAGTGTCCCTCCTGCACTCCAACTCCAGGTTTGCACCTTTGTGTCATAAGCTATGATGACCTATCACTACAGTGACAGGAAGAGAAGACACCACCTAGGAGCAGGGTGGCCACAGCACACAGGGGAGCAGTGCCTGTGGAGCAAACCCGGGGAGGAGGAACAGGCACCAAGAAGGGCAGGAAAAGCCACAAGCAGTTGAGACAGCCTGTGAACAAAGAGGCAAGACAGTAGTGCTCAGGTCAAAGCCAGATGTGGGGAGGGACAAGGCCACTAGCAGAACACCAGAACAGGGCCAGTCAAGGGGCTGGGTAGACACTCCCCACCCAGTCGCTCCACACCTCACAGTCAGGCTCGCCCATGTAGTCATTGTTGTCTAGCATAGATGCTCCCCTCTGCTGGGTCTGAGTCAGGACACTGTCCACCTGCTCCCCTAGCCCTTCTCATGTCATCTGTTCCACTGTGATTCTATGCCCCCTCTTTTCTATATGAGCTCCTTCGGGGCAGGGACACGTCATTCATCTTTGTGTGCCCACTACCTGAAAAGTCCTTGGTACATGGGGCTTACTTAATGACTATATTTATTCATAAGAAATGTCCATTAAGTAGGCACTTCTGTACAAAAGGCCAGTTCTAAAACAGAGGCTTCTTGCTAGTGGAAGCATTAAACCACCTGGATTAAAAATACACAGAATAAAATCAAGCCACCTACAGAAACACCCACTTTGGCATAGTAATTATATGCCCGCATGCAAGACAATTAGCCAACTGGATGAAAGAATAGAAAGCGTGGTCCTGAAGATACACAGACCTGGGTTTAACCCTTCAACAAATCCCTTTATCTCTGTCAGCCTGTTTTCTCATCTATAAAATGAAGTTCCTGCCAACTGTCTCACAACGCTGTCAAGGAGACTCATTAAATGAGGAAAAAAGGTCAAACGCCCAGCACATGGCCTACCTCAGAGGGGTCAGACCTTTCCTTTCCTTACTCCTCATTGTGGCCGGTGGCCAAGGCTCTCGCAGGTCTGAGAGTTCATGACTTTAAGCTTTCTTTGATTTTGCCCTCCCAAGTCATGAGACACTGAAGAATGCAAGTCCCACAGAGCAATGTGCTGCACGTCAAAGAATACCAAGTAAGACTCCCTTCCCATTCTCAACTGGTCACGATTATCTGCTTGCAGAAACTGACTCACTACATTATCAGCTGAATACAGCAAAGGAAACCAGTACACTATATTCAAGAACACACCCTTGCAAACAAAATATTAGCATCCCTGCTCTGGAGTCAGGTGAGAAAGAATAAGATGCAGAGAAGTTTCATCTACATTCTCTCTCACCCCAGCTCATAGCCTGGGCTCCAATGTGGTTTGTTTCCCTGTCTTGTCCCCTTCCATTGGAGCCTTCCCAGTAGATCCAATCTGCCTCTCCTATCAGGGCACGATATGCCTCCAAGTCTCCATGCCTCAAACGCCAGACAATCTTCTGTTCCTGCATGTGCAAGCACTGCTGGCTCCCAGTCCTGGCTGGGGATGTTCTGCTATCTTTTTTCTACACACACTCTCTTCCACACGTACATTCAATGTCATTTCCTTTGCAAAGCCTTCCCCAATTATCACAGTTTGAATTTCTGTACTTCTACATACACCACTCAAACCCTTGTTTAATAATTACAATCAATTAATTTTGATAGCTAAAAACAACCATTTTCTGAGTACTTTCTCTATACTCAGTAAATTCATTCATCATCTTTCCTAATGGTCAGGATAGCCCTAAGGTAGGGGTCCCCAGCCTTTTTGGTATCAGGGACTGGTTTTGTGAAAGACAATTATTCCACAGATGGGGGGTGGTTTCAAATTATTCAAGCACATTACATTTATTGTGTAGTTCATTTCTATTATTATTACATTATAATATGTAATTATTATTTTGATATGTGTGTAAGCAATTGATTTATTATAGTCTCTGTGCAGTCAAACCTCACTGCTAATGTTAATCTGAATTTGCAGCCAATCTCCAGCACTAGCATCACCACCGCAGCTCCACCTCTGATCACCAGACATTAGATTCTCATAAGGATCGCACATAGTAGAGCCCTCACATGAGCAGTTCACAACACAGTTCACACTCCTATGAGAATCTAATGCTACCACAGATCTTATAGGAGAGGGAACTCAGGTGGTAACACAAGCAATGGGGAAGGGTTATAAATACAGATGAAACTTCACTTGCTCGCCACTTCTCATCTCCTGTTGTGTAGCCCAGGGGTTGGTAACCCTGCCCCAAGGGGTAAGCAGTATTATCACCATTTTATATATGTCAAAACAGAGGCTTACAGGATAATATTCTGAGACGATAAACCAGTCAGAGGCAGAAAGAACACCTGAAGGGAACCTAGCCCAGCTCTACAGATACACAAGGCAGGCCCAGGACTTACTCACCTTGTGCACTCTACGGTACTAAAAAGCTCTTCAAACCTTGCCAACACATTTTTGTTGAATGAGTGATCCTTAACCAAAAGACATTCCTATTGCCTTGATATCCACATGAGAGCACTGTGTACCTGCTATGGCAACAAGTTATACAAACACCCTGCAGTAATCTCTCAACTCATTTCATAAACACTGCCACCACAAGCACTACGTCAGCACTACAAATCAGTGGCTGTAGTCCAGCTACCAAACACACTCAGAATCTGAATTTTCATTTACTTTCATTAAAATTCCAAGATTAAATGTTTTTTAAAAATAGGCTGGTAGGCAACCACCTTGAGTACCCTCCCACTGTGGGAGCTTTTCTGTCCTCTCAATAAATCCTGCCTTCTCACTTAAAAAAAAAAAAAAGGCTGGTAATTCCATTTTACAAGAATTACTTAAGTGCAAAAATATTCTCTCCTTTCTGCTTGGAAGACGTCACCAGTGGACACAATTACTGCAGGGTGATGACTGAAAAAAGGCCACTGTTCACTTAATTGCTCTTGATCTACTAAGCAAAGGTGGAGACAGCTGGTCCTTTTACTGTGGCCACAGTTGCTTATTACCAAGCCCGGGACCACTGCTCTCTCCATCCTTTGGGCTGTGGCCAGAAGGCAGTTCCTGTCTTGGATCGTGCCACTCTGGCTCGGACCAGCCTGTTCCTGGGCAGGTTCTGGGACAGCCAGGTTGGAGGCTGGGCTCAGTATTCAAGCAGTGCTTTGTGTGCCTCGTGGACACTCCTCAGTCCACGCAGGTGAATGCCTTATTCAGCTCACTGGATTTCTGCTGCCTGACTACTTCTGCCACACAGTCTGAGTCCAGAGAAGCTGGACTTCAGTGCCAGTAACTGCCAGGGAGAACCTGCTTCTTTTGAAATTTACCAGAGTCCAGCAGTGATAAGCATGAAATTGCCCAAGGAGACAAATGTGATCTCTCTTTACTGGGAAAGTTGGAGGGACTCCTGAGCTAGTAGAGGCCCTTTACTTTGATAGGAGACTGGCCATATTAAGCAATGACCAAAGATTTCCAAAGGACACAATAATCTCTTCCTAATATAGGTAGCACCTTAAATAGTAGTAGGTACTCACCAACTTTTTTCTATCATAAAAAAATGCAAAAATAAAATTTGCCATGTCTAAGTGTACAGTTCTATGGTGTTAAGTATATTTGCCTCCAGAACTTGTTTAACTTGCAAAATAGAAATTTTTTCCCATTAAACAACTCCTCATTTCCCCCAGCTAGCCCTTGTCACCCACCAATCTACTTTCTATGAATTTGACTACTCTAGGTCCCTCATATAAGTGGAATAATATAGTATTTGTCTTTTTGTAATCAGTTTGTTTCACTTAGCACACTGTCCTCAAGGTTCATTCATGCTGTAGCATGTATCAGAATTTTCTTCCTTTTGATAATATTCCATTGTGTAGATATACCACATTTTGTTTTTCCACTCACCCATCAACGGACACTTAAGTTGCTTCCATCTCTTGGCTATTGTGAATAATGCTACTAACAAAAATTTATTATTGCGAACAATTCAATATTGTGAACACGGTGCAAATATTTGCTCGAGACTCTGTTTCATTTCTTTTGGTATATCCTCAGAATTGAAATTGCTAGATCATACAGTAATTCTATTTTTAATTATTTGAGGAACAATGATTGTTATAAAGATTTTATTGTTGACCAATGTACCACTGGGTGATGCACTTTCAAAATAGCTATTAGCTTTGCACAGCCAGGGGAAGCTGTTGGTAGGACCAGAGTTCTTCCAGATGTTCAGCCCTTGAATGACAATCCCTGAGTGACTTGTGAGGGTCACACAAAATATGCGTTTCAAGAAGTCACATCTGTTAATTCAAGAGGGTTATATGCATAATCTTCATCCCAAAGTATGAAAGCTAATCAAATTTAGGTAAGTTAATATGCTCTAAACACTTAGTCTAAGTGTTTGAATAACATGTATCTAAAAGAGATTTAAAATTGGAGAAATTTTTTTATAAGAATGCTGAGTTACAAACGTGCCAAAAGGAAAAAAAAAACAAAAACAAAAAACAGCTCCATTAACAAAACAAACAGCTTCATTACAAAGTGGGCAAAAGATCAAAAGAAGACACACAGGCAGGCAATAGATGAAAAAATGCTCAGCCTCACTAGTTATCAAAGAAATGCAAATTAAAACCACACTGAGATACCACCTAACTCCAGTCAGGATGGCCATCATCAATAACTCAAAAAACAACAGACGCTAGAGAGAATGCAGAGAAAAGGTAACACTGTCAGTGGGAGTGTAAACTAGTACAGTCTCTGTGGAAAACAGTGTGGCGATTACTAAAAGATCTAAAAATAACCTTCCATACAACCACACAATCTCCGTACTGGGAGTATACCTGGAGGAATTCAAATCACTCTATGAAAAAGAAACCTGCACACACATTTATTGCAGCATTATTTACAATAGCAAAAACATGGAACCAACCGTGCTGTGGATTTTTAAAATGTAGTATGTATACAAGATGGAATATTACACAGCCATAAAGAAGGACAAAATTATGAACTTCGCAGCAACTTGGATGGACTTAGAGTCTATAATACTCAGTGATCTATCACAGAAACAAAGAACTGAATACCACATGTTCTCATTCATAAGTGGACCCTGAACATTTACCATAATACTGTAAGAAAGGGGTTGGCAGTAGTGGGATACTGCCAGGGGGGGTGGGGGGTGGGGGAACACAACATCGGTAAGGATACCTGATCTTAAACCAGGCAAAGTAGAGACCAAAGGGAGGCCCAAACTTCACCTGTACTATGTCTACTTGTATACCTAATCCTGAATTGTACCCCACCCCACATCTTTAAAATAAAAAAACAAAAACAAAAAAAGAAACTTAATCCCCAATGCAACAGTGTTGGGAGTCGGGTATTTTGGGAGGCATTTAGGCATAAGGGCACCGCTCTTATGAATGGGTAAATGCTGTTATATATAAAAGAGCTTGGTGAAGGGAGTTTGTTTCTTTGTGTTTTCCCCCTTTGGCAGGAAGACCTTCACCAGACACCAGAAGCTGGCACCTTGATCTTGAACTTTTCAACCTTCAGAACTGTGGAAAATAAATTACTATTCTTTGTATATTAAAAAAAAAAATTTAAGCTATCCCTCTTTGTAGGCGACATGATCCCATACCTTGAAAACCTAGGGGAGTCTGTCAAAAACCTCTTTGCACTGATACATGACTTTGACAAAATCTTGGAGTACAAAATCAACGTGCAAAACACAGTTGCATTTCTATATACCAACAGCAAGCAGGCAGAAAAACAAATAAAAAGCACAATCCCATTCACAATGGCCACACACACAAAATGAAATACCTTGGCATAACCAGGACTTCTAAAAACGTCAAGACTAAAAATCAAAGAGAGTCTGAGAAACTATCACAGTCTGGAGGAGCCTAAGGAGACACGAGACCTCAATGTATAGCCTGAATTGAATCCCAAAACAGAAAAGGGACATTAGAAAAACTAGTAAAATCTGAAGAAAGGCTCAGATTACAATTGTACTACCTTTGTACCTTTTCTGTAAATTTAAAATTATTTCAAAATAAAAAGGTTATTAAAGATGCAAATAAAGAATGCTGAGTTAAAGAACACATATTATATTTTCATAAAGATGATGTCTGTACAATGACAGATATAAACAATACTCTAGAGTTTTGTCAATACTAGGTCATTTATGGTAATATAAAGGAGTTAGTTGTGTATTTTGCTATATTTTAGTGTTTCTTTACAAAAGAGGATAAATTACTATTCCCAAGAAGGACAGTCTTAGTAAAAATAAAATAAAATGACACTAAAAACCCATCTCCTGAACCCATTCAAGAGAAAACATTACGCTGAGCATCCAGAGTCTTTTATCATTCTAAAGAAAACCCAATAGTATTGTCTAATACAACTTTCAGGAATGGTTGCAGAAGGGTACAGAAGAACTGGAAAATGCTGAAATACATGGGATAGTTTTATAAGCCACCTTCATTTTGCCTGGAGACAGGAGGTACGTCAAGCAGATGATTCCTGCTCT
Organism: Cephalopachus bancanus; assembly: GCA_027257055.1. NCBI lineage: Eukaryota > Metazoa > Chordata > Mammalia > Primates > Tarsiidae > Cephalopachus > Cephalopachus bancanus. Next base: position 4,623,357 of record JAPVLO010000067.1, read on the forward strand.
ATTTCCGTTGTGTTACTCACATAAAACATGCTTCAACTGTTATTTATAATCAATACAAGGATCTGAGGGACCAAAAAAAGCACCATGAAACATCTCAGAAAAGTGGACTTCTGACAAGCAGATTTTCCTTATCACATAAGAGCACATCTTCGTGATTCATCTTTTTTTTTTCAATGCTATGTCAGCACCAGAATCACCTACTGAGTTAGGCAAACTGAAAGGAAGCTATTTTTATATCATAATAACCTAGGATCACACACAAATATTATAATTCTGACCATACTGAGATAAAACAAAATATGACAGGCCATAAAATTATGAGAAACACTAGTGAGAACTTATGTCTGTCCCTCTAACTAGGAGAGCTGGAGGACAATGACAATATTTCGTCAGCAAACTACCTTAACACAGTTCAGTGTTCAATAAGTAAGTACCCTCCACAATAGCAAAGAATATGGAGATGGTCCAAAAACATAAGTGTGATTCCAGTTTTCCTTACATGGAGAGAGAGCTCTATGAAGTCCCAATTTCTTAAGGACAGGAGTAAATTACTGATTAATCTTACACTTTAAATTAAATGGAATTTCTAGTGTAACCATACACAAAATTAAGAAACAATATCTAAAGCCCAAATTTATAAATGGGGAAAACCAAACCACACCAAAAAAAAAAAAAATCCCAAAGAAGGATAGGAAAAAAACTTGTAATGGGTATGTAAAATAATACCAAATAGGTAGATAAAGTTGCAAGTATCTTATTAATTGCAATAAGTATAAATGGACTACATGCTCCATTTTGAGGGACTAAGATTGCCAGGTTAATAAAAATTTTAACAATAAGCTATTTACAAGAGATATAAACCAGAAAAGAATTGACAGAGATAAACAAGGAAAATTCTAAGCAAAAGAAAGCGGATGTAACTATATTAGTATCAGTAAAAACAGACTTTAGTAACACTTTTAACCTTAGAGTTCCTTCATAACGATGAAAGATTCAAATTACAGAATGTTAAAACAATCTTAAATGTGTATGCCTTACACAACAGGGTATCAAAATGCATAGAGCAAAAACAACCTGAATTATAAGAAAATCCATAACTGGAGCATATTTTTAATATGCCTCCCAATAACTGGTAGAAAACAGATCCAAACCCCCTCCACTACACTCCCCAAATTCAGAAAGATATAGGAGATTTAAATGACCTCATAAACTTGACCCAAAAGCCCCATAAAGAACACTGTATAGAACAACGTCAGAATATACTTTTTTTTGTTCAACATCTACAGATACAAAAAACACTGATCCTAGAGTCGAGTCTGGAACAGTTACAGTTGGAACAGTTACAGTTGACCCTAAGCCAACATCTAAGATGAGCAAAAACTACTTTATTGCTATAAGCCACAGATTTAGGGATTACTATGACACAATCAAATGAAAGTTAATATATTAAGTTTATTAATTAACCATCTCTGCTGATGAAAGAAGTATTCAAATCACATTTAGGAATTAAAACAAAAATTCACAATGTTTACTGCTCTCTTTCTATTTTAACAGATGAAAATGTTATCTGAATTAACTGGGAATTTATTTGGGGGTATTCCCATTTTTCTGTGCATAGGCAAGGAAGTATTAATGTTCTGAAAACTAAAATGATACAAATAAATAAATTAAAACCTAGATAATTCATTTAACATCTTATCATTATTTTTGGAAAATAACAATTACATGCTAAAAATTAGCTTTAAAAAAAGATGAAATACTCTGCACAGGGGAAAAGCTGTTTATAGGAAATATTCATATTGAGATCATTCATAAAACTGCACAAAGAACAATCTTTCCAACTATAAATCTTGATAAGTAATATTACCATGCTAAGAAATAAGGCTATTAATTATAGGTTAAGAAAATAAATCATCTAATTTTTTAAAAACATAAATGTTGAATACACAATTTTCAAAAGCTGACAGATTATAAGTGCTCTATAGGTATAGAGAGTCTTGGGCTTTCTCAATGGGGGAAAAGTGTTTCAAAATGCCTTGCTGAAGTTAAGACCTCAAGCTCTCATGAAGGGCACACTTATGCAAGCTCTGGCCCTGCCACACACTTGATACACAATGTTTTCTAAATTTCCTTGAGTCTTATTTTAATCATATGTAAAGTATGAACAAATGTTAGTAACTAACTCAGGGGCTTGTTATGATTAAATGTGGTAATACAAGTAAATAGCTTAGCAAAGGTACCACTATGTAAGTGTCCATTAACACTATTACCAAAGGTAATGAATCATTACATCCATAAGTTCTTCAAAATGGGGGATATACATGAACGCAGTTCATCTAGCATTTCTATCTGCCAGAAACACTTAGGTATAACCTTTTGAACACTTAAACTTAAATTTCTACTAACAACTTACCAAGTCACAGAACTCAAACACCAGAAGATAGGGAATTGCTTCTACACATTGTCCAACACACTGAAGAATATTTGGGTGCTGAAGAATACTGGTAAAAATAAGTCATAATATTGTTCATCAGGAAGCATGATAATAAAATGGTTCAAGCAGTAATCCAAACTTTAAAATTCATAATAATTTAAATATGACAAACTGAAAAGATCACATGAAGATTATACTTACTAAGATATCTAATAATTAAATAATTCAAAGACAATCAGGTGAACATTTTCACAAATTAAAAAAGAAATCCTCAGCCTGGGTAACATAATGAGAGACTTTGTCTCTACAAAAAAATAGTCAGGTATGGTGGTATATGCCTGTAGTCATAGCTACTCATCAGGAGGCTGAGGTGGGAGGATTGCCTGAGACCAGGTGGTCGAGGCTGCAGTGAGATGTGACTGTGCCCCACTGCACTCCAGCCTGGGCGATAGTGTGAGAGCCTGACTCTAAAAAAAAAGAGAGAGGGAGAACAGAAAATAAATCCTGCTGGGTGCAGTGGCACATGCCTGTAATCCCAGCGCTTTGGAAAGCAGAAGAAAGAGGATCACTTGAGCCTAAGAGTTTGAGACCAACCTGGGCAACATAGCAAGGCTTAGTCTCTACAAAAAATTTTAAAAATTAGCTGGGTGTGGTGGCACATGCCTATAGTCCCAGATACTTGGGAGGCTGATATAGGAAGATCACTTGAGTCCAGGAGTTGGAGGCTGCAGTGAACTGTGATAGTGTCACTGGACTTCAGCCTGGATGACAGAGTGAGACCCTGACTCAAAAAAAAAAAAAAAATCCTAACATAAGAATCTTTACCTGTAGTAATTTCAGTTTGGAGATACTATTGCAAGCGAGCATTTAAAAGAGGGCAGACTATGCACAGTCATCCCTCAGTATCCACAGGGGATTGGTTCCAGGAATCTCCAAAGATAACAAAATTCAATCCAAAGATGCTCAAGTCGCTTATATAAAATATAGTATTTGCATACAGTCTATGGATATCCTCTTGTATATTTCCAATCACATCTAAATTACTTAAAATACCTAATACAATATAAATGCTATGTAAATAGTTATACTGTATTGTTTCTAACTTGTATTTTTTATTGCATTGTTATTTTATTTCCTTTTTTCTTCCTTTTTGGAGTGAGGATCTCACTCTGTTGCCCAGGCTGGGGTGCAGTGGCATGAAAATAGCTCACCACAGCCTTGACTTCCGGGGTTCAGGCAATCATTCTGGCTCAGCCTCCTCAGTAGCTGGGAATACAGGCATGCGCCACCTCACCTGGCTTATTTTTCTCATTTTTTTAGAGATGAGGTCTTGCTATATTGCCTAGGCTGGTCTCAAACTCCTGGACTCAAGCAATTCTCTCACCTCAGCCTCCCAAAGTGCTGGGATTACACGCATGAGCCACTGTGCCTGGTCAGTATTGTTATTTTCTATTGCCTTTCTTTCAAATATTTTTGATCAAAGGTTGGTTGAATCCATGGATGTAGAACCCACAGATACAGGGGGTTGACTGTATTTGCAAATTCAATATTCAACCCAGACATTAAATAACTCGGTTTCTCCTTCAGGCTATCTTGCTTATGTACTATTTCCCTAAATGTCCACAGTATACACAAACTCCTTTTGGAAGTTATTTTGTCCAAAAGAAAATAAAGTTAAATAAAAGATATACCAAACATCTTTAAATTTTTTTTAACTTTGGAATAATTATGAATATAAAGGAAATTGCAAAGACAGTACAGAGAAATCTGGTATACTCTTCACCCAGTTTCTGCCATTGGTTACATCTGACACAATTACCAATTTGGTATAATACCACAGCCAGGGAACTGACACTTCCATAAAGCATGTGTAGAGTTCACATGTGCAGATTCATGTAACCACCACCTCAATAGAGATGCAGAATTACTCCACCACCAAAGGCTCTCCCCCAGGCTACCTATTCAGACCCCTGGCTGCCACTAACCTGTTTTCCATTTCTATGATGTTACCATTTTCAGAATACTATATAAATCAAATCATATAGTATATGGCCTTTTGAAACTGATTTTTTTCACTCACCATAACCCCCTTGAGATCCATTCAAGCTGCTGCATGTATCAATAGTTCATTCCTTTTTTTGCTGAGCAGTATTCTGTGGTCTGAATGTACCACAGTTTGAACGACATTTTAGTTTTTTTCCAGTTTTTGGTGATGACAAATAAAGCTGCCATACATAAATAAGTTTTCATTTCCCTGGAATAAATGTTCAGGAATGCAACTGCTAAGTTATATAATGTGATGGTTAATTTTTTTTTTTTTTGAGTTGGACTCTCACTCTGTTGCCCAGACTGGAGTGCAGTGGCCACTCCTGGCCACCGCAGCCTCAACCTGCTGGGCTCCGGCGATCCTTCCGCCTCAGTCTTCCAAGTAGCCGGAATTACAGGCGTGCGCTACCACGCCCGGCTGATCTTTTTATTTATTGTAGAGATGAGGTCTCGCCAAGTTGCCCAGGCGGGTCTCAAACCCGTGGGCTCAGGCAATCCACTCACCTCAGCCTCCCAAAGCACAGGATTACAGGCTGAGCCACCGAGCTCGGCTGCAATGGTTAATTTTATGTGTCACCGTGGCTGGGTCACAATGCCCAGCTATTTGGTCAAACATTATTATGTTTCTGTTTCTATTCTTATGTTTCTTATATTATGTTCTGTGGATGAGATTATCACTTAAATTGGCAGACTTCCAATAAAGCAGACTTGTCCATAATGTGGGCCTCATCTATCAGTTGAAGATTTTAGTAGAGCAAAGACTAACCTCCCCAACAGAAGAAGGAATTCTGCCAGCAGACAGCCTTCATGATTGAACAATAGCATCCATTCTTCCATGGGTCTCCAACTTGTTGGCCCATCCTGCAGATTTTGGACTTGTCAGCATCCATAACCGTGTGACTCAATTCCTTAAAATAAGTCCCTCCCTTGCAACACATCCTATTGGTTTTGTTTCTCTAGAGAATGCTAATATACACAATAAATGTATGTTTAGTTTTTAAGAAACTGACAAACTATTTTCTAGAATGGTTCTATCAGTTTACATTTCCACCAACAATGTCTGAGAGACCTAGTTTCTCAACATCCTTACCGGCACTGAGTATTGTCACTATTTTTTATTATAGCTCTTCTAATAATAGGTGTAAAGTAATATCTTATTGTTACCTTAATTAATTACCTTAGAGGCTAGCAATGTTGAATAGACATCTTTTCATGTGGTTATTTGCTACCCGTATATATATCCTCTTTAATAAATGTCTCTCATTGTCTTCTGACAATTTTCTAGCTGAATTTTTTTCTGTTGAGTTGTGAGAGTTCTTTATAGATATGAGTCCTATGTCATTTATGTAGTTTGCAAGTATTTTTCTCCCAATCTGTAGCTTGTCTTTTTACCCTCTTACCAAGGCTCTTTCACAAAGCAAAAGTTTTATAATAAGTTTTATTCTTTTTTTTTTTTTAAGCAAGTTTAGCCACGGTTTTGTTTTTTCTCTTGTTCCTTCTTCCTAATGCTCCAAGATTTCTTCTCTTAGTTTCCTTCATCTGAGAGTGTCTTGATATCCCTTCATATCTGAAGTTCATTTTCTCTGGATATGGAATCTCAGAGTTCTTTTCTTTTAGCACTTGAAAATTGTGCCCTTTCCTTCTGGTCTCCAAGGTTTCTGACGAGAAATCCACTGTCATTACAACTATTTTCCCCATATAGGTAAGGTGTGTTTCTCTCTCCTTGCTTTCAAGATTTTTTTATCTGTCTTCAGTTTTCAGAAGTTTGACTATGACATGTGTTAGCATGATTTCTTTGAGTTTATCCTGTTTGGGATTTGCTCAAATTCTTGAATCTGTAAGCTTTTTCTTTTCCAAACATGAAAAATTTTAGCCATTGTTTCTCTGAATGACTTCTCAGACTCAGTCTCTATTTCCCTTTGTTCTGAGATACTAAGACATCAACTTTAGATCTTGTGTTATAGTCTCCCATGTCCTCGAGGCTCTTCATTGTTTGTTTGTTTAAGTCTATTTTCTCCCTGTTCAAACTGGGTGATATTTTTTGCTTTATCTTCAACTTTACTGATTCCTTCCTCTGTTCTCTCCATTCTGCTATTGAGCTAGCTCATCTACTGAGCTTTAAATTTGTTACTGTATTTTTCAGTTCTAAAATTTCCATTAGGGTCTTCTTTATGTCTTCTATTTCTTTGCTGAGACTTTGTATTGTTCCATTTGTTTCAAGTGTACAGCAATTGCTTATTGAAGTATTTTTATGATGGCTGCTTCAAAATCCTTGCCAGACAATTCTAACAGCTCTGTCATCTTAGTGTTGGACTCTGTTGTCTTTTCTTAACTAAACTGAGTTCTCTTGGTTCTTGGAATAAGTAATTTTCAGCTGAAACCTGGATATTTTCAGTCTTATGAGACCCTGGATCTTATTTAATCATGTATGTTGCAGGCAGAAATCCCAAAGTAGTTTTAAACATCAGATTTTCAACAGACCACAGACTATGCTTTAGAACATATATTAAGGTATACTTACTAGTAGGGTTCTCCATTTTTCAAAAAAGTATCTTGTTCCTTTGGGCTTGCACTTGCTTTTAACTCCTTCACTATTACTCTTGCTACACTAGTGCCTGTGTAAATCTCTCCAAGGAGGACCTAAAACCAAAGAACAATTTTTTTGTGTCACTTCCATCAAAATGGTAAAGATGTCTCATTCACCAAGAAATCACATATAGGAAAACAAATTAAGCAGCAAATAGATGATCTTCTATTATTTTACATACTAACTCATAAAAAGCTTAGAAAACTCAAATATTTTTCTTCAGTAAAACAACTATTTTAAACCATTCATCAGATATTTTCATGTATTTTAATATATCTCTTCTATTTTAATATATTTAAATACTTATTTATTTAAATTTGATTTATTAATTTATATAAAAATGTATTATAGTTTCATGAAAATCAATATGACTTTACAGAAGAGTGATCTATACATTCAATTCAAACATGACTCAAATGTTTTTCAAAAACACTTCAACAAAATTGTATTATTTAGTCTGCTACACACATGAGAAAGTAAACTGACAAACAGGTAATGTACAATCATTTTACTGAAACTTAAAAATCCATGGTATTCCAATACCAGACCTTTATCTTGTACCAAAACTTCAGTCAAAACACATAGAAAAACCATTCCACTGAAATTAACAGAATACAAAATGAGAATGAGCTACCTCATATGCTAGCTTCAAGGGAAATATTAAATATAATATTTAATATTATATAATGTCAAGGCATTCCAATTTAAGATAAAAATGATGATAAAGTGAAGGTTTTGCCGGGCTCGGTGGCTCAGCCTGTAATCCCGCGCCTTTGGGAGGCTGAGGTGAATGGATTGCCTGAGCCCGCGGGTTCGAGACCCGCCTGGGCAGCAAGACCTCATCTCTACAATAAATCAAAAAATCAGCCGGGCGTGGTAGCACATGCCTGTAATTCCGGCTACTTGGAAGGCTGAGGCGGAAGGATCACCGGAGCCCAGCAGGTCGAGGCTGCGGTGGCCGGAAGCGGCCACTGCACTCCAGTCTGGGCAACAGAGTGAGACTCCAACTCAAAAAAAAAAAAAAAAAAAAAGTGAAGGTTTTTATTTCATCAGAGAATGATCAAAACTAAAAGACTTCACTTTAAAAGTGTTTTACATTTTTATAAAACATACTCATTCTAATGCCCTGGAAATAAGAGTGAGAACTCAATGTGTTTGTCAGGAATATAAGGACAGAAGAATGAAAACAAGAAATTCTCATAATTAACTAAATCATGTCTGTTTCCAAACCAGCCTGTACATACATTATAAGGACAACAACCACAAGGTACCCATTTTGCAAAAGAGGAAGAACAACTGTAGACTACTGCGGTAATCCAGCTCAGTTTATCTCTTGCCGCTGCCACCCGAGAGCATTCTTGGGGTTCACTATCTGTGGGGACAATTCACTCAACACTTGGCCTCTCAGTTCTTTTACTTTCTTCCTATATCTTTTCTACAATCTCAGCAACTGCTTCTGTGGGTCTACACCTGGTTAATAATTATGTCCGAAACCTTGAATTTTGACTTCACTTTCTCCACCGGTCCCTTTATTTCCAGGACACTTACTTCAACACTTGAACCCAACCAGTCCATTCATGGTGCCACTTTCCACCATCCTCCCCTACTACAAGTCCTCACTCCCCTCCTGGACAGCTTCGGCCTCCCAGCCCCTCCACTATCACCACTCTCTTGCTCCGTCTCTGAGGCACATCAGCTAGTCAAACCCAGCTGGTTAAATTCAACTACCCACCTATAATAAAACACCAGAAGTAGAGAAAAACACACAACCATAATGACTTGTTTCATTTTAAATTTTGAGTGTCCTCAACACTGCCCATCCCCCCTAGTTTCCCTAGTGGATACACTTTCCCAGACGACTCTTTCACACTTTTCACCTGTTTCAAACCTCCAAGGCATCTGTCTACTCCTCTCTTTCAAGTGAGAAACTGGTCTCCTATTCACTGAAAATTTAGCAATCAGAAGTGGACTTCCTCATTTTAACATCACAGAATCCACTTGTATCCACTCCCTTTGCTTTTGTTCCCATTTTAAGAGTGAAACTGCTTCTGCTAAGATCACGCCCTCCAAGCGTTATGACACCTGTCCTCTTGCTAAGAACTTTTGCTCCCACAATTACCCACCCCCACTCCTGCCCCAGATTTAAACATGTAGAAATAGCTTCCCATCCTATTAAAAAAAAAAAAAAAATCTAAAAACCTTTCCTTGGCCCTGTGGACGTTCCCAAACAGCTCCATTTCTTTGTTTTTTTAAGAGTAAAACTCAAGAGAGCTGTCTAAATGTACTGTGTCCTTTTTCTCTCTTGAACCCATTTCACAGAAGGATAGGCCACAACCACTCCCCCAAGCGGCTGCTTTCAGGGACACCCAGGAACTCAAGATGCTGAATCCTAAAGTCTCCTAGTCTTCATTTTACTCCATTTGTAAGCTACAGCATTTACTACAATTAACCCCTCTTGGAACCCCTTCTTCACCTGACTTTCAGAATACTCCTCTTTCCTGGAGTTCTTCCTACTTCCTGGTTCTCCTGGATTGTGCTGACCTCTCACTGCTGCAGGATCTTGGGGTTGTCTTCTCATATGCCTCTGCCTCATCTCCATTTCGAAATTCGCTATAATTTCATCTAGTCTCACAGCTTTAAATACCATCTATAAACAGAGTTCTTCCAAATATTATCTCTGGTCCGGAACCTCTCTCAAACTCTCAATTTGCATTCCCAGTGTCCTGTTTGGAACCTGCACTGTAGTCTAATAGCCATCTCACACCTAATGTAGACCAAGTGACCTTTGACTTCCTCCTCCAAGCCTGCTTCTCCTATAGTCTTTCTTGCACTTCAGTTGACAGCAGCTCCATTCTTCCAGTTATTCAGGTCCTTAATATCTCTCTTCCTCAGATTCCACACTGAGTCCATCCAAAGTCCTGCAAACTCTCATTTGAACATCTACCTTGGGTCCCAACACTTCTCACCACCTTCACTACCATCATCCAGGTCCAAGCTTACCTGGACCTCTCCCTGGATGGCTGCAGTAGCCTTCTAGACAATTTCCCTGCTTTCACCTTTCTCCTCTACAACTGCCAGAGTGATCCTTTAAAGAAAGTAAATCAATTATGTCCCTTACTTCTTAACCACCAGAGGACTTCCCCATTTCACTCTGAGTCAAAGTCAAAGTCTCTAGGTGCATACAAAACCCACATCCCTGGCTCCCCTATACTCCTCTGAGCCCATCACTTACAACTGACCATCTACTGACTGACTCTCCCAACTAGAAATTTAAGCACTGTAGTGTCTGCTGCTAAACTTGCAGCAGGCCACACAGGCAGGGACGTTACCCATCTTCCTCCACATCATACCCCAGCACCAAAAACAATGCCTGGTATATAACAGGTTCTGCTAAATGTCTCAGAAGATTTGGTAACTAATACAGTTTGGAAGAGATACAGAACTGACAGACAAGTCTGAATGGAAAGACAAGCAGCATAAGATGGGTGACTACGGGGCAAGTACATCTTCCTGACTTAAGCACCTTGCTTATGATGCAATCACTATTCATTTAGGAACCTTTTACAGAGAATGATTGCTATACTGTAGCAATGACTGCTTAAGTATTCTTTCTGGGACAAGAGTGGTGGTGACTCATGCTTGTAATCTTAGCACTTCAGGAGGTTGAGGCAAGAGGGTCACTTAAAGCCAGGAGCTCGAGACCAGCCTGGGCAATAAAAGAAGACCTTGTCTCCTCAAAAAATAGACTGGGCATGGTGGCACATGCCTGCTGTCCCAGCTACTTGGGAGGCTGAGGCAGGAGGATCACTTGAGCCCAGGAGTTCAAGGTTGCAGTGAGCTATGATCATGCCCAGTTACTCCAGACTGGGCAACACAGAGAGAGAAGAAAATTTATTCCTTCTGAATCACCTACAGTAAAAAGATCCACAAAGCACTGTTACCACAGGTCACTTGACAGGCTCTGAAAAATACAGCAAGTTGCTCACAATGGTTTTCAGCATAGTAAGAATCTCTGTATTTACTAAAGAGGTTTAAGTGCTGTAAGGGGAAGAAGGAAAGTAACTAAGTGGGGAGGGAAAGAAAAGGGGAAGAGAAAAATCCAATTTAACTTGAAGAGAATAAAATGCTGCTAAAATTCCAGATCTCTTTTATCTTCTTACTGTTCTTATACCAACAACTAGAAAAGTCTCTGATACATTAAAAACAAGGACTTTGCTATGGTCCGAATGTTTGTGTCCTCCCTAAACTCCTATGTTGACACTGTGTAATCAGTAATGGGATTCTTAGGAGGTGGCCCTTTGGGAGGGAATGGGACTAGCATCCTTATAAAAGAAGCTTCAGAGAGCTGCCTCACGCCTTCGACCATGTGAGTACAGAGCAGGAAGGAGTCAGATGCTGAATCAGCCAGCGAATTGATCTTGGACTCCCCAGACTCCAGAACTGTAAGAAATAAACTTCCTTTGTTTATAAGCTACCCAGTTTATGGTACTCTGTTCCTGCAGCCCGAATGGACTAACATAACCTTCTTGAAAAAAATTACACACCCAGGGAATGCAGAAGCTCACACTCCCATGTTGTTGTAGGGGCACTGGAGAAACTCAAATAGTGTCACAGTGTCTACAGAGAATGTGGATATCACACGAAAGAATCCTTCAATTAGCTCTTACTTTATGATTAGGAAGAGGAAAAATAAAAGTGAAGAACATCTTACCTTTCCAAACCAGCCATTTCCAATTTCCTGTATGTAGTTTAGACTGTGGCGGGCAACTTGAGACTTCAAACCTTCTGTAGAGGAAAAAAATTAAAAATTAAATAAAAATATCTAACTAAAATAAGAGAGATATTAAGCATATAAAGTACAAACGCTAACATAAACTTAATGCTTGTGCTAGTAAAAGCAGAAATAAATGCACAAAACACCTCTTTCAAATTAATAATGCCAAAAGATTCGATTTTAAAACTGATGATATAGTTGAATGAGTGTACTATTCTGATTCTTTAATATCTTGTACTGTTTTTTCCTGAAAAACTAATGTAACTGATTACCATTCCAGTGGTCTTTACTTAGTCCTTATTTTTGTGATCTCTTCAGTAGTTCAGCTGGATATAGGATTAGCCCTCTTAAATTAATCTCCTTTAATGTTTAAAAAATGGCTTTACTGAAGTATAATTGATATACAATAAAATGCACATATTTAAAGTATACAATTCAATACAATTTGACATATACATGTACCCGTGAACCCATTACTAAAATAAAATAGGAACTTCTCCATCACCACGAAAAGTTTTCTGATATCCCTTAGTAGTCCCTCCCTCCTGCCTCCACCGCTAGACAACCATTCATGTGCCTTCTTTTTTTCCTGAAAACAAGTTTTATTTAAATAAGCGTTTAAAAACATTACACATAACATTAAAACTAAAGGGAAAAAAAATCCAAAAACCAGTTTGTTACTTCACACAGCATCGGGCAGCTGTTGTTTGCAAGCTCCACAGCTAGCTACCTGATCCACATATCAGTTTCAGGTTTGTTCCCTTGTCAAACGTTTAACTGAGAGAAGGCTGGCCTCACATTCTGGTGTTTGGACATCTCTCAGCTGGATATGTCTGGTCAGAAAGACCTTTGTGGCAAGGCAGACATGCTATCACCCTGTTGGAGGTTAGGGAGCCACTCTGAGGTCTGCCTGCCTGGTCAGGATGGAGAGGCCAGGCATCTTTTTTTCATGGCCAAAGGCTCCTTCTAGGGGTACAGCCTCACTCCATCCTCTCCTCTCAGGTTCGCCAAGGCTTGTCTGGTGGTGACATTCTTTCAGGGCAGGGAACTCTGCAGAGGGAAAGCTTCTGGCCAGACACAGCTGTCTGTGATCTTAGGGCTCTGGGCTTGGTTGAAACATCATGCTATTGCTTTGTTTCAAGTTTGACTCTGCCAGGCACCTACCACTTGATCCCTGTTTAAATGAGGGACTTTCAGACTAGACAGCACGGCTCTTTTCAGTTTACTGCATTAAAGAGTACACCAGTCCAAGTTAAAAGCAGACCACAAATGGTTACATTATACAAGCTGTGAGGTTTTTAAACTTGTGACAAGGGGCAGAAGGGAAATTTTACTTGTTGCAAGGAAATCCTCACTTAAGTTTCAATGAGCCACAAGCACTTAAAACCTATGAACCTTCAGCTGATCATCCTTAGTCAGTCCAATTTCTATGAGGAACTGGCTATGTTCTTGTGCTGGTCACCCTGTAGCTGAATTACTTTTTCATATTCTGAATGCTCAATTACAGTACCACTGCAGGCTAATTTCTTCTTAAATGCCTTTACTAGTTTCTTTTTATCATAATCATCAGCGATCCCTCAGAGAGCAGTAAGGGTCTTCCTGCACTTTCTCTGTTGAATTCTTATATGGATATATAATCCTCAGTGCCAGCAGAAAGCAGGTAATCACCCTTACTTGAATCAGCAAAGGGGTCGAAAGAGTGGAGGTTCTGGATAGCGAACATACGATATGATTCCTTTTTCTCGGTAGAAACGGCCTGCGGAAGACGGCAGTGAGAGAAGGTGGGTGGGGGGACGGAGCATCAAAGCGAGGGTGCTCACGGGGGAGGCTGCTGAGGCCTCAGAGGTGGCTCAGTGACTGGGGCCATGTGCCTTCTGCACTATAATTTTCATTTTATAAATTTCGTTTTCTAAAATTGTATGCAACTGAAATCAAACACATGTACTCTTTTTCAAAAATGACATATCAATTATTTTAGAATTCAATCAAGATTTTGCATGTATCAAAATTTATTCTCTTTTTTACTACTGAAGAGTTTTCGACTGAATGGATACTATAATTTGTCTATTCATTCACAGGTAGATGGGCATTTAAGTCATTTACAGGTTGGGGCTATCACAAATCAAATATATGTGTACAAGTCTTTGTTGGATACATGCTTTTATTCCTCTTGGACAAATATCAAGGCATGAAATGGCTAGATTGCATGGTAGGTGTATATTTAACTTTTTAAGAAGGTGCCAACTGCTTCTTAAAATATGAGCAGTGCATCAGCGCTCCAGTTGCTCCATACCTCCGTCATCACTTGGAATAGTCAGTCTTTTTCATTTTAGCCATATGCAATTTTATTTTAGTTTTAATTTTCATTTTCCTAATGACTAATGATGTTGAGGATGTTTTTGTTTGCTTATTTGTCCACCTATCTATCTTCTAAGATAATGTATCTGTGTAAATCCTTGCTTCATTTTTATTGGGTTTTCTTATTACTGAGTATTGAAAGTTCTTTAAGTATTCTGAAACCATGTTCTTTGTCAAATATGTAATTTGCAAATGTTTTCTCCTAGTCTGTGGTTTGACTTTTCATTATCTTAACCGAATCTTCTAAAACACAGAAGTTTTAAATTTCTGTAAGGTCCAATTTACCAATATTTGCTTTTATGAATGATGCTTTTGGCGTCATATCTAATAAATCTTCAAGAGCACAAAGGTTTTCTACTAGAAATTTTATGGTTTTATGTTTTACATTTAAGCTTATGATATCTTCTAAGTTCATTTTTACATATACAACAAGGTATGGGTGAAAGTTCATTTGTTTGCTTATGAATATCCAGTTGTTTTATCTCTAATTAACTGTACCTCTCTCAAATGAATTGACAATAGAAGAACTAACATAAGTGGATAGGTCGGGAAGAAGCAGTCAAGTCAGCTGTGAGTCCCGGTGTGAATGAGTGAATGTATGGAAGATTTTGTGTATGTGCTGGTGAGGGAGTGGACTTGTGAGTGACTGACTGAGTGAGGGCCAGGGGACTGGCGGCCAGGTCTCTCTAGTGCAGCAGCTGGTGCCGCAGCTGCTTGGCTCAGACCCTAGTGATTCCCAGGATGCAGAGGCCAAACGCCATTTTTGTTTTTAAATCAACAAAACTCTTCCTGGGAAGAAAATGCGAGGAGAGACTGACTAAGTAGGGGCTCGTCAGCAAGTGGTCAGAGCCTTCTTGCTGCAGCAGCTGGTGCAGTTTCTCGGCTTGGTCCCTGGTGTTTCCCAGGTCAAAGAAGCCCGGTGCCATTTTTTTTTTAAATGGACAGAAGCTTTCCTGCAAAGAAGTGACAGGGAGAGACTGCCGGCTCCAGACTTTACCTCACCACTTCAGCACCTGGCCAGACACTGGCAGCAGGGGCTGTGGAGGGAGCCCAGAGGCAGAGTCCCACTGGAGAGGACAAGAGAGGAACTCCACCACCATCTTGAAGGTGGGGCAGGAAAATGTTCCAACTTGCTCATCGTGGAGGCAGACCCGATCTCCGGGACTGGGGGGGACCAACTACTCAGGGGTTGATCGTGACCCAGAGGGAACATCCGGAAGCACAAACTTCGGAGGGGCCTGACGAGGGCTGAGTCCCACCCCCTACCTGATCTAGCCATGGGACAAAGGGTGTGGCCAGAAAAGGACCAGGAAGAACTCCAAAGAGATCAGTGGTGAGTCTGGGGCTGACCCCAATTCCCTCCTCCTTAGCAATCCTCTGAATGTCAGACTCACACAGCTGGGCCATGACTGAGAGGGACAAACCCAGGTGGACCCTGGTCGTCAGTGGTAACAGAGAACTCCAATCCAGGACAGGACTGGCTGGGGTACTTCTCCCACCCCCCATGCGTACATACCTCAGGAAGAGACAATCCTGCACCTGCCCACAGAAGGAGAGCTCCCTTTCCCTGACCATACAAGAGTGGGAGGGGAGGCCTGCAGCCCCACCCACCTCCAATGTCCCTCCTCCTTCCCTGCTCTGGACACTGGGGAGAGAATGAAAGAGGTGGAAGCTCTGCAGGAGAGAGGAAGAATTACAGAGCCTGCCACAAAAGGGCAGGGTTTTTTTCCTTTTTTTTTTTTAATCTAAAATTTTTTTTAACCTGTTTGTTAGTTCACCTATTTTTTAAATATTGTTCCTTTGTGAAAGAATGTATATGTACATTTGGTTTGATCTGCATCCCCCCCTTTTTTCCTTTCTTCTTTTGTTTTTTGTTTTCTGTTTATGTGTGTATATGAATGAAAGAGTGTTCATCTTTCAGGGGTTTTTTGCTGTTGTTGTTGGTTTGTTTTGCCCTTTTGTTCTTCTTTTTAATTTTACTTTTTTTAGTTTAAGGTGTGTGTCAATATATGTGTGAGGATTCAATCTGAATTCCTTTTGTTGTTGTTTTTCCAGTCTGTTTCATCTTCTCCATTCATTGTGTGCTAGATGTGTGTGTGTGTGTGTGTGTGTGTGTGTGTTTCTACCTGGTTTTTTTCCTTATTGTTTGTTTTGTTTCACTTTGTTGCTATTCTAGTTTGTTTTGGGGTGTGTGTATGTATATCTGTATGTGTGAATGTTCAAATGGTTTCTACTTTGGTTTCTGCTTTCATTGTTCTGTTTTTTTTTTCTTTTCTTTTTTTTAAAATTATTGTCCATCTTATTTCATTCTATTTTTCTCTGTGCTCCTCATTGCTGTCACTGTATCTTGGAGTTGGTGTACACACACGTACCCATTGCATCATTATATAGAGAGGCGGTGGGGAGTGGGTTTCAGGGAACACAAACCACAATCAGTGAACATTGCAATTTGCAAGTAATTACAAACTTTTGAATCCTAGCTCCCCATCCCCTAGCTTATTCAACTTTCAAAACTACAAGAGACAGTAAAGCTTCCCATCTACAGTCCTATTTCAAAATAGAACAAATCCAGAGCTTGGGTCAGGGAAGAATAGATGGTCAAGCAAATATCAGAAGGGAAAGCCTCTTCCACTGATGCTGAATAACAGAACTAAAGAGAAAAAGCAAGCAATCTGTCAATGAGGAAAAACCAAAGGAAGACCACGGGTAATTTCAAGTGTAGCAAAGAGAAAACTCCCCCCCAAAAAAATCAGACCTCAGAGCCCAAACAATGGAAGTCACCATGACTGGACCCAGAATATGACAGGGATTAGGAACGGATGGAAAGAGTGAATAAGACTCAAGAAAGACAAGATGCAACACTGAAAGAACTTGCAACAGAGATTTTGGCAATAAAAAATTTTATCCTGGAAATAAATAACAAGACGACAAGCATGGAAAGCAGAATTAATCTAGCCGCAGAAAGACTCTCAGAACTTGAAGACCAGAACATAGAATTAACCTGATCTGTAAAAAATATAGAAAGAAAACTCAGAAAGAAAGAACAAAGCCTACAAGATATGTGTGAGTATATCAAGAGGCCAAACGTACGCCTGATTGGTGTTTCAGAAGAAGAAAGGGAAAAGAAGAACACCTTGGAGCAAGTATTCCAGGAAGTAATCCAAGAAAACTTTCCCTGTCTCACCAGAGATGTGATCAGCCAAACACAAGAGATACAGAGAACCCTTACAAGACATCGAATGAGAAGACCAACCCCTAGACATAGAGTAATTCGCCTGCAAAAAGTAAGCACAAAAGAAAAAAAATCCTAAAGGCAGCAAGGGAGGAAGGTCAGACTTCCTACCTGGGAAAACCAATCAGAATAGCAGCAAACCTATCAGGAGAAACACCACAAGCAAAAAGGGATTGCAGTTCAATATTCAAAGTCCTCAAAGATAAAAATATTTCAACCAAGAATTTCCTACCCAGCCAAGCTCAACTTCATCAGTGACGGAGAATTAAAATCCTTCCCAGGCATCCAATCCCTAAGAGATGATGCAGCCTCCAGACCAGCTCTACAGGAGACACTTAAAAGCACAGAAGAAAGAAAAAAAAAGGTTGACCACACACTTCCCAAGAGAACAACAAAGCACAAAATCAACAGAGAATACAGCGCAACAACAAGTTTGAAGACACACACATAAATCAACCCCAAAGCATAAAGAAAACAAGCAAACAAACAAAAACTTAATGAGAACCTCATGACAGGGATAAACAATCACATTTCGATAATCAGCTTGAATGTGAATGGACTAAATGTACCACTGAAAAGACAAGAATGGAAAACTGAATAAGAAATCATGACCCAAGTATTTGCTGCATCCAGCAAATAAAACTCATCTCATCACAAGGGACACACACAGATTCAAAGTTAAAAGATGGAAAACAAGTTTCCAGGTAAATGGAGCAAAAAATGAGGCAGGAGTCGTGATCTTAGCAGCAGACAAAACAACTTTTAAGCTATCAAAATTTTAAAATGGTACAAAAGGACACTACATAATATAAAAGGTTCAATCCACCAACAAGAAATATCCATCCTAAACAAATGTGCACCCAACACAGAAGCACCAGCATTTATAAAGCAACTACTAAGTAAACTAAAAAAAGATACTGACTCTAACACTATTATAGCAGGGGACTTGAATACCCCACTAACAGCCCTGGAAAGATCACTGAGGCAAAAAAAAAAAATCAATAAGGAGATAAAGAACCTAAACTTGAAACTCGACCAAATGGACTTAATAGATACCTACAGATTATTCCACCCAACAACCACAGAATATACATTCTACTTATCACCACATGGAATATACTCCAAGATCAATTACAACCTTGGTCATAAATCAAACATAAACAAATTCCATAAAGTTGAAATATTGCCATGTACCTTCTCAGATCACGGTGGAATAAAAAATATCAACAATAACAAAATTCCCCCAAAGCCCACAAAGACATGGACACTAAACAGCATGATGCTGAACAACTACTGGGTCAACACTGAAATCAAAGCAGAAACTAAAAGATTCCTGGAAACAAATGAAAATGAATAAACATCTTACCAAAATCTCTGGGATGCCCTAAAACCAGTTCTAAGAGGCGAATTTATATCTCTACAAGCACACATCAAGAGAATGGAAAGATCACAAGTTGACAGCCTAACAGATCACCTAAGGGAGCAAGAAAGACAAGACTACCAAAACCCTAACTTTAGCAGAAGAATTCAAATTACCAAAATAAGAGCCCAAATATGGGACACAGAAGACAAAAATATCCTAGAAAACATCAACAAAACAAAAAGCTGGTTCACTGAAATAATTAACAAGATAGAGGAATCCCTAGCCAGAATGACCAAGAAAAAGAGAAAAAAAAAAGCCCAAATAAACACAATCAGAAACACAAAAGATCAAATCACAACTGACCCTGAAGAAATACAAAAGATTATCAGAGATTACTATGCACACCTATATGGAAACAAACAGGATAACCAAAATGAAATGGAGGACTTTCTGACATTACACAACTTCCCAAGGTCGAAACAAGAAGACACCAAGAACCTAAATAGACCAATAACAACCAAGGAAATTGATTCTATCATAAGAAAAGTACCTAAGCCTGGCTCGGTGGCTCAGCCTGTAATCCCGCGCCTTTGGGAGGCTGAGGTGAGTGGATTGCCTGAGCCCGCGGGTTCGAGACCCGCCTGGGCAGCGAGACCTCATCTCTACAATAAATCAAAAAAAAAATCAGCCAGGCGTGGTAGCGCATGCCTGTATTTCTGGCTACTTGGAAGGCTGAGGCGGAAGGATTGCCGGAGCCCAGCAGGCGAGGCTGCAGTGGCCGGAAGCGGCCACTGCACTCCAGTCTGGGCAACCGAGTGAGACTCCAACTCAAAAAAAAAAAAAAGAAAAGTACCTACCAAAAAAAAAAAAGCCCGGACTGGATGGCTTTCCAGCAGAATTCTACAAAACATAAAGGAGGATCTGATACCAACCAATCCTATTGAAAGAATTCCAGGCAATTGAGAAAGATGGAATTCTCCCCAAATCATTTTACGAAGCTAATTTCACACTGATACCCAAACTGGGTAAAGATCCAACCAAAAGAGAACTACAGGTCAATATCCCTTATGACCATAGACGCAAAACACCTCAACAAGATTCTAGCAAATCAGATCCAAAAAACACATCTCAAAAATCATCCACCACAGCCAGGCTCGGTGGCTCAGCCTGTAATCCTGTGCCTTTGGGAGGCTGAGGTGAGTGAATTGCCTGAGCCCGCAGGTTCGAGACCTGCCTGGGCAACTTGGTGAGACCTCATCTCTACAAAAAAAAAAAAAAATCAGCCAGGCGTGGTAGTGCGCACCTGTAGTTCCAGCTACTTGAAAGGCTGAGGCGGAAGGATAGCTGGAGCCCAGCAGGTCGAGGCTGCGGTGGCCGGGAGCGGCCACTGCACTCCAGTCTGGGTGACAGAGTGAGACTCCAACTCAAAAAAAAAACAAAAAAAAAAAATCATCTACCATGATCCAGCAGGCTTCATCCCCAGGATGCAGGGCTAGTTCAACATTCGCAAGACCATAAATGTAATTAAATACATCAATAGATGTAAAAACAAGAACCAAATGATTATCTTATTAGATGCAGAAAAAGCTTTTGATAAAATCCAGCATCCCTCCTTGATAAACACCCTCAAACAACTAGGTGGAGAGGGAACATACCTCAAAATAATAAGTGCCACCTACGATAAGCCCACAGTTAAATGGACAGAAACTGGAAACATTCCCCTGAAAACTGGAACAAGACAAGGCTGCCCAATCTCACCCCTTATGTTCAATATTGTGTTGCAAGTCCTAGCTAGGGAAATTAGACAAGAGAAGGAAATCTGGGGTATCCAAATAGGAAAAGAGGAAGTCAAGTCATCCCTCTTTGCTGAGGATACGATCCTATATCTTGAAAATCCAAAAGAATCTGTCAAAAACCTGCTTGCGCTGATAAAAGACTTTGGCAAAGTCTTGGGGTACAAAATAAATGTGAAAAAGACAGTTGCATTCTTATACACCAACAACAAGCAGGCAGAGAACAAAATTAAAAGCACAATCCCATTCACAATAGTCACAAAAAATTTTAAATACCTTGGCATCTTCCTAAGCAGAGAAGTAAAAGACCTTTACAATGAGAACTACAAAACACTGTTCAAAGAAATCCACGAAGACACAAACAAATGGAAAAATAATCTGTGCTCATTGATAGGAAGAATAAACATTGTTAAGATGTTCATGCTACCAAAGGCAATCTACAGATTCAATGCAATACCCATTAAATTACCAACATCATTCTTCTCAGACCTGGAAATGACAATACAGAAATTCATATGGAAACATAAATGATCACAAATAGTCAAAACAATCTGCAGCAAAAGAAAGCAGGAGGTATCACATTTCCAGACTTCAAACTTTACTATAAGGCTACAATAATCAAAACAGTCTGGTACTGGTACTAGTACAGGCACATAGACCAATAGAACAGGACAGAGATTCCAGAAGCAAAGCCTCAATTTCCCAACCAACTTATCTTTGACAAAGCCTCCAATAACAACCACTGAGGAGAGGAGAACCTATTCAGTAATGGTGCTGGGAAAACTGGCTGATCACATGCAGAAGACTGAAACAGGACCCTACCTATCACCATACACAAAAATTAACTCTAAATTGATCAAAGACCTAAACGTAAAAACCTCAAACTCTAAGAATCTTAGAAAATGTAGGAGACACCATTATGGAAATTGGAACAGGCAACCAATTCCTGATCAAAACCCTAAGTGCCCGGGCCATAAGAAATAAGATAGACAAGTGGGACCTCATCAAACTGACAAGCTTCTGCAAAGCAAAAGAAACCATCAAGAGAGCGGGGAGACAACCCACAGAATGGGAACAAATATTTGCCAACTGTATATCTGACAAAGGCCTAACATCTAGGATCTACAAAGAACTCGAAAGTGCAGAAAGAAAAAAACAAACAGCCCTATTAAAAAGTGGGCAAAAGACAAGAACAGACACTTCTCAAAAGAAGATATACAGGCAGCCAACAGACACATGAAAAAGTGCTCAGACTCACTAATCATCAGAGAAGTGCAAATCAAAACCACACTGAGATACCACTTAATCCCAGTAAGAATGGCCATCATTAATAAAACACACAGCAACAGATCCTGGTGCAGATGCAGAGAAACAGGAACACTTCCACACTGCTAGTAAGAATGCAAACCAGTGCAACCTCTTTGGAAGACAGTGTGGTGGTTTCTGAAAGAATTAGAAACTGACCTTCCATATGATTCAGCAATCCCCCTATTGGGAATAAACCCAGAGGAATTCAAATCATTCTACAAAAAGATACCTGCATACGCATGTTTGTTGCAGCTCTTTTCTCAATAGCAAAAACATGGAACCAACCATGCTGCCCATTGCAGCTGGACTGGATTAAAAAAATGTGGTATATATACACAATAAAATATTATGCTGCCATAAAGAAGGTCAAACATATGGACTTCGCAGTAACTTGGATGGATTTAGTCTATCATACTCAGTAATCTATCACAGAAACAAAGAACAGAGTACCATATGTTCTCACTTATAAGTGGACCTTGAACAATTATCATAATACTATAAGAAAGGGATTGGCAGTAATGCAAAACTGCCAGGGGAGTGGGGGTGGGATTGGCAGTTGAGGGAAACTGCCAGAGGAGGGTGGGGCACACCTCATCAACAAGGGTACCTGCATAATGAACATTTGTATACCTAACCCTGAAATGTACCCACGTCTTTAAAATAAAAAAAAGAACGAAAGAAATGTAAAACTTACTGCGTGAAAATGAGTAAGATAAAAGTTACTTCCATGAGATTTATAATCTAAGGGTGTGTTACAAGGTGAGGCATGGAAACCAGAAACTGTCCACCTTATAATACTGTACATGATTGGTTTTGACATTTTATGAATAAATACATTCTGTGCTTATAAAAAAAAAAAGAAGTAACATCAGTCTAAACAGTGGAGTAGGAACTTCTGTGGGCTGTCTCTTTTTAGAAACACTAAAAAACTTTTCAAAACCTGTCAGTATCAACCTTATCGGAACTCTGGAATATTCAAAGGTTTACAGCAACCAAAGTAAACCAGGAAAAACTTCACTGAAACAAGATACAATGTCTGTGTGGCTTGAACTTAAGTTAACTCCATTTTCCCTCCCCAGTGCAGCAGCTGTCTTAAAGATGACTTGTGTTCCCACTGTGGGCATCCGTTCGAAAGGGAGCACAGTGGACCTTATTCCTAAGGAACTGTGTTTGTTTTGGCTTGACTGGGATTTCCCTGAAGTACTATAAGTGGCATCTCTTTGTTTTACCTACCTGGGTACTCTACCAGGGCAGAGTGTTCACATGTTCCTCAAAATAACAAGTCAAATGAAAACAAGCTATTGCTGTATAGGACAAAAAATAACAGTTGAGGCAAATAACATACAAGATGAAAGCTTTGGCAGAAAAGCTGGGGAGTGAGATTTTGAGGGAGAAAGGACTTTGAAAAGCTTCTGTATATATGGGAACCTAGTTAGTCATATGCATGCTCAGAAAAACTTGGGGAAAATATAGGTTTTTACCTCTGGCTAATCTTTGGTCTCAGTACAAGAAGGAAGTGAAGGCTAAGGCAGAGTTGTAAATGCTCTGACTAAGTACTGAAGGAGTTCCCTAACATAGCCAATCTACAAAGACCTTGAGATTTTTTTGTTTGTTTTCTTTCTTTTCTACTACTTCTCTTTTGCATATTATATTATTCAAAATGTCTGAACAATTATGAAGCATATACAGAAAAAAAAGTATGGCCCACACAGGTAAAAGAAGAATGAATGGAAACTATCTCTGAGAAAACACAGACACTGGACTTTTTTGACAAGACTTTAAATCAACTGTCTTAAATATGTTCAAAGACCTGATGGAAATCATGGACAAAAAATGAAAGAAAACCAGAAGAAAGAGATCCTACCAAAGAGAGAAGATAATAAAGAGATATAAATTATCCAAAGAAACCAAACAGAATTTTGATCTGAAAAACACAGTAAATGAAATGAAAAAATCACTAGAGGGGTTCAACAACAAATTTGAGCTGACAGAAGTATCAGCGAACATGAAGACAGGTCAAATGACATTATCCAGTCTGAGAAATAGAAAGAAGAAAAAAAGAATGAAGAAAAAAGAACAGAGTCTAAGGAACCTTTGGAATGCCATCAAGTGAACCAACGTACACATAACAGGAGTCCCAGAAGAAGACAGAAAAAAAATATTTGAAGAAGACATAATGGTAGAAAATGCCCCAAATGTGTTAAAGGACATTAATCTACACATCTAAAAAACTCCAAGTAAAATAAATTCAAAGAGATCCACACTGAGACATGAACTATAGAAAACCAAAGCTAGAGAATCTTGAAAGAAGCAAGAGAAAAGTGATTTATTACATACACGTGATCCTCAATAAAATTAACAGTCAATTACCCATCAGAAACCCTGGAAGCCAGAAGGTAGTGAGATGACATACATAAAGTGCTGAAAGAAAGTATCTATGAAACAGGAATTTTATGTCTGGCAAAATCATCTTTCAAAAATGAAACAAAAATTAAGACATTCTGAGATAAAGAAATGTTTAGGGAGTTTGCTGCCAGTATACTGCCCTATAACATGTTAAAGGGAGTCCAGGCTGAAATAAAAGAATACTAAACAGAAACCCAAGCGACTTGAAGAAACAACTATCTCCAGTAAAGGTGACTACATAGGTAAATATAAAAGTCAATATTATTATATTATTGATATACAGTTTCCCTTTATTTCCTACATGAGTTAAAATACGAATGCATTAAAAATTACAAATCTATGTTAACAGGCACAAAATGTATAAAGATGTAGATGTAATTTGTGACAATGACAAAGGAAAAGGACTGAGCTATATAGGAGCAGAGTTTTTGTTTTTGTTTTTGTTTTGAGTTGGAATCTCACTCTGTTGCCCACACTGGAGTGCAGTGGCACACTCATGGTCACCGCAACCTCGACCTGCTGAGCTCAGGCAATCCTTTTGCCTCAGTCTTCCAAGCAGCTGGAACTACAGGCATGCACTGCCACGTCCGGCATTTTTTTTTTAACTTATTGTGGAGGTGAGGTCCCACAAAAGTTGCCCAGGCTGGTCTCGAACCCCAAGGTTCAGACAATCCTCTTGCCTTGTCGCCCCAAAGTGCTGGAATTACAGGCTGAGCCACCAAGCCCAACCAGGAGCAGAGTTTTTGAATGTCACTGAAGCTAAGTTGATATTAATTCAAACTCAATCGTAACTCAATGTTAATTATAATCTTCATCACAATCACTAAGAAAGCATCTAAAAAATACAATCAAAAGGAATGATAAGGGAATCAAGATTGTATGTTTAAAAAATTCCTATCAAAATTCCAGTAGCCTGTTTTGCCAAAATAGAAAAGCTGATCCTCAAATTCATGTGAAATTGTAAGAAATCTCAAAAAGCCAAAAGAAATCTGAAAAAGTTAGAAGAGTAACACATTTTGATTTTGAAACTTGTTGCGAAATAGAAGCTGCAGTAATCAAAACAGTACAGTACCAGCACAAGGGCAGACACATAGATCAAGGGAATACGACTGAGAGTTCAGAAATAAACCCAAACGAATATAATGAACTGATTTTCAAAAAGGGTGCCAAGACAACTTGATGAGGAAAGAATAGTCTTTTTAAACACTGTTACTGAGACAACTGGAAATTCACATGTAACAGAATTAAGGTGAACCCTTCTCTCACAGAATATTTTAAAAACTTAAGTGCTAAAACTGCAGAAGAGCTAAATTTAAGAGCTAAAACTGCAGGGGCAAATCTTCATGATCTTGGATTTGGCAACAGTTTCTTAAATATGACATCAAAAGCACATGTAACAAAAGAAAAAATAGATAAGCTGGACTTCAAAATTGAAAACTTTCAAGCAGCAAAGGACACCATCAGAGAGAGAGAACGTACAGAACATGAGAATATATTTGTAGTCCATATGTTATTATGATGCTATAATAATTAAGAAAGTGGTGCTAAGAAATTAAGAGAGTGGTACTAAGAAAAGAAATAGACAAATTAACAAATGAAAGAGAACAGAAATTCTATTAGATAGACCCACATGCACACGGAAACAGAAAGGAAACAAAGGACCAATGAATGAAACGGGGAAAAAAACACAGCATTCTATATAAAGAAAATTGAACTTGGATTTCCTCCTAACATCATACTCAAAACTCAACTTAGGATGGGTTATAGATTCAAAACTTAAGATGGGTTATAGATTTAAATGTCAAGCAAAACCTTGAAATATATTTTTTAAAGGTATTACTTTGATCATGGAATAGAAACAAAAAGTTCTAGCTCTAAGACTGTTAAATTTCAAACTCTAAAAAGAACTATGAAATCAGCTATATTACAATTAGGAACCCTGTTTATCAAAAAATCCTTTTAAGTATATATGTGATTGATTTCTTTTTCAGTGTACCATTTTGATTCCCTCCTCATTTCTTTTTCTGTAATTTTTTAGTGGTTACCATGGGGACTACAGTTAACATCCTAAATTTATAACTGTCTAGTTTGAATTGATACCAACTTAGCTTCAAAAGCAATAGCTTTTATCATTTGACACCCAACTGGCAGGAATATAAATTGGTACAACTCCTGCGGAGAATAAGCTGGCAACAGCCATCAAAATTATAAACATATATACTCTTTGACCCACTTTAAAATATTTATTCTACAAATATACCAGTACAATAGCAATCAGCAAAAAAGCACAGATAGAAGTTTTATTTGTACTAGCATAAGATTATAAACAACCAAAATGTCTATCAATAGGAAGCTGGTTAAATAAATTGTGCTGGCCGGGCGTGGTGGCTCAAGTCTGTAATCCCAGCACTTTGGGAGGCCAAGAAGAGAGGATTGCCTGAGTTCAGGGATTCGAGACCAGCCTGGGCAACTTGGTGAGACTTCGTCTCTACAATAAATAAAAAAATTAGCCAGGCGTGGTAGTGCACGCCTGTAGTTCCAGCTACTTGGAAGGCAGAGGCAGAAGGATCACCTGAGCCCAGCAAGTCGAGGCTGTAGTGGCCATGAGAGTGCCACTGAATAATATCCTGGGTGACAGAGTGAGACTCCAACTCAAAAAATTAATTAATAAATAATAATAATAATAAATTGTGCTAAGTGCATACAATTTATAATAATAATAATAATAAATTGTGCTAAGTTCATAAACTTACATAGTATGAGCCTATAAGCAAGTATAAGTAACCTGTCTTTATCGTATGTAAAAATCGCTAAGGTATATTGGTTAGTGAAAAAACAAGATGCAGAATAATGTATTTACCAAACTGTCTTTGAATAATAAAAGGTGAGTGGGGAGGACTAAGCCTGTGTGTGGGCAGGGCATATATGGATATCTCTGTAACTTCCTCTCAATTTTGCTATGAACTTTAAATTGTTCTACAAAAAGTCTTACAAAACTAAAAAATAAAAATAAATTTTCAAAGAGGGAGACTACTTGCATAAACAAACTCTACAAAGATGTATAAGAAACCAAGAGCCAAAAGAGCGCTTGTTATCGAGAGAAGGTAGTGCTGGAAAATGAGGTCAGATTCAAATATAAGAGGAAGACTTTTCATTATAATCATAAAAAAATGGTTTGGTTTCTGAACCAAGTAAATACACTACCTATTCAAAAAATAAAACATGGTTTAAAACAGAAAAAAGAAAAAACTGGTAGAACTTTTTCTAGACTTGCTTGTGGAATATGTGGCATACCCTTTCCCTATAATATATCACAAATAACTTTCACAGTCAAATATAGTTCACCTTCATTCTTTTATAGGAACACATAATACTCTACTGTATGAATTTACCATAATTTAACAAATCATCTATTGTCAGACATTTAATCTGCTTCCATTTGACACTGCCAAACAATGCTGCACTAAATTCCTTTGTACACACCTATTTGCACACTTAGCCAATTAGTTCATAAAGGTAAATTACTAAAAGTAGAAGTGCTGAATTGACAGTAATTACATTTCACGTTTTTTTTGTTTTTTTTTTTTTAGTTGAAGTCTCACTCTGTCGCCCAGACTGGAGTGCAGTGGCCGCTCCCGGTCACTGCAGCCTCGACCTGCTGGGCTCTAGCGATCCTTCTACCTCAGCATTCCGAGTAGCCAGAATTACAGGCGCGCGCTACCACACCTGGCTGATTTTTTGATTTATTGTAGAGATGAGGTCTCGCTGCCCAGGCGGGTCTCGAACCCGCGGGCTCAGGCAATCTACTCACCTCAGCCTCCCACATTTCATGTTTTTTACACATCCTGTGAGACTGTCTCCTCCAGCTGCACTAAGGGTGGGTGAATGAGCATACCTATTCCCTGCACACACTCACCAATCACTACCTAGTATCATTCCTTTCTTTTAAATTATTTTAATTTTCATTTATTTGAGTTGGGGTATCACTGTCACACAGGCTGGAGTACAGCAGCATGATCATGGCTCACTTCAGCCTTGACCTCCTGGGCTCAGGAGATCCTCCACCTCAGCATCCAGAGTAGCTGGAACTATAGGCATGTTTCACCACAGCCCACTAAATTTTATTTAATTTTTTTGTAGAGATAAGGTCTTGCTGTGTTGTCCAAGCTAGTCTCAAACTCCTGGGCTCAAGCAATCCACCTGCTTCATTATCCCAAAGTGCTGGGATCACAGGCATGAGACACTGTGCCTGGTCATTTCTTTTCATCTTTATTTATGCTATCATCTTACTTTAAGTTTGCATTTCTTTAATTAATAATGAGGTTCTTATATTTATTGGCTATCTGAATTTCTCTCTATGAGTTTCTTTTTTCCTGTCTTCAGCTTATTTTTTCCAGTGGTGTGTTGTTATTTTTCTTTTTGTTTTTTTGAGTTTGGAGTCTCACTCTGTTGCCCAGACTGGAGTACAGTGGCCACTCCCGGCCACCGCAGCCTCGACCTGCGGGCTCCAGCAATCCTTCCGCCTCAGCCTTCCAAGTAGCTGGAACTACAGGTGCGCGCTACCACGCCCAGCTAATTTTTGATTTATTGTAGAGATGAGGTCTCGTCAAGTTGCCCAGGCGGGTCTCGAATCCGCGGGCTCAGGCAATCCACTCACCTCAGCCTCCCAAAGCGCCAGATTACAGGCTGAGCCACCAAGCCTGGCTGTTATTTTTGTTACACATTTGTTTATACTCTTAATGCGCAACAGTTTTTTTTAATCATGTTTGCCGTTTATATTTTTTGTTACTATGTAAAATTTATGTACGGTGTCTTCTTCTATACAGAATATTTCATTTTATAAATCAGATTTGGGAATATTTTCTTTTATGGAGTCTAGATTTGGTGTCATGCTTGGGAAGGACTCTTATATCCCAAAATGATTAAAAAAAAATTCTGGAAGGTTGAGGTGGAAGGATCGCCGGAGCCCAGCAGGTCGAGGCTGCGGTGGCCGGCAGCGGCCACTGCACTCCAGTCTGGGCGACCAAGTGAGACTCCAACTCAAAAAAAAAAAAAAAAAAATTCTGTGAATATTTTCTTTTTTTTTTTTGAGTTGGAGTCTCACTCACTCTGTCGCCCAGACTGGAGTGCAGTGGCCGCTCCCGGCCACCGCAGCCTTGACCTGCTGGGCTCCGGCGATCCTTCTGCCTCAGCCTTCCAAGTAGCCGGAATTACAGGCATGCACTACCACACCTGGCTAATTTTTTTATTTATTGTAGAGATGAGGTCTCGCTGCCCAGGTGGGTCTCGAACCCGTGGGCTCAGGCAATTCACTCACCTCAGCCTCCCAAAGGCACGGGATTACAGGCTGAGCCACCGAGCCCAGCTGTGAGTATTCTAAGCAGAGAAATTTTTAATGATTTCTTTCTATTAAGAGAGATTTTTGAATAGAGGGCTTCAGTAAAACAGAAAGGAGGAGATATGTAAACAAAATCAGGATGGTTGTCCTATAAGTCCTCTCCTGCCCCAAGTCTATCTGTGCTCTTGTCCATCCCCAGTAGATCTTAAAGAGAAGCTGTCTGTCTGTCCCCACTTTCCTGACTACACTGATGGTTCATGTAATGCAGGTGAAGCCAACCAGAATGGTTTTTATTTCTGGTCGGAGGAGAGATAAGCTCCTTTCCTCTCTGGTTGTAAAACTATGTAAGAATATGGACCTGTGGCTGCCAGCAACCATGCAACCTAGTGAGGAGAGAAGCCATCTGAGAGATTAAATAGACACGTAAGGAGAAGAAAAAGTGAGAAATGAATGTAAAATGCTAATGAGGGTCAAGGTCTTGCCTATAGCTGCCTCCAAGGTCAGTTGAACCCTACTCTTCCCATGGTGTAGGTCCATGTGTTAGAAAATTCTCTTTTCTACTTCAGCTGATCTGAATTAGGACTCTACTACTTGAAACTCATTCATGGGTGTTAGACTATGGGCTTGTAGAAGCCCTGAGAAGTCTCCCAAGGTTTTCCTTAAAATATAAAGAAAAGCAAATGTTCAAATAAGAAATGATATTTCTTCTTAGAGATAAATATACTTAAGTTATCCCAAGAATATATTAGACTCCTTTTAAACTTCATTATTTTAGTTGAAGGGCATTGCTATTTACAGAAATTAAAGCTAAAAACTATATATCATTTTTTAAATGCTGCAAAATCTATAAATATTAAATATACCTTACTTTATAAATATTTAAATGAAATGCACCAGCTTTGTTGTGTTCCTTCTGACTTCTTGTAGTCATGCATGCCTGCAGAGGTATAACAGACTACTGAGCTTATTCTGCTCTAAACATACCCCCACACAGTGCATGTGGTATCACAAAAGATATTCCTAGCACCCGCAGACTTAAACAGCCTTCTTGTAG
This sequence comes from Cephalopachus bancanus, assembly GCA_027257055.1. Lineage (NCBI taxonomy): Eukaryota > Metazoa > Chordata > Mammalia > Primates > Tarsiidae > Cephalopachus > Cephalopachus bancanus. Next base: position 4,654,050 of record JAPVLO010000067.1, read on the forward strand.
GAATCTTAGAACAGCCTACTTCTTGAACTTCTAACTCACATTCTATTTTTTTAACAAGAAATCAATTAACATCTAATCAAACCTCTAATTTAAGAAGCTTATGAAAAGCCAATTTTGATTGACTAACATATCCAAATATACTCCTCCTCCCCAAATACAGGACATCCCAGTAGAAGATAACACTGTTCTACTCAGCAAGACAAGCAGGAGCCAAAACTCATAGAGAAACAAGCTACCAAAATAGAGCCAGTGAGCTCTGTCCAAGTGTTCAATTTCAATGAATCAAGAAGACCCATTTCACTTTCAAGGAATCAAAAAGACCCAGGGTCCAGAAAGGGAAAGACAGCTTTTGCAGGAATATAGTGGGCCTGACCACATAAATTCAGCTTCACTAGGAGCAGAACGAAGAGAAATAAACAAGCAAAAGAGGAATGGGCAATCCATTAGTTTATAATAAGGCTCCCATTCTCACTTCTCAGAAATAATTCATGAAAATATGGCATTAGGATGCAAGCTCTTACCTACAGAAGGCTGGAACTGTGATGGAGCTGGTAGTGAAATATTTGGTACTGAAAGTGTGAAGACCTCTGCTGGGGACTGAACAGAGGGAGTATCTTCTGCTGGTGGTGTGAAATCTATCTCATCATCAAAATTATCTTCAAATTCCTAAAAGAGACCAAGTATTAAAAACTACTGGTTAACACTTAAGAGAGACACATTTATTCACTCATTTGGAACTCGCTGCCATATTCTTTTTTCCAATTTGTACATTAAGTAAAAAGCATATACTGTGTTCCTCAACTCCAAATAGCAGAATAAATAAGATGTGAAAATAAATTACATAGATTTTATGTAACTTTTTAAACTGAGAGTTTGAAGTTAAAAGCAAAATTTTCTGAAGTGACCATGGAATTTGACATGTAAATATTCTTCTAGGCTCAAAAGTCTACTTTTAAATTATTACACTTTAAGTAATTCTTGTAAAGTTATTATTCCACAAATCTCTTTGCAAACAATTAAAATCAATTGATTTTATTTCAAAATAGTATATGCATTTCTAATTGCAATGTGATTTCTATCAAACTAAGGAAAGTTGAAAGACTCACATAAGATATTTTTAAGCAAGTCCTGTTTCTCTGGAAAGAGCAGTAATGGAAACATTACTAAACTGAGTAGAAAAATCATCAGGATCTGAACCACAAAGGTCAGTATAAAACTGTGTAGCATGTAAGAGTAATTAATACAGAAGGACATCTGGCTTTCTAAAGATGACAACTTCAAAATTAAAGATGGAACAATAAGGCCATAGAAACCTTTTAAATTACTCTGTTGGCTAGAAAGCTTCCCAGCTCTTCCTGTCATCATTCTAGTAAGTTGGGTGTGTTTTGTTAATTTACCACAGATACAGCTGATTATCAAGTCATTTGTTCAGATAATTAACAAGTATTACCCCTCTAGGCATCATAACAGAAGCTGGGAACAGATCAGCAAACAAGAATGAACAGTCTATGAACATCTTTCATTTTCCTCTTCTAGCACCTCTCCTTTGTACCCACCCAATACAAGGAAGAAACTAAAAGTTATAATGGCTGGGCGCGGTGGCACATGCCTATAATCCCAGCACTTTGGGAGGCAGAGGCAAGAGATTTGCCTCAGTCTAGGGGTTTGAGATCAGCCTGGGCAACTTGGCGAGACCTTGTATCTACAATAAATCAAAAAATTAGCTGGGCATGGTGGCGCAGGTCTGTGGGTCCAGCTACTTGAAAGGTTGAGATGGAAGGATCACCTGAGCCCACCAGGTTGAGGCTGCGGTGGATGTGGATGTGCCGCAGCACTCCAGCCTAGGTGACAGTGAGACTCTTACTCAAAAAAACCAAAACCAAAACAAAACAAAAAAACAAAGATAAAAGTTATAAGTGTTAGGGTTAGATTTCCTCAACACTTATGTTTTCACATGCAAGTAAGAAGACATTATTCTCCATACAAAGGAGGACTCCCAAAAAACTGGAATTTATTTGCAAAAAATTGTGTATCTATTCTAACATGTTTAAACTTCAGTCATCTTCAAAGTACTCTCCGTTTGATGCAATACACCTATCGAGATCCTTTTTCCACTGTTTAAACAGTTTTTGAACTTGCCAATTTTGATGTCTTAGTGTTTCTGCCGTTTTTTGTTTCACCTCTTCCATATTGGCAAAACGTTTCCCTTTGAGGAATCTTTTCATTGGGGAAACAAAAATAAGTCGCCCAGGGTGAGAACAGGTGAATACGGAGGGTAGGGCATGAGGGTTATGCTGGTTATGGTGTGGGCAGGTGGATTGTCACAGTGGAAGAACCAATCACCTGTTTGTAACAACTCGGGATGTTTCTTCTGCAAATTGTGACACAACCTTCTCAAAACTTCCAGATAAAAACTGATGGACTGATCCAGAGGAACAAATTCTGAGTGTACTACAAGGGGCCTTCCAGAAGATAATTCTGGTTTTTGGGGGGGGTCCCTCTAGTATATGTTCTTGAATGCACTAAATTTAGGACATTACTTGGGTACTAGAGACTCAGAAGGGGGTAGAGAAAGGGCTGGAAAGACAAAAAAATCACCTATTGGGTACAACGTGCGCAGATGCGGTAGAGGGTACACAAAAAACCCAGATCAAAAATTATTTGTACCCCCTAAAGCTATTGAAATAAAAAAAGGACATTATTGCTATTTGTAAGAAAGAGGGAGCCAGCAGGAAAAATGAGGCACCGTAACTTCCATCTGTGAAGGTGCTTCTAAGAAGAAGAAATTATTCAATTTTCCTTTTGGACATTCCTAAAGATTCTCTCACTAAAAAGGCTTTGTTGGGCCAGGCACGGTGGCTCAAGCCTGTAATACCAGCACTTTGGGAGGCCGAGGTAAGAGGACTGCTTGAGGGTTTGAGAACAGCCTGGGCAACTTGACAAGACCTCATCTCTACAATAAATCAAAAAGTTAGCAGGGTGTGGTAGCATGTGCCCATAGTTCCAGCTACTTGGAAGGTTGAGGTGGAAGGATTGCCTGTGCCCAGCAGGTGAGTATACCACTGCACTTCAGCCTGGGCAACAGAGTGAGACTCCAACTCAAAAAAAAAAAAAAAAAGACTTTGTCCATTGCTTCTATCTTAAAAATGCCACTTAAAAGTTGGTAGTAGCGTGACATACTACTAGAGATGCCAGCAGGGGATTCTAAAGATTGAGAGAGGTAATACAGTATAAAAATTAAAAAAAGAGATAAGACTGGGTCACTTTAAAGTTATTGACCTGCTGGTCACAGGCGATCCTTCCACCTCAGTCTTCCAAGTAGCTGGAACTACGGGCATACGCTACCACACCTTGCTAATTTTTTGATTCATTGTAGAGATGAGGTCTCGCCAAGTTGCCCAGGCTGTTCTCAGACCCGTGGATGAACGTGGGCAAGTCACTTATTTTACCAGGTCAGCTTTCTGGTCTATAAAATGACTTCCACAGGACCATCAGCTCTAAAATTGTATAGCTCTAAATCTAAAGGAAGTCAACAAATCACAGATGGTAACACACTTATTCAGTTGTAGATTCTAGAGTCAGAGAGGGTCCTCTAATACACCATAATAAAAACCGTTGGCTAACACACTGCATCAGAATCACCCGCATCAGAATTGCCTGACAAGACAGATTCCTGGGAGTCACCTTGAATCTGCATCATAATAAATTTCCACATTCAATAGTGAGATTCAAAAAGGTTAAAATGATCTAAGGCAAGAATGAGGTAACATGAAATTTGAGATAGAGACTGGGTTTCAGTATCAGCAACACTTATCAGACTTTATCTTTGTCCTGAAATGGCCAGGTTTCTGTGTAAAGTCCCTGAGCAAGACTGACAGGGGACACAGATCTTTTACCTACAATTGTATTCCAAGAAGTGTAGTGATTAGACTCCCTCAGAAATACCTGTAGTGATTCTAAGGCCTAGGGGCTGATACTGTGAATAATCCCTACAGGTTTGGGGCAAAATCTTAAGAAAATGGCCTACGTTAATGAGTCTTCCTACCACCTTCCTGTGCTCAGCCTTCTGCGAGTGCTGTCATGCGAGTGCTGAGACAAGAGGACAACACCTCCCCTAGTCACAAGATAAAGAGAATGCGCAATAAAAACAGGTGTGAAGCTCTAGAAAGCAGGTCCCCATGCCTAGTGAAGACAACTTTCCTTTTTTTCCCAATGTGGACTCAGGGCCAGCCCTTGCAGTTAGTAGGGCTCTAATTAAGAAAATTTTCTCTGTGTGCATGCATTCCTTCTTTTTTCTTTTTTCCACATATTCCTTTTTAACAAGTACTTACGGAGCCTTAATACACACCAGCAGGCATACAGCAAGTTTTAGAGCATGACTTCTCAGTTGGTTTACTGGTAGATTCCACCCATCTGCTGCTACAACCCAGTCCTTCTTTATTATCCCTTCCTGGGCAGGATTTTACAATCTGCACTCCAGGTTTCAAAGCTCTTCCTCATAAACAAAACACACTGGGGGATCCCTTTGCCTCAGTAATCTGAACAATCGCAAATTCACCAACCGACATAAGTTTGGGGAAAAAAAAAACAGAACCAGACTGCTGTTTCTCATAGGCCTTATGGCAAGTAAAGTCAGTCATCATGCTTTCTTCCTCACTTAAGCAAAAACTTAAACTCACCACAGGCAAGTGGTTATTGGGTAGGCAAACTACAGCCATCAAAATGCCTAGATTTCTTTTGTTTTTTTCATTTATGTCTTTGGATTTTTTTTTTTTTCTTCAAAATCTTGTGTTGAGGCTGACTTTCAACAGATTGCAGTGAGGGAACTGTTCTATTACATACAGAACCCTGACTCAGAATCAAGTTGTCAGGCAGGTGAGACTGTTTTTGTAAATAAAGTTTTACTGGCACAAAGCCATGACCGTTTGTTAACACAGGATCTCACTGATGTGTTACAACGGCAGAGTTGGCAGTTGGGGTGCTGTGACAGAGACTGTATGACCCACAATATTTACTATTCACTATGGCAGTAAATTGTTCCTGTCTAGCCCTTACCAAAAAAGTGTGCCAACGCCCGCTCCCAAGGGACTGTGATATACAGTCATTCTATTGATAAACACATCAGTACTACCATCTGTACTCACCTTAAAGTCTATTTCTGGGTCCTTACAGCAAGATACACAGTTTGCAATTAACACTATTAATATCATTAAACTGCACACAGATAGGATCACAAAAGATGAGGAAACTTCAGCAGCAGGTGCCTCCTCTGGAAAGAGACATAAATAATATTAAAAACATGTTCATTCTAACATCAGCTTTAATTAGTGAACCAATATATTTCACTCTAGATACAAGTGGGACCAAGTTAATTAAAGAATGACTGCTGAACTGCTCAAGATAAAGCTGATAACCAATCCAAGATAAGAAGCTGTTATTATTGTTACTGCTGAAACAATCTTTGGTTTACAGAAGAGCTGAAGAGACAATACAGAGAGTTCTCATAAACCTTTCACATGGCCAGATGCAATGGATCATGCCTATAATCCTAGCACTTTGGAAAGCCGAAGTGAGAGGACTGCCTGAGCCCACAGGTTCAAGACCAACCTGGGCAACTTGGCAAGATCTCATCTCTACAATAAAACAAAAAATTAGCCAGGCGTGGTGGTGCACGCCTGCAGTGTTCCAGCTACTTGGAAGGCTGAAGTGGAAGGGTCACCTGAGCCCAGCAGGTAGAGGCTGAGGTGGTTGTGAGCGTGCCACTGCACTCCAACCTGAGTGGCAGAATGAGACTCCAACTCAAAAAACCCCTTCACCCAGTTTCCAATAATATTAACATCATCTATGACCACAGCACATACATCAAAACTAGGACAATATCACTGATACATACTATTAACTGAACTTCAGACTTTATTTGGATTTCACTGTCTTTTCCACTGAAGTCCTTTCTCTTTTCCAGGATTCAATCCAGGCTACCAATGTTGCATTTAATTATGTCCCCCTATTCTCCTCCAATCTCTGGCAGTTTCTCAGTCTTTTCTCGTGTTTCGTAACTTTGACACTTTTTTGAAGAGTACTGGTCAGTTACTGTGTGGTATATGGGTGGTCTGATGTGTTCTCAGGATTAGACTTGAATTTACAGATATTTGGGAAGAATCTAGAACTCTACTGATATGAACTGCACTCCTCTTTGCATCACATCAAGGGCACATGACTTATTCCTGGCAAGGTGACCTCTGGTCACATAGTCAGGCAGCTCCTTCCAGGACTCACCACTGCAGTCGCCACTTTTCCCTTCCTATGCTCTGTTCCTTAAGAGTGAGCCCAGGGTTTAATGCACGTACACAAGGAAGGGAAGTAAGCTGTACTTCTTGAGGAGAGGAATGCTAACAAGTCTAGACACATGTTAAAAACACTACAGTAATTCATAACTACTGGCGGTGCCAAAAAAATGTATACACATTTTAAGAGATGTTATCTATGTATTATTTTTCAAAGTCGAATTGAATTATGGTAGCAATGTGTAGTATTCACTCAAATGATGGCATTAATCAAATGAATGCTAGTGTTACATGTGACAGGCAGAAGAGTCAAAGAAAATGGAGGAAGCACAGTTATCATTTGAGAAGCATAAGACCACTTTGAAGTGGTATTTGAAATTAGAGAACATTGTGGAAGTATAATGACAATGGAGGCATGAATATGCAACAGAAACTCCAACACACCTAACAACTGCACACATTCATGGTAAGTTTGAGACCTATGGTACTGTGTGTGATGTGCACTAGGGAAGATCCAAGAGGCAGTAAGTCTTGCAGTAGTTCACAGTAATCAGAAGTGTTTGGAGCTGGGCTTGGTGGCTCAGCCTATAATCCCACACTTTGGGAAGCTGAGGTGAGTGGATTGCCTGAGCCTGAGGGTTCGAGACCAGCCTGGGCAACTTGGTGAGACCTCATCTCTACAATAAATCAAAAAATTAGCCGGGCGTGGTAGCGCACGCCTGTAGTTCCAGCAACTTGGAAGGCTGAGGCGGAAGGATCCCCGGAGCCCAACAGGTCGAGGCTGCATTGGCCGGGAGCGGCCACTGCACTCCAGTCTGGGCGACAGAGTGAGACTCCAACTCAAAAAAAAAAAAAAGAAGTGTTTGGCTGCCGAAGGTAACCACTTTGAGCACCTCTTGTAACTGTAGAAGTCAAATGTGACCTGTATTCATCTTTTATCAGTATATAGTGAGTATTACAATTTTAATACAGTTACTTCCTCTCTTAAAATGTGTATACATTTTTGGCACCCTCTGTATTTGCAGTGAGATACTTTGAGCCAATGCAAATGCCCTGTTTCTCTTTAAAGTTTTACACACCAATTTTCTCATTTGTGAGTGAATGGCAATAGCAATTTAATTCTGTGATGTTTTAACAGTGATTTTCTACTTCTCTCCTAATTCTTCTGTGAGGAAGATTTGTCCTTTCTCCTCCACATATTTACTTTATTCAGTCATTTAAATAGTTATGGACTCACGGATGTTATTCTCTGGGTTATAATCCAATGTTATCACCATTCATTTTATGGCTCAGATGGTTCCAGCTTTGCCCGCTGGAAGCTCTTTCAAGCTGTCTATTGGATCTTTTTCATATGCTCTATTTTTTCTTCAATGCTTCCTTACTTTTGGCACTACAGGAAGCTCCAGGCTCCTCTTATTTTCCCTACTGTGGTTCTGGAATCAGCCATTTCCCCAGGGAGCTGTAGTCATAACAAGGAGCTTTTCTAACAGAGAAGTCAGCAATCAATAGTCTGTGGACTGTAGCTGCATGGAGGCCTGCCCTGCCAGCTAAGAATGATTTTTTATATCCTTAAGGGGCTATTAAAAAAAAAAAAGCAGCCGGGCTCGGTGGCTCAGCCTGTAATCCCGTGCCTTTGGGAGGCTGAGGTGAGTGGATTGCCTGAGCCTGCGGGTTCGAGACCCACCTGGGCAGCAAGACCTCATCTCTACAATAAATCAAAAACTCAGCCGGGCATGGTAGCGCATGCCTGTAATTCCAGCTACTTGGAAGGCTGAGGCGGAAGGATCGCCGGAGCCCAGCAGGTCGAGGTTGCGGTGGCCGGGAGCGGCCACTGCACTCCAGTCTGGGCGACAGAGTGAGACTCCAGCTCAAAAAAAAAAGAAAAAAACAAGCAACAGATACTGCATGTGAGCCACGAAGTCTAAAATACTTCATGCCTTTCTTGCTTCCCAACCATCTTGGTGGCTGCTCTTGGTTGGGGGTTGTCCTGCAACTAAAGCACGAAGACGGTGGCTGCAAAGAAGACCAAAAAGTTGCTGGAGTCAATCAACTCTAGGTTCTAACTCATTATGAAAAGTGGAAAGTGAGTACTGTGGTACGAGCAGATTCTGAAGATGATCAGACAAGGCAAAGCAAAATTGGTCAACCTCGCCAAAAAAAAAAAAAAGCTGCCTGGCTTTGAGGAAATCCAAAATAGAGTACTATACTATGTTGGTCAAAACTGGTGTCCCTCACTCCAGTGGCAATAATATTGAATTGGGCACTGAGTCGGAAAATACCATGGAGCATACACACTGGCTATCATTGATCCAGGTGATTCTGATAGCACTAGGAGCATGCCAGAACAGATTGGTGAAAAGTAAACCATGAAAAATTGTTCTTTAATAAAACTTGGCAGAGTTTGTTTTTAAAAAAGTAAAACAAATATTTCACTATCTGGTCATTTACAGAAAAAGATTTCCCATCCCTATCCAGAGGTTAAAGATTTTTACATCTTATTTTTAGCAAGGACTTAGTTATCCACAAAACATCTTATTCAACTATGGTAATTCTGAACCTTTTCTTTGTTAGAGCAAGCCGTTAAGTCTCAGTTACTCATGTTTTACGGAGAAACAAACTTTTCCTTAAAATCATCATCTATGGCCAGACGTGGTGGCTCATGCCTGTAACCCCAGCACTTTGGGAAGTGAGAGGATTGCCTGAGTCTAGGGTTTTGAGACCAGGCTAGGCAACTTGGCAAGACCTCATCTCTACAATAAAAAAAATTAGCCAGACGTGGTAGTGCTTGCTGGTAGTTCCAGCTACTTGGAAGGCTGAGGCAGAAGAATCGCTTAAGCAGGTCGATGCTGTGGTAACTGTAAACATGTCACTATCCTCCTGCCTGGGTGGCAGAGTGAGACTCCAACTTAAAAAAATAATCATCATCTATGGCTAGCTGGTGTTCAGATGCACCAAAGGTAAGGCAGGGATACAAGTTAACAATGCCACCGTTTTTTTCTTAAGTGAAGCTATGGCACTCGAAGAAAAGGAAAACTAAGTCAAACTCCTATGTGAGCAAAACACATTCTCGAGTCTAAAATAACTTCAGTGAAGATCAGAGAAATCTAAAATGAACCACAAACAGGACAAAGTTCTTTTTCAGTAACAAAAGGTTCCTTTGTGAAAACAATAAAGACTTCCTGAGTCTATGCTTAAGAAAAATATAGTTAACCAAGGGCTGTTAAGAATCTGCAAGTTCTAAATCAACAAAGTCTAAACAGGGAAAAGTCTATACATTTAGCACAGGAGGTAATTGGATGATTCCTCTCAAAACCAACCCGGAGGAAGTCAGCTTTCACTGAGAACAAGAATTCCCTCACACAGACACACTCTGCACATGGAAAACTAAACTAAGTGAGGATCCGTGAACAACTGAAAGTCAATTCTCCATGAATGAAGACCAAGAGAGACCGCCTTCTTCTCGTCCTCCTTGTAGCTAGCTGTTTTCTCATCCAGTATGGCCTGTGCTTCCCCACTGGAATTTATTCTTAAGAACATTTCTTTACTCCCCTGACTCACATAATGAAAATAAAATATGACTCCTGAGGATTATACAGCAAAGCACTTTCACATACACTGTAGTTTATTGATTTTTAAGATGCAGCTTACCCATTGCATCTCTGGATTTCAAGTACATCTCACATGTGAAACCAAGTTATTTTAACTGGCAGAATTTCTTTCTTTCTTTCTTTCTTTCTTTCTTTTTTTTGAGTCGGAGTCACACTCATGGCCACTGCTGCCTCAACCTGCTGGTCTCAGGCGATCCTTCCACCTCAGCCTTTCAAGTAGCGGAACAACAGGTGTGTGCCACCATGCCCAGATAATTTTTTGATTTACTGTAGAGATGAGGTCTTGCTATGTTGCCCAAGCTGGTCTCAAACCCATAGGCTCATTCGATCCTCTGGCCTCTGCCTCTCAAAGTCCTGGGATTACAGCGTGAGCCACTGCACCCAGCCTCAGCTTTTCTTTCTAAAATAAGGGTGTGCCATCAATCTTATCTGACATTTGATAAAATACAGTATTACTTCATTTGGTCACAACACATCTGAGGTAACACGACCTGCTCCGTGTCACAGATGAAGAAACTGATAAGCCTGCAAGCCCAGGTGGGAGAGTGGCAGGGCAGATGGTGAGGTCAGTGTTGAGTGCAAACACCACTCTTTTCTTGAAACCACACTCTTCTGCCTCAATGTGGTTAACTTTTAACATTTAAAAACAGGCTAATGTACTTTGAACCCAAGTCTACCATTGTTAGTTAAGGCAGTTCATTTTTCTCCAAACTACAAAGCTGATGTTAAATTACTTTTTCCTCTCTTTCACTCAGAGTTGTTGTTTGTTTGTTTGTTTGTTTTTTAATCATCATACACTACCCACTTAGGAAACTGGACCAGGATTGCCTGAAGGCCAGCCCAATAATCAGATTCATGAATGTGTCCTCTGTGAGTCATTAGGTAGGCATGGAAAGCCATACCATGTTAAGAACAATGAGCTACGCCAGGTTTTGCCCTGCCTTTATGCCATACTTATTTCTGTTGGGAGATTGCAGTGGGCACCTGCTCTCCCTTACTCAAATGTCCTCAATGTTCACCATAGCTACACAACCTCAGTGTCTAACAGTCCCATTAAAAGGACTCTATAGGCCAGGTGCGGTGGTCTATAATCCCTGCACTTTCGGAGGCCAAGGCAAGAGGAACACTTGAGCCAAGGAGTGCAAGACCAGCGCAGGAAACATAGTAAGGCACTGTGGCACTGTCTCTACCAAAAAAATAAAAATAAAAAAATCAGTGGGTTAATTGATGTGGCATGCGCCTATAGGCCCATCTACTCGGGAGGCTGAGATAGGAGAATTGCTTGAGTCTAGGAGGTTGAGGCTGCAGTGAGTTGTGATTGTGCCACTGCTCTCCAGCCAGGGAGACAGAGTGAGATCCTGCCTAAAAAAAAAAAAAAAAAAAAAATTAAGAAAAAAAAAAAGAACTCTACAAACTACCAAACCACCGCCTGAGAAACTTACTAGGTAGCTTCAAGCAGACACTGTTAAAGTTACCACTTTTTAAAGTTTTATTTGCTGTAAGTTTCTTTTGATTAGTCCCAAAGCATTATGCTTTTATAGACTCTACACAGCAATGAAGGAAAAGCTTCCATAAAGTGAGGAAATCAAAATATAGTCTGGAAGGTGAAGTGGGTTTGCACAAACCACAGAGAGGAAGTAAATTCTAGAAGTGAGGAACCACAACTAAAATCCCCATACCCCAGTGGTCAAACTAGAAACCAAGTCCTGAGAAGGTTCCTGATTGCAACTGTTAGACTACTATTAAGAAAGGTAATTTTCCTTTAACATCTCATCCTGCAGCATAGAGAAATGCAAAATCGAGCCAGTCATCTAGTTAAAAAAAAAAAAATCAAGAAGAACAGGAGTCACCATACATTTAGGCAGCTTTACCAATCACGAAGCAAGAGCAAGGACAATTAGAGGTTTAGGGTACTTAGTATGCTTCCCCAAGACACTGATTAAAAAATACTTGGCATCTCTACAGTAGATTCTGTGAGTTTTCATTTTACAGTTTCAAAGCAATTTAATAGCTATGTAGCACCTGATTTAATAAGGAGAAAACTTGAGAAACTCTAAGAGGTAGGTATATATTAGCTGTATTAGAGACAGGTAATTTAGGAGAATGAAATTTCTCAGTAATGGCTCAGAGTGAGCCAGGAATACTACCTGACTATTAATTCAACCACTATAACTCCAGCCCAATTATCTGATTCGAACACTAGGACCTCAAATGGAACTTGACCCATATGTAATTAACTAAAGAGTTGCCTGTGAATCCATTTTTGGATTAAATAAAAAAATTCCAAGGTCACAGATAAAAGGAATTATAATCAGTGTCTACAACTATTAGGTACTGCAGAGTGATGATATTCTAATTTTGTCATTCCTTTGTCAGTTACTAGTTCATATAAAGAGAAATTTCCAGCTGGGCTCGGTGGCTCAGCCTGTAATCCCGCTCTTTGGGAGGCTGAGGTGAGTGGATTGCCTGAGCCTGAGGGTTTGAGACTCGCCCGGGCAACTTGGTGAGACCTCATCTCTACAGTAAATCAAAAAATTAGCTGGGTGTAGTAGCACGTGCCTGTAGTTCCAGCTACTTGGAAGGCGGAGGCGGAAGGATTGCCAGAGCCCAGGGGGTAGAGGCTGCGGTGGCTGGGAGCGGCCACTGCACTCCAGTCTGGGCAGCGGAGTGAGACTCTAACTCCAAAAAAAAAAAAAGAGAAATTTCCTAATATTTACTATTTGTTTACATTCAAGTCATAAGGGAAAGACAGGCTAGACACTTAAATCGTTCTCTTTCTTTACTAGGTTTTAAAAAAAATGAGTTGGTTTACTAGCATTCTCTGGCAGTGACCAGTTAGGAGTGCTGCTGTTATTCTTTTGTGATAGCATCACAAACTAATGGATAGAAACTACTTGACATGTTTCTACCAGTGGTGGTTATTCTCACTGACATACTGTCCTATCTTTGGCCAGCAGGATCTCCAAAGGAGTTTGCTTCCAAGTCCTCCAACAGGGTCCCAGCAGTCTTAGATTATTCTTGTTTCCTGGGATGTCCAGGCTCATCTAGAATATTCTCTGCTTCAGACCTCGTACCAATCTTTTCCTCCAAGAGTCTTGATTTCTTTTAAAGTGAACTGCTTAGCTAACCACTCCCATCTCGAGCAGTAGAGCTACTTATTCACTACTGGTGTAACACCCACTTCAGAAAACAATTTGCCACTGTTTTGTAACACTAAACTTTGGTATCACTGTGGTCTAAGCAGTTTCCCTCTTGGGTAGATACCCTAGAATAGGGATCAGGAAACTATGGCCTTTGGGTGAAATCCTGCCCATGGCTTGTTTTTGTACAGCCTGAAAGCTAAGAATAGCTAAGAATTCATGTTCTTAAATAGTTGTTTTTAAAAAAAACCAAAAGAATAATATTTCATGGCATGTGAATTTTTTATCAATAGCTGATAAGGCAAAAAGAAAGACAACAAGCATGTATTTTTCCACCATCTGTGAAACACTACTGTCCAAAATAACAACAACAAAAAAAAACACAAAATATCAAACTTGAATCTAACCAAGCATCTAGATCCAAATATCAATGTATAGGAAATAATGTGAATAGCAAAACATGTTAAATACCGTCACAAGAATGTAGTCAGCAACATGCAGGCTATGAAAAACATTTGAGGAGAAAAACCTGATAAATTATAAGAAGAAGGAGAGACACCCCAAGAACTGATGGGGGGGCAGCAAATATTAAAAGGGACTTAAAAGACATACCAGCCAATTGCAATGTATGGATGTTATTTGAATCATGATTCAAAGTATTTAAAAACTTATGACATTTTTGAGACAAGTAGAAATCTGAATACTGCGTAACTGACGATATTAAGTAAGTATGATTCATTTCTCCTAGGAGTGAAAATGGTCAAGTGGTTATGTTTTTTAATGTTTAAGAGAAAGTGACCTGTTTAATGATGTCTGGAATTTGCTTCAAAATAGTATGAGGAGTAGAGGGAATGGACTGGGGGTGGAGGGTAGTATGAAAAAAGATGGGACATAAACTGACGATTATTCAGATTAGGTGAAAGGTGTGTGGGAATTCATTATTGTCTCTTTCCCATTTATTATTAAATAACTTTTCCCATCCATTAAACAAAAAGTGTAGGAAAAAAGTAGATATAATACTTTACAATCTATATTATTACCTACTCTTGATACACACATTAATGTGCTAGGGCTGCCATAACAAAGTACCACAAACTGGTGGCTTAAACAACCAAAATTTATTATCTCGCAGTTCTGGAGGCTACACATCCAAGACCAAGGTATGTGCAGGCCTTCTGAGGACTGTGATGGAAGGATTTGTTCTAGGCCTCACTCCTTGCTTCTGGTAGCTGGCTGCCTTTTCCCTATGTTTTGTCACATTATCACCCCTCTATCCATGTTGTGTCCAAGTTTTCCATTTTTATAAGAACAGCAGTCATAATAGATTAGGACCCACCCTAATGACCTCATTTTTAACTCGATCACCCCATAAAGATCCTCTCTCTGAATACAGTCACATTCTGAGGTACTGATGTGTTCAACATACGAATACAGGGGAACACAATTTAATCCATCTCTAGGATATATGTTTAAATAAAAAACAAGAAAAAACCAAAGATATACAAAGTGGAGAAAAGCCGATACACATGGCAACAGTAGTTACCCATACAGAGAGAAACAGGGTAGCTGGAGAACAAAGGTGATTTCCTTTTATATTTCTTGAATTTTGTATCATGGGCTTCTCACTAAGTTTAGCCTAATGTCAAAACTCCTTAACAAGTCCTTCGTCACCTGGCTAACACTGACCTCTCCAAACTTGACTCCCATCAAACTTCCCTAACCCTCCACTACCAGCTATCATGACCCTCTTTCATTCCCTACAAGCAGGTCTTCTGTTGCTTTATTCCTATTTTCTTCCCTACCAGGAAACTCTAACCACTGACACTGCCCCATTCATCCTCAATAATCAGATTTCAACTTGGAAAGCATCCTTGAGGTGTCACAGTTTTACACCCCCGTTACCATGCATTTCCCTCATGAAATTTATCACTCTGTATTTTAAATGCTCATATGGTCTTCCCCACTAGATTACAAGCTAAATGGGGTCATGGGCCAGGGTTGTAGAATCCGCCAATGATAAGAGAGAGAAAGAGAGAAAGAGAGAGAGAGAGACAGCACGTGTGAGCGCGCTAGAGAAAAATACAGAAAAAAATTGAGAAAGAAACTCATAACTAACCTACTGGTTCACAGAATAAATTTATGTTTTCAAGGTCAAACAAATAACATTATAAAAGTAGCTTTTTTCATAATTTTACAGTCTTACTTGGCAAGAATTTTCCAGTACTAATATACACTGTGTTAGAGTGGTTAATCACTTATTCTACAGGTCTTGAAGAACTCCACATTTTCCCATTTTGCAATTTCCATGTATCAGTATAACTACGCAGTTTTCTTTAAAAAAAAAAAGTCTTCTTGGCTGGACCTGGTGGCTCATGCCTGTAATCCCAGCACTCTGGGAAGCTAAGGCAGGAGGAATGCTTGAGCCCAGGAGTTTGAGACCAGCCTAGGCAACATAACAGACCTCATCTCTACAAAAAATAAAAAAAAATTTACCAGACATGGTGGCACACACCTGCAGTCCCAGCTACTTGACAGGAAGAATCACCTGAGCACAGGAGGTTGGAGCTGCAGTGAGCTGTGATTGTGTCACTGCACTCCAGCATAAATGACAGTGAGACCAAAAAAAAAAGTCTTTTAGTAGATTGGGGGGAGGGGGTGACACAACATCAATAAGGGTGCATGATCCCAATCCAGGCGAAGTGAGGTCCAATGGGAGGCCAAAACGTCACCTGTACATAGACCATGTATGTACCCAATCCTGACTTGCACCCCACTTATTTAAAATAAAAAAGAAATAGTAAATTAAAAAACCAGCATATTTCCCCCACCTTATGCTCTCCCATGATAATGAGCATTTATCCACACATACCATGCTCTCTGTGTAGCATCACTTCCCTGGAAGCCATCAGAGCAGTTATACTTTGTGCTAGCAAGGGTAGAACAAAGGTATCCTCTCCTCCATAGAGCCTCAAGAGGTGCTGCTGGACTCAGAAAACTCAGCATATGAGCCAGGAGACTCTATTAGTTAGCCAGGTGGGCCTCCACTCCAATGTTAAATTAAAAAAGGAATCTCAATCGATGCTGTCTAAGACATGACTCAATTTGTGTCAGTCTGAACACTGTGTCTATTAGTTTGCTAGGGCTACTAAAACAAAATATACCAGAAACTGGTTGGCTTAAACAACAGAAATTTATTTTCTCACCATTCTAGAGACTAAAAGTCCAAATCAAGGTGTCAGCAGGGATGGTTTCTCCTGAAGCCTCTCTCCTTGGCCTGCAGATGACCATCTTCTCACTGTGTCCCCATGAGGTCTTTGCTCTGGGTGCATACACATCACATCCCTGGTGCCATCTCTTTGTAAATCCACATTTCCTCCTTCTTACAAGGACACAAGTCAGAGTGGATGAGGGCCCACTCTTATGACTTCATTTTAACTTATTCACCTCTTTAAAAGTCCTATTTCAACCAAGCACGGTGACTCACAACTGTAATCCCAGTGCCTTGGGAGGCTGAGGCAGGAGGACTGCTTTGACCCCAGGAGTTCAAGACCAGTTCAGGCAACATAGCGAGACCTTATCTCTACAATACTAAAAAAATTAGCCGGGCATGGTGGTGTACAGCTGTAGTCCCAGCTACTGGGGGTGCTGAGATGGAATGATTTCCTGAGTCCAGAAGGTCAAGGCCCCAGTGAACCATGAGTGTGCCACTGCACTCCAGCCCGGGCAACAGAATTAGACCCCGAAACAAAAGGCAAAAAAAAGCAAATACAGTCACAGTCTGAGGTATCGGCAGGGGGACAATTCAGCCCATAACATTATCAGTTTATTAATTTAAGAACCCCAACTCCACTGGTAAGTGTCCAACCTTGACAATGCAAGAATGAGTACATACTGCCTTCCTCTCTGTCTTTCCAGGACACACTGTGTCTGGGAATGTGAAAGAACTGTGCAACTAGTAATGTGAGTGTCAGATACTCTGACACTCCCATCTGTTTTCTGTTTCTGTTTTCCCAGACCCTCACTCCTCAGGAGATTCACATGAGAAAATTATGTGCCTACTTGAGAATAAACACTGGTAGATACTGGGCTGATGAGCCAAGGGAAACTCGATAAAACTGAGTGAAGATAAGGACCAGCAATCTTCCAAACTAGTCCCAACGTAAAGTCTACCTCTAAAACACATGGTTTTGCCCCCACACCCTTGTTAAGGCAGGTTAGAACCAATAAGTCCAATTTCTTCTTCCGACACCCTGACAATCAGCTTTGCACCCTTGAGACTTATAAGATGAATAAACATTACATAAAACTGGACAATCGGTGCAGATCACACCGATTTTATTTAATACCTCAAAATTACAAAGTCATCTATCATAAAGGTTTCCTATACACAGAATCTTAAAACAAAATGTTTTCCTTGCCTCTGAGTGTAACAATACATCTACTTATAACATTAAATAATCTAGACTCTCCCTGAAGTATTCTAGTATTGGAAAGGAAAGGGGAAGTGAAGCACAGCACTAAATATACTCAACCACACAGAACAGTAAACAGTGCACTGATGAGCTAGCTGATGAATCAGAGATTCCACAAAGACCCCTAAGTCAGAATATTAGCAGTCTAGAAAAACAAATCTCACTGTGTGCTCATCAGAGTGAAGTGTTCCTCTTGTTCAAAAGTGATTTTCAAGGTCAGCCAACCCAACTGCTCCCTCACACTTACAGAGAGGTTATATAACTTAAGTGCTGATTAAATACCTGTGAATGAGGCCATTTTATATAAAGTTGCTGGTTTCTCACAGCCTATTCCATTAAAATCTGTTATCAAAGGGTCATTTCATTCCAATTTTAAAAACGCTAACTAGGATAGAGACTACTACAGAGGAGCTCATCTAAAGCAGCACAGTTTGGCCAAAAGAAAGTCAGGCTTGAATGACTTCTGTCGGACCACTGGGCCTGCACATCCCAAGAGAATGACAGGATGAATATTCTGTGAACTAGAATCTTAATTAAGTTGATGGCATAGTTGAGTTGTTGAGTAATTCACAGGCCTTCAATGTTTGTAACAGCTTTGAATCAGGATTGTTTTATAGTCCATAAAGCTGGCTCAGGAACAGGAAGCATCCAGTCCCAGAAGGAGAGTTTCCCAGGGCTTCTTCCCTCACTTTAGTCACTAGTCACTTCAGTATACTGCTAACCTCTGAGAGAAAGGAATACTGTATTCTGTTTCTCTGTACAACTTTCCATCTGTAGAGATGTATGGGTAAATGGCAGAACTAAGATTCACAACACTTAGCCAACATGATTTCTGCACAGCACAGCCAAAACGAAAGGAAAGATGCCATAAATGCATGCTCCCTACTTCCCCAGGTATGGCAGATCCTCAATGGCCCAGAAAAGCATGTCTACTTTTATTTTAAAATCTCCTGTAACACCTTGATAGGGCCTCAGAACTTGTCTAGCTTCTCAGAACTCTTCTAGCTTCCTAAGATCTAACTTATTAAATCCTTGCTAATATAACTGAAATGGTATCTTAGGCAATGTGTCCTTCAAAGTTCTCTCTTCAGAGAGGAAGTATGGTGGTGTGGATACAGCAGGGCTGGCCGTGAGGGATGGCTGGAACTGGGGAATGGGTAAAGAGAATTTATTATACTCTTCTGTCTACTTACATGTATGTTCAAAATTCCCCAAAATATAGTTTTATTTCTTAAATGCCATCTTCAAAACTAAGCAAGAAACTGCTTTCAACACTGGCCTTGACAAAGTTACACAGCACACAAAGGCAAGATCATCTAGGGTTTCCTATTTGATAACACTTCAACTGGTGTCTTTACATCCTACAGAAAAATAAACACAAAGATAATTTGATCCAATATAATTAGGTGCTTCCTGACACTCAGGTAACCAGCCCAAGATAAAAGACCTCCAGATACTTAAGAGAGCTAAGGGAGATGAGTGTCACCTATTGAAATGGCTGCTCAGTCATCCTATTGTGAAGCCTGCCAGTCAACAAGCCCCACCCAACACATTCATTCATTCAACAAACATGTACTAAGCATCTTTTATAAGCACCAGTCCTCAATCTTTTTGGCATCAGGGGCAAGTTTTGTGGAAGACAATTTGCCCACGCACAGGGGGGATTATCAGGCATTAGATTCTCATAAGGAGCACACAACCTAGATCCTCGCATGCACAGTTCACAATAGGGTTTACTCCTATGAGAATCTAATGCTGCCGCTGATCCGACAGAAGGCAGAGCTCAGAGCTCCACTCACCCACTGCTCACCTCCTGCTGTACGACCTCATTCCTAACAGGCTACGAACAAGGACCAGGACTGGTCTGCAGCCTGGGGAATGGGGACCCCTGTGACAGGCACTGCTGTAGGTTCTGGGAATACAGAAGTGAAAAAATAAAACAAAACAAAGTTCCTGCCCACATGGTTTACATTCTCGTACAGGAAGATAGACAATAAGCAAATAAATAAATACACAATATCTCAGATGCCAAGAAGCAATGTGGAAAAATAAAACAGGGGATGGGAGAGAGAGTTACTTTATATGGAAGGCCCAGGGAACATATTTTGATATTATAATAACTCATGAAAGAAATGATAGTGATTTGTCCCCAGGGGGCGGAGTGGGGTATCATAAAAATAGCTAATACTTAAATGGTACTTACTATGTGCCAGGCTCTATTCTACACTCTTCCAATCCCATAACAACTCTTTGAGGTAGGTAGTAGTAGCCCCACTTTAAAATGAAGAAACTAAGCAACGGAGAGGCAAAGTAACTTATGCAAGACCACAGCCACTATGTGGCGATGCTCAGAGTACACGCTCCTCCAGTCCATGACAGTGCAGGGGACAAGAGCAGGCAATGCCAGGACTTGTTGGCAGATGCGAGGTGAAGCAGGAAGGAAAAGGGTCCAGGAGGACACTTCCAATCCATTTTTTAATTCTTTACTCTTAAACAGGAGCACCTGACATTTTAGAAAACCTCTTAGAAAAAGGTGTCCAACACAGACAAAAAAGAACTTGAAGAGCCGGGCTCGGTGGCTCAGCCTGTAATCCCGCGCCTTTGGGAGGCTGAGGTGAGTGGATTGCCTGAGCCCACGGGTTCGAGACCCGCCTGGGCAGCGATACCTCATCTCTACAATAAATCAAAAAATCAGCCGGGCGTGGTAGCGCGCGCCTGTAATTCCGGAAGGCTGAGGCGGAAGGATCGCCGGAGTCCAGCAGGTCGAGGCTGCGGTGGCCGGGAGCGGCCACTGCACTCCAGTCTGGGCGACCGAGTGAGACTCCAACTCAAAAAAAAAAAAAAAAAAAGAACTTGAAGGAAACAGATAATGCAAGGGTGGGAGAAAAAAAAAAACTATGATTATAATATTTTCAGAAATAAGAGGAGATGCTACATTCATGAGAAGACGCTATTTAAAACGTGGGGATAGAAGGCCTATTACATTTCTATTCAAATGTAGTAGAAAAAATAAAGACTCTCACATAATAGAATAAAAAGACAAAAAGGTAAACAGAAGTAAAGTAGAAGAAGTCCAACATTCAACTGAGAGAAGCTTCACAAGGAAAGAACACATAAAAGGAAGAGGAGCTGTCTTGTGTCCTACTATCAAAGTCTTTTATTTTACCCTCTTTTAAGGAAAGCTCCAGCCCAGAGATCAGAAAACTATGGTCTGCAAGCTAAATTTGACTTCATGTCTGTTCTGCAAATAAAGTTTTATTAGAATACAGCCACAAAAAAAAGGAAGAGGAGATAATTTTCCCCAAAAAAGTATATGTATGCATATACATTCGTATCTATGTACATGTGTATAGATATGTAAATTTTCCAGAACTAAAGCACACAACTTTGAAAATTCAAAGGGCCCACTGAGTATCCACATTAACGAATGGAAGAAATGAAAAAGGACCCATATCAGGGTACAGCTTCACAACTTTTCAGAATACAGACACAGAGAAAGTCTTAAAAGCTTCCAAGTAAGGGAAAAAGAGGCTACATAGGAAAGGAAATCAGATGGCCTCAGACCTCTCAATAGAACACTGGACGACAGCCAGAGAGTCACCATTCCAAGACTGGAACAGGGTACAGAGGGCTCCAGGACAGACTAGTAAACACAGAAAGGAGATTTAAGCTCCTGCCAAGGAGCATGGGATGAATTAATGATGCATACATAAAAAAATTCACAAATGAACACAAAGGGTAGGTCCAGGGAAAACAAAGGTGTAAAAGAAATGTGATCATCATAAACACCGTAGAACCAGCTATGAATAATATTTGTAGTCATAAAATATTAACAATGAATAGTGATTTAATAAAAATGTTTAAGTAATTGTGTTGAGGAGAAGAGCATATCACATGCAAGGATGTGTGTGAATACACAGATCCTTTTCTTGCACAGTAGAAATTCAGTATCTGATTAAACCAACAGAGTGGCACCAGCATATTATCCAGCAACATGGCTGAAACATCTGCAAGACGTTGCTACTGGGCAGGAGACAGTAAGGATGAGGAAGGATGGGATGGGAAGGGACTCACTACTTTTATTATAAGCTCAGCAAAACTAATTTTTCAAACTATTTACATGCATTATTTGGCAAATACCGTAATTTACAACACAGATAACAGGGAAGGGGAAGAGGAAAAAAGGACCAAGGAGACAGGAAACGTTTAAGGGAGGGAACAAAGAAATGAGCTGACTAGGAAGCAGGAAAGAGGACATTTCAGAGACAACAGGAAGGCACGGTGCCACAGAAGGCAAAGGAGAAAAGGGTTTTAATTGTCATGGGAAAGAAATATGGCAATTAGTAGCAAAAGAACCATAAAAATGACTCATTTTTTAAAAAAACTTTCCTGATAATTTATACTATGAAAGCTATTCAAATATAGAATAAAAATATGTCTAGGTGCAGTGGCTCACACCTGTAATCCCAGCACTTTGGGAGGCCATAATGGAAAAATTGCTTGAGCCCAGGAGTTTGAGACCAACCTGGGCTACACGGTGAGACCTCGTCTCTACAAAAAATAAAAAACTTGCCTGGGTTGGTGACACATGCCTGAGGTAGGATTGACTAAGCCCAGGAGGTTGAGATTGCAGTAAGCCTGAATTGTGCCACCGCACTCCAACCTGGGCGATACTGGAGTGAGACGCTGTCTCAAAAATAAACAAATAAATAAATCTATATAAAAATACACACACACACACACACACACACACACACACACACACACACACACACACACATTGAATTGTTATTTATTATGTAAGCTGAGAGAAAGGGTCCAGCAGAAAACAGAGAGGATGCTGGCAGGCAAGGGACACTGCTACTGCCCACACTCTAGAAGGCAGCTGGGCCGGGTCAGGATGGAAAGAAGGGCACTGATCGGGAAGCTGGTGTCAAAGAGCTGAGAGACAGAAAAAGAGAGAAATGACATTTGTCTATTACCACACAGGCTTTTAAAAATACCTGTCTGTGAATCTTGAAAGGATATACAAAACATCTGCTAATAAGTATTGTTCTTGGGATCCATAGCAGTCAGCAAATTCTTGAAAAGGACCAGACTCCACAAAAGCATACAAATCAATGGTGTATAAAGTATCTTCTATGTTTACAAATGAATCCTTACTGAAATCCATGATTACATTTCTCAAAAGTCAGAAATATTTTTTATCACCTTCAATTAAATGGTGCAACTTCATTTCATGGGTAGAAACTAAATAACTGTTCTTAAAAACTTAAAAATAATATGGATGTGGTTTTTTGAACCTAATTATGGAAGTTAGAGCTTTAGTTTCTCAATTTTCAATATGGGCTATTCTTTAGTACTTCAAAAATCAATTTTATGATAAACAGTTGAAAAGTTCCCTTTAGCACTTTCAGATAGTAAACAGAAATAAAGGATTTATGATTCCAAAATTTTCTGTCTACCAAGTGCTTATATGGTTAATATTGGTGAGTAGATCTTTTATTAACATTAACTTTATTTTCCTTACAGAAAACTAAGTTAAATTACAGATTTCTGGACTGTACTGCTGCAGTAGTTCCTGGTAGAATGTTCCCAGAAGACTATTTTGGTAAGTTTGTTATTTTTCAGAGCCTTACTAGCAATCAGTGTCCGGGTGCTGCATTTTAATAATAGTCTGAGGTAAGAGTCAAGTGGGGCTCAGCACCGGAACCGACAGGCTGGGTCCTTGGAAGTTAACAGTTGCTGTCTACATAAAGAACCATTCTACAGAGGCAAATTGCCAGGTAGGAATAGGGAGGGGATTCTTTTTCTTTTGAAAGGAGCATGGATTTAACGTATTAAGGGTTCTGAAGAAGAACCTGCAATGTGAAAAAATACATTTTGTGGCTAACATGAGAGGCAACCAATAGATCACAACACTTCTGTTTTGTAATGAAAAGTGAAACTACAAAATCTTATAATTACTAGTTGGTTAAAACAGAAAATTTAAATGTGCAAAATGATTGTAAACTCATACTCCTTTATCGTCTAAGTCCATGATGTTTTACGAATTTACTTCCTGTAATTAAAGGTTGCAATTATATCATGTCAAACTCAAGTCTCCTGTTCAATATAGCAAAAACAGAAAAAAGACGGTTTCTGGATGGACTTTGAATATGAACTTGAAGGAAAAAAGACATGAGCCTTTAAAATTAAATCACAGCAGTTTCACTTTTAAATAAGGACAATTTCTCTCTCAAAAAGCACTATTGTAGATGCTTGTAACTAAATTATTTTCTCCCACCCAACGCATACATGTTGCCAAAAAAATAGTTTGTACTAGTCTATGAGCCTATGATGTTCTTAACCAAACCCAACCGATTATACAATCATTATAATGTAGCAGTTTCAGAGATAGTTTACTTTCTTTAGCTCATCATAAGAATATTTCGTACATATCAATACATTCACAACAAATATATCAAAATATAACAAATACTTAAGAAGTAATAGCACCTATTAAAAATATGATATAGTCCACAAATCCTAGGCAACAACAAAATATATTAACTTAGAAAAATAGCCGGGCTCGGTGGCTCAGCCTGTCATCCCGCGCCTTTGGGAGGCTGAGGTGAGTGGATTGCCTGAGCCCGCGGGTTTGAGACCCGCCTGGGCAGTGAGACCTCATCTCTACAATAAATCAAAAATTCAGCCGGGCGTGGTAGCGCATGCCTGTAATTCTGGCTACTCGGAAGGCTGAGGCGGAAGGATCGTCGGAGCCCAGCAGGTCGAGGCTGCGGTGGCCGGAAGCGGCCACTGCACTCCAGTCTGGGCGACGGAGTGAGACTCCAACTCAAAAAAATAAAAAAGAAAAATAAAGAAAAATAAAGATTTTTGCAGCAAGATGTTAACAACATGATATTATACTGGGAGAAAAAAGCCCCTGCAAGTTACTGTATAGGTAAAAAATCAGGGTTTCTCACTTTATAATGCATACATCTATTACCTGGAGATTTAAGAATGCTACTGTAGGCAGGTACGGTGGTTTACTCTTGTAATTCCAGCACTTTGGGAGGCTGAGGCAGGAGGATCGCTTAAACCCAGGAGGAGTTCAAGACCAGCTTGGGCAACACAGCAAGACCTTGTCTTTACAAAAAAAAAAATTAGCTGGGCATGGTGGCACATGCCTGTAGTCCCAGCTACTTGGGAGGCTGAGGCAGGAAGATCGTCTGAACCCAGGAGGTTGAGGCTGTGGTGAGCCGTGATTGTGACACTGCACTCCAGCCTGGGCAACAGAGAGAGACCCTGACACCAACACCCACCCCACCCCCCCGCCCACCGCCAAAAAAAGAATGTCACTATATTATACCTGCTCTTAAAATTTCCTTGCTAGTCAACTGTCACCTTGACTTAAGCTGCAGGGGGCCGAGGTCCAGGGTAGGCACATCTACACTACCAGTTTCTTAGCTCACAGTACTGGCATCTGATTGTCAGGCTACCTGTTCACAGTTTCTACTGACTATGTATGCATGATACTCATAAAATGTAAAGAGGCTATTGTTTATACTGACTTCCAGAGAAGGTGAAGTAAAAAACAAAACAAAAAAAACCTCAAGCTATTTAGAGCTGTAACTGTGCTCTGCCCTGGAGTGCTTAAATGCCTCTGTGGTTATAGCATTATGTACTTCTCACAGGAAGATTCTTTAGAACAATGTTCATGCACTGTGGTCAATTAGCACTCTCTTCAGATTTCAGGTGTTGGCATTAATTTTAAAATGTAATGTTCTTAAATTTTTTCCTTTCTTCCTTGATTCTTACTAGTTACAAAAGTCAACAGATTTCTGTACATAACTGTTCTATATCCAGCAGAAGATAGAATATCTGTGTTGTAGCAGTGGGGGTTTGAGGGAGAAATAATCAGAAAAATATTATAAATGCAGATTTCCAGGTCAATCTCTGGCATTCTGATTCAGAAGGTTCGTCTGGGGCCAAAAATATCAGCATTTCTATAAAAACTTAGTAGATGCTTGCTTAGTAAATGCAAGCAATCTGGGTTTTTTTGTTTGTTTGTTTTTTTGGGGTTTTTTTTTTTTGAGTTGGAGTCTCACTCTGTTGCCCAGACTGGAGTGCAGTGGCTACTCCGGGCCACTGCAGCCTCAACCTGCTGGGCTCCAGAGATCCTTCTGCCTCAGCCTTCCAAGTAGCTGGAACTATAGGCGCACGCTACCACACCTGGCTAGTTTTTTGATTTATTGTAGAGATGAGGTCTCACCAAGTTGCCCAGGCGGGTCTCGAACCCATGGGCTCAGGCAATTCACTCACCTCAGCCTCCCAAGGCGTGGGATTACAGGCTAAGCCACCGAGCCCAGCTAAGCAATCTGTTTTTTTGTTTGTTTGTTTGTTTGTTTTTTTTTTGAGTTGGAGTCTCACTCTGTCGCCCAGACCGGAGTGCAGTGGCCGCTTCCGGCCACCGCAGCCTCGACCTGTTGGGCTCCGGCGATCCTTCCACCTCAGCCTTCCGAGTGGCCGGAATTACAGGCATGCACTATCACGCCCGGCTGATTTTTTGATTTATTGTAGAGATGAGGTCTCGCTGCCCAGGCGGGTCTCGAACCCGCGGGCTCAGGCAATCCACTCACCTCAGCCTCCCAAAGGCGCGGGAGCAATCTGTTTTAATAAAAGCATCCTTACTTTTTCCTGAAGCATTTTCAGCTGAACTTGGCTGGGATTTACATCAAAACAACAGAGCCCAGGACAGTGGGAAAGGGAGAGGTAAAACAAGATGAACCATAAATTTAAAAATTGTTGATTCTGGGTGATGAGAACATGAGGGTTCACTATACTATTTACTCTACTTTTGTGTGTGTTTGGAGTTTTCTATAATAAAAAATGAAAAGAAAAAAAGCAAAGCTCTGTAAACAGATCAAAGCAAGTCTACAGCTCCTATGCTCTTTAAGAGACTTGCCAGTGGAAATGTTATCTGAACTTTCACCAAATCAAGGAGTTGCCTACAATCCCCTTCAACAATTCCTAGTGCTGAAAGATTCCCCTCCAAAAATCCCAACTAAATCTTAAACCAAAGAAGTTTCCTTCATATTCTTAGAGATTAGGCCGCTCTTGGAGAAAGTAAGTCAAATCTATTTTTCATATATCTATTGCCCTGAAAAGAAAAATAAGATTCTGCCAGTATCATTATATGCTGTTAGTACCACAAAGATGATATTTAGAATATTTATAGTGGTGCTTATTTTTTATTTTCATTTTTTCAGAGACAAGGTCTCACTCTGCTGCCCTGGCCATCATGAAGTGGTACAATCACAGCCTAGTATAATCTTAAACTCCTGGATTCAAGTAATCCTCCTGCCTCAGCCTCCCAAGCAGCTAGGACTGCAGGCAGCTGCTATCAAACCTGACTACCTTTGCATTTTTATTTTTATAGGGACAGGGTCTTTCTGTGTTGCCCAGGCTGGTCTTGAATTCCTGGCCACAACTGATCCTCCTACCTTGGCCTCCCAAAGTGCTGGATTATAGGCATGAGCTCTTTCGCCCAGCCCAGTGGTGGTGTTTAACAATTTAAGTGAGCCGGGCTCAGTGGCTCAGCCTGTAATCCCGCACCTTGGGAGGCTGAGATGAGTGGATTGCCTGAGCCGGCGGGTTCAAGACCCGCCTGGGCAGGTGAGACCTCATCCTACAATAAATCAAAACATTAGCTGGGCGTGGTAGCGCGCACCTGTAGTTCCAGCTACTTGGAAGGCTGAGGCGGCAGGATAGCTGGAGCCCAGCAGGTCAAGGCTGCGGTGGCTGGGAGCGGCCACTGCATTCCAGTCTGGGCGACAGAGTGAGACTCCGACTCAAAAAAAAACAAAAACAAAACTCAAAACCGTCAAGGTAATTAAAAACAAGGAACAGAGTAGAAGAGCCTAAGGAGATAGGACAACTAAACGTAATTTGGTATACCGGAAGGGAAAAAAGATATTAGAGAAAAAATAAAGATATCTGAATAAGGTATGAACTTCACTTAATAATGCATTAAAAGTGGTTCCTTAGTAGTGACAAATGTACTACATTAATGTAAGATGTTAACAATGGGGACAACTAGGTAACAGATACACAGGAACACTCTGTCCTACCTTTGCAACTTTTCTATAAATTTAAAATTGTCCTAAAAGTTTATTATTAGTATCATTATTATTATCATTATTTGAGTTGGAGTCCCACTCCTTCACCCAGGCTGGAGTGCAGTGGCATGCATGCCCCTGGCCACCCCAGCGTCAACCTCCTGGGCTCCAGCGATCCTTCCGCCTCACCCTTCGAAGTAGCCCGGAACTACAGACGTGCGCTACCATGCCCAGCTATTTTTTATTTTATTCTAGAGACAAGGTCTCACCAAGTTGCTCGGGCTAGTCTTGAACCGGCGGGCTAAGGCAATCCACTTGCATCGGTCTCCCAAAATGCTGGGATTACAGGATTATAGGCTGAGCCACCAAGCCCAGCCTATTATTTTTTTAAAAACAAAACTGTAAGCAGCCTCATTCCATTCATGGCTGCATGGAAAATCAAGTCCACAGGAGAATGAGAGGCTCTAGCTCACACCCTCTTCCTTCTCTCTGTCTCTCTCTCTCTCTCTCTCTCTCTCACACACACACACACACACACACACACACACACACACACACACTGGGGTACTGGTTTGGTGGACTGAGTTCTCCAGTGTCATCTTCATCATTCTCAGCTACAAACACTGACTGAACATCTACCTGTGACATGTAAACACTAATACAAAGGATACGATATAGCAAGGATATAAGATACAGTCCTTGCAAACTAGGTGAAGAGATGAGACTTAAGCAATGGTATGAGTGGTATTTTTTAAGTGCAAGCAGTAGACTGGCATAATGAATTCAAACTTTCTTTTTTTTGAGTCAGAGTCTCACTCTGTCTCCCAGGCTGGAGTGCAGTGGCATGATCATGGCTCACTGCAGCCTCAATCTCTTGGGCTGAGGCAATCCTTCTGCCTCAACCTCCCGAGTAGCTGGGGCTACAGGTATGTGCCACCATGCCCGGCTAATTTTTTTTTTTTTTTTTTTTGTAGAGACAAGGTCTCGCTATGTTGCCTAGGCTGGTCAAACCTTTTTTTTTTTTTTTTTTTAAATCACACAGCCTATCAGTAAATTTTCTTTACGTTCCTTCTATTCCATGTAAATTTATTTATTTATTAACCATAAAAATAAAAAACCATAAGTATTCTAAAATACATTTTTTAATATTCTATACCTTAAAAAGTCATCCAAGTTGAAATTTTAAAGTGAAATATGAAAATAAAAACATAAATTCCAATGTGTTCATCAGGTATGCCATGGAACTTCTTGTTCTACAAGTACACATTCTCAAGTTCACTGGGGTAGGAATCTCTAAGGGCTGGGCCAGGACAAAGAGCTCAGTAGGACAGTTGGGTCTGCAAACATGTTTTTAAAAATAGCACTTAAAAAAGAAGAAAAAGAGACAGGCAACTGCAAACAGTGAGAACATATAAAGGGCTATGATGTAAGAATTAAACAGAATATTTTGCAAACTACAAGCAGATCAATTTAGCTCTTAAGAAAGTGCCATGGAGTGTAGAAGGTGAAGACAGGGCCTACAGATGCAGACACCTAGATGCAATACCTCCCTTTACCAACCTGGGGTCACATGCAGGGAGCCAGCAGCTACTTTAGCCACAGTACATGGTCCTGGCACATCTATTTGACTTGATGGTAACTCAAGCCTTTTAAGTTAAAACAAACAAATATAATAAAATGAAAATCTACCAAACTGTTAAAAATAAAATGTAGGATTTGTCACCACCACCACCACCACCACCTCTCCCCAAAGACCCAGGAGGGCAGAGGAGTACAAAGTCAGTCTTTTGTGGTTCAGGAACGAGAAAGGGCCGAGATTCAGATGGGGCAGAGGATGAATGGCACTTACCACATTGTGGTTTCAGGCACCTAAGGCATCTGACATCAATAGTTCTTACTTTCCCCACTTGAATCACAACAAAATCAAACAAGATTTTGAATCACTGCACTGCGCTTTTACAATGAAAAAAACAACTTTTTTAAAAAAATTAGAGATAGGAATCCCGCTATGTTGCTCAGGCTGGCCTCAAACTCCTGGCCTCAAGCAATCCTCCCACCTCATCCTCCCAAAGTGCTGAGATTACAGGCATGGCCACTGCACCTGGCCAAAAAATAAAAACTTCTTAAAAACACTGAAGTTAATTTGCTGATATGCCTGTTCTTTGTGGCAAATAACTATAATGCCAAGGCATTCTTCCAAATTAGTCATTTGCTACAATTTTAAATAAAATTTTATTAAAATTCTAATATTTTGCTCTGCAGACACACTGATTTTACCATATTTCCCTAGTTCTCTACAACGGTATCTTCATATGAAGATTCAAAGAAGAACTGAGAATCAAATCTGGTCGTTCTAGATCAGGACTGTTTGGCCACCTTCTCCTTTCTATTACATTCCTTTCCTCATATCCTAGTAAATAAAAAAAATTAAGAGTAATAAAGCACGGCTAGTAAATCATTAAAAAATATATGATTTTAAAAGATAGAGAAAAAGAAAAAAAGTCAGTCACATTCATCTCCCCAGTTTCGTAGGGGAAGCACCAGCCCTGGGCTTGGTTTTCCCACTGCCTGGGTTAATCATGCATTCTACAGGGATGCCCCATGCAAATATATCACTGTGTTTAGGATCAAGGAAACCTAAAGTGTTCAAGGTCCCTTTAAGTAAATTTAAACCATCAACTGTTCACATGCAAGAGCTTTAGTCATCTTGAAGTTTAAAAACAGGTTTATTACATAAAAGCAGACTAATCCAGATCATCCTAAAAATTTCTAACATAGTTCACCAACACTATGAATTTCATGTCGTAAGGATACCAACTTACATATATTTAAATAAACCAAATTTATCTCTAAAGGATCTCCATCCACCATACAAGTTATTTTGATTAACAAAGATTTCTTAAAATCCAGTAAATTCTAGACATGCCACGTTAAGCAGCTACCACTGAGCTCCTTCTTTGAAGCCATACCACCTACTATTAGTCAATTCTATGATGACCCATCAAATTTACAAAGAAATCTCAAACAATAAAGCAATCTAGTGCAACAGGGCATACCACTGCAACACTACCCCACCCTCCCAACATCCCTTTAGGTAGCTATCATCACCCTTTTTTTTTTGAGTTGGAGTCTCACTCTGTCGCCCAGACTGGAGTGCAGTCGCACAGCTCACGGTCACTGCAGCCTCGACCTGCTGGGGCTCCGGCAATTCTTCTACCTCAGACTTCCAGGCAGCTGGAACTACAGGCACGCTAGTTTTTTATTTATTGTAGAGAAGAGGTCTCACCAAGTTGCCCGGGCGGGTCACCCTTTTTAATGTCGAGTTCTAAGGAACCCAGAGGTCAAGTAACTGGCTGAAAGGCCTCACGCCCAGGTTTAACTACAAAGCCCAAGTTCTGCTGCTCCTAGGACTGGTTCATAAATTTTATTCTCAATTGGACTAAAAAGCTGACTTCTTTTTATACATCCATCTCTACAAGGACTTTTATGAAGGTTCTGCTTACTGTTTCAGAACTCTGGACATTCCTTATTAACACAACAATGTCTTTTTTAAAAAATATATTTACAGCTTTATCTAAATGACAGTACGTTATCTAAGTGACAGCATGTAGGGGACAGAGAGGGCCCAAGGACTCTAAATTTCAAGAGAATTGCAATGAACAGTCAGCACATTGATATCAGCAAAACTGTAGAGATTCAATAACTTCAATGCTGATCAGCTACAAAACTGTTGGACAGATTTCCTATTGCACATAAGCATAGTCAACCCAAAAATACCAAGTAAAAGCAATTACAGCAAACCTAACTAAAATCAAATTTCAAGCCTTATAAATCCTGAAACAATTTGCATGAAAAGCCTGTTGAAAATAATTTTTATTCTCAGAAACTGTTAAAATAACCCCCCAAATTCATACTTTAAAAATCTTTTTCAAGATTCAAGTCTGTTTGTTTCATCTGAAGTCGAGAGTCCGGGTTTCACAAGCTGTCATTTAATCAGAAGCTGAGTCCCACCGGCTTCACAGACTTCCGTGAGGTCCTTTATCTGGAACTGCTAAAAGCTTCCTCTGTACTCTGTGACCTAATATGCAGCAGAACAACAGAAGTAGGTTTCCTTGTCTAACCACTATCCTGATATTAATAAGAAAGTGTGAGCTTAAAGGAATGCTTTCACATACACAAGATCTTTTTTTCAAGTCCCAATTTATGTGAATCCTTAATCTTACAAAAGGCACATAAATATTTGCTAAGAGAAGAATGATCTGATAACTATGATCTGGAGAAAAGAATTGAACTGTAATCTTAGTTTGGTAATTTAACTGGGTGTGAAAACAGTGGACTTTCTCCCTTTACGTAAAAGCTTTCTCGGGAGGACCAACGAGGTCTCAGTCTACATAACAAGGGCCCTTGAAGAAAGACAGGTTCTCAAGAACAGAGGCTCCTAGACAGAAGGGGGGCGGGGAGGGAGCTAAGGGCATTCCACAGCAACAAAGAGGGCCCAAAATAAAGTTCAACCAAGAAATGCCTTCTTGCCTTATGGGTAAGCACAATGCACATATTTACACAGCTTTATTATGACTGAATGAGTAAACACCTTTGTCAACTTCCAAACCAAGAAATGATTCTGGATGATGAAGACACCTCGGATAAATTAACTTTAAAAGCTGAATTTTAGTTAACTGTCTCATTTCTTTCCTCATACAAAAAAGACTGGCAAAGGATAAAAGCAAGTTTTTTTTTTTAACCTGTTTTTGATAAACATGCTTTCTCCAAGGCACCATTTAAGTTAAACAGCCTGACCCTTAAGTGGATAGAGTAAGACTGAGGCAAAAGACCCTATGAAAATGGCTAGCACTATCTTCATATGGAATACTGGCTTCTGGATCACCAAAAGCTTGAGAGTTATGTTTTAAATGTGCAACTGCTCTTTATCTCCCATATATACTTAAAAGGAGTTCCTCTTTCTTAACCAGTGAGCTCACTAGTTATGATTAGCTCAAAGATTTCTTTATTCTTCTTGGTTTAATATATCTTGATCAAGAATCCATCTCAATTAAACAAGAAAAATAATCTCTTTGGGATGGAAAGACAAACCCCTGAGCTATGTCTGATCTTTTCCACAGAATTTAACCCTAGGTACCATGACTCATATGCCACATTTCTAAACATATACCTATCCTCCAAGATCAAAATCTGAAAGAAAAATCTGCACAAGTTGCTTCAAATTACCAATTTTTTATGCTTTATGTCAAGATTTTATATTTATGAATTAATTTTTCTGACTGTTTTGTTCTACAATACCCCGACAAAACTCAGCTTTTTATAATTCATAACTCCATAAAAATGAATGGAATAAAAACCATGTAAGAGGTGTATAAACAGACACATTTCCATAAGTTCCTATAAAGAATCGATTTTTCAAAATATATAATTACATACAAAGTCATCTGGAAACTTCTTGAATTCCCTTCACACGCGTTATCCACTATCCTACTCTGGTGCTAATTTTCCATTTCAGTGCCAATATCTTCAAATATCAACATCATTATCTTTCCATACAATCTTTCATTAACTTCCCAGGTTCTTTCTGTGGCTCTTACCTGGGTTGCACATACAGTCACTCTTCTAATCTATTAGATCAGAAAACACAATTCACCTTACAAATATTTGATCTAAGGCAGTGGCAGAAATTCAGTACTACGTTATACGGTACAATGATAACATTTAACACTTACTAAAGGGCATTCAATGACATAACCTGGGTAACTCTGGAAGCAATTACATGTAGCTTTCATTGTCGATTTGTTTGAAAATATGTTTTTACTGGAGACAGTATTTCCACATGCTGTACCCAATTAACATTATTCTAAAATAACACTTGACCCCAACAGTATTTCCAAAACAGTTACAAGACTTGAAATGAAATTTTAAAAAAATCATATAAATAGGGATTCTAAAACCTGGGTTTGGGCCTCTGCCTATAATTAAGCTGTGTCACCTTGGTTAAGTCATTTGACCCCAAGACCCCCTATATCTTCAACTACAAAACAAAACAAAAAAGGGAACTAAATTATCTTTAAGGTCTCTTCCAGCTACAAAATTCTATGAAATGTCAGTCTCTCGCCATTTCAAAGATAAGCTGCAGGTGATAAAGGCAAATTAGCTTAGATTTACTTTTCTTTTTTTAAAGAAATCTTGGGCTGCATTTTGGGTTAAAGTTTTATTTAGGAAAACAAATCCCAAATGAAAACAATGTTGAAAAAAATGGAGAGAGAGAGAGAGAGAGAGAGAAAGGAAATCATACACTGACGTAACTAAAAGAGAAACTTCAATCACCCTTAAGCCAGTTTGCCGATAGTTATTCAAAGGCTGCTACTCTAATCACTGGCTTCCTAAAATAGAAATATTTATAGTTGTTTCCTTCTCATCCCCGGAGATACATTCCGAATAAAAAGCACAGCGTATAAAATCAATTTACAACTTCAGAATAAGTTGCAGGAAGCGAAGGAAACTCAGCACAACTCACCAAGTCATTTGCATTTAAGTATGATTAGAGCTAAGAAACGGTTCTTATTATAAGATGTGAGAAACGCACAAGAGGCAGGTGACATCTGGAAAGGGAAGCAGAACTGCTAGGAAGGAATACAAGCTGAGGACCTTTGGGCAACAGGTCCACAGCCGGTACCGCAGCCTACCCCGGGAGGGGTCGGTCGCTGCCACATCGCTCGCGGAGCTCCCCAACCCCAGCGGCATCGCCTCGCCCCCGCCCCCTCCCCTCCCACGCCCCTGCGGCAGAAATCTCCCTAATCACTCGCTTCCCTGGGCCTCCCGCCCCCGGCAGGCCCTCGGATCCCTTAGCGCCGAGACCAGACTGGCCCTGCCACCCCCTCCCCCGCCACCCCCTCCTTCCCCGCCGCAGAGAACCCGCAGCCCCATTCCAGCCGCTGGCCAGCTCACCTGCACCTGTTTGCGGAAGTGGCGCGGCCCCGGCACGGCCGGCGGCCAGCAGCAGCAGCAACACAAGCAGCAGCCGCAGCCCCGGCGGTCCCGGCATCTCGCCCACGGCGTGGCTCCGGGGCCCGCTCTCCGGTAGCCTTGCTTCTGTCCTACCGTTCGTCCGTCAGTCGGTCCTGCCTCCTTCCGCTGCCTCAGCGGCACCCGCGCAGGCTGCTCCGGAGCACACGTAGCTTCGGCCAAATTTTAGTCCGGCTCCTGGTCCGCACCTGCCGCTCCAGCCGCAGAAACACCATCCTTCCCGCCCGCCTGTACCGCCGCCGCCGCCGCCTCTCAACAGCAGCGACAGCAGCAGCCCTGCGGAGCCGCGGGCCCGGGCAGCCGCGCTCTCGCCGCCATGATGGGCTGCGTCATGTGACGTAGAACGGGGCGGGACACCGAGATAGACAGCCCGACCAGCCACTCGTCGGTCTACACGGGCCCGGGAGGCCCCGCCCCTCATTTGAAGGAGGGAGCGGTGGCCGCCGGTGCGCCCCCTGCAGACGCAGAAGTGCGTGGGCAGCAGGTAATACTGACAATTTTAAATTTAAGAATAAATCATAAGGAAGACCGTAAAAATCATCCCGATTTTTTCCTCAGTGTTTTAAAACCTGCAAAAAGAGGTCTGTTTTGCCTTCTGCCCTTTTTTTTACTTGTCAGAGCTGTTTTAGGCTCTTCTCTTTATGTTGACCTACACATCCTATCGGCCATCAAGGAGCTTTAGGTTTTTCATTTCAATTCAACAAAAAGAATGCTCCTCCTCGCGTCATCCACTGACTCAGCTCCTGAGCTCAAACTGTTGTCCCCACTTGTCGATCTGGCAGACACTCTTCCTTTCGTCTGTCAAGACTCACCTGAAGTATGACTTCATCCACGAACTCCCGGGAGAAATGACTAGCACCTCTTAGTGACCCGCCCTGGCCCTGTACGGACTGCTGTCCTAGCCGTGTTCTGTTGTCCCCGTGACTGTAAGCTCCCTGAGGACAGCAACCGTGTCTGGTTCAGTGGGGGGACCTCCTCCCCCCAGGGCATGGAGTAGGACCTGGGTGGAAGTAGTTCTCTAAAGGAATGGTGCCTGGCCTTGGTCCTGTGTATCAAGAAGGAGCAGTTCCCAGGGGCGGGCTTCTCCCCACCAAGAGGTGAGGTTCTGCAGAGAGGACAGAAAAAACACTTTCTAGGCACAAGTATCCTACTGGTTCAGAGTCCTGAGGGTTGGGAAAATGAGGCTTTTCTGGAGAAGTTCTTGTGGTCCAATTTGTGCATGATTCAAATCAGGGGCTGATTTGAATCTTATCAGATGGGACTTTACCACCTGGCAACAGAGGAGCCTCCCCGGTTTTCCGAATTCCACAAATGTCCATCCTAAATGCCAGCCTCCTGTAATGCTAACTTAGCGTTGGACACACAGACAACGCCCAGGGAACATCTGTTGAATAATTGAGGTAAGCCAGTAAACATCTAAGGAATCAAACAGCTGGAATGTGAAACGCTGAGTTAAAACGTCCATGACTGTCTGCTGATCTCTACGTGGAACAGGGAAGGAAGGCAAAGGTCTAGGAAAAAACCACAATCACCCTGTTATGCTTCTATTAAGACGCTTCGGACTTTGAGTTCAAGGAAACCGGGGACTCGGTGTGTACTGGAGGAGACTCGTGACTGTGTGCAACAACACTAATCCAATGAAGGCCTTGCCTTATAACTCTCATGGTAGTTAATAATAATTAAGGTACACCCTAGCAATACATCAGATCACAATCCCAAAGCAGGTCTTATTTGAACAGCCCAAAAGTTAAAAATAAAAATTTTAAAAGTGTTTTTCCCTTTCACAGAACAGGGGTTAAGGTATACATTCCTCAGAAGATGTCTAAAGGAAACTGTTATCCTACCACTCACCTCATCTTTATGCCTTTGCCCAATACTTCTTTTGAAGACTTTCAGTTAGAGATTTTATTAAACAAAAACCTATTGGCTTCATTTAGTTTCACCTAGAAGTTAGAAAACAGCCTTTACCACAAACTTGGGATTGGAGGCCTAAGATTAGAAGCAATACCTTTCAGTGTTTTTACAGTCATTCTTGCATGTGCTCAGCCTTTTCCAAGTTTTTTTCCATGCAAAGGCATCACTTTGAAGACTCTCCTGGCAGTGAGAGTCCACTAGCAAGCTCTGGCTGAGGGCTGGATGCTGAAGGATATGGAATTAGTTTAATCCTGGGTAACCGGTACCATTTTTTAAAAATACAGACTTTACAGAATTAGTCCAGGAAAGTCACTAAAAAATGGATGGTAGCAGCAGCACCAACAAACAGCCACAAAAATACAAACCTGGGGGAAGGAGGATATCAGGGAAAACTGATTTCTAGAATCACCACATTATATGATTTTTAAATGTCCAGTTCTCAAAAAAGTTACAAAAATACAACAACCCAAGAAAATATGCTTCATACACAGGATGAAAAAGCAGTCAATAAATGCCTTCCCTGAGGAGGCTAAGAAGTTGAACTTAATAAATAATTTAAATCATTATTACAAATATGTTTAAAGAATTAAAGGTTGATTGAAAGACAATAAAGAATACCTTAATTAATGGAAAGAGATCCCACATTCCTGGACCAGAAGACAATATGCAATCCTCGTCAAAATTCCATCCGTATTATTTTCAGAAGTTGAGAAGCTGATCCTACATGGAAAGATTTACATGGAAATTCAAGGGATCCAGAATAGTCAACACAATCTGCGTTGGGGAATGGGGGTTAGTGGGAGGACTCACACTTTCTGATTTCAAAATTTGCTATAAAACTGTAATAATCAAAACGGTGTGGCACTGGCATTTATAGATCAAGCAGTAGAATTGGAAGTCTAGAAATAAATCTTAATATCTACAATCAATTGATTTTCAACAAGAGAAGAACACGATTCAAAGGAAAAGAGTAGTGTCGCTTTTCAACAAATGGTGTGGGGATATCCACATGCAAAAGAATGATGATGGACCCCTATTAATGCCATGTATAAAAGTAAGCTCAGAACCTTACTGAATCAAGAACCTAATATAAAAGCTAAAACTATGAAATGCTCACATGAAAATGTAGGCATAGCTGGGCTCGGAGGCTCAGCCTGCAATCCCGCGCCTTTGGGAGGCTGAGGTGAGTGGATTGCCTGAGCCTGTGGGTTTGAGACCCGCCTGGGCAGCGAGACCTCATCTCTACAATAAAATAAAATAAAATTAGCTGGGCGGTAGCGTGCGCCTATAATTCTAGCTACTCGAAAGGCTGAGGCGGAAGGATCGCCAGAGTCCAGCAGGCCGAGGCTGCAGTGGCCGGGAGCAGCCACTGCACTCCAGTCTGGGCAACAGAGTGAGACTCCAATTCAAAAAAAAAGAAAAGAAAAGAAAAGAAAATATAGGCATGAATCTTCATCACCTTGTATAAGATAATGGTTTCACAGATAAGACACTATAAACATAGTGATCAAAGAAAAATCAATAAATTTGACTTCATCCAAATTAAAAATGTTTTTTTCTTCAAAGAGCACCACAAGAAAGAAAGTAAAAGATAACCCACCAAATGGAAGAAAATATTTGCAAATTATATATCTGATAAGATACTTGTGTCCAGAATATATAAAGAGCTCTTACAACCCAGTGACGAGAAAACAAATAACCCAATTAAAAACTGGGCAAGCCGGGCTCGGTGGCTCAGCCTGTGATCCCGCGCCTTTGGGAGGCTGAGGTGAGTGGATTGCCTGAGCCCGCGGGTTCGAGACCTGCCTGGGCAGCGAGACCTTATCTCTACAGTAAATCAAAAAATCAGCCGGGCATGGTAGCGCATGCCTATAATTCTGGCTACTTGGAAGGCTGAGGCGGAAGGATCGCCAGAGCCCAGCAGGTCGAGGCTGCGGTGGCCGGGAGCGGCCACCGCACTCCAGTCTGGGTGACAGAGTGAAACTCCAACTCAAAAAAAAAAACAAAAAAAAACTGGGCAAGCTGGGCTCAGTGGCTCAGCCTGTAATCCCAGCACTTTGGGAGGCTGAGGTGAGTGAATTGCCTGAGCCCGCGGGTTCGAGACCCGCCTGGGCAACTTGGTGAGACCTCATCTCTACAATAAATCAAAAAATTGACCGGGTGTGTTAGCACACACCTGTGGTTTCAGCTACTTGGAAGGCAAGGCAGAAGGATTACCGGAGCCCAGCAGGTTGAGGCTGCGGTGGCCGGGAGTGGCCACTGCACTCCAGTCGGGGAGACAGAGTGAGACTCCGACACAAAAAAAAAAAAACCTAGGCAAAATGGCATCATACACATTTCTTCAACAAAGATATAAAAATGGACATTAAACAAATGAAAAGATGTTCAATATCATCAGGCAGGAGGGAAAGGCAAATCAATTTCATTTCATATCCAATAGAATGACTGTGATTAAAAAAACAGATCCAATAAATAATAAAAAAGATAAGACACAAGTGTTAGTGGGAATGTGGAGAAATTGAAACTCTCATGCATTGCTAATGAGAATATAAAATGGTACAGCTGCTTTGGAAAACAGTCTAGCAGCTCCAGACTATGTAAAATTCTAAACATTACTGTATTACCTAGCAGTTCCACTTCTAAGTGTATACCTAGTAGTATTTAAGACATATGCCCATCCAAAACCTTGTCCACTAATGTTTATAGCAGAATTATTCATAATAGCCAAGGTAGAAATAACCCAAATGTCCATCAACTGATGAATGGATGAGCAAAATATGGTATTTCTTTAAAATGGAATATTATTCAGCAATAAAAAGTAATGAAGTATTAATGCATGCTACAACATGAATGAACCCTGAAAACATAATGCTAAGTGAAAGAAGTCAGTCACAAAAGGACATATATTGTATGATTCCTTTTTTACGAAATGTCTAGAATAGGCAATCCATAGGCAGAAAGTAGGTTAGTGTTTGCCAGATGCTGAAGCAGAAGAGAATGGGTTAGTTGTCTAGAGCTGAGGGAGTTGTAGAAAGAAATGAAAAGTGACTGCTGATAGGTGCAGGAGTTCTTTTGGGTTGATGAAAATGTTGTAAAATTGATATAGTAGCAATAGTAACACATATCTGTGAATATACTATAAACTATTGAATTGTACATGTAAAAAAAAGAGTTCAGGCTGGGCTTGGTAGCTCATGCCTGAAATCCCAGCACTTTGGGAGTTGGAGGCAAGAGGAATGCCTGAGCCCATGGGTTCAAGACCAGCTTGGGCAACGTGGCGAGACCTTGTCTCTATAATAAAAAAGATTAGCCAAGAGTGGTGGCACATGACTAGTTCCAGCTATCTGGATGGCTGAAGTGAAAGTATTGCCTAAGACCAGCAGGCTAAGTCTGTGGTGACCTTGCACGTGCCACTGCACTCCAGATTGGGTCACAGATTAAGACTTCAACTAAAAAAAAAAAAAAATGAATCAATTACTCTGCAGACAAACTACTAAAAAATAGAGAGTATTGAGAAAGAGATAACCTTTTTTTTTTAAGTTGAGGTCTCACTCTGTTGCTCAGGTTGGAATGCAGTGGCATGATCGTGGCTTACCACAGCCTCAACCTCCTAGGCTTGGGAGATATTTCTACCTCAGCCTCCCAAGGATCTGGGACTGCAGGCATGTACCATCATGCCCAGATAATCTTTTATTTTTATTTTTTTGTAGAGACGAGTTCTCACTATGTTACTTAGACTGGTCTCAAACTCCAGCTCAAGTGGTCTCAAGTGATCCTCCCTCCTCAGCCTCCCAAAGTGCTAGGATTATAGATGTTAGCCACTACTCCTGACCAAATAGCAATTGTTTTTAAAAGAACCAAACAGAAATTCTGGAGTTAAAAAGTACAGTCACTGAAATGAAAAACTTACTACAGGGACTTGAAACCACAGATTTGAGATGACAGAAGAAGACATCGATGAACTTGAAAGTAAGTCAAGATCATCCACTCTGAGGAGCAGAAAGAAAACAGAATGAATAAAAATGAACAGTGTATAGGTGGGAGGGGGAAGAATAACTTTATCAAAGCATAAGGAAACCTGATAAACACTATCTCAGCCATGTTATCAAGATCTGCATCAACGGTTAGTTAAGTCATGTTGATACCACGTACTATTATTATGTTGTGATGAGCTATGATCTTCATCCCCAAAACATAAAACATTAGTCTAATCAGACACATCCCTATTGAGGAACATTCTACAAAATACATGACCACTAGTCTTCAAAAGTGTCAAAGTCATGAAAAACAAAAAAATGTTGAGGAATTTGTTTTGGCCAAGAGAAATCTAAGGGACTTGAAACCACAGATTTGAGATGACAGAAGAAAGCATTGACGAACTAAATATAATGTAGTCACAGATAGAATCCTGAAACAGATAAAGGACATTAGGTGCAAACTAAAAAAATATGGATAAGATGTGGACTTTAGTTATAATAATATACCAATAGTGATTCATTAGTTGTAACAAATATATCATAGTATGTAAGATATTAGTAATAGAAAAAATTGAGTGTAAGGTATATGATAATTCTCTGTACTATTGTCATTACTTTTTTGTAACGAAATATGATTCTAAAACAAAATGTTTATTTTAAAAGTAAAAATAAACCCAGTGCATTGGTTCATACCTATAATCTCAGAACTTAGGGAGGCTGAGGAAAAAGGCTTGCTTGAACCTAGCAGTTTGAGACTAGTCAGGGCAACATATTGAGACCCTCATCTTTACAAAATAATGTTTAATGACATGTGCCTGTAGCCCCAGCTACTACTTAGGAGGCTGAGATGGGAGAATCACTTGAGCCCAGAAGTCCAAGGCTGCAGTAGCTATGATTGTGCCAGTGCACTGTCACCTGAGCAACAGGTCTCTAAAAAGAAAAGAAGAGGAAAGGAAGGAAGGAAGGAAGGAAGGAAGGAAGGAAGGAAGAAAGAAGAAAGAAAGAAAAAAGAAAGAAAGAAAGAAAGAAAAAGAAAATGTCCCAAATACAATTCTAAACATTAGGCTACATATTGAAGAAGGTCAAATAACTTCAAGTAGAATAAACTCAAAGATATCTACACCTGGGCACATTATAGTCAAACTGTCAAAAAACAAAGAAAGAATCTAGAAAGCAGCATGAAAAATAAACTGGGGCAACCCCTTTGGGTCCCCTCCCACTGTGGGAGCTTTTCTGTCCTCTCAATAAATCCTACTTTCTCACATTAAAAAAAAAAAGAAAAAATAAAAAGAAACTTGTCATGTATAGAAAGCCACAATAAGATAAGCAGCTGACTTTTCATCAGAAATCATAGGAATTAGAAGGTAGTGGAATAGCAAAT
Source organism: Cephalopachus bancanus (assembly GCA_027257055.1). Lineage (NCBI taxonomy): Eukaryota > Metazoa > Chordata > Mammalia > Primates > Tarsiidae > Cephalopachus > Cephalopachus bancanus. The sequence goes on from JAPVLO010000067.1 coordinate 4,695,958, forward strand.
TCAAAGTGATAATGTCAAAGAGCAGAAAGACAAAGACCGTCGAAGAACTTTATGTCCAGTAAAGCTTCAAAAATAAAGAAGAAATTAAGACATTTCCAGATAAACAAAAACGGAATGAATTTGTTGCTAGCAGATCGTCCCTACAAGAGATTCTAAAGAAAGTCCTTTAGACAGAAATAAAAAGTCACTTAAATTCATATAACAAAACAAAAAGCACCAAGGAAAGGAAACTATATAGGTAAATATAAGAATATAATATACAGTTGTATTTTTGCTTGTAACTTTTTTACTCCTATCTGATTTTAAAGAATGATATAAGGCAGTAGTTATAAAACTGTGTATATGGGCTTATAATGCATAAAGATGTAATTTATATGACAATAACAGCACAAGCCAGGCTCGGTGGCTCAGCCTATAATCCCAGCGCTTTGGGAGGCTGAGGTGAGTGGATTGCCTGAGCCCGCGGGTTTGAGACCCACCTGGGCAACTTGGTGAGACCTCATCTCTACAATAAATAAATAAAAAATCAGCCGGGCATGGTAGCACGTGCCTGTAATTCCGGCTAATTGGAGGCTGAGGGGAAGGATCACCGGAGTCCAACAGTCGAGGCTGCGGTGGCCAGGAGCAGCCACTGCACTCCAGTCTGGGCAACAGAGTGAGACTCCAACTCAAAAAAAAAAAATAACAGCACAAAAGATGGAAGTGGGAAGAGAGCCATATTATGGCAAAGTTTTTGTGTAATATTGAAATTACATTGATATTAATCTTCTCTAGACTATCTTAGGTTTTATGTTCATTGTAATCTTGAGGGAAACCACTAAAAAAACTCAAAAAAAATTATTCATTTATTTGTCAGGGTCTTACTCTTTTGCCTATGCTGGAGTGCAGTAGCATGATCACAGCTTACAGCAAATTTCTGGGCTTAGGCTATCCTTCCACCTCTGCCTCCTGAGTAGCTGGGAATACAGGCATGCACCATCATGCTGGGCTAATTTTTTAATTGTTTTGTAGAGTCTGGGTCTCACTATGTTACCTAGGCTGGTCTTGAACTCTGGACTCAAGCAATCCTCCTATCTCAGCCTCCCAAGGTGGTGGGATTACAGGTGTGAATCACTGTGCCTGGCTTCAAAAAATATATTTGAAAACAATAATTAACATTAAAATTGTACACTAGAAAATATCTACACAAAAGGAGGCAATAATGGCAGAATAGAGGAATAAAAACACATAAGACATATAGAAAATACATAGCCAAATGACAGACATAATTCTATGTTATTGATAGTTACATTAAATGTAAATGGACTCATTGCTCCAATCAAAAGGCAGAGATTAACAGAAAGCATAGGAAAGCATCACCAACTATATGCTGTCTACTAGAGACACACTTTGGATTCAAAGGCATAAATAGATTTAAAGTAAAATTAGAGAAAATACATATCATGCAAAAAGCATCCAAAAGAGAAATGGAATGGCTATACCAGTATAAGACAACAGAATTTGAAAGAAAAAATGTTAATAGAGGTAAAGAAGAACATTTTAGAATGATAAAAGTATCACTTCATTAGGAAGATACAGCAGTTATATACAAATATGCATGTAATCACACAGCCCCAAAGTACATGAAGCAAAAACTGACAGAACTGAAGGAAGAAATAAACAGCTCAAAATAATCGTTTAGACCTCAATACCCCACTTTTAGTAATAGAACAACTAGGAAGAAAATCAACAAAGGTATAGCAGCCTTGAACAACACAATAAACCAGCTAGACCTAACACACAAGAACAGTAGACTATATATTCTTCTCAAATGCATATGGAACAATCTCTGGAACAGAGGACATTATTGGACAAAATTAAAGATCTAAATAAATGGAAAGACATCACCTATTTGCAGATTATCAGGCTTAATATTGATAAGACAATGATACTACCCAAATTAATTTTAAAAGTTGATATATACATTGAATGCAGTCCCTATTAAAATTCCAGCTGCCTTTTTGTCAGAAATTGAGTACTTGATCCTAAAATGCATATGGAATTTCAAAAGATCCACAATAGACAAAAACAATTTGAAAAAGAAACAAGTTGAAGGACTCACACTGTGGATTTCAAATTTTACTACAAAACTGCAGTAAAGAAGACAGTTTGGTACAGGCATAAAGACAGTCATGACAGACAAATACGTTAATGGAATATAATTGAGAGTTCATAAATAAACCCTCACATTTACTGTCAATTCATTTTCAACAAGGGTGACAAGACAATTCAATGGAAATAATAGTTTTTCAACAAATGGTGTTGGGATAATTCACATAGAAAGAATAAGGTGGACTCCTATTTCAGATCATATTAAAAAATTAACTCAAAATGTCCTAAATGTAAGAGCTAAAACAATAAAACTCCTAGGAGAAAACATAGATATAAATCTTTATAACCTTGGATTTGGCAATGTTTTCATAGATACACATCAAAATCAGAAGCAAAAAATTTAAAAAAGATTGGGCTTTATCAAAATTCAGCTTCAAGCCGGGCTCGGTGGCTCAGCCTATAATCCCGTGCCTTTGGGAGGCTGAGGTGAGTGGATTGCCTGAGCCCACAGGTTCGAGACCTGCCTGGGCAAATTGGCGAGACCTCATCTCTACAATAAATCAAAATGAGCCGGGCGTAGTAGCACGCGCCTGTAGTTCCAGCTACTTGGAAGGCTGAGGTGAAAGGATCGCCAGAGCCCAGCAGGTCGAGGCTGCGGTGGCCGGGAGCGGCCACTGCACTCCAGTCTGGGTGACAGAGTGAGACTCCAACTCAAAAAAAATTCAGCTTCATCAAAATTAAAGGCTTTTGTGTGTCAAGGAACACACATGAATAGGCAACCCACGAAATGGGAGAAAATATTTTCAAGTCACATATCTGATTAGGGACTTGTGTTCAGATATATAAATAACTCTTTTAACTCAATAAGATAAATAGTGTAATTTTTAAATGGGCAAAGGATATTAATAGACATTTCTCCAAAGAAGATATATAAATGGCAAGAAGTATATGAAAAGATGTTCGACATCTTTAGTCATTAGGGAAACACAAGTCAAAATCACAGTGAGGGTCGGGTATGGTGACTCATGCTTGTAATCCCAGCACTTTGGGAGGCCTAGGCGGGAGGGAGGATTGCTTGAGCCCAGGAGTTCGAGAAGAGCCTGGACAACATGGGGAGATCTGCTCTCTGCACACAAAAAAATCAAAAACTTTGCTGGCAATGGTGGTGCATGTCTATAGTCCTAGCAACTCAGGAGGCTGAGATGAAGGTATTACCTGAGACCAGAAGGTTGAGGTTACAGTGAACCACAATCATGCCACTGCACTCCAGCCTGGGTAACAGAGTAAGACTCCAACACACACACACACACAAAATCACACCCACTTTTCACCCAGTAGAATGGACATAATTTAGAAAAGACCGAAGCAAGTATTAGGAAGAAGTTGCTCATCAGAATATAAAATGGTGCAGCTGCATTGAAAAACAAGCGGTTCCTCAAAATGTTAAATACAGAGTCGCCATACGGTCTAGCAATTCCTTTCTTAGGTTTATACCCAAGAGAAATGAAAAGAGACATCCAGACAAATACTTGTACACAAATGTTCATGGCAACAATATTCATAATAGCCCAAAAGCAGTACAACCCAAATGTCCATCAACTGATGAATGGATTAATATAATGTGATATAACCATACAATGAAATATTATTTGCCATAAAAAGAAATGAAGTGCTGACACATGTTATAACATGACTTACCCTTGAAAACACTGGGCTAAGTGAAAGAAACCAGTCACAGAAGGCCACATATTATATGATTTCATTTTAATGAATTGTTTAAATAGGCAGATCTATAGAGACAGAAAATAGATTAGTGATGGCCAGAGGCTGAGTGGGAAAAGGAATGGGAAGCAACTTCTAATAGATATTTTTTTGGAGTAATAGAAACATTTTAAAATTAAGTATCAGTAATGGTTGCACAACTCTGTGTCTGTACTAAAACCCTCTTTAAAGGGGTGAATTTTACAGTCTGTGAATTATATCATTAAAGTATTATTTTAAAAGCAAAGATAATAAACACAAAAAAGCATTTATTTCTAATTATTCTACTGTATGCTCCTGAGATCACTTACATCTATTGTTTCTGTATGGTGGAAATTATAATACTGACCTCTTCCCAATTCCAAGTTCAGTGACATCATGTCTATAGCTTAAATAAGCCATAGTGTGAGTGTTTACACCATAGAAATTGGCAAACACTGCTAATCAGGACTCTTCCTCAGAGAGCCTCTTGCTCAGCCTTGGCAATACATCAGTGGTCTTGCCATAGGTTACCTTCCTCAAGGTATTTATGCCCCAGCTTGAGTCAGATCCTTCATGTAGTTGCATTACTTTAATCCGGTATTAGGCAAATAAGGAGACCAAGTAGGTTAAAAGTCATTTGACTCTTCCTAGTTTTCTGCCAGTCAGAGGCCACATACCTTATCCTAGATGATAGCTAACTTTATCTGCATACTGATTTGTTGGCTCTCTTTCTAAAAGCCTTTGTTTGAAGTCCTCACTTTCAGATCCTTTGTTGAAAGCTGTCTGACTGTGGGACAGCTCACCAGGTATTTATCAGAGCCCCAAGCCACCTCCCATCTTTGGAGAGGAGGGACACCCTAGATGGTAAAAAAAAATATGTGCTAAAGTTTTAAGTCTAACAAACTGACACTTTTAATATATATAACTTATACAGCAATATAATAATACTATTCACAAGATAGATACAGCAGGATTTATAAAAAATACACAACTGGCAGTGAGATTCAGAAATAGAATAGCACTTTAAAACTGTATTATGAATATTTTTTCTAAGCTCATTAGTATGTATGCCTTCATTTCGAGGTAAGTTTTATTTAACAATGACTTACAGATCACTTTTGATGTGTCAGACACTGCTCTAAGCACTTTATAAGTGATAATGCTTTAAGCTTTATCTAATTTTAGAATATTTTTATCACCCACAAAAGAATCTCTGTACCCGTTAACAGTCATTCCCCATTCCCACTAGCCCCTGGCAACTGCAAATCTACCTAATGCTTCTGTGGATTTGCCTCTCCTAGCCATTTTATATAAATGAAATCATACCATATATGACTTTTGGTGACTGATTTAATCTACTGCTATTGCCATTTTACAGATGAGGAAACAGAAACACAGACGTTAGGGGTCTTGGTCAAGGTCACATAGCTAGTAGGTGGCAAAAATAGGACTCAGACTCAAGCAGCCTGGCTCCATCCAGGGTCCTTGCTAAATCTCAGAATCAAAACTGAATAATGTCGAAAGTGTTCCATGAAAACCATTTGTGAATATGAGTGTAGGCAAAATTGCTCCATGGGTACCCTTCAGGTGAGAGTCCCTATTAGAGGTTGCCTTCCAGTGGGGCCAGAAGTGGGGAATAGGGAGAAGAATGGGGGTCGGAAAACAAATACTACTACCCTAAAAGTAGTAGTAGTTGCTCAATAAACCTTTGTTTATTGAGAAAGATAGAATCTTCCCTTAGGATGAACACCTGGATTTTAAATTTCTTTGGCCTGCCCGGCAGCTAAATCCTTCCTCATATTGAGAAAGCCCCTTGATATAATCTTGGCAATAAAAAGGTCTCCTCCCACTACAAAGACTTAATAAAGGCCAGGCAATCCTCTGGGGCTCCAGCAGCCAGGCATGGGCACCCCGCCATGGTCCAAGGTAGTGCCAGCGAACTGGGTCTGTGTCATGCTAGCCACACAATTCCCATGGTGGGGTCTGGTGACCACCCTACCTCCCAATCCTCTTAGTGGCAGCTCATGTTTTGAGTTCCAAGTCCCCAGCTCGTCTGTGGACGTTCCTTGTCGTTCCTTGTGGTGCTCAGGCTCTGATCCTCCAACTCTCAGCTACCTCAAGCTTCTGCACAGACCTGTGGCCCTCCTACCTGTGGGCGCTGCCCCTGGACCAGGCTCTCTGGAGGGAACCCTGGAGGACCCTTGTGATGCCTTCCTCATTCAGGATTTTATGGAGCATAAATTACATGTCAGTAACCGTGCTAGGCACTGGTGATACTATGATGGACAAGACGGACATCGTTCTTGTCCTCCTGGTGCTTATGTTCAAACTGGGGACTGACTCACACAGCCGATTACACAAGCAATTGTGAAAACACTATTGTGACCTGCTAGGTAAGTTGCAAAGAATATGTGTGCAAGGCAACTTGAGCTGGCCCTGGCAATCGGGGAAGGCTTCTCTGAGGAGGTGGCATTTGAGCGGCCAGTCCAAGGAAGAACAGGAGGTAGTTCAATAAAGGGAGGAGAGAGGTAGGAAAGAGGATGGGCTTTAATATTTTTTTAATCTCTCTTGTGACAAAATAGATGTTGTCCTTATCTGGTAGAAGGACCCAGGACAGGTAAGTTTTGATTATGAAAGGGAGAGGTCTTGATGTAGATGAGAGGACTTGGGAGAATGACATGGAATGGTGGGGGGTCAGGCCCTGAGTGTAGTGGAGGCATGGGGCTTGCAGGGATCACTTAGCAGTGAGAGATTTGGGGCCAGGTCTTGACTCCTCCCACTGTGGGGGAGGAGAGCTTCCTTTCCATTTCTGATCCTAGGGCAAATACGCATTCTTCACACAGTGACTGTCACTTTATTCTTTCTGTGGAGCCTCCCCCCGGGCCTGCCAGTGCTCTAGAGTCAGGCCAACTCTAGTTGGGAAGGGAACATCTTCCTGGGGCCCTCAGTCAGTGGTCTGTGGGTTGGAGACCAGGTGGAAGGTGCCAGGAGGGCAGGAAAGTGCCTACTTCTGTTGTATAGCCACAGACCCTCACCCCAGGCTCAGCTGTCTTGCCTTTCCGTTATATCACAGCCACAAGCAGTCGTAGAGCTCCTTTCTCTGTTGCTAGAAGTATTGGTTTCGGTGGACCGTGGGCTTCTCTTACACAGACACATTTTCTATTCATAACTGCTCCTTGCCAATCAATTGACAATTAGTTCAACACACGAAGTACCTATGATGTGTCAGGCCATGTTCTAGGAAGGTACCAGGGTGAACAAGAAGATGAGGTGTCCACTCTCAGGGAGGTTACTTCTAGAACAGGAAAAGTCCAGACCGCTGTGGAAAACCCCACCTGCCTCAGCTTCCCTGCCAATCACAGGACTCTTGCCCCAAGTCCATAAAACCGAGGCTGATGGCACAGGAGTCACCTGCTCTGTCAATTTCCGCCAGTTGCAGCAGGTCAGGAGGGCTGGTGCAAGGCTGGCACATGGGCAGTCGGGGTAGGGCCTGTTGGCTTTCCCAGACCAATCAGTCCATAGAATGTCATTCTCTCTCTCTTCCTCAGTCCTGGGCCAGAAGGGTTTTTCCGGAAGCACAGCCTTCAACCAAGGTGAGTTCTTGGGAAGCCTCCTGCAGCAAAGTCCACCTGGGACTCTCCGCTGCCCCCTGAAACGCTACCCCTCCTGTCTGAATGTCTCAACAAGCGACAGCAGGAAAGGGAGAGAAGGGCCTTTTTCTGTGAGTTTCTGCCTGATCTTAAGCCCCTACTCCCAAGGTTCTCTAGGGAGTTCTCACAAAAGGGTGTAGGTTCTGTCTGCCCCAGAATGCCAGGGGAGAAACACTTCATGTGACCCCCATATGATGAAAGGTGAGGAAGTGACTCCCTGTAACCCAGTTGCCCAGAATCTGGGGTCGGGGGTCACCCAAATAAACCACTGGCTGCAGTTTGCAGTTGCTCTTCGCGTCTGCTTTTGCCTGTGACTCCTTTTTTGGCCTCAGAACCCAGCAGGAAGACAGGCCTCACCAGCAGGCCCCCACCCCCGCTGCAGGGGCCCAAGTCAGGAAGGCCCCAGGTAACTTCCTGCTCATCCCTCTGCCCCACCTGTTTATTAGTGCCTGAAACTATTTATTAGGGCAGTTCCAACATCTGCCAACAGGCTCAGCAGGAATGTGTGGTTCTTTTTGTAACACTCCATGGATTTATTATTTAATAGCAGAAGGAGTCGTGGCTATTTTTTTAATTGCCAGATTTTATTAGAAATGGATCTTTTCACTGCTCCTTGTACACCCAGGTTGTAGTCACAAACCACAGCTCTTCTGCTAGAAGGGGGTATGTGTGCTCTTCTCTTGGATTGTCCTTGAATAAGCCACACACAATTTTAGATTCTGCACAGGTTGCTCTGACACCTGTGTGGCTCAGGTGACATTACGGGCATCTCCTGGGTGTTATGTCATCACTTCCCAGAATAAACCTCTGAGGGTGGAGTTGTGCCCACTTTACAGATCCGGGAATTAGAGTGCCTGTATCTTCCCAAGAATGACTCATGACACAAAATAGGGAGAGGGGCCAGATTTAATTGGCAGCAGGAAGGAAGGGCTCATGGAGGGGCTGACCTTCCTCCACTGACTTTGAGTTAGGGATCTGTCAGGACTAACTTCCAAAAGGAAGTTCACAAGGCCGGAACCTCACTGACAAGACAAGATGTGGTGAGAAGACTGGCCAAAACCAACTGAGACCAACTAACACCAAGATGGTGTCGAAAGTGACCTCTGCCTGCCCTAATTATTATATACTAATTATAATACATTAGCATGCTAAAAGACACTCCCACCAGCATCATGAAAGTTTATAATTTTCATGGCAACTCATGGTAGTTACTCTATATGATTTAAAAAGGAGAGGAATCTTTCATTCTTTGATTCTGGGAATTCCCCACCCCTTTCCTGGAAGAACCATGGATAATCCATCTTTTTCTTTTGAGTTGGAGTCTCACTGTCGCCCAGACTGAAGTGCAGTGGCCACTCCCGGCCACCACAGCCTTGACCTGCTGGGCTCTGGCGATCCTTCTGCCTCAGCCTTCCAAGTAGCTGGAACTACAGGCGCGCGCTACCACGCCCGGCTAATTTTTGATTTATTGTAGTGATGAGGTCTCGCCTGCCCAGGTGGGTCTCAAACCCCTGGGCTCAGACAATCCACTCACCTCAGCCTCCCAACGGCGTGGGATTATAGGCTGAGCCACCGAGCCCGGCTCTCTCTTTTTTTTTTTTTTTTGAGTCAAAGTCTCACTCCATCACCCAGGCTGGAGTGCAGTGGCACGCTCACGGCCACCCTAGCGTCGATCTGCTGGGCTCCGGGAATCCTTCTGCCTCAGCCTTCCAAGTAGCTGGAACTACAGGCGTGCGCTAGCCACACCCGGCCAATTTTTGATTTATTGTAGAGACGAGGTCTCGCCAAGTTGCCGGGGCTGGTCTCGAACCCAGGACTCGGGCAATCATCAAGCCCGGCCTAATCCATCTCTTGCTTAGCATATAATCAGGAGATAGCTATGAAAATAAAACCCAGCCGGGCTCGGTGGCTCAGCCTGTAATCCCGCGCCTTTGGGAGGCTGAGGTGAGTGAATTGCCTGAGCCTGCGGGTTCGAGACCCGCCTGGGTAACTTGGCGAGACCGCATCTCTACAATAAATCAAAATGAACCGGGCGTGGTAGTGCGCACCTGTAGTTCCAGCTACTTGGAAGGCCTAGGTGGAAGGACTGCCGGAGCCCAGCAGGTCGAGGCTGCGGTGGCCGGGAGCGGCCACTGCACCCTAGTCTGGGTGACAGAGTGAGATTCCAACTCAAAAAAAAAAAAACCCAGTGATGTATGGTTGCTGTTCTTCCTGTAGATCAGCCCAGGCTGCTCTGCCTGTGGAGTAACCTGCTCGCTGTCATTTCAATAATCTTGTTTTCATTTTTCAACTGAAACTCCAGTAATGCACCTGGGACTGCTCTATCTATGGACTAGTCATCTTTCTGTTTTCTATGTTTCTTTCTTTCTTTTTTTTTACAACTATAATTCTTTTTATTTTAAAGATGTGGGGTACAATTCAGGATTAAATATACAAATGTTTCTTATGCCAGTACCCCTGTTTTTGAGGTGTCCTATGTTACTTTAATAAACTTACTTTTTGTCTCTTACTTGTGGCTTTCACTTGAATTCCTTCCCGCACAAAGCCAAGAATCCATTTGGACTCTTGGGCTAAACCCCAATTCTTGGGTTCACCTGCATCATTTTCCTTGATGATTCTGGTGGGGTGTCCCTGGGGTGCAACTTCTCTTGGGCCATCAGTCTCTCCCCACACCTGTTTCCTCTGGGGGGACATTGGCACTATCCCACTCCCCACCTCTCTTCATAAAGGCCTAAGGCTCAACCTAGCCCATGCAGATGGGTGGAGACCCCGGGGAAGGACAGGGCAGAGGGGACCCAGGCACCAGGGGCCAACATCAGAAGATAAAATAAATCTACTAGTACTTCAGCTAAAGAATAGGGACTTCCTTGCCCCAGGGAGGTGTCAGGTGACAAAGGCTGTGTGAGACATCTCTGGGCATTCCTGAAAGCAGCCTCAGTTCTCCTTTGCTTGTGTCATTTATATGGGTCTTGCTTGACCATCCCCCAGATTCCATTTGTGATTTTCTTCTTACTGAGGTAGCTAGGAAATGGAAAATAATGTTAATAATATTTTGGGGAAAAACTGATTGCAATATATATATATATATATTGAGTTGGAGTCTCACTCCGTTGCCCAGGCTGGAGTGCAGTGGTACACTACCACCACCCCAGTGTCGACCCGCTGGGCTCTGGCTATCCTTCTGCTTCAACCTTCCAAGTAGCCGGAACTACAGGCGCACGCTACCATGCATGGCTAATTTTTTTTATTTATTTACTGTGGAGACAAGGTCTCGCCAAGTTGCCTGGGTTGGTCTCATACCTGCGGGCTCAGGCAATCCATTTGCCTTGGCCTCCCAAAGTACTGAGATTATAGACTGAACCAATGAGCTCGGCCATTCTTTACATTATAAAAAATTATTTTGAAGAAAAGACACGGGGCCTCATGAGTCATTTAAAAAGTTGTTATTGTGTATGTTTAAAGTGTACGACATGATGTCTTGATATACACAAATATAGTGAAATGATTACTATAGTCAAGTAAATGAATTATATCCATCCTCTCACAGGTACCCTTGTGTGTGTGGGGGGCAAGCGCACCTTAAAGTCTACTCTTTTAGCAAAAATTCCAAATGCAACACAACATTGTTAATTATAGCCCTCATGTTGTGCATTAGAGTTCTGGATTTGTTCATTTTGTATATCTGCAAATTTGTTTCTTTGGATCTCCACCTCCATTTCTCTCAGCTGGTAAGAGAGCAGCTGGCAAGTGGTGACTGCAGAGACTACCCACGTGGGCAAGAGACCTGGGCACAGAGCTGGAGTCTGGGCAGGGTCAGCTGCTGGGTCCCCAGAAGGGCTTGATCACTCTGCACGGTCCCAGAGAACAGAAATTCTAGTATGGCCACAAGGTCAAGACAATGTAAAATATACCTTTCAGGGAAGCATAAATAGTAGAGAATTACATCCTAGGGAGGCTGGATGAGGACAGGAAGTATAAGGAAGGAGGGAGCCTTAAAGCCAGAGGACAGAGGTCAAAGACCTTAAAAAGCAGGAAAGGGGGGGGGATCACGCAAATGTGACCAGACCAAGAATGACCATATTAACACGGGAAAATGCCAATGTTATCATATTAGTAAAAGGAGGCAGCAGTATCTCATACTCACATGCATATTTATACCATGCATTTTCATAAGGACTGGAAGGAAATCACCAAAATATTAGAATACTAACAGTGGTCGTCTTGGAATGGTAGCACTATGGATGTCTCTTCTTTTCTTTTTCTTTTCTTTTTACAAATGTTCTCATTTTTCTGTATTGAGCCTGTTACTTTACAGGCAAAAAGGAGGATTTTTTTGTTTGCGTGTTTGTTGTTTTTAAGTTGGCAGATTTTCCAGACAAGAGTTTCAACTCAGAGCAATATCATGTCAAGGACAGAGACCTTGACACCAGGACAGCTTCACGATGAGAAAATCATTAAGAATTTTCTAAAACCTGCTTTACATAGTGAAAAATATCCCAGATGGCACTAAGCGATAATATTCATTTCTAAACATTTATATTCACGGGACTTAGGTCTTGCTACTCCTAACCGAGCCGGTCCGTGTTTTATTTTACACCTTGAGCTCTGGCTGCCTGATTATTCACTGTTATCCTCACCAACTCCCTGAATCTGCTGCCTGCTGGGAGGTGTTAAAAAAAGCCCTTTTTTAGAGAGATAATTGAATCGGCTGAGGGAAGTGGAGTGTTTTATTTTTGGTGGGGATGGTTGGCCACATTCCATGTATTATTTTAAAAATTTTACTTGAAGGATTGTTGCTGTCTGGTGATGGCTTATAGCTTTTTGATTGTGCTATTCTACCTTGTTTCTGAGCAAGTTATAGATGCATGGAGATAAAATTTGTTGCGTCTTTTTATTAAAATCTGGATGTGCGTGTCCATGCTCAGAAGTCATCAGACACCTAGAAATCCTGTGCGATTTTGGAAAATCTAAATGGAACTTCACTCTCAACAAATCAGGTCTGACGGCTCCGGGAGTCTAGGTCTCCAGGCCATCAGTACATGCAAGTTGTATGAGTTGGTTGGTTCTTTCATGTGAGAACAGGTGGGGAAAGGGATGACTGGTTGTCTTCCTCTGTTGGTGAACCTGTGTATTGATGAGTCTCTGTAACGATGAACCAACTGAACTGATGAGATGATTTGGCTTCAGTCCTGCTCATAAGACCCAGTGGAGAGACTTTGAAGACACTGGACTCTGGGCAAGCAGACTGTTTATATGATTATGATGGGGGAAAATATGCATAATATAAAATTTATCACTATTTTATTTTTTAGAGCCAGAGTCTTGTTCTGTTGTTCAGGCTGGTCTAGAACTCCTGGTCTCAAGCGATCCTCCTGCTTCAACCTCCCAAAGTGCTGAGATTATAGGTGTGAGCCACCATGCCCAGCCACAATATTTACCCTTTAACAATTTAAGTGTGTGGTTTGGTGGCATTAAGCACACTCACATGGTAGTGCAGCCATTACCACCATCTACCTCCCGAACTTTCTCATCTTCCCAAATTGAAACTCTGTCCCCATTAAATATTCACCAGCCAGGCTCGGTGGCTCAGCCTGTAATCCTGCACCTTTGGGAGGCTGAGGTGAGTGGATTGCCTGAGCCCGCGGGTTCGAGACCTGCCTGGGCAGTGAGACCTCATCCCTACAATAAATCAAAAAATCAGCTGGGCGTGGTAGCGCATGCCTGTAATTCCGGCTACTTGGAAGGCTGAGGCGGAAGGACTGCCAGAGCCCAGCAGGTCGAGGCTGCGGTGGCCGGGAGCGGCCACTGCACTCCAGTCTGGGCGACAGAGTGAGACTCCAACTCAAAAATAACTAATAAATAAATAAATATTCACTCCCCTTGCCCCCCCAACCCCTGACAACCACCATTCTACTTCCTGTCTCTATCAATCTGACTACTCTACATACCTCCTATTAGTGGATTTAGATGTCACATTTTGTTTACCATTTATTCATTGATGAACACTTGGGTTGCTTCCACTTTGGGCTACTGTGAATAAAACTGCTATGAACATGGATGTACAAATACCTGTTCATGTCCCTGTTCCCACTTCTCTTGGGTGTATATGCCCAGAAGTGGAATTGCTGAACAAGCAGACATTTTAATAGAAGCTAGGCCATTTGGAAATTCTCTGGCTCCTGATCCTTGGTGTCAACACCTACATCCAGGAGGGACCCTCCTGGAAATTTAGAAAACACAGCAGCATCAAACCCTGGCACATCAATCTGAGTTGGAGGAGTCTTCAGAAGCCTTGGAGTCCGAAACCCTTACTTTATGTGCAGCAAAACAGTTCCTCTGTCCTGGTCACGAAGGCTGGGCCCAGAACAGCTGCTCAACTTGCCCTCTCAAGGATAAAAGGGAAACCGCAAATCTGGAGGAGTTGGAGGAGAAATCTGCTGGGTCAGGAACTACGTGCTACCCATGATTTGCTCGCTGCATCTGTACATTTCTCCTTGGGATGGACCAGGGAATTCCAAGAGGCACCACACAGACCTATTAAATTCAAAGTGGCAGGCAATAAAGGCATTACATGGCACAACTAATTAAGTCACGGAGATAAACAGCCATCCATCAGGGATTTATTACACACAGACATAAATTAGATGGCTGTTTGATCCATCCAGCTATCTGAGATTCTAGTTTGGCAAGAGCTGTAGCAAAGGCCAGGGGTGGAGGTAGTGGCTATTTTTCATTCTTTCTGGCTACGCTGCACCAGCCACAGGAAACTGGAGATCATTTTCCTTGAAGCTGGGGTCCTGCCACACGACTTGTACTTCACCAGAGGCTGGGGAGAAAGAGACAGAGTAGGTACCAGGTATATCCACTGTGAAGGAGTGGGGACACAGCTGCATCTAGTGTCTAGATGAGGGGGAATCTGCCTGGTCTCTATTTCCTTCTAAACAGCATTATCAGTGGTAGCTCCGTTGAACCAGTTCTGTTGTGTGACTTGGGACTTGTTCCTGATAGTATAGACTTCAAGCCAGATTCTCCAGCCTTACTGGATATTCTGAGTTATCTAGTATTCTTTAAAATATTTATTTTCTGCTCAAGCCAGTTAGAATTAACCTCCGTGGTTATGACTAAGAACCCAGACTGATTCATCAGATGACTTGTTATTAGTTAGCATTAAGGTGAGTTGTAGATACTGATGACTCACCTTTCCAACTAAGAGTGCCTTAAACGAGACAAAAATGTATTCCTTTTTCTTTCTTTTTTTTTGAGTTTGAGTCTCACTCTGTTGCCCAGTCTGGAGTGCAGTGGCGCGCTCACGGCCACCACAGCCTCAACCTGCTGGACTCAGGCGATCCTTCCACCTCAGCCTTCCAAGAAGCTGGAATTGCAGGAATGCACCACCACACCTGGCTAATTTTTTGATATATTGTAGAGATGAAGTCTCACCATGTTACCCAGGCTGGTCTCGAACTTGTAGGCTCAGGCAATCCTCTCACTTAGGTGGGCCACCGCGCCCGGACAATTTATTCCTTTTTAACCCAAAACTCTGGGTGGACAGTCTTGGCTGTTATGACAGCAAAAAGGCCTCAGATGTCTGGGCTCCTCACTCTGCCATCTCTTAGATGTGGTCTCATCCTCATGGTCCAAGATGGCAGCCATCACATTCACATGCAGGTTTTAAAAAATGGAAGAAAGAACAAAGAAGAAGGGGAAGACAGCTTGTAAAAGCCATCCTTTTCTTTTCTTTTTGAGTTGTGTTCTCACTCTGTCACCCAGGCTGGAGTGCAGTGGCTTGATCATGACAATCATGGCTCACCACAGCCTCGACCACCAGGACTCAGGCGACCTTTCCATCTCAGCCTTCTGAGTAGCTGGGACTACAGGTGCACACCACCACACCCAGCTATAATAATTTAAAAAAAATTTTTTTGTAGAGGCGAGTTTTTGCTATGTTGCCCAGGGTGGTCTTGAACTCCTGGGATCAAGCAATCTGCCCACCTTGGCCTGCCAGAAAGCTGGGATTAGAAGCAAGAGCCACCGTGCCCAGCTTATAACAGCCATTTTTTAAGCAAGTTCTTGAAAATTGAAAACTCACTATCCATTCTGAATTAGGCAGGGGTGATAGTTGCCCAACTTAATGAACTATAACAAAATCCTCTGAACTGTATACTGTAGAAAGGTGAATTTTATGACATATGAATTATATCTCAATTTTTTAAAACACTCATTGACTAGAACTTAGACTCATGGCCATATCCAGCTGCCATGGGAGGCTGAGATATGCAGGCTTTATTTCAGGTGGCTACATGGCCAGCTAAGAAGCATGGCCTTCATCCACTAGGAAAGAAATAAACACTCTCTGCCACAGTGAGGCAACACAGGAGAGGGTGCTCGGACACATGTAGGTCTAGATCTTATCTCTCAGCTCTCCCATGCCAGCAAGGGTCCTGGAACTGGTACCTTAGTTTTCATAAACGATTGTCCTCCTGGTTTCTGATGACCCATGGTCAAGTAAATAAGAGCGGAGAATTTTGGCAACCTAGGCTCTGGCTGGAGTACACAACCCCAGATGACCTACAAAAGCCAAGGTGAAGACACATTACTGATAGAAAGCTTCTCTGTGCCACCCTTGGGATCTGAGCACCGGAAGTCAAGGTTGTCCCCAGAACAGCAGCACCTGCATCACCTGGAAACTGTTAGAAATGTACATTCTCAGGCTCCAGCCCAGGCCTCCTGAATCAGGAACTGGGGGTGGGGCCAGGAATCTGTGTCTACACAAGCCCTTTAGGGGATTCTGATGCTGAAGTTTGAGAACCATTGCTCAAAAGTCCACATATCAGCCTGGTCCAGTGGCTCATGCCTGTAATCCTAGCACTTTGGGAGACCAAGGTGGGAAGATGGCTTGAGGTCAGGCATTCAAGATCAGCCTAGACAACATAGGGAGACTCCATTTCTACCCCCCCCCAAAAAAGTCCACATGTCCTGGCCACATGACTCCTGCCTCTCACTGAGCTTTCCTCACTGGATTCTGTTTTGTTCACTACTATAATTCCCAGCAATTAGAACAGTATCAGGTACATAGTAACTACTCAATAATTATTTGTTGAATGAGGAGTAAATGAGATGTTCTTGGCTCTCACTGAAGGAAACAATCCCTTGAAATTAATTGCTGCTTTCGCCTTTGCTGTGGGGACATTGTTTATCATCCCCTCTCCTATTCCCTATCCCCTGTGTCATCCTCCACATGAGAAATTTATTTTAGAACTTAGAGCTAGAAAGAGCTTGCTTACCCCAATAAATGGATATTGTATCAGTTGGGGTCCCATCAGGATCCAGATGGCAAACTCAAAATAGGATCATTTTAGGAGGAAGTTATTTACCACAGAGCTATTTACAAAGGTGTGGATAACAGCAGCCAGGTTGTTATTACCCCTGGCTGGAAGAAGTGAGAAAGGAGGGACTACCGGATCCCAGGAGGGAAGAGAGCTAGGTACAGGAGGATTGACCTTCATTCAAGGGGCATAGCCAGCTCAAGGTGACTTGACCTGGAAGGGATAAGAAGCTGGGGGAAAGGAGCAGATAAATAGCCGGTGTTCTCTGTTCTCCCTCCCTCTGATCTCACGCCAGAGTTCAACCCAGCTAGAAGCTGGAGGACACAGGAAACTGTTGATATAGTCTGTACGACTCAGCTTCCAAGGATAGAAAATGGCCTGGAGAATGGTTGAGAGTAGATGTGAAGTGGCAAGGGGGAGATATCTGTTTCTTTCCTTGACACTGAGAAGGATGCAATGGACTGGTCACTTTGCACTCTGCCAGCCAGGAAGCTCTGAGCCAATTAAGAGGCTTGCCAAGAACAACTATGTCAGCCTTAGACCTGCTTTTTGAATTCTTTTGTCCCTTGTTGTCCCCTTTTTTCCCAGTGAGCTGGCTCTGATCCCTTGTTCCTATCTGAGTTGTGGTAATATTATTGCATGTTTTCTTTTTGTACGGTATGTCAACCTTTGTGGCAGGAATCCTGGCACTTATGCAAGTTTTTTAAATTAAAAATAAAATTTATCAAATGGTACTTTGTGCCAGACACTGCAATTGGTGCTACAAGACGTTAAAAAATAGGTGAGATGGAGCCGCTGTCCTCAACAAGACCCCCATGCATGTAGCAAAGCAGAGTGCAAGTATGTGAAGATGCCGTGATAAGGGAGAACAAGGCTGAAAACATGTGGGGAAAGATGGACTTACTGCAGTCTCTCTGAAAGTGGGTGAGAGCACACAACTCTTGTCTGCTAAAGGTGAGCACAGACTGCCTGTGCGATCAAGTCCAGTTCACACTCAAACCATCAAAGAAGCGGACAGTAAACTCAAGAGAGCACCACTCCCCCAGCAAGAGGTCCTGGGAGTGTTGGGGCTCTCGCTGCTGTCTTCACGTCTCATCAATGGGTATAAGATCAATGAGAAGCCACCACGGGAGATCCATGACTCAACTGCATCCAGGCCGCAGGGCTGGCCGATAGTTTTCTTAGATGATGGAAATGTTTTTATATCTACATGCTGTCCAATATGGTAGCCATGTGTTGGGCACTTGAAATGTGGCCGGTGTGACTGAGGAACAGAATTTTTTTTACTGTGGTAAAATATGCATAACATAATATTTACCATTTTAAGCACTCTTAAGTGTATAGTTCAGTGGCATTAAGTGCATTCACATTGTTGTGTAATTATCACCACCAGCTGTCTCCAGAACTTTTTCATCTTCCCAAACTAGAACTCTGTCCCCATTAAACACTCACTCCCCATCCCCTTCGTCCCAGCCCCTGCACCCACCGTTGTATTTTCTGTCTCTATGAATATGATACTCTAAGTGCCTCATATACGTGGAATCATACAGAGTTTGTCCTTTTCTGACTGGCTTAGTTCACTTAGCATATCTTCAAGGTTCATTCACGTTGTAGTATGTGTCAGAATTTCCTTTCTTTTTAAGGCTGAATAATATTCCATTGCATATACAGATCAATTTTTTCTTTTTATTTATCTATCAATGTACACTGAATTGCTCCCGTCTCTTGACCATTGAGAATAATACCACTATGAACACTGGTGTGAATTACTGGTGTGTTTCAGACCCTACTTTCACTTTTTGCGGGGATAGTCCCAGAAGTGGAGTTGCTGGGTCATTCGCTAATTCCATGTTTAATTTTTTTTTAGGAATCATCATACCAAAGAAGTGAATTTTACATTTAAATTTTAACAGTCACATGTGTCCAGTGGCTACATGCTGGACAGCACAGACACAGAAACTTTCCAGCATTTGGCCAGGCTCCTTTGTGACCTCTCCCAGTCATTCCCACCCCTAGGTAACCACTTCTCTGACTCCTGTCACTAAAGATGAGTTTTGCTTGTTCTTGAACTTCAGGTATGGAATCATACCTGTAAAAATTAAAAATAGCTTCTTTCACTCAACATGCTATCTGAGAATTGTCTAGTGATTTGCCGGTAAATGTTTAACAACAGGCTTCTCAGAAAATAAAAAGGCCTGATTTGTAGCATTTGCTGATATTCAAAGTGCAAATATTCCCACCAGTTTGTGATATCAGCTGGCCATTATGAACCGGTTCCAACAAACCACTGTGCAGGTCTGTTGTTGGTCCACCTATGTTGTTTTTTGTAGCTAGAGTTTCATGTAGCTAGAGCAGGTCAAATCTGCTCTATCTCCATGTCCCACATGCTAAGGGGAGCCCATTTTTCCTTACATCTTAGCTGGGCCCTCAGCTCTTGCCTGTTCCTTTCAGTGGCTTAGATCTGGAAAAGACAGAGCAGGACCCATAAGTGTCACCGCCTGCTCCCTCCTGTCCATCATCCTCCACACCAGCCTTGCCTAGTTAGACAAGGGCTTCTCATCTAGTTTAGGTAAAATGATAAAGGCGGGGTCAGTTCGGACTCTATGCATGTTAATAGAAACTAAAAGAAAATCGCCTTCCTTCATGACCAAGCTTTTAAAAAGATTGATTGGTTGTTTTGAGACAACGCCTTCTCTGTCCTGTTTCTGACCTAATCTTCCCTAGCGCAATACAACCTTATGGGTCAGCCTCTTACAGGGGTCAGCAAACTCTGGCCATGGGACAAATCTTGTCCCTGGTTCATTTTTGGCATGGTCCACAAGTAAGAATAATTTTTACATTTTTTAAACGGTTAAAAAAAAATCAAATGAAGAATATTCCTTGATATGTGAAAAGTATCAGATTTAATGATCCCAAATTAAAGTCTTATCAGGACACAGTCACACTCATTTGTTTATATATAGTCTATGGCTGTTTTCTGCAGAGTTGAGTAGGAGTTTTGAGAGTATGACCCACAAAGCTGAAAATATTTAAAATCTGGCTCTTAAGAAAATGTTTGCAGGCTGGTTTGGTGGCTTATGCCTAAAATCCCAGCACTTTGGGAGGTGGAGGCAAAAGAATTGCCTGAGCTCAGCTGTTGGAGACCAGCCTGGGCAACTTGGCAAAACCTTATCTCTATAATAAGTAAAAAAACTTAGCTAGATGTTGTGGTGTGCACCTGCAGTTTCAGCTACTTGGAAAACTAAGACAGAAGGATTGCCTGAGCCCAGCAGATCAAGGCTGCATGGCTGTTCCATTGCACTCCAGCCTGGAAGACAGAGTGAAGACTCTGATTCAAAAAAAGAAAAAGTGTTTGTAGACTCCTAAGCTAGAAGGTTAAAGGCTGGAAATGGAGATGTGAAAATACTCAGTTTATTATACAAACATCTCCTATAGGTAATAACAAACCATCATGCTTGTAAATGCTTATGCAAATTGCTTTAAAAAGCGTGGCTTCCAGATCACAAAACAATATGGCTGCTAATATACACTTGCTTTGTATTCAATATTTTATCTTTCATTGTCATCACTTTTCTCATTTTCCTTGCTTCAGGAGACATCTTGATTTCAGACTTCTGTCCTCCAGAGCTCTGAGAGAGAATAAGTTTCTGTTGCTTTAAGCCCTCCAAGCCATGGTTATTAGAGCAGCCTTGGGAACTAATATGGGGGCAGAGCAAAGAAGAGAGACCAGAAACAATACACTAAGATGGTGAGGCTAGAGACAAAGAGAAATGGCAGGATTGAACAGAGACTTCCTAAATATAATCCAACAGAAAGTGGTCATCGATTAAATGTCGAGGGAGAGCAAGCAAGAAAGTGATACCAAGAATGGCCTCTCTCTGGCTTGTGAACTGCAGAGCTGTTGCAGCCATTGCCCAGACCCTATGCTACGTGCTGTTCATGGATTAACTCATTTTATCAGTACAACAATCCAACAAGGCAAGTACTTGATTTTATAGATGAGGAAACGAAGGCACAGGGAGATTAAGTAATTTGTCCAAGGACACACAGCAAGCAAGAGGCTGAGATACACTCCCAGACAGTCTGGTTCCTCAAAAAAAAAATTGGGGGGGGGTCCGGTTTTCACTCTGTTGTCTAGACTGGAGGGCAGTTTCATAATCATGGTTCACCACAGCCCTGAACTTCTGAGCTCAAGCGATCTTCCTGCCTCAGTCTCCCAAGTAGCTGGGACTACAGGTGCATGCCACAACATCTGGCTAGCGTTTTTTATTTTTTGTAGAGATGAGGTCTCACTATGTTGCCCAGGCTGGTCTCAAGCTCCTCGGCTCAAGCAACCCTCCTACCTCAGTCTCCCAACACGCTGGGGTTACAAGCATGAGCCACCATCCTTGGTGGTTCCTTGGTCTTTAAGCAAACCTACCACATTACGCTGATGGCAGTAAACATCAGGTTAAGAAAAAGAGAGAAATCTAAAATATCTATACATACTGGTACAAACCCATGGATCATCTGAAGGGATTGTGGGGTTTAACGTTCAGCAAGTTCTTTGACTTTTTTTCCACTTGAAATTTACTTATCTCACACCATATGCAAATATCAACTCAAAATGGTGCAAAAATCATATGCAAATATCAACTGAAATTTGCATATGTAAGAACTGAAATTGTAAAATTACCAATGTAAGAACTGAAATTGTAAAATTACCAATGTAAGAACTGAAATTGTAAAATTACTACTGTAGAAGAAAACATAGGTGAAAAGCACCATGACATTGGTCTGACTAATAAATGTTTTTGGATATGATCCCCAAAGCACAAGTAACAAAAGCAAAAATAGACAAATGGTACTATATCAAACTAAAAAGCTTCTATGCAGCAAAGAGTCAACAAGATGAAGATTGAACAGACAAAAAATGGGAGAAAATATTTGCAAACTATTTATGTAACAAGGGATTGATATCCAGAATATATGAGGACCTCAAACAAATCAACAACAACAACAAAAAAGAAAAACAACAACAACAACAAATAATTGACCAGGTATGGTGGCTCATGCCTGTAATCCCAGCACTTTAGGAGGCTGATGTGGGAGGATTGCTTGAGCCCAGGAGTTTGAGACCAGCCTAAGCCACATAGTAAGATCTCATCACTACAAAATAAAAAATAAAAAAATTAGCCAGGTGTGGTGGCACAAACCTGTTTCCCAGCTACTTGGGAGGCTGGGACAGACAGATCACTTGCGCCCAGGAGGTTGAGGCTGTGGTGAGCTGTGAGCATGCCAGTGTACTCTTGCCTGGACAACAGAGTGAGACTCCAACTAAAAAATAATAATAATCCCTTTTTTAAATGGGCTAAAGATCTGAATAAGCATTTCTCAAAAGAAGACATACAAATGGCCAATAGGCATAGGAAAAAAAAGGCTTGACATCACTAACCATAAGGGAAATGCAAATTAAAATCACCGTATCATCATACACCTGTCAGAATGGCTAATATCAAAAAGACAAAAGATCAAGGATGTAGAGAAAAGACAACCCTTGCATACTATTGAGTAGTACTGCCATTAGTACTGCCATTATAGATAACAGTATGGAGGTTTCTCAAGAAATTAAAAAGAGAACCATCATATGATCCAGGAATTTCACTACTGGGTACACATCCAAAGGAAGTAGAGTCAGTATATCAAACAGATATTTATACACACATTTATGGCAGCAT
Organism: Cephalopachus bancanus; assembly: GCA_027257055.1. Taxonomy (NCBI): domain Eukaryota; kingdom Metazoa; phylum Chordata; class Mammalia; order Primates; family Tarsiidae; genus Cephalopachus; species Cephalopachus bancanus. Next base: position 4,718,485 of record JAPVLO010000067.1, read on the forward strand.
TATTCAAAATAGCAAATATGAAATCAAACTAAGTGTCCATCAGCAGATGAATAGATAAAGAAAATATGGTATAGATACACAATTGAATACTATTCAGCTATAGAAAGAAGGAGATCCTGTCATTTGCAACAATATGGTTGAACTTGGAGAATATTTTATTAAGTGAAATAGGCCAAACACAGAAAGACAAATACTGCATGAGTTCACTCAAATGGTGGTAGAATGGTGGCTACCAGGGGCTAGGGTGGTGGTGGGGAAGAGAGTTGGGAGATGCTTGTCAAAGGTTATAAAGTTAAAGTTAGATAGGAGAAATAAACTCAAGAGGTCTGTTGTACAACCTGGCAACCATAGTTAATAACAATATATTGTAATATTGAAAAATGCTAAGAGGGTAGATTTTAAGTGTTACTACCAAAAAATGATAACAATGTGAAGTAATACATATGTTGCCTGGCTTGGTTTGACCATTCTACAATGTGTATATATTTCAGGGTATTATGATGTACATGGTAAATACATACCATTTTAGCTGTTGATTTAAATAATATAATGAAATAACAATAAATGCAAAAAATGGGTCTGGGATTTTAAAGCAGGTGAGACTGTCAGTATTTGAAGGTTTTTTGTCCCGTGTTACGAGGGTTCAATGTGACTTCTGCAGGATTCTCCTTTATTGCTTCAGGATTGGCTGCCTCTTGGCTAGAGCTCCATAGTGGAGGGAACAGATGACCCTGTTCCCGGACTCTTGAAGAGACAACTTTCCCTCAGTCACAGTGTGGTCCAAGACAGGGTCATTGATGTGTTGGAAAGGATGTTTTTAGGTACTTTGAGCATTTGTCTCTGAACTTCTTTGCTCTCAGGCAAGCAATGCCCATCATTTTCCTTTCATTTCCTACTGTTCAGATTTCCATAAGCCACTGACAGGGTACCAACCCAGATCATACATTCCTCATTTCAGTCTTATTATTCTTTTGCCCAGGGGTGTAATATGACAGACCTTGGGCTGAGTTAAACACACACAATCTCTGCCATGTCACCAATGGGTGGAATAAATGCTCACTGTAAACTTTCAATAAATACTGATTGATTGAGAGATATGGAATCAGGTATTAGAAATCCAATGTGATTTGACTATAAAGGAGGTAAAAATACAGAGCTGTGGAGGCAGCAAGCCAGCCTGGGGCTACCGGGCAAAGGAGATGAGTTTAATTCTGGGGTATGTCTTGAGGACAAATGGATACTCCCTTTAAAAGGGAAGCCAAGCGGAAAGCGTCAGAGGCTAGCGTGGGGTGTGTTTTAGGAGGTCAGTTAGTGCCCAGGGGAGGTGAGGGGACAGGAGAGGAGAGAAGAGACTGGCATTATGGAATGTCAATTCTGCACATTTGGAGTCTGTCCAGTTGCTAGATCTGTGAGAACTAAATGCAATAATGTATAAAATGTGTTCACATAGCTTGTGTGTAATAAATGGTGAAAACCCCAACCGCAAGAACTCATGTCACTTGTGTCTAAACACTCAGATGGTGGTCAGATCCTTAGAGACATGAGCCCTGAGCCCCAGCCCATGGGATAATAGGAGACCGTGGTCTCCTTCCAAGGGGAAGCTGGCAGGGCCATAGGCTTGAGTTCCCAAGGGTTGGCCACTCAGGCCTGCCTTTTGGTCTGAGCACAGCAATTATTGACATGACTGCAACCAAATTTTCACCTAATTACAGCAAAATTGAGCTTCTACCCCTTGGAGACAAAACCCACAATTAACTAGAAAGAGGTGTCAGCATTCAGTTCTGCATTCACAGTTCTGTAAAACTCTTGGGGCTAAAGATGTGATCTCTCTCCCATCAGATTTTTTCCTTTTGTTTTTTGATTAACCACCACAGACTCTTGTCTGAGAAGGTCCACTAATGACGATGCCCAGGGAGTCATTGATGTCTAGGCCCAAGGAATTTTGGTGAGAGGACCACGAATGGGTCCCCCACCAGATGTTTCTGGAGGGCTCAATGTAGGCTTTCAGACCTTCCCCTTCCCATCCTTGTTTTGGCTTCCTTGAAAGTCAGTGGCGATGTCAAAGCCTCCAAAGACAGTTTTTAACTAAATATCCTATGTGTAGTAAATAATTAGTCCAGGCGTGGTGGCTTACATCTGCAATCCCAGCACTTTGGGAGGCTGAGGTAGGAGGAACACTTGAGGCCAGGAGTTTGAGACCAACCTGAATGACACAGCAAGACTCTCTGTCTTTACAAAAAATTTTTTGAAGATTAGCTAGGCTCAGTGGCTTGTGTATCTGAATGCGATACTGAAGAGTGTCTGTCATCCCGCAGTCGAGCCAAATGCAGAAGGTGGCCCAGCTGAAGAGCTGGATACTCCCATCCTGGAGCTGCCATCCCTCTAGATACTTTGCTAGGTGAGACAATAAATATCTCTATGGTTTAACCCAACTTCGGCTCAGGCTTTCTTTTTCTTCCATTAGGAAATATCCTAGCCGGGCTCGGTGGCTCAGCCTACAATCCCGCGCCTTTGGGAGGCTGAGGTGAGTGGATTGCCTGAGTCCCGGGGTTCGAGACCTGCCTGGGCAACTTGGTGAGACCGCATCTCTACAATAAATCAAAAAATCAGCCGGGCGTGGTAGTGCATGCCTGTAATTCCGGCTACTTGTAATGCTGAGGTGGAAGGATCGCCGGAGCCCAGCAGGTCGAGGCTGCGGTGGCCGGGAGCGGCCACTGCACTCCAGTCTGGGCGACCGAGTGAGACTCCAACTCAAAAAAAAAAAAAAGAAAATATCCTGGTATATCAGGTGCCAAGGCCTCCTGAGGACCAGCACGTGAGGTAAACCTAACTATCCCTGGTTTGTGGAGAGGAGATTGAGAAGAGGTGTCTCCATTAGGATGCCAGTAACATAAAACTGTCACCTCAGCTCAAACAAATAACGGATCTTGGCGGAAACACATGAAGGCCGCTTGCTTGTTCAAGTGAGAACAGAGGCTTTTCATTCAGAGTTTGCTATAGCAAAAGGGTCAGCCACCATCATTTGCATTTGGTAGAGACTCAGAGCCAGGCAGGGGAGAAAAAAAGCATTTGAGTGAAAAAAGGAAGGACTAAGAGCAGGGATTCTGAGCATCAACTTCACAGCCTTCAACTTAACACCGGCAGTTCCTGGCAGGATGTGCATAGTTGTGAAACTAATCAGTGGCACTTAGCACCGGCAGGTCCTGGCAGGATGTGCATAGTTGTGAAACTAATCAGTGGCACAAATAAATGCATCCACTCCAGAATGTTATCAGGATTCCTCCTCCTGTCCTCACCTTTCCTTTTCTCACCCCTCACCTTACCTCTCCATGCCATTTCTATGTCATCACCTACCAGGACCTACCTGTAGTAAAATCCATGTGGCCACCACCCACTGCAAAGCCCTAATTATCACCTCCAAAGTGGCCTAGAGCCAGATCTAGGCTTTCTGCTGCTGGGACATTTATCTCTGGAGCAGCCACGTCAGGAAACAGGTGACTTCCCCATTCCAAGGGGTACTGAGGCTCTGGATGTTGGAGGCATGAGGAGGAGATCAAGAATACTTGCCACAGGGAAGTTGAAAGATGAGAGTAACCCTATATGTGACAGACCTGCAATGCCCACTATCCCCCAATAGAACAGGGGACGCAGGGTCCTTCGTTTAGTTTCTGTAGAAGACAAAAATCCTCCGTTGAACAAAACATGAAGGACAAGCCCAGCCTCCTATTTTACAAGGGCAGCACGCACAGGAACTCCAGGGACATTCTATTTTGCCTTCAGCCCAGAGATAATGGCTCTGAAAGAGAATGTTCACGTGAGATCCTTAGGAAGAGGGTGGAATTCAAGGACTAAATTGTGATTTCTCGAAACTTCCCAGCACGCTGGAAGGGAGAAGAGGGGAGCCCCAAACCCAGCACCAAGTGCCAGCTGTGAGGAGAAGGGTGACTGGTCAACCTGAATCCTGGCCTTGATAGGGGCTGTCTCCCGGCTGCAGAGGCAGAGATTTCAGGGGGCTGGGGCCAAGGCCTGCGTCTGTGTGCCAAACCCTGGACCAGCCCGGTCAGAATGCCTGCTGTGCAAATGGTCCACCCTGTCCATGCCTCTCATCTCCTTGGTACCCCTGGCCCAGGTCCCACCATGTCTTGCCTGGGGATGGCCGTAGTCATCATTCTATATTTAGCATGGGCCTTAAGTCCAGTAACTGATGTCCTTACACTAAGAGGAGAGGACACAGAAAGACATGGGGAGAGGGCCATGTGAAGACAGAGGCAGAAATTGGAATGATGCTGCCATAAGCCAAGAAATGCTTGGATCCACGCGACGCTGGAGAAGGCAGGGAAGAATCCTTCCCTAGAGGGAGTGTGGATCCTATGACACTTTGATTTTGGACTTTAGGTTTCCAGAATGACAGATATGTTTCTGTTTTTTTAAAGCCACTATTTTTGTGGTAATGTGTTACAGCAGCCACAGGAAACTAATACTCTTGTCAACCCCAATCTGTCTCCCACCATTCCTCCAGCTTCTGGAGGGATCTTTTAGGTCACATCCTTCCAGTGCCTTCTCCTGATATGCAGAATAAAATCCATTTCCCATAAGAGTCAGGCTCCATGAAATCTGGCCCTGCCAATCTCTCTATTTACCTCCTCCAGTCCTCTCCTCTCTTCCCATGCTGGACTCCACCCGTCAGCTATCATCTCTTTGAAAACTTTTGTTTCTGGAAACTTCTGTTTCAAGAAAACCTGTCAAGCTTGATCTCACCTCAGAACCTTTACAGTTACTGTGGATGCCCTTCCTCTGGTTGATTTTGCCTGCTGGGGGATATAGTAATACCTGGAGACATTTTGGTTGTTGAGACTTGGGGATTGGGGGGTGGGGAGGGTGCTTCTTGCATTTGGTGGGTAGAGGTCAGGGATTCAACCCATCATCCCACAGTGCACAAGATGCAAAGAACTGTCGTGCCCAAAATATACATAGTGCCCAAGTTGAGACACCCAGCTCTGGATCTTTCCATAACTCAATCCTTTTTGATAGGCCTCAGCTCAAATGCCACCTCCACAAAGATAACCTCCCTAACCCCTCATATGTAAGGTGACACCTCCATCCCCACCATCACCCTCTTCTCAAATTACCTGTCTTCACTTTCTTCACCGTCTCATCATCCTTTGAAACCACCCTGTTTGTTTTCTTCTGTCTCCCTCCCAGCTCCCCAGGGTGTCCTGGTTGATTTTCACAGCTACTGAGGATGGAAATTTTTACTGTCTAGCCATCCCCCCAACCACCCTCACCCCCACCACCCCCAGGGAGCCATTAATTGAAGGTTTGTTCTTTTCCATTTAGCCAACAGATATTTTTTTCCCCTCTCCTGGCTCTTCGTGTAGAGATGAGTGCCGCCGCCCTGGACCTGTCAGAACAAGCATCACTCTGTGTGGTTTTACTGGCACTTTCTAGTCTTGCCAAGGCTGTGAGGAAGGCTGTGGAGATGTGGAGACAGTCGGCCTGACTTCACATGCAATGAGCTCTTGAGATTAGGTTGTTCCCCTAGAGAGCCTCTCAACGGGTGTTTCCTTCTAGTCCACACACAGCCCAGAAATCAGGATTCTCTGGGGCCCAGGACTCCTTAAATCTATACCTTTGTGTATTTCAAAATTAGAACCCCAAAATAACAGAAGGAACTGTTCGGGACTGATTTTTCCCCTCCAAAATTTATATGTTGAAGTCCTAACTCCCATACCCCAGGATGTGACTATATTTGAAGATAAGACCTTTAAAAGGGTGATTAAGTTAAAATGAAGCCATCAGAGTGGATCTTAATTCAATATGACTGGGCTCCTTGTAAGAAGAGGAGATTAGAACCCAGACACACACAGAAGGAAGATCATGGAAAGACACAGGCCACCCGCAAGCCAAAGAAAGAAGCCTCAGATGGAACCAACCCTTGACACCTTGATCATGAGCCTCCAGCCTCCGCAATTGTGAGACAATAAATTTCGGTTATTGAAGTCGCCCAGATTGTGGTCTTTTGTTATGGCAGCCCCTGGAAACTCATACGGGGGTCAACCTAGGCTCTAAGTTCTTACTACGCATTCACTCTTAGGTTGGTCACTTAATAGTCCCAAGGTCCATGTTTTTCATCAGTAACATGGAGATGATAAGACTGTTCCGACCTTATAGAGCCATTACAAGGAGTAAATGAGATAGAGCCCAACATTCCTTGAGCCAAGAAATACACCCTAAGCTTTTGCACATGATTCAGTATGCACCTATGTTGTTCGGTGCTACAGTAAGTCTTTGTAAGAAATTCTGTTATCCCCATTTTACAGTACAGGAAACTAAGGCCCATAGAGGTAAAGTAATTTGCCCAAGATCACACCAAGATTCAGCATAAGTATGGCACTATAATGTGAATTCAAATTTGCCTGATTCTAAAATTTGGGTATTTAACCACAAGGTGTAGGATATGCCTGGTTGCAGGAGAGCTCAGAAATTGTTGCTTCTATTCTTCTTTGCAATATGCTGAGCTGTGTAATGTCTCTGATAAAGGATATAATTTTAATCACTATTAAAAGATTGAAAATCACACCTACAGCTTAAAACATTTCCAATTCAAGTCTATAAACATTTATTAGGCATCAACTGTGTTCTTAGTGGTATTTAAAAAGTTTTGAGTAGCGTCTCTGCCCTGAAATTTTATAATTTATTTCTGGAAGCTACAGTTACTGTTCCCTAGTGCTTCCTGTAAGGCAGGAGAGCATGTTGTCGGAGTTAGCTATTGCTGCATTACAAATCATCATATTACCTTGATGCCCTGAATGTCATCAAAATGTCTTCCTTTCAATATTTCCTTTATCTTGGGTAAAGATAAAAAGCCATTGGGGGCCAGATCAGGTGAGTAGGGAGAGTGTTCCAATACAGTTATATGTTCACTGGCTAAAAACTCTTTCACAGACAGTGCTGTGTGAACTGGTGCATTGTCATGATGTAAGAGCTCCTTCAAGACCATTTTTACACACACCTTTCTGGTGCCAAGATTTTCAGTTAAGATTTTCCTAACTATTTCTCTATTGACGTTTATTTGGTCTGCTGTGATTCTCACAGTCAGCTGATAATTATGACACACAATTCAACAAATTTTTGCAACGTTTTCATCAGTTTTGCTTGTTACTGGCCGTCCTGACCTGTCTTCATCAGTGACACTTTTTCTCCCCTCAGAAAAACGTTTAATCCATTTATACACTGCCATTTTCTTCACGGTCTTGTCCCCATAAACTTGGACTAGCATATCACTTCCACTCTTGCCAAGTTTAACAAGAAATTTAATGTTTGTTCATTGCTCTAATTCAAACTCCGACATTCTCAAGACGGCACACAAAAACATGCAACAACAATAATAAATGCCATTTAGCAAGGCACCACCACATGTCAACATGAACACTGCTGTAAGATACCAATATACTAAGGTTATGAAACCTCATCAAGTTGTTTGTACAGTGTTGTCAATGTAAGCTCATGGTGGCAAGTTTGCAAATTTAATTGTCAGAACTTATACATAACCTAAGATGTATCATATTCATAATTTTAAGTCTACATTTCAGTGGCATTAAGTACATTCACAATTTGTACAACCAGTCAGGAGCTGACACATTTCTGTAATCCCAACACCTTGTGAGACGGAGGCAGGAGAATCACTTGAGGCTAGGAGTTAGAGACCAGCCTGAGCAACATAGCAAGACTCCATCACTACAAAAAATAAAAAAATTAGCCAGGCATGGTGGCTCATGCTTGCAATCCCAGCTACATGGAAGGCAGAGACGGGAGGATCACTTGAGCCCAGGAGTTCAAGGTTACAGTGAACTATGATGGCCTATACTCCAGCCTAGACGGAGCAAGACCCTGTCTCTATAAAATAAAAATACAAATAGAAAACAATTTGTGCAACCATCACAACTGTCCACCTCCAGAACCCTTTCATTATTCCAAACAGAAACTCTGTACCCATTAAGGGTTCAAAGGGTTCAAGGGCTCAACTTTTCAGGAGACGTATGTTAGTCAATTTACAAAAAGAACACATAAGACGGATAAATAAATGGTGAGGACATCTTTGGAAAATGCAATCTGCCACGCGTGAAGAGGCTGAGAGATTTCCAAGTCATGGAAATGACCATGGATAGAGGTGGCTGAGCATGGAGAAAGTGAATTGGGAATCGAAAGGAATATAGGATTTTACATGGGGAAAAGGAAGCAAAGACCATCAGCATCAGGTGGAGATGAGCCTGAAGCTTGCTAAACTCCTTTTTGACACGTGGGCCAGTGCTGTGAGGTTGACTTTCTGTGGGTCTCTACAAAGGGATGCTTTGTGGCCAATAGAGCCACATACAAATCCAGTGTGTGTATTTGTGATCTGGAGCCATGAGCGCAACAGGCAGACCCCAGACGAGTTTAGAATCTAACAAAGGTAGTCTAGCCAATCAAGGAGGAAAGATTGGATGCTTCAGTAAATGATGCTGGGACAATTGGTTTGTTTCTTATGAATAAGAATAAAAGGCTGGGCTCGGTGGCTCAGCCTGTAATCCCAGCACTTTGGGAGGCCGACGTGAGTGGATTGCCTGAGTCCGCAGGTTCGAGACCCGCCTGGGCAACTTGGCGAGACCTCATCTCTACAATAAATCAAAAATTAGCCGGGCGTGGTAGCATGCGCCTGTAGTTCCAGCTACTCGGAAGGCTGAGGCGGAAGGATCGCCGGAGCCCAGCAGGTTGAGGCTGCGGTGGCCGCTCCCGGCCACTGAACTCCCGTCTGAGTGACAGAGTGAGACTCCAACTCAAAAAAAAAAAAAGAATAAAAGTAGGCTTCTTAGCTCTCACTTTGTCGTATCGAAATAAATTTCAGGTAGATAGAAAAATCCAACTAAAAATAGGAAACCATAAAGAAACGAAACATATTTAGGAGAATGTTTATCTGATCCTGGAGAGGGGAAGGTTTTTCTGAACATAAAAGCCAATGAGTAAATGTTGAAGTAAACAAGCAATAAGGGATATTGTCTGAAGCATTGTTTAGAAAAGGAAAAAATCAGCCGGGCTCGGTGGCTCAGCCTGTAATCCCGCGCCTTTGGGTTGCTGAGGCGAGTGGATTGCCTGAGCCCGTGGGTTCGAGACTCGCCTGGGCAGCGAGACCTCATCTCTACAAAAAATCAGCCGGGCGTGGTAGCGCATGCCTGTAGTTCCGGCTACTGGGAAGGCTGAGGCGGAAGGATCGCCGGAGCCCAGCAGGTCGAGGCTGCGGTGGCCGGAAGCAGCCACTGCACTCCAGTCTGGGCGACAGAGTGAGACTCCAACTCAAAAAAAAAAAAAAAAAAAGAAAAGGAAAAAATCGAGCAATTTCCCCTTCCCTGGATCTAATGATGGAGAATTGGTTAAACAAGTTATTGGACACATTCGTCATGTGATCATTAAGGATCATGCTCTTAAGCAATATTTAGGATTTTATTATTTAAGATATTATATTTATTCTTATATTCATATTTAAGGATATAGGGAAAACATTTATTCTGCACTAAAATTTAAAAAATGGATTGTAGAAAATCATAATCATATCATGCTTTACATTGTTGCTATAATTGCAGCAGTGACTGCAGTTCTGCTTACTGTTCTCTGTGTGTTCAGCACTGTACTAAGCATTTCACATGCGTTATACCACCAAAAATTTCCCAATGACCCTATGAGGTAGACACTGTCACATTCCCATGATATAGGTCAGAAGACTGAGGTGTAGTAAAATTTATTCATCTGCCCAAGGTGGTGATAAACAAAAGAGCTGAGATTATAACCCATGTCTACTTGTCCCCAGAGCCTCATGACTAAGCATCACTCCAAGTCTGTGAATCTCCAACCCGGAGAGAAACTGTCTCCTCAAAGTGAATGGGGAAAGGGGGATACGGAATACTGAAAGGGTAGAGAGACCCAAATGTCAGCTCTGGGTATGCGTGGGTGGTGAGATGCTTTTCCACATTTCCTGCAGATTTAGATGCCTGTTTTTTAGAGTGGGACAAATTCATAAATCATTTTACAAAAGGATGAACATATATCAAGTCTACGCCGGCGAATGATGAAGCCCCCTCCTCCTCTCTTGGGGTCTCCAACTGATTGTCACCACGAGCTCCGGGAGTCCCCCACGAAGACACACGCCCGTCGTAAATGCGCAGAGCAGTGCGGGACATCACGCGGGGCCCGGCAAGCTCTTGCGGGCCAGTGGCTGCAGCCCAAGTTCGACGAAGGTGGTTTCTGAAATGACTCGCCAGCGGCCCTAAAGGCCCCGGGTGTCGCCACATGGGACCCGGGGGGACGGGACAGCGCTGTCTTTTGCATTTAAGAAACGCCCCTCCCGGGCTCGGTGGCTCAGCCCGTAATCCCGCGCCTTTGGGAGGCTGAGGTGAGTGGATTGCCTGAGCCCGCGGGTTCGAGACCCGCCTGGGCAGGCGAGACTTCATCTCTACAATAAATCAAAAAATCAGCCGGGCGTGGCAGCGCATGCCTGTAATTCCGGCTACTGGGAAGGCTGAGACGGAAGGATGGCCGGAGCCCAGGGGTTCGAGGCTGCGGTGGCCGGGAGCGGCCACTGCACTCCAGTCTGGGCGACAGAGTGAGACTCCAACTCAAAAAAAAAAAAAAAAAAAGAAACGCCCCTCAAAGCAGCCCCTCTGACCTACACCCGAGAGCCCCTACCCGCCAGGCTGGCCTCCAAAAAAGCCATGGGTGACGCCCAAGAGCCTGGCTGGCTCGCGGGACCTGGTTGCCGTGGATACCGCTGGGCGGGGGCAGAGCCAAATCGCATCCCAGACGTCGGCAGCCGGTCTCATTTCTCCTTCGCTGCCTGGCCTCTTCCCCCCACCCGTTGTCTCCCATCCTGTTGCTGCCTCTTCCGCAGGCTTCGGTTTCCCCGTCTTTAAAAGGAGAAGCGGGCCGGGCTCGGCGGCTCAGCCTGTCATCCCAGCGCGTTGGGAGGCCGAGGCGACTGGATTACCTGAGCCCGCGGGTTCGAGACCCGCCCGGGCAACTTGGCTAGACCTCGTCTCTACAACAAATCAAAAATGAGCCGGGTGTGGTAGCGTGCGCCTGTGGTTCCAGCTACGTGTGCCACTGCACTCCAGCCTGGGCAACAGAGTGAGACTCCAACTCAATAAATAAATAAATAATAATAATAAAAGGAGAAATGGGTTGGAAAACAAAAAGAGAAACTTTTCAGCACCACTTTAAAAAAAAAAATATGTGGGCCATTGCCTTGCTAAGCTATGGCCAGTCCATGTTTTCTTAAGCTTTGGCCCACTTCCCTAACTTGGGGAGGTAAATCTCCTTATTCTTTCTCTCTAATTTACTTTCTAAATAAACTATATTTGGCCGGGCTCGGTGACTCAGCCTGTAATTACCAGCGCTTTGGAGGCCGAGGTGAGTGGATTGCCTGAGCCCGCGGGTTCGAGACCCGCCTGAGCAACTTGACGAGACCTCATCTCTACAGTAAATCAAAAATTAGCCGGGCGTGGTAGCGCGTGCCTGTAGTTCCAGCTACTCGGAAGGCTGAGGCGGAAGGATCGCCGGAGCCCGGCAGGTCGAGGCTGCAGTGGCCGGAAGCGGCCACTGCACTCCAGTCTGAGTGATAGAGTGAGACTCCAACTCAAAAAATAAATAAATAAAAAATAAATAAACTATATTTTCTAATCAAAAAAATGTGGAATTGTTCAAAGGTACAAAAAATTATAGAGAGTAAAATAATCACTCATGTGCCCTCCACCCAGAATTAATATATGTTAACACGCTTGCTTTGCATGTTTCTGCTTTTTATCTTCAGAAATCTCCTGGACATCCTTCCTGGGTCATATTTTCCCCTCCCTGGAGTCAACCCCATCCGGAAGCTGGTGGTATCCTTCCTGCTCACTTCCTGCTTCTACACTTTTACTACCTTGGTGGGTATCCATAAACAACGGGGAGTGTTGGTTTTTGTGTTTTCAAGTGTACTTTTTCACAATGTACATAGTCTTCAAATTGCTTTTCGCCCCCAATATTATACTGTTGAGGTTTATCCTTGATAGATGTTCACTTCAACTGCCTTATAAAAGCCCTTTGTCTTAGTGTATCAGATTTATTTTTAAAACTATGTTCATTTGGCCAGACGTGGTGGTTCATGCCTGTAATCCTAGCACTTTGGGAGACCAAGGTGAGAGGATTGCTTGAGCCCAGGAGTTTGAGACCAGCCTGGACAACATGACGAGATGTCATCTCTGCAAACAAAATGAAAAACCAGCTGGGCGTGGCAGTGTGTACCTGTAATACCATTACCCCAGGAAGCTGATTGCCTGAGCCCAGGAAGCTGAGGCTACAGTGAGCCAAGACCATGCCACGGCTCTCTAGCCTGGGCAGCAGAGCAAGACCCAACTCAAAAAACAGTACATTTGTGTCATTTCCAATGTTTGACTATTACAAACAACACTTTAATAAACACCTTCCAACCTTGCTACTTGTGCCCCGTGCAAGAGGTTCTCTCTGGAACGTATTTAGAAACACAATTTCTGGGTTTTGAGGTTCGTGCATCCTCATTTCACGAGGATCTGCCAATTGCCTTGCAAGCAAATGAGGCGACTTACACTCCCTCCAGCAGGTGGAACTCCTAGTTTCCCATGTTTTCACCAATACTTAGCGCCGTCATCCTTTCCATTCTTCAGCATCGTGTTTTCTTGCCTGCTTCTCAAGGAAGAGATCATTACTCCTGGCGATTGATCTTTGCATCGAATCCCCAAGCGACAGTGGCAGCCATGTTTTGTGACTTTTGCACAGGCTTGTGGGGACCAGACCAGGCTCCTGTCCCCAGGGCCTTTGATTTTCTCTAAGTGCTCACAGGGCTGGTCATCAGAATGAAAGTCTCAAGTGCACTCTTGTGTCACTCCTGCCTTGCCACCTCTCTCCCTGCCCCCGCCCCCTTCCCCACAGTGTTCTTTCACCTCCCCACTCCTAGTAGCATCAGCAGAACAGGACAGGCTTCCTGGGTGAGCCCGCATGCTCAGAAAAGTCCCACATCTCCTTCTTTATTTTATTATTTATTTATTTATTTATTTATTTATTGAGTTAGAGTCTCACTCTGTCACCCAGACTGGAGTGCAGGGGCCGCTCCCGGCCACCGCAGCCTCGACCTGCTGGGCTCGGGGGATCCTTCCGCCTCAGCCTTCCGAGTAGCCGGAATTACAGGTGCGCGCTACCACGCCCGACTCATTTTTTGATTTACTGTAGAGAAGAGGTCTCGCCGAGTTGTTTAGGCAAGCCTCGAACCCGCGGGATCAGGCAGTCCACTCACCTCAGCCTCCCAAAGGCAAGATTACAGGCTGAGCCACCAAGCCTGGCTGCTTCTTTATTTTTAAAAATATGTTCATTTGGCCAGACGTGGTGGCTCATGCCTGTAATCCCAGCACTTTGGGAGGCCCTTGGCTGCGGTGAGCCAAGACTTGGTTGAAATTCTTGAAAGTCTTAATATTTCTATTTCTGATGTTGCCTTCTTGAAATTCTTGATAATTTTATCTTTGAACTTGTGTTTTCTGAGTGGCCTGATGGGAAGACAAGGCATGAGCACAGACAGAGGCGATACTCACTACTGTTTGCCGCCTCATTTCTGTATAACAGCCCTGAAACCGCATGGATTCGCCAACCATGGGAGTTCAGTGAGGTTCAAAGGCAGTACAGAGTAAGTGTGTTATGTCTGAGACTTACTAAGCGGGTGTGCTGACATCCCGGGGAGGCCATGTTTCCCATTCAAACCAGAACTTACTTCAAATGCAGAAAGAAAGTAATGGCATCCTAAAAGAATATGAACAACCGAAGATCCTATTCTGTCTGCTCTTACTTTGTTACTTCCCTGTATAAGCCAAACACATGCGAGAAAGGATGACATAGAAGGAAAGGGAAAGAGAGAGCAGAGGGGGTTAGCAGAATGACCATATAAATAAGTTAAATAAAAACAGTAATGTTTAACCTAGTGTGGTAACTCATGCCTGTAATCCTTCCCAGCACTTTGGGAGGCTGAGGCAGGAGGATTGCTTGAGCCCGGAAGTTCAAGACCAGCCTGGGCAACATAGTGAGACCCAGTCTCTATCTTAAAAATAAATAAATAAAAATAAGACAGTTGAGTTATCTTGGTGCAGTATTTCCACTGTTATGGTAAGAAGGAAATACATATGCATATACGTGCTACGAAATAAGAATTGTCATGTTGGTGATTCTTCATACAATTTACACGCTCTTACAAATGTATTAAGACTGGCATTACACATTATAAAGATGAATAGTAAATCCATGCTGATAATTTAGATTTCTGAGGGTTTCTTGTTGTTGTTGTTTACTTAAAATGATATTAAGTAGCAAATAAAACAGAATGTGCATGCCTATAATCCTGGCAATTTGGGAGGCCGAGGTGGGAGGATCACTTAAGGTCAGACATTTGAGACAGCCTAGGCAACAAGCAAGATCCTATCTACAAAAATAAAAAACAATTTTTAAAAACAAGAAAAATCAACCAGGTATGGTGGTGCACATGTATAGTCCTATCTATTTGGGAGGCTGAGGCAGGGAGATTATTTGAGCCTAGGAATTCAGGGTTACAGTGAGCTATGATTCTACCACTATGTTCCAAACTCAACAGCAGAGTGAGACCCTATCTAAAACAGAACAAAACACCAGGACAAGTTGAGAGAGGGACTACAGAAAAAATGATAAAGCTTTAGATTTTAGTGTTTTTAATAGCATTTGCTCCTGCTTTTTGAAAAAGGAGTTCATATTTTCATTTTGCACTGGGCTCCAAAAATTATGTAACTGGCCCAGTAACCGAGTGCTCACCCCTAAAAACCCAGAAGACTTTTGGAAACTGGAAAAAAACTCAAATACTTACTCATGCAGTGAAAAGTTGGGCATTTGAGGAGGCCAATTTTCTTAGACAGTCCTCTCCACTCTAGACTATTTCTCTGAGGACATTGACTTATTTTCCCCTCATCCTAAGTGACTGACCCTAACCATCTTTACTCTGATTTCCAAAATGATTCAGGGTTAAGAGAATGAAAACATTAGCCATAGACTGGGAGAAAAATATTTGAAAAGCACATATCAAATAAAGAATTTGTATATATATACAAAGGACTCTTAAAACTCAACAATAAGGAAACAAATTAAAAATGGGCAAAAGACCTGAACAGACACCTCATCAAAGAAGACATACAGATGGCAAGTAAGTATATGAATAAACACTCAACATTATACGTTATTAGGGAATTGCAAATAAAAGCAACAATGGGACATCACTGCACACATGTTAGAATGGCCAAAATCCACAACATAGACAACAACAGAAGCTAGCAAGGATGTGGAGTAACAGGAGCTCTCGTTCATTGCTGGTGGAAATGCAAACGGGCACAACCACTTTGGCAGTTTCTTACACAATGACTCGGGGATCAGGATAGGAGCACTGGAGCCATTTTAATATGGAAACATAACTGGTTTGTCTCTCTCTCTTTTTAAAAAAACTGATCCAGTCCACTGCGGTGGAGATAGACGATCAAGTCTATTGTCAAAGGAGAATTGAGCACTGGCCAAGGGAGTGAATACATGTGGTGAAAGGTGCTACTCAGGAAGCTAGGGCAGAAGGATTGCTCAAGCCCAGGAGTTCGAGGTTGCAGTCAGCTATGATTGTACTACTGGGCAACAGAGCCAGATTCTGTATGTCAAAAAAAAAATTAGTGGGGAAAAGACTTAGATATAAAGTAGCACAATGAGACTCAAGGGGCCCGGGAGACCTGATTTTGAGATTTGCACAATAAGTGCCAGAGGAGTGAACCCCAAGAAGGACCACTGCACGGGACACTGCTGGAGTACTCAGGGGTTTTGGGGGTTTGGAGTCCTCGTCAGCGGGCCAGGCAGCCTCCCAAGGAGCAAGTGAGACCTCTGAGGGTTGCGATAAGTCCACACCTATGTCCCCTAGCTCCATGGCAGTGATGCCCAGCCATGCTGTATAGCTCTGGGTCATTAGTCTTAATCAATCCATTCTACTGATAAACATTTATGTAGTTTCCAGTTTTTTTCTTTTAAACAATGGACTTTTTTATTTTTAGTTGGAGTCTCACTCTGTCACCCAGATTGGAGTGCAGTGGTCGCTCCTGCAGCCTCGACCTGCTGGGCTCTGGCGATCCTTCCACCTCAGCCTTCCAAGTAGCTGGAACTACAGGCGCACGCTACCACGCCCGGCTAATTTTTGATTTATTGTGGAGATGAGGTCTCGCCAAGTTGCCCAAGAGGGTCTCGAACCTGCAGGCTCAGGCAATCCACTCACCTCAGCCTCCCAAAGGCACAGAATCACAGGCTGAGCCACCGAGCCCGGCCCCGTTTTTCTCTTTTAAACAATGGACATTTAAACATATGTGTACAGGAGGGAGTATTTCTCTAGACCTGCACCACCCAATATGGCAGCTACTAATCACATGTGACTATTTAAATTAAATACATTTAGCAAGGCATAGGGGCTTATGCCTGTAATCTCAGTACTTTGGGAGGCCAAAGAGGGTAAACACCAGATCCCAGACGTTCGAGATTAGCCAGGGCTGTATAGCTAGATCTCGTCTCTACAAAGAAAAATTTTAAAAAGTTAGTCGGGCATGATGGTGTGCACCTGTAGTCCCAGCTATGCAGGAGGCTGAGGCAGAAGGATCACTTGAGCCCAGGAGGTCGAAGCTGCGATGTGCTGTGATCATGCCACTGTACTCCAGCCTGGGAGACAGAGTGAAACTCCAACTCAAATAAATGAATAAATAAGTGTACTTAGATAAGACTAAAGATTCAGTTCCTCAGTTTTGCTAGCCACATGTTTATTCAGTTTCACTAGCCACATGTTCATTTCAAGTTCTCGATAACCCTAGGCAGCCAGTGAACAAATTGGACAGAGTAAATGCAAACATTGCCATCATTGCAGGGACAGTGCTACCAGACCCTAAGCATAGGGTATGTACCCAGGAATAGGTTTGAGCCTCAACTCTCGTTCAAGTCTAAGGTGTGGCCAGTACCTCATCCCATCCTGACTGATCCCCCAACCTTATGAGTACAAGACACTGAGGGAGGAATCCCAGGGAAACCTAGCAAACAAATGATCTTCTAGGAGGGGAACGGGAAGGTCAGGACAGCCCTGGCTCGGCTTGGAGGGAAGGGCGGAGCCCTGTCATCACCTTCCCAGACCCAGGTGTGAGTCGCTGGCCAGGAATGCAGGTTGCCAGAGGGCTCGGCTGCTGAGAGGTGCCAAAATCCAAGAAGAGGGTGCTGCTTTCACACTCACTCTGCTGCAGCCAGTGGCTTTTCTCAGTTTGCATAAATCTCTCTAGCTCCCATAACATGTATATAGCTTCAGTCCAAATTAAAACATTAGGAGTCCACTTGTGAGATCAGTGATAGAGGCTCCAAATGGTGAACACCACAGGAGCAAAACAATAGTCAGTACTTATCCAAGCTCACTGGCTGGAAAAAAAGTCCCTATTTGTAGTGATTGCCACGAGGGTGTAAATACTTCCTCCATGACCGATTTCAAGTAGATAACAAGTAGGACAGGAATGAGGCAGAGTTCTTTGTTGGGAGTTAGCGAGGAGGAGGGTGAGTGGGGGGAAAAGAAACCGACTTTGGGGGCAGATCGAGAGACCCTGATTCACATCCAAACTCTCCCACTTGCCGGTTTGGGCAACTCATTTCCTTTTCCAGAGGCTTGGCTTTCCCATATAGAACACAGGGACGGTAACAGGTCCTGTTTCGTTGGTTCACTACGAGGGTGGAATCTGGGAAAGTTGCAATAGCACTTAAAAGTTGATGGGTGTGATCACCTCATATCTACTTATCCTTCTTAAAAGTACCTCTGCTGAGGATTGCTGAATCCAAGAGTTTGAGATCAGCCTAAGCAGCACAGCAAAACCTCACACACACACACGCACACGCACACGCACACGCACACAAAATATTAGCTGGACCTGGTGGCACATGCCTGTAGTCCTAGCTACTCATGAAGCTGAGGTGGAAGGATCACCTGAGCCCACGAGGTCGAGGCTGTGGTGAGCTGTGATTATTTTTTTTTTTTTTTGAGTTGGAGTCTCACTCTGTCGCCCAGACTGGAGTGCAGTGGCTGCTCCCGGCCACCGCAGCCTCGCCTGCTGGACTCCGGCGATCCTTCCACCTCAGCCTTCCAAGTAGCTGGAATTACAGGCATGCGTTACCATGCCTGGCTGATTTTTTGATTTATTGTAGAGATGAGGTCTTGCTGTCCAGGCGGGTCTCGAACCAGCGGGCTCAGGCAATCCACTCACCTCAGCCTCCCAAAGGCGCGGGATTACAGGCTGAGCCACCAAGTCCGGCTCTGAGCTGTGATTATTGTGCCACTACACTCCAGCCTTGGTGACAGGGTGAGAGTTCTGCTAAAAAAAAAAAAAAAAAAAGAACCTCAGCTTTCCTAAAGATATCCACCCATGGCTGGATAACTGGGTGTGGTGCTCACACCTATAATCCCGGCACTTTGGGAACCTGAGGGGAGAGAATGACTTGAAGCCAGGAGCTGGAGACCAGACTGGGTAACATAGCAACATAGACTCCACCTGTACAGAATTAAAACAAAATTAGCCAAGGATGGTGGTACATGCCTGTAGTCCCAGCTACCCAGGATGAGACAGAAGGATGATTTGGGCCCAGGCATTTGAGGCTCCAGTGAGCCACTGTACTCCAGCCAATCTGGGCGACAGAGACCCCGTCTTTAAAATAAAGAAAAAGTAATGAATTATACAATTAAATTAAATAGAATAAAAGATATCCACCCAAAGATATTAGTTCAAAGTGACTTCACATGTTTGGAGAGAGCAATCTCCCTTTCTCACTCTCATAACCCCTCATATCAGGGGAGGAGCATGTGACTGAAGCCCAAGTTCATTGGGACATCCCATTCCCTGGCAATGGGCAGTTGGGTCAGAGGTAGGCCTGTGACCTCAGAGGATCCAGTCAGAACAAAGACCAAGATTTCTTTGGTGGCCAAGGGCGTTCTCTTTCCTGCTGGCTGTCAGCCCGGAAGAGCGTCACTCTGTGAGCTGCTGCGTTTGCCTTGTGATCACAGAGGGAAAGCCTTGTTGGCACCAATCCCAGGATGCAGAGCTGAGCCATGGATGGTGAGGCTGTGGGTATGCTTCATCGAGCACCACCTGAAGCCAAAATGACTCCTGTGTGTTCACAGGATTTCATGCATATGACTACTGAGCTCTATTTAGGGTAGTGATAGACAGTTTATTTTTAAAATAAATACATTTAAGTTTGAAAAGCTAGTCACCATGAATTTTCCTTCTGTAATACATTTCCTTTCTGTGGAAATCAGATTATTTTCTGTCACTAGCAATAAAAGTTTCCTCCTGTATTAGCTTCCTGTGTGTATTAGCCTGCTAGGGTTGCCATAACAAAAATACCACAGACAGGGTGGTTTAAACAACAGACATTTATTTTCTCACAGTTCTGGACAGGGCTAGTCTCTCCCGAGGTTGTTCTCCTTGGCTTGCAGATGGCAGACTTCTCACATGGCCTTTCCTCTGTGCACATGTGTCCTTGGTGTCTCTGTGTGTCCCTATCTCCTCTTCTTATAGGGACAGCAGTCAGATTGGATAAGGGCCCACCCTAATGATTTCAGATTAACCTAATCATCCTTTTAAAGACCCTGTCTCCAAATACAGCCCCATTCTGAGGTACTGGTGGTTAGGACTTCAATATATTAATTGGGGGGGGCAGAATTCAACCAATAACACTGGGGCTGTTGTAACCACAAACTGGATGGATTAAAGCAATAGACATTTAATTGTCTCACAGTCTTAGTAGCTCAAAGTCCAAAGTCAATAAACAAAGAAAAAAAAACCCTGCTTGTCTTGAAATCATGTAGGATATGTTTCACACTGGGATATGCAGGTCCAGATGGCAAAACTGAGTGTCTGTGTACCCAAGATCACATGGGTGTGACACCCTGCACAGAGCCCAGCAGTCCTTGCAAGCAGGGCACTGCAGAGAGAACCGTGCAGTTCCCTGGCGACTGTCCCACGCAGAGGCAAGAGGCCAATCCCTGTCTCTCTCCTTTGAGAATCTTTACTCGTTCTCCTCTCTCAATCCACACCAATGGTTCCATCACCCACAAAGGACCAAACAAAGGAAACTGTCCATGTCAATCTACACATTTTTCTACATTCCGTTCAGTCTCTGCTCACCTGCAGATATATTTTTATACAGTTCTAGTCAGCACAAATACAATTTTGGATTCTGCTTGTTTTGCTTAAAATTATATCATGAACCATTTTTATGTAATGCTGCAGTCTTTGTGATTGCTACTGGTGTCGGGGGGGAGGTAGTTGTTATTTTTTAAAGCTATGTAACATTCCACCTAGGAGATGTACTGTAATTTATTTTGTCATTCTCCTACCTTGGGATGTGTGGCTTGTTTTTCATCTTGCACAACTTTAAGTAGTGGCCTGGTCATCTGAGTGCCTAATTAATCAAGGCTTTGTCTTGAAATCTCAAACCTGCATGGTGGGTGCTCCCCGGCCACATCCCAGGGAGCTCTCCAAGAACTCCATGAGCTAGAGCAGGAGCTCAAATAGCTAAGGACCAGAACCACTGACACATCCCAAAAGAAGGGAGTGGACACTGCTGTCTCACAGCAGTACCACATGGAATGCTGCCAAAATTTTACCCAGACAGGTGAAAGTAGGGGTGCCCCAAGACCAGCCTCAAGTTCGATAATTTCCCAGAAGGACTCAGAGAACTCAGCAAAGCCTTTGACTCACGGTTACAGTTTATTACAAGAAAAGGATACAGAATAAAATTGACCAGGGAATCAGCATGGGGCAGATTCCAGGAGGGCTCTACACCCAGAATGTCCTGTTGTCCCTTCCCAGTGGAGTTGTGAGCTGTGCTAACACCTCTCAGCTGTGAGGTATGACAACGCGTGTGGAAACCTGCCAACCAGGGAAGCTCACCTGGTGTCTAGGTTTTTAAAATGGAGCTCAGTTTGCGACCCACCTGGGCAGGCGAGACCTCATCTCTACAATAAAATCAAAAAAATTAGCCGGGCGTGGTAGCGCGCGCCTGTAATTTCGGCTACTCAGAAGGCTGAGAAGGAAGGATCGCTGGAGTCCAGCAGGTCGAGGCCGCGGTGGCCGGGAGTGGCCACTGCACTCCAGTCTGGGTGACCGAGTGAGACTCCAACTCAAAAAAAAAAAAAAAAAAAAACGGAGCTCAGGCATGTAGATTTGATTGGTCACACCCATGGCTGACCTTAGTCTCCTATACCTCCGGAGGTTGAGCTGATGCCCTCACCCTAAATTACATGGTCCAAGGTCCTCAACAAATGAAGATACTTTATTAGGCAGGACATTCCAAGGGCTTCAATCTGCTCCCCAGAAGCTGAGGGCAAAGTCCTGACCTCTCTTTGGGCAAGATAAAACTCTTTACTGCACAATACATAATACTTCTGGGAAATCAAAAGACTAACAAAACCCAGAGAAGTGACAGTATATAGAAACAGGCCTTCTTATACTCAATTTTGGGAATAGACATGATTGTAATCTTTCCAGGAGGCAGATTGATATCTTCATACTATATTGATGGAAATATCTGGAACAGACGTTGGAAGACTATTTGGAAGACAAATTTAACCACCCAAAATGTAAATGGGTATATTCTTTGAAACAGCATTTCTGCCTTTCAAGATCACCAGACAAGTGTGCAAAGCTGTATAATTTGTGCATTGAAGTTTTATTGAAAATGTTGAAATGTCAAAACAACAGATATATTCATTAATAGGGGACTGGTTGAATTAAATCTTCAGATCAAACAAATGGCTTTAAGACATGATCAACTTTACTAAAAATAAGAGCTATAAATTAAAACTAGAGGGAAACAATATTTTTCACTTCTCAGATTGGCAATGATAAAAGGTA
Source organism: Cephalopachus bancanus (assembly GCA_027257055.1). Classification (NCBI taxonomy): domain Eukaryota; kingdom Metazoa; phylum Chordata; class Mammalia; order Primates; family Tarsiidae; genus Cephalopachus; species Cephalopachus bancanus. Next base: position 4,740,489 of record JAPVLO010000067.1, read on the forward strand.
GCACATTACTACTTAGGGTATGGGGAAAGTCTGCGTAGCTGACGGCACAGCCAACCATGGGATGATTGATGTTGAATTTGGAGGACAATTTGGCAACATCTATTAACCCCTCAAAAATGCCATATGCCCTTTGATATGTCAGTTCCATTTCTGAGAACTTATGCCTTTGCACACTCTAACATGGAATCAAAGACCCAAATACAAGGGCATTCATCACCACATGGTCAGTAACGGTAAAGGCTGGTTAGAGATGCTATGTGGAGCCCATAAACTTGAATTCCATGCAGTTCTTCATTCTCTCAACGGATATTACTTAAGTACCTACCATAATCAGGCATTATTTTAGAGGGTGGGGACTAAAACAAAGTCCCGCCTCTTGCAGTGCTAAAATTCTAGTTGGAGAAGGTAACATTCTTCTAAATGTTCGCACGAGTCAAGCAGTGAAATGCACTAAGAAGAAGAATAGAACAGAGTAAGGAACGGAAATCACTGGGGTTGTGTTTGTTCTATTCTGTGGGTCAAGAAAGGTGTCATTGATTACATCTGAGGAGAAAGCTGAAGGAAGCGAAGAGAGAGCCATGCAGATATCCAGGAAAGGGTTCCAGACAGAAGGGACAGTACATGCAAAGGCCCTGAGGTAAGAGATGTCCTTGGTACATTGGAGAAGAAGCAAAATGGTCCCAAGTGGTTTGAGGAGTGAGTGGGGAGAAGGAGAAGAAGGTCAGAGAGGTATTGGGGGTGGCAGATCCCCGAGGGCCTAGTCAGGTTAGAATTTCACCACTGGAGGGCATTGACTCGAGGTAAGCCTTCCATTTTTTTAAAAAGATGTGGAGTACAATTCAGGGTTGGGTACATAAGTGGTCTTCATGCAGTGAAATTTGGGCCTTCCATTTGTCCTTACTTCGCCTGGTTTGAAATCAGATACTGTTATTAGTGTAGCCTTCCACTTTTTAAAACAGCAACTTTATTGAGATATAATTCACATACTGTACAACTCATCCATTTAAGGTGTGCAATTCAACGGTTTTTTCGGTATATTAAATTATTAACTTTTAAAAATTGTGGCAAAATACATATAAATTTGCCACCTTAATTTTTCTTTGGCTGGGGGAGGGGGACAGGGTCTCACTCTGTCGCCCAGGCTGGAGTGCAGTGGCACGGTTATGGCTTACCACAGCCTTGAACCCCTGGGCTCAAGTGATCCTTCTGCCTCAGCCTCCCGAGTAATTGGGGCTACGGGTGCACACCACCACACCTGGCTAATTTTTTCTTTCTTTCTTTCTTTTTTCTTTGTAGAGATGGGGTCTCACTTTGTTTCCCAAGCTGATCTCAAACTCCTAACCTCAAGTAATTCTCCTGCCTCAGCCTCCAAAGTGTGAGGATTATAAGCATGAGCCACGGGGCCTGGCTTTAGCATGATGTTTTCAGGATTTATCCACGGTGTAGCGTGAATCAGAACGTCATTCCAAAGTTTCCTTTTTTTTTTTTGAGTTGGAGTCTCGCTGTGTCGCCCAGACTGGAGTGCAGTGGCCGCTCCCGGCCACCGCAGCCTTGACCTGCTGGGCTCCGGCGATCCTTCCGCCTCAGCCTTCCGAGTAGCCGGAATTACAGGCACACGCTACCACGCCCGGCTGATTTTTTGATTGATTGTAGAGATGAGGTCTCGCTGCCCAGGCGGGTCTCGAACCCGCGGGCTCAGGCAATCCACTCACCTCAGCCTCCCAAAGGCGTGGGATGACAGGCTGAGCCACCGAGCCCGGCTAAAGCTTCCATTTTTAAAAGGACGTTTGGCTGCCGTGTGACAGAGCCTGGCAAGACGGAAGCAGGAAAAGGGAGGAAGCCTGGATACCAGTTAGGAAGTTAGTGCTGCCATCCAGGAGTGACGTGATAGAGACCCAAGTCAGTGTGCAGGGATGGAGGGGGTGACCCGGGGAGAATGTGGGGTGAGCTTTGAAGGCGGAGTTGGCAGGGCTTGCTGGTGGATTGGATACGGGGATGAAAGAGAAGACCCACCGTTAAAGACCACCCAAAGACCTTTTAACGTGGGGCCTGAGAATGCCGAGTCCTGGCTGGGTTCAAGTCCAGCTGGATTCATGTGCGGCCATGGGCAAGTTCCTTGATTTCTGCCTGCCTTAGTTTCCCCATCTGTAGTCATATGTAGACAGTACCAGTGCCTGCTTCATGGGGTTGACGTGCAGATTCAAGAGATTAATATTTTATTTTTCAGTTTAAATTTAAATATTTATTTATTTTATCTACAGAGACAGGGTCTCACTATATTTACCAGGATGGTCTCGAACTCCTGCCTCAAGCAGTCCTCCTGCCTTGGTCTCCTAAAGTGCTGGGATTACAGGCATAAGCCACGGCGCCCATCCATAGGTGAATGTTTTTAAAATACTTAGGCTGGTGCCTGGGCCATGCTAAGCACTACGCACATATTTATGTAAAAATAAACGTAAAAATAAATCCTTGCCAAAGGTGGTGTGGCACGTGGATTAGCTGAGGCGTGGCACATCTCAGAATCAGAGGACGTCTTAGGGGTGCCTGAAAGGGTAGGACTTCTTCAGCCGGGTGGATCTAGCTCGAAGTCCACGGGCAATGATCAAAAGGATGGAGAGGTGATAAGCAGGGTCTTACTAGGCAAAGATTGACCCTCCCACCCCTGACTTAGGCTTTCATGCTTCTGCACCATCCGCTGAAGCATGAAAGCCTAAGTGAGGACAAATAAAAAGCAGGCTTTTCACAGGGCAACGCATCAACAGCGCCCAAAGTGAGGGGTGCAGAGTGAAATGTAAACCCCTTCCAAGTGAAGACCCAGATGTTGTCCAGGAGGTGTTTATGGTTGTCTTCCTCTTTGCCTGTCACCCGCTGGGAGAAGGTAGCCCACGGGATCGTTGCATCAAGAATGCGTGGCAGAACACTGAGCAGGGGTGCCCTGTTGTCACCCCCTGAGGAAGGGGCACTGGGAAGAAGGCAGGATTGGACAGAGGAGAAAGCTGAGCCGCGATGCGACCTTGCTGAAGGTCTCAGCCAACTCCACAGGGAGCACTGGAACCGGGAGGGCCCTTCCAAGTTGATCTGAGTCAAGGCAGGGGACTGGGTGTTTATAATCCTTCCTTTGTCCGTCATTCAATGGGTAGAGGCATGCCTTTGTGCAACCTGAGGCCTTTCTTCAGCTAAGGCAACACCTGCAGAGGTCCACACTGAAGGGCTGTCTGCTGGCAGTACTTCCAGCCGTGAGGGGAGGACAGTTCTTCACTCCTTAAAGGGATCTGGGGGCCTATCAGGGGATTGTGATGGCTGGTGATTACGCAACACCCATGGGGAGTGTGGGTAATCTGAAAAGAAGTAAGTCCTCCCAAGACACCATCTGCTTCTTCCCACCACACTCCTTTCCTGGAGATCTGGAGTTTGAGTCTGAGGGTGAGCTCAAGGAACTAGACATTGGAAGCCACCCTGGACACTGGTCTGCCTTTGGCCAGGCAAGAAGTTCCTTCCACATGGCCACAGTCTCCCCACTTCCCCTCTCTCTCTGCTCTCCGTTGCCTAACAATCAGTCCTACCAGACAGTTGAAGTGTGGCTCTGGAGCTAGTAGCACTGCCTTTTGGTGGCCGGGTATCCTTAGACAAGCCATCTCCCTTTACCCGTGACTCGCTGTTTCCTCAGTTATCCAATCTGGATAATGGTTCTTTTTTAGGCATATCACTGTACCTAAAGCCCAGTTCCTAGAACACCATAAGTCCTCATACACGGGAGCTCTTGTCATTTTGATTGTGTCCAGGGGCACATCCCTGACCTGTAGAGATGGTGACAAGGGTGTGATCTTAAGATGGCTTGGCATCACTCTTAGAGATGAGTTTGGAACAGTGAGGAATTTCTTTTTTTTGAGTCTCATTCTGTCGCCCAGGCTGGAGTGCAGTGGCAATGCTCACAGCCACCCCAGTGTCCACCTGCTGGGCTCAGGTAATCCTTCCACCTCAGCCTTCCAGGTAGCCGGAACTACAGGCACACACTACCATTCCTAGCTAACTTTTTTATTTATTGTAGAGTTGTAGTCTCACCAAGGTGCCCAGGCTGGTCTCGAACCCCTGGCTCAGGCAATCCTCTTGCCTTAGCCTCCCAAAGTGCTGGGATTATAGGCTAGAGCCACCGGGGAATTTCTTAAAGGTGACGGATGCTTCCCATTCTACTGTGGATTAAATTGTGTGTCCCAAAAAAAGATCAGCTGAAGTCCTAGCCCCCAGTGCCTTATTTGGAAATAGAATCTTTGTAGGTGCAAATAAGATGTAGGTTAAAACAAAGTCGTACTGGATGAAAGCAGGCCCTAAATTCAATGGCTGGTGTCCTTATAAGAAGAGAAAAGGCACAGACACACACAGAGGGAAGAGGGCCATATGGGAATGGCGGCAAAGATTAGGGTGATGCGGCAATAAGCCAAGGAAAGTCAAGGATTGCTGGGAGCCACCAGGAGTAAGACAGAGGCAAGGAAGACTCTTCCCCAGAGCCTTCAGGAGAACCATGGTCCTGATGACACCTCAGTTTCAGACTTCTAGCCTCCAGAACTGTGAGAGAATACATTTCTCTTGTTTTAAGCCATCCAGTTTGTAGTCACCCATTACAGCAGCCCCAGGGGATTAATAACCCTCTAACAAAGCACTCTCCCTAAGAGAGTGATAGGGCTCAGAACTTCCCTGGGCACATTGAGAAGGGAAAATGGGGCCTTCTGAGGGGTAGTCCTCCTCAGGGGCAGTGTCTGTCGGTGTGTAGATGGCTTCAATCCAGTTTTGACTCCCAGAGACTTTCAAGCCAGGATGAACTTACTTTTTTTTTTTTTTTTTTTTGAGTTGGAGTCTCACTCTGTCGCCCAGACTGGGCTCCGGCGATCGTTCCGCCTCAGCCTTCCGAGTAGCTGGAACTACAGGCACGCGCTACCACACCTGGCTGATTTTTTGATGTATTGTAGAGATGAGGTCTCGCTGCCCAGGCGGGTCTCGAACCCGCGGGCTCAGGCAATCCACTCACCTCAGCCTCCCAAAGGCGCGGGATGACAGGCTGAGCCACTGAGCCTGGCTTGAACTTACTTCTTAATTAGCAGCCCCTCCTCTCTTTGCCTATGTCAGAGCTGCTGTCTGTCTAGTAGTGGATAACACTGAGAACGCAATCAGAGAAACAACCCTCAAAATATGTTCCACTCCAACTGCTTCCATCGCAAAATGCAAAATTAAGACGTGCTTTCAAAAAAGAAATGATTTTAATATTCTTTAAACTGCTCCAGAGTATTAAGAAGGAAAATCTGTCATATTGCTTTTGTAATGGAAGCCTCATGTCGATACTAGGACCTAATAAAAATTTCTTCCAAAATAGAAGTCTGTAGAGCAATCTTGTTTTTAAATAACAATGCAAAATTTTAAAAATAAATGTTTAAGAATTTAGCACTCCAGGGCAACCCTCTTCCAGGCACCCTCCTTCTTGGGAGCTCTTCTGTCTTAATAAACTCTTGATTTCTCAACAACAACAAAAATTTAGCACTCCATGAAAAAGGTACATTTCTAGAATGCAAGGCTGATTCAATGTCTTCAAAAATCTTAAGATAGTGCATCAATTTGAAAGATCAAAAAGAGCTTGAGTCCAGGAGTTCAAGCCCATCCTGGGCAACATAGCGAGACCCTATCTCTACAAAAACATCTTTTTAAATTAGCTGGGCATGGTGGCACACACCTATAGTCCTGACTACTTGGGAAGCTAAGCCAGGAGGATTGCTTGAGTCCAACCTGGGGGATAGCATAAGACCTTGTCTCTTGAGAGAGAGAGAGAGAGAAAGAAAGAGAGAGAGACTGGAGAGACTGACTAATAATCATCTGAATAGATGTCAAAGAGACAACTAGAAAAGTTCAAACTCCACTCTTAATAAAAACTCTCAGCAAACTGGAATTAGAAGAATTCTTCCCTAGCATGGCTATGTACATGTGTGTGTATCATCATGTTTAAAGGTGAAATGTTAGAAACATTATCATTTTATTTATTTATTTATTTATTTTGAGTTGGAGTCTTACTCCTCGCCCAGGCTGTAATGCAGTGGCATGAACGCTCCACGGCCACCCCAGCGTTGACCTTCTGGGCCCCAGCAATCCTTTCGCCTCAACCTTCCAAATAGTTGGAACTACAGATGCACGCTATCGTGCCTGCCTCTTTTTAAAAAATTTTATTGTAGAGACGAGGTCTCGCCAGGTTGCCTGGACTGGTCTCGAACCCATGGGCTCAGGCAATCCTCTCACCTCGGCCTCCCAAAGTGCTGGGATCACAGGCTGAGCCACCGAGCCCAGCCTATTTTATTTTATTTTATTTTATTTTAAGAATAGAAACGAGGGCTCCGTATGTGGCCCAGGCTGATCTTGGTATGTTGCCCAGGCAGGTCTCAAACTTCTGGCCTCAAGAAATCCTCCCACCTTGGCCTCCCAAAGTGTTGAGATTACAGGTGTCAGTCACCACGCCTGGCCAATTATCACTTTAAAAGTAAACAAGAATGCCCATTTACCTCAGATTATCTTATATGGTCCAGAAAGTGTTAGCTAAGGCAACTAAACAAGAAAAAAAGTTTGAAACTACAATTGTGTATCCAGAGTATTGAAAAGAAAACGTGTGTTAGGTTTTATTTAGGCATCAGTGATAGTGCTGTTAGGTGTGAATTCAATGTTAATGAATCAACAATGTATATTAAATAAGGTGCCTTGGCTGGGTACAGTGGCTCACACCTGTAAGTAATCCCAGCACTTTGGGAGACTGAGGCAGGAGGAATGCTTGTGCCCAGGAGTTTAAGACCAGCTTGGGCAACATAGCAAGAACTTGTCTTACAAAAAGTTAGCCAGGCACGGTAGTGTGTGCCTGTAGTCTCAGCTACTTGGAAGGTTGAAGTAGGAGGATTGTTTGAGCCTCAACCAGGAGGTTGAGGCTGCAGTGAGCTGTGACCATGCCACTGCACTCCTGCCTAGGTGACAGAGTAAGACAGTGACCCAAAAAATAATCATCATGAAGAAATAAAATGCCTTTAAACAGAAATACCAAAAAAATGAGGTTGATATGTATTGATTAGTTAACAAAAATATGATCAGAGGCTCACAGGAACCTAACGCTGTCCTCCCCCTGGAGCAGTGGTTCAGTATTTGCTAATTTGGTGTTCTTGGTGACTTTATAGAACATAACAGTAGTGAATAATGGAAATCAACTGTAACTGTTGTCATGGGAGGTGATGAAAATGTCAAAGAAGACACCATCGAGGGAGGTGGGGCCAGTGCCCAGCCTGGTGCAGGAAGAGGAACCTGCAAAGGACACAGAAAAGGCAACTTCAGCCAGGCGAGAGCAAACTCACCCACTAAGCAGAAAGAACCTTCCAGCATCCTCCCACCAAGAGGACAGATGAGGAGAGGACTGACATGTTCCTTGGATGATCCATGACCTGAGTGGAAGGGTGGGGACAGAGAGGGGCTCAAGAGAAATTGGAAGATGGGTGACAGTGAGTTTACAGACATCTTTGGGAAAGTTGGCTGCAAAAGGAGAAGGAAGAGAGGGATGACTGGAAGGGGGTGAGGCATCCTGGGAGGGTTTTGAGTGTTTCGTTCTGTTTCTCATGAGAGAGGCTTTAAAAAAAAGCAATGAGAAGGATGCAGTGGGCCAGGAGAGGTGGCAGAAGGGAGGTAGGGAGGAGTCCAAGTCATGAGTGGGAGTGGGCTTGGGCACAGGAAGGCACCAAGGGGAGAGCAGGTTCATGTGTTTGGGACAGAGGAGTCTGAAGACCTCCAGGACACTTATGAGTGGGAGGTGAGACCACTACCTGAGCAAGAGGGAAGTGAAGGGGCGGGGACCAGAGACTGGAGGAGAGAAGCAGGGTTTGAAATAGTTACTGCAGAGTGCGGGGGAGTCACCCAAGAATGTGGTGACCCCTTGAAGATGGTCATGGTGAATTGACAGCAGAGCCCCTGAGTCCCTGCGACTCTCTGACTCTCCTGCCCACGTCCCTGCCCCAGAATCCTCACCCTAGACAAAGCAAATTACTTTTGCTTCTGAAATTCTCCCCAAATCAACTGGTCATTTATCAGCATCACTAGGTGATGCCAGCTAAGCAAAGAACTTACAGTGCACCTGTACAAATCTAGATTTAAAGACCCGTCAGTCTGCAGTCTACCAAAAATCTCAGCCCAGGGAACAGAAAGCAACTGTATGATGTATTTACAAGGTCCCTGGCTTCCGGCGATGGGCTTTAAAAGGAACTTTGTGGTCAGCTCTTTTTGATTCTGAAGGGTGGCCAAGATGTTGGCTTCATTCCTTGGGCACGAGTAGAGAGAATCAGAGCAGTCTCCTCTCCCCCACGGTGCCATCTGTGCCTGAGAACAGCTCTCTCCACTTGGCTGGCTCTGTTTCTGAGAGTCTGCAAGGGAACGAAGCATCTCCAATGCGAAGCCCACAGGAGACCCACACGTATGAAGCAAGAGACAAAAAAAAAAAGCAATCCAAAATAGATTCTGTCTAGGCAGAAAATGACCTAGTGCCAGAAAGGAAAAGACTGACCAAAATGAGCCATTCTCAAACTCCTCTGGGGAGCACATAAACATTTTGTCTACAGCAGTGGGTACCTGGGGATTTCAGGATCTCCTGGGCCACTGGGGAGTGCTGGTGAGCTGCCACCTTAATAGAGAAGCCCACCTCTGTAGCCTGACTCTTTAAAACCCATCTTCCTAGGATAAAACGAAGGCAGAAGCCACGGCAAACACTTGGAAGGAGGTTCTTACCAGGAGAACGCAGTGATCTGCATAGCAGGATGTTTCTAAGGACTGTAGGAGAAAAGCCATGGTGGTTTCTAAGCAAATGGCTTTTTACTAATTAAGCATAACCACAGACAACAAAGGAAAAAATAGATAAATTGGACGAAAACAAAATTAAAAATTTTGTGCATCAAAGGACACTTTATAGAGTCAAAAGGCAGCCCACAGGATGGGATAAAATATTTGCAGATCATATATCTAATAAGGAACTAATATCCTGATTACATATAAAGAACCCATCTACAACTCAACAATTAAAAAAATATGAGCAGGGCTCGGTGGCTCAGCCTGTAATCCTGCGCCTTGGGAGGCTGAGGGAGTGGATTGCCTGAGTCCACGGGTTCGAGACCCACCTGGGCAACTTGGCGAGACCTCATCTCTACAATATATCAAAAAAAAATCAGCCGGGCATGGTAGCGCGCGCCTGTAATTCCAGCTACTTGGAAGGCTGAGGCAGAAGGATCACCGGAGCCCAGCAGGTGGAGGCTGCGGTGGCAGGGAGCGGCCAATGCACTCCAGTCTGGGTGACAGAGCGAGACTCTAAGTCAAAAAAAAACCAAAAAAACGGATAAAAATGGACATATTACCAAAGGTAAGAAAAATTTAAAAAATGAACTTAAATAGACATTTCTCCAAAGATATACAAATGACGAATAAGCACATGAAAAGGTGTTCGACATCACTAATCACTAGAGAAATGCAAATCTAAACCACAATGAGATAGCACTTTACGTTATTAGGATGGTTACTATTTTTTAAAAAACAGAAAAATAACAAACATGGATAAGGATGCAGAGAAACTGGAACCCTTGTGCACTGTTGGTGGGAATACAAAATGGTGCAGCTGCTATAGAAAAGTATGACGGTCCTCAAAAACTTAAAAATAGACTTGCCTTGTTATCCAGCAATTCTACTTTGGCGTGTATACCCCCAAAGAATTGAAAGCAGGGACTTAAACACTCATGGTCATAGCAGCATTATTCACAAAAGCCAAAAAGTGGAAGTGACTCAAGTGTCCCTCAACAGATGAATGGATGAACAAGTGGGGTCTATCCATACAACTGAATCTTATTCAGCTTAATAAGAAGGGAAAAAAGGCCGGGTACAGTGGCTGAAGCCTGTAATCCCAGCACTTTGGGAGGCTGAGGCTAGAGGATTGTCTCAGCCCATGGGTTTGACACCAGCCTGGGCAACATGGCGAGACCTCATCTCTACAATAAATCAAAAAATTAGCCAGGCGTGGTAGCCTGTAGCACGCTTGTAGTTCCAGCTACGTGGGAGACTGAGGCAGAAGGATTGCCTGAGCCCAGTAGGTTGAGACTGCGGAGGCTATGAGCGTCCCACACACTCCAGCCTGGGCAACAGAGTGAGTCTCCAACTCAAAAAAAAAAAAAAGGGAGGGAGGAATCCTGTCACTTGCTACAACATGGATAAATCTTGAGGACCTTATGTGAAGGGAAATAAACCAGTCAGAAAAGGACAAATACTGCATGAGTTCATTTATACGAAGCACCTGGAAGAGTCAGAGTCATAGAGACAGAAAATAGAGTGGTTGATGCCAGGGGATGGGGAGGGGATAGGGGAATTAGTGCTTAATGAGTACTGAGTTTTAGCTTGGGAAGATGAAAGAGTTCTGGAGATGGATGGAATGATGGCCACACAACATTGTTAATGTGCTTAATGTCACCACACTGTATACTTAAAAATGGTTAAGATGATACATTTCATGTGATGTACATTTTACCACAATCTAAAACTTTAAAAAAATAGCTATTGAACTTAAAAAAAAAAAAAGAACAAGATTCTCTTTCATAAGATGCCCAGACAGCTGGTAAGGCATTATTTCTAGGTTTGTCTGTGAGGGCGAGCCCAGAAGAGGCTGGCATTTAAATCAATGGGTTGAGCAAGGAATGTCTGCCCTCTTCCAATCTGGGTAGGCCTCATCCAATCAGTTGAGGGTCTAGAGAGAATAAAAAGGCAAAAGGGAAGGCGAATTCTCTGTCTTTCTCCTGGACACCCGTCTTCTCCTGCCCTTGGACATCAGAACTCCAGGTTCTCTGGCCTTTGGACTTGGCCTGAGCCGTGCTACTGACTTCATTGCTTCTCCAACCTACAGAAAGCGTACTGGGGGTGAGGACATCAGCCGTCATAATCTCATAACCACTTCTCATAGTAAATCTCCTTTTACATATCTATGTCTATATTTATATCTCCTATTGCTTCTGCTTCTCTGGAGAACCCTGACGCAATGTACTGTTCCTATGCATTTGCCAAAGCATGAGCCATATTTTTCAGGATTCATTTCTTGCCCAGACACTGGCTGGACAAGCCTCGTCCTGGGTGCTGTCTGCACACAGCGGGGATAAGTTAACACATGCAAATGTGTCTCTGCTCCCTGGCACTGCCCGCTTGTCAGCTTGGCTCATCTCATGTCCTGGGGCAGAGCCCAACGCTTGTCTTTGGCTTGGCTGTGGGCTTCAGGAGACATTGGAACTTTCTGCTTAAATCATGAGAAATTTGATCTGGCCAAGCACGCTCCCCAGATTTAGCCATTTCTCTTGTTTCCTTTGCAAATATCCTGTATATTCTCTGGAGATAAAAACAGCATGAGATGATTGGTGTGTTCATCTTCCACTGGCTCCATCCAGCTGCCGAATCGGGGGTCTGTGTGTGGACTAAGCTTAGGGTGCATTAAAGTGGGCAAAATCCCACGGGAGGCAACATCAGCTTCCTGGCCATTCTCAGGGATCCACCCAGCTCCCAAAGCTAAGCCTGGGAATCCAGCTGCGTATCTCAAAGGGGAGCCTGAGGTCCAAGTGTTTGCAGTTGGAAACATGGCGGGGCGGGGGGCAGGAGGGGAGGCGGTGATTTTTGATTAAAGTCCCTGAGAGTGTGGGGCTGATGGGAGGACTGAGGTCAGGAGGGGGCCTGAGCACCTGTGTGGGGCCTTTCCTCTCAGGCCAGAGCCTAGTGATGAACTGATAAGTAAAGCGCCTGTGCAGAGGGGCGATACCACTGCTTCTCTTCTCTCCCTGGTGCCACGTGCCTCAGGGCAATCCTCAAACTTGCCTTGAAATATCACTGACCACCAGAAACTGCTTTAGGATAGGCAAGCTGGCCCCAGCGACAGACAGCATGGTTGGCAGTCAAGAGCCAGATTCTAGAGTCCGTGACTGAATTTAATTCTTGGCTCAGTGACCTTGGACAAATCGTTTCATCTCTCTGGGTCTCAGTGTCCTTATCTGTAAGATGGGAATATTAACGGGATCTACCTCAGAGGGTCTGTTGTGACATTTCAATGAATTAATTTATAGAAAAAGCACTTGGGGCCGGGTGTGGTGGCTCATGCTTGTGATCAGCGGCACTTTGGGAGGCCGAGGCAGGAGGATTGCTTGAGCTCAGCCTGGAGTTCAAGTTCAAGATCAGCCTGGGCAACATAGCAAGACCTCATCTACAAAAAAAAAATACAAAAATTTAGCCAGGCATGATGGTGTGCGCCTGTAGTCCCGGCTAATTGAGAGGATTACCTGAGCTCAGAAGGTTGAGGCTGTGGTAAGCCATGATCAAGCCACTGCACTCCAGTCTGGGCAACAAAGTGACTCCCAACTCAAAAAAAAAAAAAAAAAAGAAAGAAAAGAAAAAAAAGCACTTAGTGCATGTTATAAATATGTTGTTATTGTTATATTCTAATGAGTGGAGACAGACCCACCCCCCAAAATGTAAACTAATACATAAGATAATTTCAGAGACATAACTTCTATGAAGAGAACAAAACAGGGAAAGAAGATCTTAATTTGAGAACACAACAGGCAGATCAGGACGTCTCTGAAGACTGGATGAGAGACACTGGTGGTTTCCAAGTAAGTGACCTTTTAAAAATAAAATTTTAGTAATACAAGTAATATATCTGCTATTTGTAATACCTTTTTCTTTTTTTTTTGAGTTGCAGTCTCACTCTGTCGCCCAGACTGGAGTGCAGTGGCCGCTGCCGGCCACCGCAGCCTCGACCTGCTGGGCTCTGGCGATCCTTCTGCCTCAGCCTTCCAAGTAGCCGGAATTACAGGCACGAGCTACCACGCTCGGCTGATTTTTTTATTTATTGTAGAGATGAGATCTCGCTGCCCAGCCGAGTTTCGAACCCGCGGGCTCAGGCAATCCACTCACCTCAGCCTGCCAAAGGCGCAGGATTACAGGCTGAGTCACCAAGCCCGGCTTGTAATACCTTTTTCATATAAAAATATAAAACACTGGATATGGTGGCATGTGCCTATAGTCCCAGCTACTAGGGAGGCCAAAGTGGAAGGATCACTTGAACCCAAGAGTTTGAGACCAGCCTGAACAACATAGCAAGAATATAATAAATAATAAACAATAAATTTCTTTTAAAATGTGAAGCATCATAGATAACTGTTCTTTGAAGCAGCTTCATACAAGGGATAAGGCTCTCACCCAGCAGTGACCAGGCCCTTAGAAACAGAGCTAGGATCTATCCTTTACCCAGTCCTGCCTGCATGCCAGGGATGTATGCTAGTTCATGGTGGAAAAAAGGAGTTGGCAGGGCGTGGTGGCACATGCCTGTAATCCCAGTGCTTTGGGAGGCTGAGGTGGGAGGATCACTTGAGCTCAGGAGTTCAAGACCAACCTGGGCAACATGGTGAGACCCCATCTGTGCTATATATACAGGTGTGCAAATGTCTATTTGAGTCCCTGTTTTCAATTCTTTGGGTTATGTACCTGGGATAGGAATTGCTAGGTCACATGGTAATTCTGTTTAACTTTTGAGAAATTGCCAGATTGTTTTCTTCAGCAGCTGCCCTGATTTATGCTCCCACCAGCAATATTCAAGTGTTCCGATTTTTCCCTTATATATGGGGAAAAAAGAAAGAAGAGTTGTCTTGGCCAAATGCAAGGAGATGTGTAAGATCTCTGATCTATTAATTCAACACATTCTTTTCAGTTCTGCAGAAGGGCCCCATTGACTCAGAGACTTGCTTCCTGGCGGACCCCTCTTGCTCCCAGGCAGGACCCCTTCACAGGGTGGACGTCTCTGGCTTCATCTGAAAAGAGTCATAATGAAAAGCAGGAAGGCTTTTCTTTACCCTCCCCCAGGCCAGCTGGGAACCTAACCCCTATTTTCAAAGCATTAGCTCAGCGATGTGGCAGCCAGATCCAGGTATCCACTTTTCTTGATTAAACAGAGAATGCATTTGCCCTCCAGAAGTTACAGTTCCAGACTTGATATTGGGTGGATTCAGGCTGGGGACCTGGTGCAGATGGTGGCCTAGGGTGCCTTTTCTGTCTCCGGTTTATGTGTGGACACAGGTTAGCGTAGGGATTGACTCATACTGTGGGGTTTTTTTTCCTCCTCCTGCCTGGACCCCAGATCCCCTCATCTCCAGACCCCAAGGGTGACTTTCCAGCTTGGTTTGGGTTTCCAGTGTCAACAGAGGCAGAGTGGGGACTCCAGGGCAGAGACTCGCTCTTGCTTGTTCTTTTTAGCCCAGTCATAAGCAATGACTGATATGGTCTCCCCAAAGCCTGCTTTGGCCAGCTGCAAAGGTCCCAAAATGGGAGGGTCCTGGGGTGTGAGGTCTCATGTGCCCTCAGGTCACCCAGTCCAATTCTCTTGCTTTCAGATGAGAAAATAGAGACTTAGAAGAGGAGTGGACTTACCCAGGACCACAGCCAAGCTCCCAGACTCCCAGATCCTGTTCCCTGGTGCAGAGACCACAGAATATGAGAAAATGGGTCACCTCGAGAGACTGCACAGGGCTGCGGTTGCGTGCACAGGCCCAGGGCTCAGACTGCCCAGGTTCAGCCTCTGCTCAGCCACTTAGCAACCTCAGGACATCAAACAGCAATTGAACAGCTATTAGGCTTCAGAAAGTCCCTTTGTAAAACAGAGATAAAAATAGAAGCTGTTTCATACAATAGATGCCCAGTATCTGACATGTGGTTAGGCACTCAATAAATTCAATAATAACAATAATATTATGGTTATTAACTTTGACATCTTTCATTGGGGTCTCTTTGAGAATTACAGCACATTTTTATGCCGGGGAAGAAGCTGAGAGCATTCCTTTGCTGTCTATGGCCAGGTCTACAAATCTGAAGGACCTGGTTTCCCACCAGCATCTAAATATTCCTAGAGATAGCATGAAAATAGAAAGGCCCACTTGTGGTGACTACTTCTAGACATACATACTTCCACTTCTCTGGAAGAGGATATTTAATGATTTCTTCCTGAATGGATATACACCAAATATCTATAAAAATTCCAAATCTCTTCACATTCACTAAGGTGGCTATAACTTTTTGATGGAAAATAACAAGCGTTGGCAAGGAGATGAAAAAATTGGAACTCTTGTACATTGCTGGTGGGAATATAAAGCAGCGTAGCAGATGTAGAAAACAATTTGGCAGGCTGGGTGTGGTGGCTCAGGCCTGTAATCCCCGCCAGTCACAAAAGATCATATATTGTGTGACTCCATCTATATGAAATATCCAAATAGGCAAATCCACAGTGACAAAAAGCAACTGGTGGTATCCAGGGGAGGGAAAATGATGGAGGAACGGGGAATGGCTGCTTAGTGGGTGCGGAATTTCCTTTGGGGTGGTGAAAATGTTTGGAACTAGATAGAGGTGGTGGTTGCACAACCTGGCGAATGTGCTTTGGGCCACTGAATTGTTCACTTTAAAATGGTTCATTTTGGCTGGGCGTGATGGCTTATCTCTGTAATCCCAGCATTTTGGGAGGCTGAGGTGGAAGGATCGCTTGAGCCCAAGAGTTCGAGACCAGCCTGGGCAACATAGGAAGACCCTGTCACTACAAAAAAAAAAAAATTAGCCAGCTGAGGTTGCACACATTTGTAGTCCCAGTCTCTTGGGAGGCTAAGGTGGGAAGATTGCCTAAAACCAGGAGGTCAAGAGTATGGTGAGCTGTGATCATACCATTGCACTTTAGCCTGGGTGACAGGGTGAGTTCCCAACTCCAAAAAAAAAGATTAATTTTATGTTTTGTGAATTTCTCCTCACTAACACACACACACACACACACACACACACCCCTAACCACCACACAAGAAACTTTCATGGAGATGACAGGCCAGCCCTCAAGGTGCTAATTTAGGTCGGACCATATCGCAAGTTAAAAACAATTGAAAAAAACCCAGCCCTTAAGGATGTCTTTTAGGTTCTGGCAGCTTCCCAGGTGTGTTTATCCAACAAGAACAGTGACTTCATCAGGAAAGTATTTTCTGTCCTAGACCAGGACAAGAACCGCTTCATCGAAACAGAAGAGTTCAAGTAAGACTTCTCCAAAATGTTACCGGAGCAAAAAAAAAAAAAAGTGGATAAACCCAGAGTTAAAGCTCCCTGGAGGTTGTGGCTCCTCCAGGGATCCTCAGAGGCCACCAGTGATCTGATCATCAGTGGCCTTCAGTCTTGCTGGGGGCTGTGCAGGCCTCTGTCCTGGTAGCCCTGGCTGGTCCTCCTAACTGTGCCCGATTCCCGCAGGCAGGTCCTGTAGACCGTCTTCTCCTCTGCCTAGGTTCTAACCAGTAAGGAGACCGAGACATTCCTCAAGGCAGGAGACGCTGATGAAGGTGGCAAGATGGGACTAGGTGGTGAGTAGCCAGGCTGTGGCCATCCCCCCCGCCCCTGTAGGATTCACATACTCCTCCCCACCTGCACTCATGTACCTCTCACACTCACCTGACCTGCCTGTCTTCCAACTCCCTGCAGTGGAACACAGCAATCTCTGCCAGGTCCAGTACCTCCGTAATTACTATTACTATGTTTCTCTCATTACAGAAGTCACAGTCTGATTTATCTGAGGGTTCTTTAATTTCTCCAACCCTAAACTGTCTAACTAGGGTAGTGATTCTCAACCAGGAGTGATTTTCCCTGTCTGAAGACATTTTCACTTGTCATGCAGGAGGGAAGGAGTGCTATTGGCATCTCTTGGGTAGAGGCCAGGGATGCTGTTAACCATCTCGCAGTGCACAGACAGCCCCACGACAAAGACTGGTTCTGCCCCAAATGTCAACAGTGCCAAGGCTGAGAAGCTTCTCATGAGGGTAGTGGCTTGAGTGTGTTGGGTGAGAAGACCCAGACCCTGGTTCCCTAATTTTGAGTGACATATGAACCCTTTATTTATTTATTTATTTTTATTTATTTATTTATTTATTTATTTATTTATGAGTTGGAGTCTCACTCTGTTGCCCAGGCTGGAGTGCAGTGGAATGCTCCCAGTCACTCCAGCATCGAGCTGCTGAGCTCTGGCAATCCTTCCACCTCAGCCTTCCAAGGAGCTGGAATTATAGGCATGTGTTACCATGCCCAGCTAATTTTTTTTTCCTTTTTTAGTTGTAGAGATGAGGTCTTACCAAAACCCAGGCTGGTCTCGAACCTATGGACTCAGGCAATCCACTCACCTCGGCCTCCCAAAGTGCTGGGATTACAGGCTAAGCCATCGAACCCAGCCCCCCATTTTGGCCCTTTTAAAGAAAGAGTCTTGGCTGGGACCCCTGAGAATATACTTGTACTTGTAGACTTTTTAGTCTCTGAAGCTCCTTTTTTGAGTAACAATAATCCCAAACTCTAAACTCTTATTCAGTGAAAATCTGTCCATTGTAAAGTTTCATTAGAATAAAGGTTGAACCGGGCTTGGTGGCTCAGCCTGTAATTCCGCACCTTTGGGAGGCTGAGGTGAGTGGATTGCCTGGTCCCGCGGGTTCGAGACCCGCCTGGGCAACTTGGCGAGACCTCATCTCTACAATAAATCAAAAAAATTAGCCGGATGTGGTAGCACGCACCTGTAGTTCCAGCTACTTGGAAGGCTGAGGCGGAAGGATGGCTGGAGCCCAGCAGGTCGATGGCTGGGAGTGGCACTGCACTCCAGTCTGGGTGACAGAGTGAGACTCCAACTCAAAAAAAAAAAAAAATGAATAAAGATTGAGTGTTTAAAAATAATTGTTTAAAAGATCAGGAAGAAGAACTTCCTGGGGTAATGGAAATGTTCTGTATCTTGATCTGGGTAATATATGTATGAAAAAATCCAACTGGGTGCGGTGGCTCACATCTATAATCCCAGCACTTTGGGAGACTGAGGCAGGAGGATCGCTTGAACCCAGGAGTTCAAGACCAGCCTACGCAACATAGTGAGATCTTATCTGTACAAAAAAATAAAAAATTAAAAAATTAGCTGGGCATGGTGGTGTGCACCTGTAGTCCTAGCTAGTCAGGAGGC
Organism: Cephalopachus bancanus; assembly: GCA_027257055.1. Lineage (NCBI taxonomy): Eukaryota > Metazoa > Chordata > Mammalia > Primates > Tarsiidae > Cephalopachus > Cephalopachus bancanus. The sequence goes on from JAPVLO010000067.1 coordinate 4,758,556, forward strand.
TGAGGCAGAAGGATTGCCTTAACCCAGGAAGTTGAGGTTGCGGTGAGCTGTGATTGGGCCACTGTACTCTAGCCTAGGCGAAAGAGTGAGATCCCAACTAAAAAAATCATCATCATTAACATTTATGTACCTCAATAAAAAACAAGCAAACAACTGGGAAAATTATGGTCGCAGAATGGGATGTAAATGGAAGAAACTTGATTAAGTAAAAATCCTGGAGAAGGGAGAGGAAGGTGGGAAGATGCGAAGGAGTTACTCTCACCTTTCCTAGTGCAGCATCAGTGGATGATTCTAAAATTAAAATATGATATTTTACATAAGCAAAAAAAGCTTACAAAGATTAAAACACAAAATTTTTTAAATGCTTCTAGAGATACAGTTGGAAAAATTCTGGGTGAGGCATGAGATGAGTTAGCATCCAGGCCCACTGGGGCTGCAGGCTCACCTGGCCACTCTCAGGTGCTGGAGGGCATCTGGATGCTTCTTTTCTCCCACCTTCTTTCCCCATTCCTGAGCCCTGCCTCACTGGTATGTATCAAGGCTTTTTTTTTTTTTGCAAACTGAAAACTACATCTCATAAATGTTTAGTCCCAGGCCAGGCCTGTAATCCCAGCACTTTGGGAGACTGAGGCAGGAGGATTACTTGAACCCAGGAGTTCAAGTCCATCCTGGGCAACACAGCAAGATCTCGTCTCTACAAAACATCAAAAATTTAGCTAGGTGTGGTGGTGCGACTAGTAGTCCTAGCTACTCAGGAGGCCAAGGTGGGTGACTCACCTGAGCCCAAGAAGTTGAGGCTGCAGTGAGCCATGATCGTACCTGACTCAAAAAAAAATTTCTTCATTCCTACAAGACTGTGCATGCCTGTGTCTGAGGCTGAGAAGCCCAGATGTGCCTGGCACAGAAACATAGCTGATTCCAGTTCAGTATATAGAGACATATTGATATTTCACAGGAGCAATTGCAGATCAGAGTTTGGGACTCGGGGCCTGAAACCCTGGGCTCCCATCCTCATTCTGTCTTTAACAATTGTAACTTTGCACAGGTCATTCAGTGTCTGAGCCTAACTCAGTGGACTAATCTGTAAAATAGGGGTCACAGTAGCACTTCTCCCAAAAAATTGTTTTGAGGATCTCATAATGCGACACACGGTCACATTTTTATCAGGAAACTCTCACATACAGCTCAGAACAAGATTCAGGACTATAAGCCTGACACTCCAACAGATGAAGGTTGTGACGTTTTCCTCTCTCTGGTGACCTAGACATTAATTTATTATCCCAGACAGGTACTAGCCACGTATTTTACCTGGCTGGGGAGAGCAATGATCATTTATTTTCAAGCCTGTGGCCTCCCTTCCTGGAGAAGATAATACTTACATTTCTGGGGCACTTTTTTTCCTCTAGAACTTTAACATCATGTTTTCATAAAATTGAACTTGATGGTTTGAGCAGGCAGGTAGAGGATCCATAGCTGGTCTAGAAAGAAACTTGCCCTTTGTCCCTCTTCCTTTTTTTTTTTTTTTTTGAGTTGGAATCTCACTCTGTCGCCCAGACTGGAGTGCAGTGGCCGCTCCCGGCCACCGCAGCCTCAACCTGCTGGCCTCTGGCGATCCTTCCGCCTCAGCCTTCCAAATAGCCGGAATTACAGGCATGCGCTACCACGCCCGGCTGATTTTTTGATTTATTGTAGAGATGAGGGCTCGCTGCCCAGGCGGGTCTCGAACCCACAGGCTCAGGCAATCCACTTACCTCAGCCTCCCAAAGGCGCCGGATTACAGGCTGAGCCACCGAGCCCGGCTTGTCCCTCTTTCCCCATCTCACCCAGGGATGGAGAAGACAAAGAGCAACATGGTCTGGTGGGAAAGTCCCCCCTTCCCTTTTGGGAAAAGATGTGACCTGGGCTGGGCCCACCTGGAAACAGGTGTCCTGGGAACTGACAAATATGCATATCTTAGGAGGAGTTTTCATAAACGAGGACGGGCAGCCAGGGGAGCATTCTCAAGTGGCAGCTCCAAGCCTCTGATCCAGGGACCCATACAGGACGTGAGCTTCTGTAGAATGTCAACAGCCCCATCCTTCTCACCCCTCATGCCACCTGTTGGAGTTACAGATGCAGGAGAAGACCACTCAGAGCCCAAAGGCAAAACAATCCGGATCTTGTCCCCAACTCTGCAGCTCAGTTTTATGGGAGAACCTCCTGGAATTAACGATCTCACCTCACTTTGCATGATGTTTGCACCATGCAAAGACACTGTAGTTGCCCATGTAGAGGTTCTCAGCCAAGAAGAAAACCTGTTTCTGAAGGCAGGAAAGTGATCCCAGGCCTCGGGAGGCTGTCGGCAATGACAGCACTGCAACTGGGCAGCTCTGGGTTCTAAGTGAAGCAAAGTCCCCCAGCTTTTGGCTAATTCTCTTGGATCCCAGTAACTGTATTCACCAATTCTATTCTAGGGTCTGGTTGTGTCTCACAGTAATAACCAGATGTGGCTGGCCTCCTCCATGTGACACTTCTAATATGTTGTTCCTTCCCTTCTTTCGTCAGAATTCCAGTCCCTGGTGAAGGATTAGGCAGCTGCGACTCAAGCACGCATAAGGACAGATCTCAGTGTTTTGTCCCCAAAATCCTCTTCACTCTTCCGCACGTTTCTGTCATTGTGTGGCATCTGTCAATCAACTACATTGATTGACCACTGCTAACTGTAATCAGAACTGTCGGCCAAGTGGGAGTTTGGGGTGTCACAGCATGGGTCCCAACCAGGGCAGAGTCAAAGGCAAGCGACTGTGGCAACTTACGATGTAGTGTTTTTGGTGGAAAAATAAAATAAAGTAAAAAACAATTCACAAAAAGATGTCTTCCTCTCTTTCTCTCTCTCTCTTTTTCCTATGCTGACCCTCATGGCTGTCCAGCTTCCTATGACGGGGCATCTTTGTTCACAGGATTCAGTGAAGATTTTGATCCTGCCTGAACAGGGATGCTGGGACAAGAAGGTAGCAGAAGGTAGGGAGTCAGTGGCACGTGCCTGTAGTCCCAGCTACTTAGGAGGCTGAGGTGGGAGGATCACTTGAGCCCAGGAGATCGAGGCCAGCCTGGGCTACATAGCAAGACCCCATCTTAAAAAAAAAAAAGTATTAAGAATTTCCAGTTAATGCCATGAAAGGAAAATTGTGGTAGAAAAGCATATGAATAATTTAACAAAAGGAAAGAGAATTTTGCTGAAGGTGCGGGAAGAAAACACTCTCATTCACTGTTATGGTATAAACTTTCAAAAATCCTCCTTGATATATGTAGTAAATATGTGTTTAAATTATATATTTTGGGGGTATGTGCAGAAAAACACTGTAGGGCAGTAGACAAGCATTTATAGTGATTTTATCTAGTTGAAAGAATTATGGAGAATTATTTTTCTTTTTGTGGCTTCTTATAATTTCTCCCAATGCACCGGTAATCAAAAAAATATATTTTCAGGCTGGACGCAGTGGCTCATACCTGTAATCCCAGCACTTTAGGAGGCTAAGATGGGAGGATTGCTTGAACCCAGGAGTTTGAGAACTGGGCAACATAGTGAGACCTTGGCTCTACAAAAAAAAAAAAAAAATCGAGGGCAACCCCTTCGGGTCCCTTCCCACTGTGGGAGTTTTTCTGCCCTCTCAATAAATCCTTCTTTCTTAAAAAAAAAATTGAAAAATAAGCTGGGCGTGGTGGTGCATGCCTGTAGTCCCAGTTACTCAGGAAGTTGAGACAGAAGGATCGCCTGCGCCCAGGAGGTTGAGGCTACAGTGAGCCATGATCACGCCAGCCTGGGCAACAGAGTGAGGCCCCCAACTAAATAATAAAAAAAAAAGATATTTTTCAAAAGGAGGAAAGGAAGGAAGGACTAGACAAATGTGGGTATGCAAAGAGACATCTTTATTTGCACACACAAGCCAGGTCTACCTGGGGGCAATGGGAAAATTGAATTTCCAAAGCAGTATTCTCCCCGAAACACAAAGACTTGGGACCATGGTTAGCACTAGTTCTATGGCCCTGGGAAGGTAACTTAATCCTCCAAGACTTGGTTTCTTTATCTGTAAAATGGGGGAATAATTCCAGATTTGTCGTGAGGGTCTAAACCTGTTCTGTCCAACACAGTAGCCACTAGTCACCTGTGGCTGTTAAAACGTAAATATTTTTAAGTGAAAACTTCAGCTCTTCAGTGGCACTGGCCACATGTTGAAGGCTCGACAGCCACAAGGGGCTAGTGGCTACTGCACTGGACAACGCTGAAGATAACCTCCCATTACGGCAGAAGGTTCTATCGGACAGCTCTGGTCTGAGGCAGGGACAGTGCCTAGTCCTTGGCTAGGACACAATAAGGCCAACTGGGATTATGGTTATGACTGCGATCATGCTTCTTTTGTGAACTCCCAAAGCTAGACCCACTTCTAGTTCTGGCGAGAACTTGGAAAAAATAAGAAGCCAAACAATGGTAGTTTTGCTGGTGGAGAGACGAGATCGGCGACATCACAACCTCAGCTCCCTTCCCGAACAGCAGAAAGAGACTTCAGTGAAAAACAGTATACTCTCCCTGCTTGGGAGACAGAGACCATCTGCTACAAAGCGTTGAGGCTGGCTATACAGCAGTGAGCTGGAGACACACGCTTAGTCTTCCCTAGAACCAACAAGAATTGCTTTCTCTCAATTGGATATCAAATTTCCAAATCCTGAAATATGGGAGGTAGATCTACTTGGAAGCCTGAAGGCGGAAGGATTGCCTAAGTCCAGCAGGTAGAGGCTGCAGAGGCTGTGAGCGTGCCATGGCACTACAGCCTGGGTGACAAGAGTGAGACTCCAACTCAAAAAAAAAAAAAAAAAAAAAAAAGAAATATGAGGTGTGTGTGTGTGTGTGTGTGTGTGTGTGTGTGTATGCACGCGCGTGTGTGTGTGCATGTACAAACACGGGTGTCTGTGTGTATATGTGTGTCTCACGTGTGCCGTGTGCGTGTATATATGTGTGTGTGCAAACATGTGTGTCTGTGTGTGTGTCTCTGTGTCTGTGTGTGTAGTCAGCTTTTTAGGGAACCCCAAAGAAAGGGAAGCAGAATTATTTTGCCCTTGGCTGTGGTCATCCTTGTTAAAGTCTGACTTAGTTCACTCCATGATATTTAGGTTTGGGGAGGAAGGCGTATGGAATAAATGAGCCCAGGATAGCTACATTCAGCATTTCACACTCCCAAATTAGGGAAACGGGTCATCGTCTCAGGAACTCCTTGGGATCAGAAGCAAAGACACCCTGGGACCTCCACAAGAAGTCCCATGCCCTGGAGACACATGGAGGTAGGGCACAGTGTCTGGCTTCTTATTGCATGCAGATGTCAACTGGGCATGTGAAGTCCCATTTCAGCACCTTAAGAGGCCTTCTGCCAAGCACATCTATTTTAGATCCTACAGCCGTGATCACACTTCCTGTGTGGGTGTGAGATGCTGAGCATCCAGGACTTTCCAACTCAACCCCACAGGGTCTTTCTTCTTTCTTCTCTGGCTCCTGTCCATGGGACTGCAAGGACAAGCCTTCCCGCCCCCATTCAAAAGGACTGTCATACCATCCATGTGCAGTGTGAGCTCAACTTTCCTAGGACGGTTGAATGACCAGTGTACAATTAGCAGTTGATATTTCTTTTTTTCCTTAGACACAGGGTCTTGCTCTGTTGCCCAGGCTGGAGTGCAGTGGTACGATCATAGCTCACTGCAACCTTGAACTCCTGGGCTCAATCTATCTTCTTGCCTCAGCCTCGTGAGTCGCTAGGACTACAGGTGATCGTCACCACGTCTGGTTAATTTTTTTAAAAAATTCTTTGTAGTGATGGCATCTCACTTTGTTGCCCAGACTGGTCGAATTCCTGGCCTCAAGAGATCCTCCCGCCTCAACCTTCCAAAGGGTTGGGATTACAGGTGTGAGTCACTGTGTCCAGCCTTAGCAGCTGACATTTCTTATGTGCACCCAGAAATGCCATCCTGGTGACTAAAAGGAGAAGATGTGAGAGCCCAGTGCTGATGCTGTAATGCGGGTTATAAAGTGTCTCTCAATGCTTGGGCAAAGAGCCTTCCAGAAAAAGAAAAAGCCTTCTCTGTTCAGCTTAGGGAAATGGGGACACGAATGGTGCTTTTCACGTCTCTAAGTGACTGGTTCAGCTGAGCTGCAGGAATGGCCTCTCCTTAGCGTTGGCTTCAGTGCTCATGGGCCTCTCTCCCGGGGGGCCACATCTGCTCAGGCCCTGTGGACACTTATGTGCACCACCCCTGCTGGAAAAATGCGGTTCTAGAAGTGTGTTCGGACCAGGGGGGACTCTTCGGGGCCCTGGCCTGGGGCTCCCTGTGCCTGTCCCAACCCTGTCACCATCCCCGGGCTGTGTTTATGAGGAATTTTTCCACACATGACCTCACCTGACCCTCAGAAAAGCCCTCCCGAGAGAAAAAGGACGTGGTCATGACCTACAGCAGGAGATCATTTGGGCCAGGTAGATGTGCCCACGTGATGGACTGAAAGTCCTGCAGAAGGAACCTCCCCCGGGAGGGATGGGGCACAGGTCATGGGACAAGGTGGTCTGGCCTGGATAATTTGGGGAACTCTTTGTTCCTGGGTGAAAGCAGGGACATAGGAAGAATAGGATCCTGGTGTGACAGGGGATAGGTGGGAGGACAGAGGGCCTTGACTCAGAGCCTCGGGAGTGGCGACCCCTGGTGGACACGAGGAGGCCTGCTCCCCTGCTGCTGGGATTTTATGGCAAAATCATGGTGGAAATTATTCCAAGCTGGGTCAATACCTGACACCACTTGATGTCTGCAATGCGTACATATTTTTACAAATTGTTAAATATTCTTTACAACCCTGTGATTTATACTAGTATGATCATTTACCCCTTTTCACAGTTGAGGGGTCTCAGGTTCTGAGAACCATAGTGATTTATCCCATCCCAATGCTGTGCCGGCATTTGAGCTAAGCCTACCTGGCTCCCAGGCCCAGCCCTGACCCACTTCACAAATAAAAGTGGATCCAGCAATCCCACTTCTTGGTACATTGAAAGCAGGGATTCCAACAGATATTTGTACACCCACGTTCATAGCAGCATTATCCACAACAGTCAAGAGGTGGAAGCAACCCAAATGTTCACTTGCCAATGAAGTGCTACAAAATGAGGTCTTGACAACCAAAGGAACGTTATTTAGCTTTAAAGGGGGAGGGAGAAGAGGGAGGATGCAATGGCTCATGCCTGTAATCCCAGCACTTTGGGAGGCCGAGGCTGGAGGATCACTTGAGCCCAGAAGTTCAAAACCAACCTAGACAACATAGCATGATCTCATCTCTACAAAAAAATCAAAAAAACTAATCAAGCATGGTGGTACGCTCCTGTAGTCTCAGCTACTCGGGAGGCTGAGACAAAAGGATTGCCTGAGCCCAGGAGATTGAGGCCACAGTAAATTGTGATCATGCCATTGCACTCCAGCCTAGGGGACAGGGTGAGACTCTGAGTCAAAAAAAAAAAGAAGGACATTCTGACACCAACTACAACTGGGAGGAACCTTGAGGACATTATGCTTAGTGAAATAAGCCAATCACAAGAGGACAAATACAATATGATTCCACTTATATGAGGTCCCTGGAGTAGTCAAACTCACAGGGACAGAAATTAGAATGGTGGTTTCTGTGGGCTGTGGGGTGGGGAAGTGGGGAGTTCGTGTTTAAGAGGAGCATAGTTCAGTTTGGGAAAATGAAAACGTTCTGGAGATGGACAGTGGTGGTGGTTTCATAACAACGTGAATGTGCTTAGTGCCACCGATTTGTACACTTGAAAATGGCTGAAGTCACAAATTTTATGTTATCTATATTTTACTACAATAAAAAAAAGAAAGAGTGGGATCAACATTCCTCCAGGCCTCTGTCCTGCCCTGGCTCCATAGAGAGGAAGGGGTTCTCCCCTAGGAAAGAGTAGCCCAAGCCACCCTCCCTGCGCCCACTTCTCTGTTCCATTTCTTCATGGTTTACCCATACCCCGCCTCAACCCTTATCTCTCATCGTTAAGTAGACACACACCGACTAGAATTTTCCCTTCCCTGGCCCTGGCCCTTGGGACCTTCCATGACATTCTGGCTTCCTCTTTTTGCATGACTTTGGTTTCTCAGCCTTGGGAACATTCACTTTCTGTTCACTGCCCAGCCTCTCTGTCTTCTCTCTCTCCTCAACCTTCCTTGGCCCATGACACACAGAGAGGGAAAGGCTTTTGCTGCTGGGCCTGAGTAGAAGTGTATGTTCTGGACAAGGCGGGGTGGGTGCATGAGTCGCCGACCCCATTCCCAGAGCAGGAACCTTTCACTGTTCTCCTTCCAGGTTCAGGCTCAGGGAAGTTGATGGCCAACCTGTGACCAATGTCACATCAATGGAATGATTTCCTCCACATTTACTGCCTTCTCTCCAACCCCATCTCTCTTGGGAGAGGTCAGGCCCTTCCAGCCCCTGTGTGGGTCAGTGTGGACCTGGGATTTGAGGTAGACTCTGAACTTAGACAACAAATGATTAAAAAGTTCCTTAGGGCAACTGGGAGTTAAGCTCTGGCTCAAATGCATTTATTTATTTTTATTTTATTCTTTAGAAACAGGGTCTCGCTCTCACCTGGGCTGGAGTGCAGTGACACGATCATGGCTCACTGCAGCCTCGAGCTCCTGGGCTCAAGGGATCCTCCCGCCATGGCCTCCTGAGTAGCTGGGACTACTGCTACATGCAACATGCAACACTATTCCCAGCTAATTTTTTTAAGTGTTCTGTAAGACCGGGTCTTGCTATATTGCCAAGGCTGCCCTCAAACTCCTGGCCTCAAGCGATCCTCCCACTTTTGCCTCCCGAAGTACAGGCATGAGCCACCCAGCCTGGTCCCCAAATGCATTTATGACTAAAGGGATTAGACTCTTCACAGCTCCTGTTAAAATCAACCACCACACTGATGGTTTAATCCAAGAATTCTCTGCAAAGTCTGTAAAAATTACACCCTTGGACTGGCTTGCTTCAACTACAGTCTTTCACATTTTTGCCTTAGCGTGCTCCTTCCCAGCCTGATTTTTAACAAACTGGCAATGTTAAGATGTAAACCAGCCAGCGCTCTTTTCTCCCAGAGAAAACTTTTCAGGAGAGAAACACACACACACACACACACACACACACACACACACACACACACACCCATCAATTGACAACCACATGCAAAGAGCAACGACATGTACCTTACAAAATAGCAACGTCTTATTGAAATATCAATCTCTAGCCAGGCTCGGTGGCTCAGCCTGTAATCCCGCGCCTTTGGGAGGCTGAGGCGAGCGGATGGCCTGAGCCCGCGGGTTCGAGACCCGCCTGGGCAGCGAGACCTCATCTCTACAAGAAATCAAAAAATCAGCCGATCGTGGTAGCGCGCACCTGTAATGCCGGCTACTCGGAAGGCTGAGGCGGAAGGATCGCCGGAGCCCAGCAGGCGAGGCTGCGGTGGCTGGAAGCGGCCACTGCACTCCAGTCTGGATGACAGAGTGAGACTCCTACTCAAAAAAAAAAAAAAGAAACATCAATCTCTGTCTTGTGTTTTCTTGAGCCAGGTTGTGTTTTCTCCATCCCACACTCCTGGAGGCAATCAAGTCTCTCTGGGTTCTGAGCTCCCGTTCCCAAGAGGTTAAGGTCAGACTGCTTTGAATTCCAGCTCTACCATTTACCAAATTTGGGTGAATCGCTCAAGTCTCAGTTTCCCCATCTGTAAAACCACGGAGCTACTCAAAGCAACTACAGTTTACATGGCCTGGCCAGCAGACCCAGTGTGTGCTTCACACAGAGGAAGCCCTTTAATATAGTATGCAGAACAATGCATGTTTTTTCCATAGTATGAAGAACAATGCATGTTTTTTCCCTTCCACGTTGTGGCATTTAAATAGAATATGGAGGGAAAGGATGGCAAAGGATCAAGGGTTTAGAGCAGCAGATGCTGTTGGTGCCCTATCCTATTCCTTTGCTCCTGCCAGAGGTCACTTTTGTGGCTTCAGTGGGCCAGACCATGTGCCAAACATTCTGGAAGTTCTAGGGAAGTGAGGCGTCCCGGTGGACAGGAGTAGGGAGTAAATCCCCCAGCTTCTCAGTCCTTTTGGTGACAGTTCTGGGGCTTTTCCTACACACAATAACCCCTCCCCTTCCCCATTCCCCAGAGCAGTGGCCTATCCATTGGCATCTGTTTTTGGCTTTTTTCCCTCCCTGTCTTGCTCTCCCACTCCTTGGAGGTGCTAAACTATTTGCACCTAAGCCCTCATCTCAGGATCTGACTTGGGAGATCCCCAAAACACAGACAACAGGATAATGGGAAGAGGTGAGGGAGGCATGATAGCTCGGCGGCTCAGCCTGTAATCCCAGCACTTTGGGAGGCTGAGGTGAGAGGATTGCCTGAGCCCGCGGGTTCGAGACCCGCCTGGGCAACTTGGTGAGACCTCATCTCTACAATAAATCCAAAAACTAGCCGGGCGTGGTAGCACACGCCTGTAGTTCCAGCTACTCGGAAGGCTGAGGCGGAAGGATCCCCGGAGCCCAGCAGGTCGAGGCTGCGGTGGCGGGAGCGGCCACTGCACTCCAGTCTGGGCGACAGAGTGAGACTCCGACTCAAAAAAAAAACAAACAAAACAAAACAAAAGGCCAGGTAGATGGGACCTGTCCCCGTATCTCTGTTCTGCAGACATTTCCCTCTATTGTTTGCTGACATTTAAAAGGCTTAAGAGTGAGGAGACTGCTTTGACTCCAATCCTAGCTCTACTACCTACTGCTAAGTACTTGCCTTAATTTTCTCATCTGAAAAATAGGAATAATGCTGGCACTTCCATATATAGAAAATTATTCCATGTAATTGAGTGCACATAAAATGCTCAAAGCAGTATCTGATAGTATCAGAAGAGGCCGATTAAAATTAGTCTTGGGCTGGGCACAATGACTCATGCCTGCAATCCCAGCATTTTGGGAGGCCGAGGTAGGAGGACTGCTTGAACCCAGCAGTTCGAGACCATCCTGAGCAACATAGCAAGACCCCATCCCTACAAACAAACAAACAAACAAAAATTATCCAGGTGTGATGGCTCACACCTGTAGTCCTAGCTACTTGGGAGGCTGAGGCAGAAGGATTGCCTGAGCCCAGGAGGTCGAGGTTTTGGTGAGTCGTGATAGTGCCATTGCACTCCAGCCTGGGTGACAGAGTGTGATCCCAACTCAAAAAACCAACCAACCAAACAAAAATGCTAGCTTTTGTTATTGTGGCTTAAGACACTGATTTGCTACTCTGGCCTTAGTTTTATCATCTATAAAATGGGAACATTCAGCGACCTGACAGGGTAGAGAGAATCATTGTGGCGTCCTAGTGCTTGCTCAGCTTCCAAATAGTTATTATGTATTTGCTTATTTATTTACATGCAGAGGGTGCCAAAAAATGTACTTTTTTTTTTTTTTTTTTTTTAGTTGGAGTCTCACTCTGTCGCCCAGACTGGAGGGCAGTGGCCGCTCCCGGCCACCACAGCCTCGACCCGCTGGGCTCCAGCGATCCTTCCGCCTCAGCCTTCCAAGTAGCTGGAACTACAGGCGCGTGCTACCACACCCGGCTAATTTTTTGATTTATTGTAGAGATGAGGTCTCGCCAAGTTGCCCAGGCGGGTCTCGAACCCGCGGGCTCTGGCAATCCACTCACCTCAGCCTCCCAAGGCGCGGGATTACAGGCTGAGCCACCGAGCCCGGCTTGTATACACATTTTAAGGGAGGAAAAAACTATATTAAAATTGTAGATGAATACAAGTCACATTTGACTTCTGCAATTACAAGAGGTGCTCAGAACAGTTACCATCAGTGTCCAGACACTTCTGATTATGGTGAACTAAAAGTAATACGCAGACAATAGCTCTCAAAATGTGTATACATTTTTTGGCACCCCCGGTATTATGTATTTATTTGAACATGGTACAGCCACGTTCTGGAATGGGTTCAACCATTTTTGCAGCATACAAGAAGACAGCATGAACTGGAGGTGGAAAAGAAAACAGGAAAATCAAGGTTAGGATATAAAATGGAGCGAGGAGCGGGACTAAACAAGGCCTGGTTGTTAAGATAGTCTCTCTTCCCCCAGCCTCCAGCTCAGGGTAAAATCCCCCCTAGATTTCCTCACTTTCCCATCCCAAATCACCAGGCTCTGGGTAGAACCAATCCCAGGTGGGTGGTTCTCAGCAAGTCACCTCACCTCAAATTACAGTAACCACTGCTGACTTTAATCAGACTCTTCAGACACTGTTCCGAGCACTTTATTTGCACTAACGTATATGGAGTAATTCTGTATATATGGAGGCATAATTTTTCCTATTTTTCAGATGAGAAAACTGAGGTAGGTCACTTAGCAGTAAGTAGTAGAACTGAGATTGGAGTCTAATCTCTCTTTACAAGCAGATCTCAGAGGGAAGATGTTCTCCCGTTTCTCAGCTTTGCCAGCCATATCCTTGCCACCTTCTCCTGGCCTTTAAGAGTCACTCCTCCCATCCCACAATAAAATTAATGCTTTCAGGGAGCACCTACCAATCTCAGGTGGGAGGCTCTCAGCCTCCCATGGCCTCGTTACTTACTCATGTCCTCTGTTGAGAGGACTAAACTAGATGTCCTCTATGGAGGGAACTTTCCAAACTTTACTGTGGTTGGTGGATTAACCACTGTTCACAGCTCTACAGCTGCTCTGCTCCCAACAGGGTGGCCCTCACAGCCCACCTGAAGGGCCAGGAAAGGGTGGGGGAAAGTATTCTTCAGATTAATTACTTAATTAAATCCAAGGTTAAACATAGTGGCCCTTGGGACGCAGTGCCAGGCCTCCCCAGCTGCTTTACTGTATTCACTCTTTTTTTTTTTTTTTTTTTTTTGAGTTGGAGTCTCACTCTGTCACCCAGACTGGAGTGCAGTGGCCGCTCCCGGCCACCGCAGCCTCGCCTGCTGGGGTCCGGCGATCCTTCCGCCTCAGCCTTCCAAGTAGCTAGAACTACAGGCGTGTGCTACCACACCTGGCTTATTTTTGATTTATTGTAGAGATGAGGTCTCGCCAGTTTGCCCAGGCGGGTCTCGAACCCGCGGGCTCAGGCAATCCACTCACCTCAGCCTCCCAAAGGTGCGGTATTACAGGCTGAGCCACCGAGCCCGGCTTACTGTGTTCACTCTTAAAGGCCCTCCCCTAATTATTGCCCTTCAGTAACCCACATCAGGTGCTTCCTCTTCCCTGGAACGCCTGCATTTTCTCCCTACAGCTGTTGGAGAGGCAATATGGAGGAGTAGTTAAGGGTCCAGACCAAATCCTGTCTGTACCATTTATCAGCTGTGTGGTCTCAGGCAATTTGCCGAACCTTGCTCCAGGCCTCGTTGTCCTGATCTGCAAAACTGGGGTGATAATCACAGCACTCACCTCATAGGATTGATGAGATGATCAAATGAGTTAAGATACATAAAGTGTTCAGGACAGCCCCGGGCACATGATGTTTGAGCATCCTGGAGCCACCATGACAAAGTACCACGCGATGGGTGGCTGAAACAACAGAAATGTATTGTCTCACGGTTCTGGAAGCCGGAAGTCTGAGGTCAAGGTGTCAGCAGGGCTGGTTCCTTTAGAGGCTGTGAGGAATCTACTCCAGGCCTCTTCCCAGCTTCTGGTTGCTGGCACTCTCTGATGGTCCCTGGCTTGTGGATACATCACCCCAATCTCTACCTTCACGTGGCTTTCTCCCTGTGTATGTTTGTCTCTGTGTCTGAAATTTCCCTTTTTGTAAGGACACTAGTCACTACTGGATTATGGCTCACCCTAATGACCTCATTACAACTAGATCACCTCTGTAAAGACCCTGTCACCAAATAAGGTCACATTCTGAGGTACTGGGGGTTAGGATTGAAATGCATCTTTTTGGGGAGACACAATTCAAGCCATAAAAATATGATAATAATTGTAAGTTTGCTATGATGAGAGTAGGAGGACGATAAATATGAGTGAAGAACGTGGATTATTAACCTTCCTCTCCCTTCACTGACGTCATTAGCACTTGTCCATGAGAACCAGAAAGTTACGTTTTGCTCGAAATCTGAAAGTGGTCATTTCTTTTTTGTAGAAACCCTAATCATTATATTTTGGGCAACTTGAAGGCAGGAATGGTATCTTCTAGCTCTTGGATCTCCCTCTACAGACCTCACACATAGAACCTTCCAGAAAGTGGGTTACTAATGGCCCCGGTCTGAATCAGGTCCTAAGAGACCTTTCCTGTCACCACTCTCTCGTTGAGCCTATTTCTGCTTCCGTGCTTCTATGGACAACTTCTTTGAGGTTCCGTTTTTGGAAATACATGCATTGCACTGCTTGTATGGTTAATGGCCATCATCCACCTCAATGAATGATTAATATTTTAAACCAGATGTAACAGTTACAAATTATTTACAATTCATGGATGGCGGGTGCATATGCATGACTGATTACAGTCTGCACTGCATTTGTAATATGCAGTGTATTGTACTTACACCCTAGCCAAAAGTGTCCTTTGTGAAGGCTGTTTAACTAGCTTTCCTTATATCTGAAATGACTGATTTTGGTATATGCACGCCAAATCTCAGTTATTTACATTTATATTTTTCTGTCCGTGTCTGAATGATTCTGAGACATTTGAACATTTGTTCAATGGATATTACAATGAGTAAGGAAAGCAGACCATGCACAGTGGCTCACTCCTGTAATCCTAGCACTTTGAGAGGCTGAGGCGAGAGGATTTCTTGAGCCCAGGAGTTCAAGACCAGCCTGGACAACATAGCAAGAACCTGTCTCTACATAAAAAGTAAAAACAGCCGGGCTCGGTGGCTCAGCCTGTAATCCCGCGCCTTTGGGAGGCTGAGTTGAGTGTATTGCCTGAGCCCGTGGGTTTGAGACCCGCCTGGGCAGCGAGACTTCATCTCTACAATAAATCAAAAAATCAGCCGGGTGTGTAGCGCACGCCTATAATTCCAGCTACTCAGGAAGGCTGAGGCGGAAGGATCGCCAGAGCCCAGCAGGTCGAGGCTGCGGTGGCCGGGAGTGGCCTCTGCACTCCAGTCTGGGCGACAGAGTGAGACTCCAACTCAAAAAAAAAAAAAAAGTAAAAACAAAAAAACAAAACAGGCATGGTGGCATGCACCTGTAGTTCCAACAAGTTGGAAGGCTAAGGCAGGCGGATTGCTTAAGCCCAGGGATTCAAGACTGCAATGAGCTATGATCATGTCTGGGCAACAGAGCCATACTCTGACATGAGTAAATAAATAAACAAAGCAAATAGCTTAAATACCCTGTAGAGTTAATTTCTATAGGGGAGGAAAAAAAGAAAAGAAAAGAAAAGAAAATGCAGAATGCCATAAAATCTGGAAATACAAATAATGTTTTATTTTTTTGACAAATTGATGTTCTTGATAACAGTATGTGGATTTTCCTATGTTATCAGAATTTATGGACACCCTGGACAAAAAGCATCGTCTGAATGAAAGATTATTTAGCATTTTTTGGAAAAAAAAATCATAGGAATTCATTATTTGAAATCCCATGCACTATTTTCATGAACCTCTTTTTTTGTATTTTTATCGATATATCATAGTTGTACATATTTTGGGGCATGTGTGATATTTTGATACATGTCACGTTCTGACAATTAAGTACAAGAACTTATCCTAGAAAAAGTGCTACATACTTCATTGCTGAATATGGTCTTCTTTGAAATATACCCCTTCAGAAGCTATGCCCCGATGCCAGTGCTTAGTCCACCTGTCAAAGCAATTTTAGAACTCTTTTTCTGGAATGACCATCAGAGCTGTCATTGCAAGAATGTCAAGAGTTTGAATTAGAACAATGAACAAACATTAAATTTCTTGTTAAACTTGGTAAGAGTGGAAGTGTAAGTAGGGACATGTTAATCCAAGTGTATGGGGACGATGACATGAAGAAAATGGCAGTGTATAAATTGATTCAACATTTTACTGAGGGAAGAGAAAGTGTCACTGATGAAGAGAGGTCAGGATGGCAGATAATGAGCAAAACTGATGAACACATTGCAAAAATGCATCAAATTGTGCATCAAAATCATTGGCTGACTATGAGAAACACAGCAGACCAAATAAACATCGATAGACAAACAGTAAGTTTCTAACTGAAAATCTTGGCATGAGAAAGGTATGTGCAAAAAATGGTCCTGGAGGAGCTCTTGTATCACAACAATGCACCAGCTCACACAGCACTGTCTGTGAGGGAGTTTTCAGCCAGCAAACAAATAACTATATTGGAACACCCTCCCTACTCACCTGATCTGGCCCCCAATGGCTTTCTTTCTTTTTTTGAGTTAGAGTCTCAGTCGCCCAGACTGGAGTGCAGTGGCCGCTCCCGGCCACCGCAGCCTCGACCTGCTGGGCTCCGGTGATCCTTCCACCTCAGCCTTCCAAGTAGCTGGAACTACAGGTGCGCACTACCATGCCCGGCTAATTTTTTTGATTTATCATAGAGATGAGGTCTCGCCAAGTTGCCCAGGCAGGTCTCGAACCCGTGGGCTCAGGCAATTCACTTACCTCAGCCTCCCAAGGCAGGGGATTACAGGCTGAGCCACCGAGCCCGGATTGGTTTTCTTTCTTTACCCGAAGATAAAGGAAATATTGAAAGGAAGACATTTTGATGACAATCAGGACATCGACGGTAACACAGTGACAACTCTGATGGCCATTCCAGAAAGAGTTCCAAAATTGGCTTGAGGGGTGGACAAGGCACTGGCATCAGTGCATAGCTTCCCAAGGGGAGTACTTCAAAGGAGACCATAGTAATTTTCAGCACTGAGGTATGCAGCACTTTTTCTAGGATGAGTTCATGAACTTAATTGTCAGAACTTGTATATGATATGTAATGATCAAATTAAGGAAATTGGGATATCCATCATTTCAATCCATGAATCTTTTTTTTAGCATGAACTTCATTCCCACAACTGAGACATTTAGCCCCAAATTGAGGGTTCAGTCCAAATTTATCCATTAGAAAAAGAACTACAGATAGAAATAACATATAGAAGTGAATACAAAGCAGAGAATTACAAAATGTTGAAGAATTGTGGGGTGAGAGGCCTGAGGCTGCTGGGACAGTGGAACCAGCTGGAAGCTGGGCAGTCCTGTGTGAAGAGAGAGGCCTCCTCCTCCATAGGGAAGCCTAGACTTGAAGCATCCAGGACTTGCTTTGTGGATGCCACAGACTGCACCCTTGGGAGAGGCCAGTGGGGATAAGATGGAGACTAGCAGGGAGATGCTCCCAAAGTCCTTTCTGCAAGACTCAAAGGACATGGCAGCAGAGAACCATCTTTGCCTGTGGTTGCCAAATGTGCCTCAAATCTTGAAAGCCAGTCCTTGAAAGTCACAAGCATGTGGGGCTAGATGCTAAGGTGGTCAGATGGCTGCCAGTCTCAAGCCTCCATAATGCTCCCACCTCATCCCTGCCAGGGCATTCTCCCATCTTCACATGTGCCTCTCTTCACAGTGTGCCCGGCATCCATGGAGACGGAGAACCAGTTATGCTAACTGCAAGTTAGCCAACCACAAAGTTAGAAGGAACTGTACCCACAAAACCTTGGCTCTCACTTCTGACACCAAGTGCACATGTGGAAGATTCCCAAAACCTACCCTGAGGTTTTATAATTTGCCTAAAGGACTCATAGAACTCCTTGAAAGTCGTTATACTTGTGATTATGGTTTATTACAGGGAAAGAATCCAGATTAAAATCAGTTTGGGAAGAGAAATGTGGGATGGAGTCTAGGAGGACTCCACCCACAGAGCTTTCATTGTTCTCTCCCCATGAAGTTGAGGATGGCAGCACTTCCTCCTTGCCTCAGTAGGTGACAACACTCAGAGTATTGCCAACTAGGGAAGTCACCAGAGCTTTGGTGTCTAGAGTTTTTTGTTATTTTTTCTTAATTTTAAAGATGTGGGGTACTATTCAAGGTTAAGTATACAAATGTTTATTATGCAGGGATCCTTGTTGATGAGGTGTGTCCCCCTTCCCCCAGCAATTTTCCACTACTGACAATTCTTTTCTTATAGTACTAAGGTAATGTTCAAGGTCCACTTATGAGTGAGAACATGTGCTACTCAGTTCTTTAGATGACTTGGTATTATAGACTCTAAGTACATCCAAGTTGCTGTGAAGTTCACAATTTGTCCTTCTTTATGTCTGTGTAATATTCCATCATGTATACGTACCACTTTTTTTTTATCCAGTCCTCTTTCGATGGGCAGCACGGTTGGTTCCATGTTTTTGCTATTGTGAATAATGCTACAATAAACATGCATGTGCAGGTATCTTTTTCATAGAGTGATTTAAGTTCCTCCAGGTGTATTTCCAGTAGGGGAATTGTAGGGTTGTATGGAAGGTCGATTTTTAGATCTTTTAGGAATCATCAAACTCTTTTCCACAGAGGTCGTACTAGTTTACACTCCTACCAACAGTGTAGAAGTATTCCCTTTTTCCCACATCCTCTCCAGCATCTGTTGCTTTTTGAGTTATTGATGATGGCCATCCTGAATGGAGCTAGGTGGTATCTCATTGTGGTTTTAATGTGCATTTCTCTGATGACCAGTGAGGCTGAACATTTTTTCATGTATCTGTTGGATCCCCAAATGTCTTATTTTGAGACGTGCCTATTCATATCTTTTGCCCACTTTGTAATGGGGCTGTTTGTTTTTTTCTTTTTTGCACATTTGAGTTCCTTGTAGATCCCAGATGTTAACCCTTTGTCAGATATAAAGTTGACAAATATTTTTTTCCCAGTCCGTGGGCTGTCTCCCTGCTCTCTTGATGGTTTCTTCAGCTTTGCAGAAGCTTGTCAGTTTGATGAGGTCCCACTTGTCTATCTTATCTCTTATGGCATGGACACTGGGGGTTTTGATCAGGAATTGCCAGTACCAATTTCCATCATGGTGTCTCCTGCATTGTCTAAGGTTCTTATAGTTTGAGGTTTTATGTTTAGGTATTTAATCCATTTAGAGTTAACTTTTGTGAATGATGATAGGTAGGGGTCTTGCTTGAATCATCTACATGTGGTCAGCCAGTATTCCCAGCAACATTTACTGAATTAGGTTCTCCTCTCCCTGGTGGTTGATGGTGGAGGCTTTGTCAAAGATGAGTTGGTTGAGAAATTGAGGTTTTGCTTCTGGAATCTCAATCCTGTTCCATTGGTCTACATGCCTCTTCTTGTACCAACACCAGGCTGTTTTGATTATCGTAGCCTTACAATAAAGCTTAAAGTCTGAAAGTGTGATACCTCTCGATTTATTTTTGTTGTTGTTTTTTTGCTGAGAATTGTTTTGGCTATTCGTGGTCACTTGTGTTTCCATATGAATTCCTGTAATGTCGTTTTTCAGGTCCGAGAAGAATGCTGCTGGTAATTTAATAGGTATTGTGTTAAATCTGTAGATTGCCTTGGATAGGATGGACATATTAACAATGTTGATTCTTCCAGTCCATGAGTATGGAATATTTTCCCATTTGTTCATGTCATTTTTTATTTCTTTGACTAGTTTTCGTTGTAATGGTCTTTCACATCTCTGGTTAGAAAGATGCCCAGGTATTTCATTTTCTGTGTGGCTATTGTGATTGGGATTGTACTTTTTATTTGGGTTTCTGTTTGTTTCCTATTGGTGTATAGAAATGTAACTGTCTTTGCACATTTATTTTATATTCTGAGACTTTGCCAAAGTCCTTTATCAGTGCAAGGAGGTTTTTGACAGATTCTCTTGGGCTTTCAAGGTATAGAATCATATCATCTGCAAAGAGGGATAACTTAACTTCTTCTTTTCCTATTTGGATACCCCTGATTTCTTTCTCTTGTCTGATCGCTATAGCTAGGACCCCGAAGAAATACAAAAGATTATCAGAGATTACTATGGATACCTGTATGGAAACAAACTCGAAAACCTAAATGAAATGGAGAACTTTCTGCTATCACACAACCTCCCAAGGTTGAAATAAGAAGAAATTGAGACCCTAAATGAATCATTAACAACCAAGGAAATCAACTATGTCATAAGTACGCTACCTACACAAAAAAGCCCTGGACCAGATGGCTTTCCAGCAGAATTCTACCAAACATGCAAGGAGGAACTGATACCAATCCTATTGAAAGTATTCCAGGCAATTGAGACAGATGGAACTCTCCTCAAATCATTTTATGAAGCTAACATCACTTTGATACCCAAACCTGGTAAAGATCCAACAAAGAAAGAGAACTAAAGGCCAATATCCTTGATGAACATAGATGCTAAAATTCTCAACAAGCTTCTAGCAAACTGGATCCAACAACACATCTCAAAAATCATCCACCATAACCAAGCAGGCTTCATTCCCGGGATGCAGGGCTGGTTCAACATCCACAAGACCATAAACATAATTAAATACATCAACAGATGTAAAGACAAAAACCACCTGATTATATCATTAGACATGGAAATAACTTTTGATAAAATCAAGCACCGCTTCTTGATAAAAACCCTAGAACATCTAGGCATTGTTGGAGCATACCTAAAAATAGTAAGAGCCATCTATGAGAAATCCACAGCCAACATACTGCTAAACAGACAGAAATTGGAACCATTTCCCTTGAAAATTAGAACAAGACAAGGATGCCCACTCTCACTCCTCCTGTTCAACATAGTATTGATGTCTAGAGTTTTATCAGTGTTCACACACTGCCCATGGGTCTAACTTTCTCTCTCCAGCCCCTCCTAGAGTGAGGGCTGACCTCCAGATTGTTCAGAGGTCAGAACCGTTACTATGTGGCCCAAGTCCCTGACACAGACTTTCTCCTTGACAAAACTTGAGCCAGACTCTCCTGAGCCCTCATCTCAGATAGCCTTGCCCTTGGCCTATGAGAACTGCAAACTTTCAGCACAAATAATTTCATTCACCTCCTCCCACACACACTCTAAGAGAGCCGAATAAACACTAGCTTAGTTTCTAACAGCTCAAGGCCATGTCCCTGGGATGACCAGCAAACCCCAAACTACCTAAGCCCCTGCCTGGGTGAGCTTAAGGCTGCCAAAAGAACGTACTGCTTGAGGCTGGGCAGAGCGGCTCAAGTCTGTAATCCCAGCACTTTGGGAAGCCAAAGTGAGAGGTATTGCTTGAGCCAGAAGTTTGAGACCAGTCTAGGCAACATAGTGAGACCTTGTCTCTACCAAAAATAAATAAATAAATAAATGAATAATTAATTTTAAAAATGATTTACTGCTTTGAGATACACCCTCAGGGGACAGGGAAAGGAGACTACAGCCCTCCCTGGCCCAATACCCTCCTTGCCTAACGGCTCCTGGAAAACAGTCCCCCTTCTTGCTTTTTGTGATTTTCTGCTTCCCTGATACTCCTCCTTCCTCCTTCTCCTTATTTGTTTACGTATTTATGTATTTATTTATTCGAGTTGGAGTCTCACTCTGTTACCCAGGCTCTAGGGCAGTCACACAATCACAGCTTACCACAACCGACCTCCTGGACTCAGGTGATCTTTTACCTCAGCCTCCTGAGTAGCGAAGACTACCAGTGCACAACACCATGTCTGGCTAATTTATTTGGGTTTTTTATTTGTTTGTTTTTTGTTGGTTTTTTTTTTTTTTTTTGTAGACACAAGGTATTACTGTGTTGCCCAGGTTGGTCTTGAACTCCTGGGCTCAAGCAATTCTCCCTTCTCAGCCTCCCAGAATGCTGGAATTACAGGTGTGAGCCATCGGGCCCAGCCTCAATCTCCTTTTAAAAAGCCCAGTCACTTCTGTGCAGATCAGAATTGAGCTCAATTTGCATAGAAGTCTCTCTCTCTTACTGCAGTAGCCTGAATAAAATCTGTCTTGTCACCTTTAACAAATGTCCGACACTGTTTCTCTTTGACAGCCCTATGATAAATTACATTGTCAGATGATAAAGGTACTCCTTTTAAAAAAAACTTTTTTTTTTCCTTGAGTTGGACTCTTACTCGGTCGCCCAGACTGGAGTGCAGCGGCCGCTCCCGGCCACCGCAGCCTCGCCTGCTGGGCTCCGGCGATCCTTCTGCCTCAGCCTTCCAAGTAGCCGGAATTACAGGCACGTGCTACCACGCCCAGCTGATTTTTTGATTTATTGTAGAGATGAGGTCTCGCTGCCCAGGCGGGTCTCGAACCCGCGGGCTCAGGCAATCCACTCACCTCAGCCTCCCAAAGGCACGGGATTATAGGCTGAGCCACCGAGCCCGGCTTAAAAAAATTTTTATTATAATGATGTGGGGTACATTTCAGGGTTAGGTATATAAACATTGATCATGCAGGTATCCTTGTTGATGAGGTATGCCTCTCCCTCCCCTAGCAGTTTCCCTCAACTGCCAATCCCACCCACCCCCAACAGTTTCCCACTACTGCCAATCACTTTCTTACAGCATTGTAATTGTTCAAGGTCAGCTTATGAGTGAGAACATATAGAACTCAGTTCTTTGTTCCTGTGATAACACTGAGTATGATTGACTCCAAATCCATCCAAGTTACAGCAAAATCCATATATTTGTCCATCTTTATGGCTGCATAATATTCCATTGTGTATATGTACCACATTTTTTATCCAGTCCAGCTTCGATGGGCAACACAGTTGATTCCATGTTTTTGCTATTGTGAATAGAGCTGCAACAAACATACGTGCAGGTATCTTTTTTGTAGAATAATTTGAGCTCCTTCGAGTATATTCCCAATAGGGGAATTGCTGGGTCATATGGAAGGGCAATTTCTAGTCCTTTCAGAAATCGCCACACTGTCTTCCAAAGAGGTTGTACTAGTCTGCATTCCCGCCAGCAGTGTAGAAGCGTTCCTTTTTCTCCACATCCTTGCCAGCACCTGTTGTTGTTTGTTTTGTTAATGACGGCCATTCTTACCGGGGTTAGGTTGTATCTCAGTGTGGTTTTGATTTGCAGTTCTCTGATGATGAGTGAGGCTGAGCACTTTTTCATGTGTTTGTTGGCTGCCTGTTTATCTTCTTTTGAGAAGTGTCTATTCATATCTTTTGCCCACTTTTTAAAGGGGCTGTTTGTTTTTTTTTCCTTTCGGCGCATTTGAATTCCTCGTAGATCCTAGATGTTAGGCCTTTGTCAGATATACAGTTGGCAAATATTTTTTCCCATTCTGTGACAAATGGACTCCCATCAGGCAGGACAATCCAAGAACCTAGAGACTACCTCCCAGGAGCTGAGGGTCAAGACCCATCCTCTCTTTGGGTGAAGTTAATTGTGTAGAGCACACAGAGATGGTAGACTGGCTTTGGCCTGGGGAGGGGAGATGCTTAGAGAGCTGCTGCTGTGAGGGCTTTCTCACAGTGACAGAGAAAGTGACAGGGAAAGGAGATTACAGCTTGGGGTGGCAGGAGCCACTGAAGGGGCAACAGGGAGTGGCCATGGTGCTCCAGCCAGAAACAAAGGGAGGTCTCCTGTTGGAGATATAGAGGGATAGAGGGGTTGCGAGCACAACCAGACAGCATTGATTGTGTTTCTCTCTGGTGTTTCTTTCACGGAAAACTTCCTTTGAAAGATGAGAAAACTGCTGGGTGCAGTGGCATGCACCTGTAGTCCCAGCTACATGGAAGGCTGAGGCTGCGGTAACTGCAATCATGCCACCGCACTCCACCCTGAGACTCCAACTCAAAAAAATAAAAAATAAAAAAAAGAGAGAGAACGCTGAGGTTCAGAGATGAGAAAACTGAGGTTCAGAGAAGGTAGTTGATCTGACCAAAACAGGAAAGTGAATAAGCAGTTCCACAGACATATAGATGAATGTGGGGAACCATACAATGTCCCCAAATTGTCTCATGTCTATATTTTCACAATGTTCTCATTCTTTCAGGTGCTCTGCTCTGAGGTAAGATCTTATTATTATGGTCATAGTGGAGAAAATCTAGCTCAGAGGTCTTGTTGTGGGTTTTTTTTTTTTTTTGGTTTTTTTTTTTTTGAGTTGGAGTCTCACTCGGTCGCCCAGACTGGAGTGCAGTGGCCACTCCCGGCCACCGCAGCCTCGACCTGCTGGGCTCTGGCGATCCTTCCGCCTCAGCCTTCCGAGTAGCCGGAATTACAGGCACGCGCTACCACACCCGGCTGATTTTTTGATTTCTTGTAGAGATGAAGTCTCGCTGCCCAGGCGGGTCTCGAACCCGCGGGCTCAGGCAATCCACTCACCTCAGCCTCCCAAAGGCGCGGGATGACAGGCTGAGCCACCGAGCCCAGCTTAGCTCAGAGGTTTTGGCTGAGGTCAAAAGCTTGTAACATAGCTGAGTTGGGACAGAACCTCAAATCTCCTGCCGGACACATGGTCCTGCCCAGAGAGTGCAAACTAAGGAATGTGATGGGATGGCGAGCCTACTCCACAGTAAATTATAGGGGTGAGCCTGGAGCTGCAGCCCTGCGTGGCAGAGGCACAAACACAAACTGCAGCAATCACCACACACAGTATTTCTCTGTGAGAGTTGGTTGGCTTTTAGGTTGAAAATAAGCTCATTCTCAGAAACAAGAAATATGTCAGATTGCTTTGCCAAAAAGAGATTCAGACACATAGATAATGAAATCTCCAAACTGCTTCTCTAGAAGAGACATATGTCGACTGGAGAACATGAGTCCTGGGAGTCCTACCCTCACCCTGACTTGTTTTCATGTCAGCGTCTATTTCCTTGCTTGTTTGTTGGTTTATTGTCTCCCTTCACGGGAAGGTCAGCCTCATAAAAGTGAAGATCTTGTTTGTTGATCAACACTGCATATTCAGCATCTTGAATAACGACATCTGTTAGATTAATGCGATCCCACCCACCAGAGCAGATGCACAAAGGGCCCTTTGTAGGAACATGTGCCCAAACTCCAGCTGAAGAACCAACTTTTGAAAAGAAGAATTTGAAAAAAATCTGACCTCCCTTAAACTGGTCCAAATCCCTGAACATAACCAACTCTTCCCTCATTCACTCTTAAAGTTTTATTTGGTTGCTGATGATCATATTTGTTTTAATAAGGGTTTCACTTTGTCCTTGGTGCAGATTTTTGGCTCTGTGGGCTGAATGTCTTGATTTAAAACAAAACCCTCTTCTATGTTTGACAGAGAGCCTTTCCATTTACTCGCCAGCCTCCACTGCAGTGCTGTAGTTTTCATGCTGGGATTTTTCTCCCCTCTGACTTGCCTTCCTCTGGTGACATCTATAGGCAGCTGCAGAAATGTGCGCCCACAAACAGAAGAGCTAAGGGCTAAGTCTGAAGAAATCAGGATCCCTCCGGAAATAAATACTGTATTCTGATGAACACGCACAAGCAGTTTTCAAAATAAATTTTTTTATTTCCTTATCATCAAAAGTCATAATGCTGTAAATAGCCTTTAACCCAAAATTCTCCTCCCAGGAACTTATAGTTTTTTTTAAATTGTGGAGACCTTCTCCACTTATGGCCGAGATAGATGAAACCTCCTGCCTTAAATACCTACAAAACTATACAAAATGTATGAAACAGCAGTTTTTAGATGCCAGTTAACAGGCAGCAAAAGACTGCGATCTCTGGTAGATCAGAGATCAGATCAATGAGGCAAAGAGTTTCCAGGTGCCGGACAAGGAGAGGGTACCCGGGCAGAGCCCATCAGTCTCCCTGAGATGAATATTCGTGGTTGAGAGTGTGGGCAGGCCATAGCAGCTGGAAATTACACGGAGGAGTAACAGGAAGGAGAAGGATGTAGAAGACAAACCCCCAGAGGTTTGCAAAAGATCCCTCTTGACTTTTCATCCATGCGTGGAAGGAAACCGCCTGAGGCCGGGGAAAGAACCACATGATAGAAACAGGCAGAACAACTCCAAAGCCCACCAAGAGCTGGGAGTAGTTTGTGCTCCCAGCAGGCAGAATGAAAGACCCCGTATTACATGGTGCAACGAGTCAAGGGCTCAGAGGGGTATTGCCTCAGTGGTGGAATAAAACTGGCCCTAGAGCCGGGCTCGATGGCTCAACCTGTCATCCCAGCACTTTGGGAGGCTGAGGTGAGTGGATTGCCTGAGCCCCCGGGTTTGAGACCCGCCTGGGCAACTTGGCGAGACCTCATCTCTACAATAAATCAAAAAATTAGCCGGGCGTGGTAACGCGCGCCTGTAGTTCCAGCTACTCGTGGGGCTGAGGCGGAAGGATCGCCGGAGCCCAGCAGGTCGAGACCGCGATGGCCGGGAGCGGCCACTGCACTCCAGTCGGGGTGACAGAGTGAGACTCCAATTAAAAAAAACAAAAAACAAAACAAAACTTGCCCTAGACTAAATTCTGCCTAACAAAGCTTAAAAGCAAGTCTCAAGAGGATCAAGCTATTTCCAAGTCACTTAACCATGTCCCAGAACAAAGCTCAAGACTATTTTTTAATAGAAGAATATCTAGCACCCAACAAGGTAAAATTCACAATATCAGTGTCCAATTGAAAATTACCAGGCATATGGCCAGATGTGGTGACTCATCCCTGTAATCCCAGCACTTTGGGAGGCCAAGGCAGGAGGATCACTTGAGCCCAAGAGTTCAAGACCAACCTGGGCAACATAGCAAGACTCTGTCTCTATAAAATAAAAAAGAATATTTTTATTTTAAAAAAGAAAATTACGAGGCATGCCAAGAAAGAAAGTATATACCACAGAAAAAGAGAACAAAAACAACCAAGTGAAATGAAACAGAGTTAATAAAGACATTAAAGCAGTTACTACAACTATATTTGATATGTTCAAGAAGGTAGATAATAATATAAGCATGTTAAAAGGAAGTATGAAAGATACACAAAAAACCTAAATTGAACTTTTCAGTGGCTTCTGAATTCATGGGGCTGCACTTTTTTCCTTAACACAGTCCTCTATGCAGTGTGGTTCCAGGGATTGTGATGCATACTTCTTTTATATTTACACTTATTATTTCTGCCCTAGTAGTATTTGTTTAGTGGATAATTAATTAGCCAATCAGTTAAAAACTTTTATTTCTAGTACCAGGCACATAGTAGGCACTCTATAAAAAATTATTGATAACTGAATAAGAAAATTGTTCTGAGAGATTAAGACAGTTTTAAGACAGCTGTAAAAGTCAGAGCAAGGGCAAATCCCTTGCCCCCGGACGTTCTGTCCATTCAAGGCCATGTCCAGATAAGAACATGAGGCTCCCCAAGGCTTTCGAACAACCCTCTGGACTTGGTCCTGACATCTGTCCCAGGTCACTCAAAGTTTTGGATGACAAAATCCCTTCCTTAAAGTTTGTCTTATTGTTTGGTTTTCCTGGGATCTGACTTTCAGGAGCATGTCTGCCCAATGCAAGGAGCCCCCCAAAGTACCTGCATCATAGACAAGAGCAGACAGATAAAAACATGGGGCCCTGGAGCAAGAGATGTGGCCACTCTCATTATGTTGGGTTTCGTTGCGATTTCTCCTTAATTAACTCACTTAATTCTCCATTAAATGTTGCCTCCAGCCCATCTGTAAGTTGAGCCGGAGCTGCTCACATTTCTTGTTCATGAAAAAATCAGCCTCCTACAGCATTTTGTTTCTTTTCTCCTATAGCATTTCATACGTGCCTAAACAGTTTTGGGCTCTCCCAATATTTTTTGCCCTTGCTCAAAAACTGATACATTGATTAGAGACCACAGAGTTGGTCAAATGGCAAAAATGCTAAGGACAGGTTTTTAGTGAAAACTGCTCAAGAGCTTCTTGGCAAGATGTCCTTGAATGTGGTAGCCTGGAGGTGGCTCACCAATGCTGACACCAAATGTGCAGGCAACAGGGTGGTGGTGGTTGTAGTTGTTGCTGTTTTTAACAGGATGGGAGGAAGATGTGTCTCAGAAATCCCAGTTCTGAGGAAGGAAGCTGGAATAGAATGACTGGGTCATCGATAGTTGTATCTTCAACATGTTAAGATACTTCCAGCCTGTTTACCAAAGTAAGTTAAATTCAGGAAGGAAAACATATTGAAGAGGAAAAGGAAAGCCAAGACAATTGCTCATCACTTGGGTAACACATTTCTTGTTCACTCAGAGGAAAGTGAGTTTAGCAGGGAAAGAGAGTTCCAGTTCCTCCACATCCTTATCAACACTTGGTGTGGGTCAGTCTTTCTCATTTTGGACATTTTTATTGGTACATGGTAGCATTTCATTGTGGTTTTTATTTTTACTTTTAATTTTTTTAGAGACCAGATCTCAATATATTGCCCAGGCTGAAGTGCAGTGGTTATTCACAAGCATGATCATGGCTCTCTGTAGCCTTGAACTCCTGGGCTCAAGCAATCCTCCCACCTCAGCCTCCTGATTATCTGGGACTATAAGTACAAGCCACCACACCTTCATTGGGTTTTAATCTGCATTTCCTTAATGACTAATGATGTTAAATCTTTTCATGGGCTCATTTGCCATCCATAGTAATAATTAGTTTTGAAGACAGAATCAATATCAACATATTTGCTGATGAGAAAGATCTATTAAGAGTGAAAAACAGACAGGGCTTGGTGGCTCAGCCTGTAATCCCAGCACTTTGGGAGGCCGAGGCAAGTGGATCACCTGAGCCCGTGGGTTCGAGACCAGCTCCGACAACTTGGCGAGACCTTGTCTCTACAGTAAATCAAAAATTAGTCAGGCGTGGTAACTTAACGCCTGGAGTTCCGGCTACTTGGAAGGCTGAGGTAGAAGGATCACAGAAACCTAAGCAGGTCAACACTGGGATGGTCGTGAGTGTGCCGCTGCACTCTAGCCTGAGCAACAGAGTGAGACTGCAACTCAAAAAAAGAGTGAGAAATAGCTGATGTAAGAGAGAGAGGAAAGAGTAGGTAGAGAGATGTGCTTGAGAAAGTGAGAGGGGAGGAACTGCCTTTAGATGTTTCATCTTATATCTAAGACAGGAAGGCAGAATAAGTGGGTGCAGGGGTTGGTAATGGGCAGGTGTTGTCTGGGGAGCTCTCTTCAAATTGTTCCAATTTTCTCAGTTACAGGGGAAGCAAGTTTGTCTGTTGAGAAAGAAGTATTGGGTTTGAGGAGGCGGTCAGGAGCAAAAGAGTGATCTGGTGGGCAAGAGAGAGAAAGAGCTAGGGATGTCGAGTCTGATTTCCGGGCAGGAATTTTGACTTGCATGAGACATTGACTTAAAAGACCTGCAAAATATAACAGGTAGCAGCTGTAGTTTGATACCGTTGTATATGACCCGGGATTCCCATTAACCAAATTTGGTGTCATCATGACCCAGTCACCCGATCTTGTCACCCTGAACCTCTTTGTAAGTGCTTAAGGTGTTTTTTGGCCAGTGTCAGCACAACTGAGTAGTATGATTCGCAAATGCCTAAATTATTCATGTTTTTGGTCTATTCTAATGAGAACTTTGCCCAAAAGGCTAAATTATTAAGCACCTGGGTGTGATCTTTGAGGATACTGTCTAGAAAACCAGGACATGATGAATTTTCTTGCTGGTTTTGTTTCTTAAAGGAGTTGAGCTTTTACTAAAGATTCACGATTGCTCCCCAACTGAGAGATGGTGATGCCAAGTGACATGAACATCATGGGACACGGAGGAGAAAACAGAACCTTGACTAATTAGAAAAAGAGAAAGCAGAAATCCCTACCTAAACTGGAAGCCACTGCTTTTTAGAACATTGTGAAGATAGTTTATGGTGGCCATACTGTTTCTCTCGTTTGTCAGGCTGAGGTGCTTTTTAAAAAATTAAACATTATCACCTATAGCAATGGAAGAATTAAATTCAGTAACTGAAACAACTGTGACCTAGGAGTCCAAGAAAACTGTTCTGCACTTGGACAACACATACTCTGTGCACTTAGAGAAAGTAAATTAACTGTGTTTTTAAGTAAATTGATAATAACAATACTGAAATCTTTTGTTCTTTTATTTGTTTTTGAAAATCAAGATGACTATATTCACCAAATGTGAGGCAAACATGCCACGTTTTGAATGATACAGTTGTCTATTTTTTGTTCTCCATTTGGATAAAGATTTTAATCACTTCAGTTCTATAATTGCAGGGCAGCATGAATTATATAGGTATTTGTACAAAATTCCAATATTTTCTTATAATGCTAGGCTTTCCTAATTTGTATTCAAGAATTTCTGCAGATGTTAGATATTAAAATAACACAGTGTATGCATTCTGAAGTATTTACAAGTAAAATTACATTCTGTCTAGGATTTACTTTATTATCCAGCAAAAAAAGTAGGCAGGCTGGAAATAGATGACAGATTTCTAGAAAAATAGATTATGGGTGCAGAGCAGTTAGTTATTTTATTCTCTCTACTTTTGTATAGGTTTGGAAATTTACAAAATAAAGTTTAAAAATACACCATAAGATCCTCTACTAAACTGAATTAAGCCGGGCATGGTGGCTTATGCCTGTAATCCTGGTCCTTTGGGAGGCTGAGGTTGGATGATTGCTTGAAGCAAAGAGTTCAAGATCAGCGTACACAATATAGTGAGACCCTGACTCTATCAAAAAAAAAAAATTAGTAGGGTGTGGTGGCCTGTACTTGAAGGTCCAGCTACTTGGGAGGCTGAGGCAGGAGTATCACTTGAACCCAGGAGCTCAAGGCTGCAGTGAGCTATAGTAGCACCACTGCACTCCAGCATGGTTGACAGAGAGAGACTCTGCTTCTTAAAATAGGCAGATAGATAAACAAACAAACAAACAAACAAACTGAATTTAGAAATAAGCAGTTTATACTTTCTGCATTAAAATTACATTTTCACAAATTTCCTGTTTCTCTGACCTCACGTTTTAGTAGTTCTGACAAACCAAAACCAAAGTCAAGATAAAATCAAATTACTCTACTTGAATAGCAGAAAGAATGGCAACCTAACATTTTCATGAGCTTGGCGTGGTGGCCCACGCCTGTAATCCCAGCGCTTTGGGAGGCCAAGGTGGAAGACTCACTTGAGGCCAGGAGTTCAAGTCCAGCCTAGGCAAAAAGCCAAGATTCCATCTCTACCAAAAAATTTTTTTTCACGATATAGACTCTTCCTCCATATACTTAACATTCACTCATTGAAACATAGTTGTTTTTTGTTTTTCTTTTCTTTTTTTTCCTCCTTTATTTTAAAGGTGTGAGGCACAATTCAGGGTTATGTATACAAATGTTCATTATGCAGGTACCCATGTTGATGATGTGTGCCCCTCTTTCCCTGGCAGTTTCCCTCAATTTCCAGTCTTGCCCCGCTCCCTTGGCAGTTCCCACTACTGCCAAACCCTTTCTTATAGTATTATGATAACTGTTCAAAGTCCGCTTATGAATGAGAACATATGGTACTCTGTTTTTTGTTTCTGTGATAGATCACTGAGTATGACCAACTCTAAATCCATCCAAGCTGCTCCGAAATCCATATGTTTGTCCTTCTTTATGGCTGCATAATATTCCATTGTGTATATGTACCACCTTTTTTTTTTTATCCAGTCCAGCTTCAATGTGCAGCATGGCTGGTTCCGTGTTTTTGCTATTGTGAACAGAGTTGCAACAAACTTGCATGTGCAGGTATCTGAAACATATTTGTTAAGCTGGCACCAAATAAGTGCCTCAAGCACATTCTCCCACTGGTGGAGATACAGTGGGAAACAATATAGATCCAGGTGTCCAACCTTTTGGCTTTCCTGGGCCATACTGAGTAAGGAGGAATTGTCTTGGGCTATACATAAATTATATAAAATAATTAGTGCGTATACATAATAAGACTTCTTTTGTTTTTAATATTTTTATTATAAAGTTTAGAAAAATTAGAAAAATATAAAACTCGTGGGAAAATTGACCTTACTTTTGTAAAACGAATCAATCAGTGTCTGGTTTGATGGACGTGGTCACAATTCTTACTGAGTTCTCAAGGTGCTCATCAGAAATGTTTGTTCAAATTTTGTTCCTCGTGTGCTTCATAACTGAAAACAGCTGTTCACAAATGTATGCACTGCCAAAAAGTGATGTCATCAATAAGGCATGACTGTAAACTTCGAAAATGGTACTACACGTGGGGTCATGAAGAAAATAAATGCTAAAAAACACATGGTGTTAAAAGATTTCATTCATACATGATGTGTACAGACCATGTATAAACTTGATGAAGCTATCACAAAGTGATCATATCTGTGTAACATCAGCAGCACACCAAAACTCCCAACCCTTCTCCTGGTCACTGTTCTCTCCCCTCTCCCATAGATAGTCACTATCCTGAAATCTAACATCATTACTTTTTGAACTTTATGTAAACTGAATCTCTAGGATATGTTTTGTGTATGTGATCCACCACGCCTGGCTATTTTTTGTATCATTAAATATACTTGTAGACTATACTTTTATTTTTCATGGCCCATCAATTGACCAGTCCTCTCACATTGGACAGTTAGGTGATTTCTAATTGCTAAGAGAGACAAAATCTTTGGGTCTATTCACAATTGCTTGTTCATTTTTTTGTTTTGCAGTACTTTAAAAATATTCCTCCTCTGTCTTCTGGCCTGCATTGTTTCTGATAAGAAATCTGATGTCAGGCCAGGCTTGGTGGCTCACACCTAAAATCCCAGCACTTGGGAGGCCAAGGCAGGAGGATTGCTTGAGTCCAGGAGTTTGAGACCAGCTTGGGCAACATAGCAAGACCTCTTCTCTTAAAATAAATAAACAAACAAACAAACAAATAAATAAAGTCTGATGTCAATCTTATCTTTGTTCCTGTGAACATATTGTGTCTCTTTTCTCGTCTGTCTTTATGATGTTTTCTTTATTACTGGTTTTAAACAATTTCATTACAATGCACCTCTATGCTGTTGTCTATCCTCCCCCTTTTTCTTCCTCTTGCTTTTTCTGGAAGTTTGTTGAGCTTTTGGGGCCTGCTCTCATCAAATTTGAAATTTTTTCTGCCATTATTTTTCTGTTCCCTCTTCATTGTCTTTTTTTCTGAGACTCCAATTACACATATATTAGGCCACTCGAAGTTGTCTAAGAAGCTTACTGATGTCTAGTTTTACGTTTCCCAGGACTGTTTCTTTCTGTGTTCAGTTGGCATTTTTACTATTGCTATGTTTTCAAGTTCATTGCTGTTTTTCTTTCAGTCTAATCTGCTAATCCCATCGGTGTATTTTTCATCTCTAGCTTCACCCTCATCTTTATTTCAGAATTTTCTTCCTCCTGGAATGCTCTACAAAGACTGAAGACACAACCAGACAAAGGATTATGCATGAATGAACTAAAGGGCTTTTGCCATCAAAAGTCCTTTAGTTCATTGCTCTGAGTGACTTAGAGCAAGTATCTAAAAAACATCATCTCTCAGAAGATTTCAAAACACTAGCAGGAAAGGCAGAGAGAAGGAATTGTCCTCTCCTTTAACATTTGAATAAGAAATGATGCAGCTTATGCCTTCCTTTGAATGCCAGTGAGAAGTCTCCGGCAGGTGAGAGTCCAAAGCCCAGAAGGTCAGCTGGGTAGCCCAGTACTCAAGCCAAGAGCTACTAAGACCAACATTCCAAACAGCTGCACTGACTTCAGACATTAGCCTTCTGAATATAGTCCTGACATGTATGGAGGAAGAACAGAGAGAAGAGAAACTAAAACCCAGGATGCATTAAAGTTGTCCACATGGCGGTGGGGTAGGGGGTGCCAGGTTCTCCTAGACCCATCTATGAACCTGTACTTTCTGCAGGACCATTGCAGAAAAAGATTTCCTGCAGCTCTGCACCCCTTCCTCCTACCCACTAGGATCACTTTCCCACCTTCATCTTTACCCCTCCCACCCACCTACTCCTACTTGCATTACCTGAAACAGCTTCTTCTGTTCTGCCTGGAAACAACTCACCCATCCAACCCATCACCAGCACATGCTAAACCTGATGACCTTATCTTCACCTCTTGGAAACACTCAGCATTACTCCATCCCTCCTTCCTTCTCAAAGCACTCTTGCCCTCTCTCTGCCCCTGACGTTGGTTGACCCAGGGCGAGAGCACAGAGGCCCACGCATCATATGTGTGAATTATAAGCAAAGCAAACAAGCAGCTAAATACAGTACATTTGTGCCAGTCTCCAACCTTGACAAGAGTACTTGCATAGCAACAAAACCATAGTTATGACATCCTTGCTTTCTTTTCTTTGTTATTTTATATTTTGGGCGGAGGAGTAGGCTGACATTTGCAGAATTCTTTATGCATCTCATAGCATCCTGCCATTGACTGGGGCCAAGGTGGGTTCTTATTAATATGATTTCGTCTCACTGGGACTTGTGTTCTGTGTCTTACAAACTAAGCAATTAGTCCAGGCATATAGAAAGAGTAGGGAATCAGAGAGATTTAAGGGGTGGTACATTCTGGCCATCCATTCTCTGGAGTTTATCCTTATCTGTAGAATGGGGGCATAGATGCCTACTTTTCAGGAATGTTCTGAGCAGTGAGATATTTTGTGTAAAGTGCTTGCTGCTATGCTGAACGCACAAATACTTAACATATGCTATAAGTATGGAGGCTTAACACATGTTAACATAAGAATGAAAAGTTAGCTATGTTTAATCTGGGTGACCCATGGCCCTCTCAAATCGACACACAGAATTAACTGTCGCAACTACCACATGTAATTCTTGTAAATACTATGCTAATCAGTGGGTACTTCTGGAACTACACATTAAAATGCCAAGAGAAGAAAAAAGCTGACACCACTACTGGAAAACAATACCACATTTTAAAAATTGCATTCCATGTATCTCAGAGAAAGAATTTAACAAATTAGTTGTAGTTTTTTTTTTTTCTTTTCTAAGGTTTCCACCACTCCAGTCCTCCTCCACATTCTATGTCTGTCTCTGAGGTCAGGAATGACACAAATCTTGCTGGCACTGGGACATGGTCATCTTTCATTTTGAGAACATGTAAAGCAGTGTTGGCTGTGAAAGTGAATGTTTAGCTACAGGGTGCACAGGTTTCAAATGACAAAGAGCTCATGAGTCCTGATACATTTCTGTTTATGCTTGTGGGCACCTCCAGCACATGGGGCCTGGGCAACCCTCTCTGCCTGTTCTAAGGGCAAGCTATTCTCTGGGTATATTAGTGTTCTAGGACTGCCATAATAAAGTACCACAAACTGGGTAGCTTAACCAGCAAAAATTTATTTCTCCTAGTTCTGGAGTCCGGAAGTCCAAGACCAAGGCATTGATAGGGGTGGTTTCTCCTGAGGCCTCTCTCCTTGGCTTGCAGACGGCCGCCCTCTCACTGAGTAGATGCGTCACACGGCCTTTCCTCTGTGGGCACAGGCATCCCTGGTGTCTCCTTGTGTGTCCTAATTGGCTCTTCTTCAGAGAACACCGGTCAGATTGAATTAGAGCACATCTTAATGGCCTCATTTTAACTCTCAATTATCCTTTTAAAGGTCCTGTCTCCAAGGACAGTCTCATTCTGATGTACTGGGGGTTACGACTTCAACCTATGAATTAGGGGTGGAAGGATACACAATTCACTTCATAACACTGGGTTCCTCTGACATAGCATCTCTTGGTTTTCTTACTCCTTTCTAGTGGCTTTTCTTTGCTTTTTGTTCAGACTCATGCTTCTCTGCCCAGAGGTCCTCAAGACTCAAGCCTGGGCCCTCCTCTATCCCCAGCCAGGCCTGGCTCTCTTCATGGCTTCGATTGCCGGCTATTCAAGAATGACTCAGAAATGTTCACGTCCTGCCTCGCCAGATGCACATATCCAGCTGCTTTGCCGACATCTCCATGTGGAGGCTTCACTTTAAACTCAACTTGCTCCTAGCACACCGGGCCAACCCTGCAGACTGGGCAGCCCTTCTGTGTGCCTTGACCTTGTGAAAGGCATCATCAGCCACCCTGGGGCCATCCCTGATACCTCTACCCCTCTCCGCTCTAAGATGTGACCAAATTCAGTCCATTTAACCTAAGTTGCTCTCAAGCCCATCCTCTCCTCTGCATCTCTGCTGCTAACTCCTGGTCCAACCTTTCCTCTCCCCACTGGACAACATTAGTGATTGCCTCACTGACCTCCCAGCTCTGTCCCTTGCCAATCTTTCTTCATGAAACAGTGGGAGCTTTTGGAAATGCACATCTAATTGAGTGACTCTCTTCCTTAGAATCTGTCAGTGGATCCCTTTTGCTCTGACAGTTAAGACTCAAATCCTTACCATGGTCGACAAGGTCCTACAAACAATTTCTCATTTCGTAAGTATGCATTCATGATTAGTGTGATTATATTTTTGCTTTTATAAAATTATTAATTAGGGCATAGGGTCTTTCTAAAAGTTCTGCCAACCACATCAACCACTAAATGTGATATTAAACTAACAATTGCGCATTGTTTTATTTTATTTTATTTATTATTTATTTTTATTTTTTTGAGTTGGAGTCTTATTCTGTCACCTAGGCTGAAGTTCAGTGGATCACAGTTCACCACAGTCCTGACCTCCTGGACTCAGGCGATCCTTCCGTCTCAGCCCCCTGAGTAGCTGGGACTACAGGTATGTGCCAGCACACCCAGCTAATTTTTTGATTTTCTTGTTTTTTTTTTTTTTTTTTTTGGTAGAGACGAGTTGTCGCTACGTTGCCAGGCTGGTCTCAAACTCCTGGGCTCAAGTGATCATCTTGCCTTGGCCTCCCAAAGTGCTGGGATTATAGGCCTGAGTCACCGAATCCGGCCTGCTCATTGTTTTAAATATAGCATCTAGTACAATGTATGGCACTCAAAAAATATTGATTGACTGAACAAATGTTACAAGACACTTCTGGAAATGTACCTTAAAAAATAATAACTGGGCCAGGCGTGGTGGCTCAAGCCTGTAATCCCAGCACTTTGGAAGGCCAAGATTAGAGGATTGCCTGAGCCCATGGGTTCGTGAATGGCCTGGGCAACTTGGCGAGACCTCATCTCTACAATAAATCAAAAAAATTAGCCACGCGCGGTGGTGTGCACCTGTAGCTCCAGCTACTTGGAAGGCTGAGGCAGAAGGATTGCCTGAGCCCAGAAGATCGACGCTGGGGTGGCCGTGAATGTGCCACTGCACTCCAGTCTGGGAGACGGAGTGAGACTCCAACCCAATAGATAGGTAAATAGATAAACAAACAAACCCCAAAAGATAAATTGTGAAATGTCAGCATCAGGTATCTCTAGTGGAGGGTTTCATTTTATTTTTCTTCCGTCTTCTGTCTCCTTTCTTCTCCCTCTTCTCCTTCTCATAGTCCTACCTCTTCTTCTCTTTCTCTGTCTCCATCTCCTTCTCCTTCCCCTCCCCCTCTTTCTCCTTCTTCTGTTGTTTCTCCTATTACTACTACTTCTCCTGCTTTTGCTTCTCCTTCAGCTTCTGCTTCTCCTTCTTCTTTCTTTTCTGCTTCGGCCTTTTCACCTTCTGCTGCTTTTGCTTTTTTTCTTATCTGTATTTTCTACACCAAGCTATTACTGTGCTTTCAAAATTAAAACCTACACACATGGCCAGGTGCAGTGGCTCACGCCTGTAATCCCACCACTGTGGGAGGCTGAGGTGAGAGGATTGCCTAAGCCCATGGGTTCGAGACCAGCCTGGGCAACTTGGCGAGAACTCTTTAAAAAAAAAAAAATCGGCCGGGCTCAGTAGCTCAGCCTGTAACCCGCGCTTTGGGAGGCCGAGGTGAGTGAATTGTCTGAGCCCGCGGGTTGGAGACCCGCCTGGGCAACTTAGCGGAGACCTCATCTCTACAATAAATCCAAAAAAAAAAAAAAAATTAGTCGGGCGTGGTAGCACACGCCTGTAGTTCCAGCTACTTGGAAGGCTGAGGCGGAAGGATCGCTGGAGCCCAGCAGGTCGAGGCTGCAGTGGCCACGAGCGGCCACTGCCCTCCATGCTGGGTGACTGAGAGACTCCAACTCAAAAAAAATTAGCCAGGCATGGAGGCGTATGCCTACAGTTCTAGCTACTTGGAAGGCTGAGGCGGAAGGATTGCCTCATGGGAGTGGCCATGAGTGTGCTACTGCCCTCCAGCCTGGGCGACAGAGTGACACTCCAACTCAAAAAATAAATAAATAAATAAATAATAAAATCTACACACACAGAAAGAGAAAGAGAGGCACTGTCTATAAGTCATACCTGTGGCCAATTTGCTCATTTGCTGCCTGTGCTCCAGCCTAGATCCTGGTGCTCCTAAATGGTAGTCTAGATTCACACTATGCTTACATCAAGTCATCCTACTGACATCATATCTTTTTTTTTTTTTAGTTGGAGTCTCACTCTGTCACCCAGACTGGAGTGCAATGGCTGCTCCCGGCCACCGCAGCCTCGACCTGCTGGGCTCCGGCGATCCTTCCGCCTCAGCCTTCCGAGTAGCCGGAATTATAGGCATGCGCTATCATGCCCAGCTGATTTTTTGATTTATTGTAGAGATGAGGTCTCACTGCCCAGGCGGGTCTCGAACCCGCGGCTCAGGCAATCCACTCACCTCAGCCTCCCAGAGGCGCGGGATTACAGGCTGAGCCACCGAGCCCGGCTTGACATCATACCTTACCTTAAACTATGATGTCTTACTCTTAGACATTCCCCCTGAGAAAACAGGCCCA
This sequence comes from Cephalopachus bancanus, assembly GCA_027257055.1. Classification (NCBI taxonomy): domain Eukaryota; kingdom Metazoa; phylum Chordata; class Mammalia; order Primates; family Tarsiidae; genus Cephalopachus; species Cephalopachus bancanus. The sequence goes on from JAPVLO010000067.1 coordinate 4,797,145, forward strand.
GCACACACACATGATGCTGGATCTGGAGTGAATCATCGAGGGCAACAGGTAAGTGCACGGCCCACTCCCGGACTTCCCAAACAACTGCTAGCACCATAGCTTGAAGGAAGGCCTAAGGAATACTACACACGGTTACACGGTCCCAGGTTAGGGCAGGGGAGCCAGTGGATTCCACCTATGCCAGAACAGGTGGCTTCAGGCAAACTTGTACCTTGTATAGCTTTCTAAGAGGCTGTGGAAATCCAGGATACTGAAAGTCATGACAAGTTTTTAGTTGGCACCAAGGACAATTCCAAGCATGAGTTCTGGCTCTGTAACCAAGTATCTCAGCCTTAAATGTATTTTAAAGTGTTTTTCCTCTCTCTTTCTTAATCTTAAGCCTTAAGGCATGTCTTAGAAACCTCTTTTCACTATTCATGCTTATCTGACTATGCTTGCTTAGAAATCCCAGGAGCTAATCTTAAAACAGCCTGACTACGGAACCCTCCTCTATGGTGGGTGTCACGAGATGGTTATCCCATAACCTGACCGTAGCTGAAATAACATCAATCTGACCTGCAGGAGGACTCCCACCCAAAATAAGCCATGCCCGCATGTCCCCCATACCTAGCTTCCCTTTTTAAACCCTTCCACTCAGCCTAAACATCTGAGTATGGTTTCTTTGAGGCATGAGCCAGGCCATTTACCCATCTGCTGGCTTTTTTAGTGAAATCACAGTCCTTTCACTACATTTTTTTTTTTTTAGACTCTTGGGTTACATGTGAGGATTTGCTACATAATTATATTGTGTGAAGGTGAGGTGTAGGCTGCTAATGAGCCCTCCTCGCCCTAGTCGTGGGCATGGTACCCAATGGGGGAGCTTGTATTTCTGTAGACAGCCTCCCACCCCCCACTCATTTAGATATGCCCAGGGTCTGTTGTTCCCATCCTTGTGCCTGTGTGCCCAGTGTTTAGTGCCCATTTATGAGTGATAACATGCAGTATTCCGTTTTTTGCTTTGGGATAGTTCACTTAGAATGATGGTCTCCAGCTGTATCCATGTTGATGCCAAGGGCAGGATTTTGTTTATCTTTGTGGCTGCATAGTATTCCATCATGTATATGTACCACATTTTCTTTATCTAGTCTACCTCGGATGGACATCTGGGTTGGTTCCATGTTTTTACTATTGCTTTCACTATGTCTTGTGCCTGTTTATTTTGGTGTACAAGTGACAAGTGGCTGAGTTGTGTCAGCTACAGCTCTACCACTTAAATAACTATTTGACTTGGAGTACCTCTTAACCTCCCTTTCCCCCATGGGTTACTGAGATTTCACAGAGTTGCTGCAATGATTAAACGGCTCAATGACACCATATTAGTAAACTGATGATGTCGTACAAACATAAGTCATGAGCAGAGCTGGCTTCATGGGTGCACAACCAGTGCAGTCTTCAGGGTCCTGCACTCAGAAGGGTTCCACACTTGACTTAGTGCTCTGTGGTCATCCTATTGACATTCTTAATAAACTTTGAACAAGGGGACTTGCATTTTCTTTTTTTTGAATTTTTTTTTATTTTAAAGATGTGGAGTACAATTCAGGTTAGGTATACAGATGTTCATTATGTAGGTACCCTTGTTGATGAGGTGTGCCCCTCCCTCCCCTGGCAGTTTCCTTCAACTGCCACCCTTCCTTCCCTGGCTGCCAATCCCTTTCTTATAGTAATATGACAATTGTTCAAGGTCTGTTTATGTGTGAGAACATATGGTACTCTGTTCTTTGTCTCTGTGATAGATCTCTGAGTATGATACACTCTAAATCCATCCAAGTTGCTGCGAAGTCCATATGTTTGTCCTTTATGGCTGCATAATATTCCATTGTGTATATGTACCACATTGTTTTTAATCCAGTCTAGCTTCGATGGGCAGCATGGTTGGTTCCACGTTTTTGCTATTGTGAAAAGAGCTACAACATACGTGTGTGCAAGTATCTTTCTAGTAGAATGACTTGAGTTCCACTGGGTATATTCCCAATAAGGGGATTGCTGGGTCACATGGAAGGTCAATTTCTAGTTCTTTCAGAAATCACCATGCTGTCTTCCAGAGGTTGCACTAGTTTGCATTCCCACCAGCAGTGTAGAAGCATTCCTTTTTCTCTGCATTCTTGCCAGCATCTGTTGTTGTGTCTTTTATTAATGATGGCCATTCTTACTGGGGTTAAGTGGTATCTCGGTGTGGTTTAGATTTGCATTTCTCTGATAATTAGTGAGACAGAGCACTTTTCATGTATATGTTGGCTGCCCGTATATCTTCTTTTGAGAAGTATCTATTCATGCCTTTTGCCCACTTTTTTATTATTATTTTTTTATTATAAAGATGTGGGGCACAATTCAGGGTTGGGTATATAAACTTTGATTATGCAGGTACCCTTGTTGATGAGGTGTGCCCCTCCCTCCCTGAGCAGTTTCCCTCAACTGCCAATCCCACCCCCCTCCCCTGATAGTTTCCCACTACTGCCAATCCCTTTCTTATAGTATTATAATAATTGTTCAAGATCTGCTTATGAGTGAAAACATATGGTACTCTGTTCTTTGTTTCTGTGATAGATCACTGAGTATGATCGACTCGAAATCCACCCAAGTTGCTGCGAAGTCCATATGTTTGTCCTTTATTTTTGCCCACTTTTTAATGGGGCTGTTTATTTTTTTCCTTCCAGTACATTTGAGTTCCTTGTAGATCCTAGATATTAGGTCTTTGTCAGATATACAGTTGGCAAATATTTTTTCCCACTCTGTGGGTTGTCTCCCTGTTCTCTTGATGGTTTCTTTTGCTTTGCAGAAGTGCCAATTTGATGAGGTCCCATTTGTCTATCTTATTCCTTATGGTATAGGAACTTAGGGTTTTGATTAGGAATTGGTTGCCAGTTCCAATGTCCATAAGGGTGTCTCCTGCATTTTCTAAGATTCTTATAGTTTGAGGTTTTATGTTTAGGTCTTTGATCCATTTAGAGTTAATTTTTGTGTATGGTGATAGGTAGGGGTCCTGTTTCAACCTTCTGCATGTGATCAGCCAGTTTTCCCAGCACCATTTACTGAATAGGTTTTCCTCTCCCTGTTGGTTGTTGTTGGAGGCTTTGTCAAAGATGAATTGGTTGAGAAATTGAGGCTTTGCTTCCAGAATCGCTATCCTGTTCCACTGGTCTGTATGCCTGTTCTTGTACCAACACCAGGCTGTTTTGATTATTGTAGCTTTATAGTAAAGTTTGAAGTCTGGAAGTGTGATACCACCTGCTTTGCTTCTTTTGCTAAGGATTGTTTTGGCTATTCATGGTAGTTTATGTTTCCGTATGAATTTCTGTATTGTCATTTCCAGGTCTGAGAAGAATGATGTTGGTAATTTAACGGGTATTGCTTTGAACCTGTAGCTTGCCTTGGGTAGCATGAACATCTCAGCAATGTTGATTATTCCCATCCATGAGCATGGAATATGTTTCCATTTGTTTGGGTCTTCTTGGATTTCTTTGAGCAGTGTTTTGTAGTTCTCCTTGTAACGGTCTTTCACTTCTCTGGTTAGGAAGATGCTATTGTGAATGGGATTGTGCTTTTTATTTGGTGCTCCTCCTGCTTGTTGTTGGTATATAAGAATGCAACTTTTGCACATTTACTTTGTACCCTGAGACTCTGCCAAAGTTATTTATCAGTGCAAGCAGGTTTTTGACAGATTCTCTTGGATTTTTGAAGGATAGGATTATGTCGTCAGCAAAGAGGGATAACAAAACTTCCTCTTTTCCTGTTTGGATACCCCTGATTTCCTTCTCTTGTCTAATTGCTCTAACTAGGACTTCCAACACAATGTTGAACAAGAGAGGTGAGAGTGGGCAGGCTTGTCTTATTCCAGTCTTCAGGGGAAATGTTTCCAGTTTCTGTCCATTTAGCAATAGGCTAGCTGTTAGATTATCGTAGCTGGCACTTACAATTTTGAGGTATGTTCCTTCTATACCTAGGTGTTTGAGGGTTTTCATCAAGAAGGGATGCTGAATTTTTTCAAAAGCTTTTAATGTATCTAATGATATAATCATGTGGTTCTTGTTTCTACATCTGTTGATGTATTTAATTAAATTTATGGTCTTGAGGATGTTGAATCAGCCCTGCATCCTGGGGATGAAGCCTACTTGGTCATGGTGGATGATTTTTGAGATGTGTTTTTGGACTTGATTTGCTAGAATCTTGTTGAGGGATATTGACCTGTAGTTCTCTTCTTTGGTTGGATCTTTATCCAGTTTGGATATCAATGTGATGTTAGCTTCATAAAATGATTTGGGGAGAATTCCATCTTTCTCAATTGCCTGGGACACTTTCAATAGGATTGGTATCAGCTCCTCCTTGTACGTTTTGTAGAATTCTGCTGGAAAGCCATCCAGTCCAGGGCTTTTTTTGGTAGATAGTTTGCTTATGACAGAGTCAATTTCCTGGGTTGTTATTGGTCTATTTAGTGTCTCAATGTGTTCTTGTTTCAACCTGGGGAGGTTGTGTGATGTCAGAAAGTCCTCCATTTCATTTAGGTTATCAAGTTTGTTCCCCTACAGGTGTGCATAGTAATCTCTGATAAGCTTTTGTATTTCTTCCGGTCAGTTGCGATTTGATCTTTTGTATTTCTGATTGTGTTTATTTGTGCTTTTTCTTCTCTTTTTCTTGGTCATTCTGGCTAGGGGTTCATCAATCTTGTTAATTCTTTCAAAGAGCCAGCTTTTTGTTTTGTTAATGTTTTCTAGGATATTTTTGTCTCTTATGTCCCATATTTGGCCTCTTATTTCGGTGGTCTTCTTTTTTCAGCTCCCTTAGGTGATTTGTTAGACTGTCAACTTGTGGCCTTTCCATTTTCTTGATGTATGCTTATCGAGATATAAATTCCCCTCTTAGAACTGTTTTCATGGCATCCCAGAGGTTTTGGTAAGATGTTTCTTCATTTTCCTTTGTTTCCAGGAATCTTTCAATTTCTGTTTTGATTTCAGTGTTGACCCAGTAGTTATTCAGCATCATACTGTTTAGTGTCCATGTCTTTGTGGGTTTTGGGGAAATTTCGTTGGCGTTGATATTTATTTTTATTCCACTGTGGTCTGAGAAGGTGCATGGCAATATTTCAACCTTATGAAATTTGTTTATGCTTGATTTATGGCCGAGGATGTGATCGATCTTGGAGTATGTTCCATGTGGTGATGAGTAGAATGTATATTCTGTGGTTGTTGGGTGGAATATTCTGTAGCTATCTATTAAGTCCATTTGGTCGAGTGCCAAGTTTAGGTTCCAGATCTCCTTGCTGATTTTTTGCCTTGATGATCTATCTAGGACTGTTAGTGGGGCATTCAAGTCCCCTGCTATAATAGTGTTAGAGTCAATATCTTTTTGTAATTTACTTAGTAGTTACTTTATGTTAGTGCTCCTGTGTTGGTTGCATGTATGTTTAGGATGGATATTTCTTGTTGACGGATTGAACCTGTTATCATTATGTAGTGTCCTTTCATGTTTTTTTAAATTTTTGATCGCTTAAGGTTTTTGTCTGATATCAAGATCATGACTCTTGCCTTCTTTTGTGATCCATTTGCCTGGAGACTTGTTTTCCATCCTTTAATTTGAGTCTGGGTGTATCCTTTGTGGTGAGATGAGTTTCCTGGAGAAATTGCATTTTCATTTTGCACTGGGCCCGCAGATTATACAGCTGTTAGCAGTTGGGAACCTTGTTTCACTAACATATCCATCATAGGTCACAAGGAGTGCATCCTGTCCCATGGGTCATGAAGACTGTAAACCCAGGCAAGGTCAGCCTTTAGAGACATGAGCTGTTTGCTTTGGGGTGCCCCCATCCCTCTGTTACTCATTTGTTTAGTTGTAAAACACACAAACTGTCTTAAAACATTTTATGGTTTTTATATGTAAACAGCAGTAACTTCGTCTCACTAAGGAGGTTGTCCTAAGCCCCCATGTGTCAATTTATTTCGGAGGTTATTGCTGAGTCTCTTTGAGTGGGAAAGAAAATCCACCTCTAGAGAGGCAACTCATTTATAAATAAACACTCTGTCGTAACTCTAGATATAACCTCCACACACATCACCACAAAGAGACATCCACTAGATGCTGAAATTCAGATTATTATTGTTTTTTTTTTTACCTTTTCTAACTTGCTTTCCTGGGGGCCTTGCTATTGTATTGTCAACATCTGAGAATCCTGATGTTTAATGTTCTCAAATGATCTTTTGTGGCCCTGTAAGACCTTGGAGAGTTTTCTCTGGAGTCCTGAATTTGCCATCTGCAACAGCCTCTCCTGCTGTTCCTCCAACATCTTCTCCCACTTTGGGTCCGTATCAGGAAGTTGCCTCATTCAGAATCCCACCAAAGCATGGGGATGTTTTAACCTTGCTGACCATGTTTAAATGAGACTCCAGATGCCCATCAAGTCCACCTTACAACCGGTCACCATCTCCCTGGTGGTGCCAGGCCCTCACATCTCCATTGCTGGAGTCTCCAGTGCTATTAGATGCCAGGTGCTGACACAGTCCCACCTTCCAGCAGCTTCCATTTGGGGGAGGAGACAGACAACAAACAGCAAACAAGGAAGTACACCAGATAATTTCAGATCAGGGTAAGTGCTTTGGGGAAAAAAACAAGAGAGTGTTGAGACTGGTGGATAGACAAGGAGGCTTCCCTGTGACCAGAGCAGAATGATGTTCTCTTTCTGAGCTGCGAGATCATTTCCTTCCATCACAAGGCACGGCCACATAATGGTTCCAGTCAAGCATCCCTATCTATATCTTTGCTACAAACAAGAACAGCCCCAGGTCTGAGTGACTGGTCTTGCTTGATGGACACCCTGTAATGATTCAACCAGAAGACAGAGAGAGGCTGCAGTAGGCCTGTGCCTGATCCCACCACCTCCACCCACCTCACAGCAAGGCCAAAGTCGTTGGGCAGAATCTTTCATACTTCTCTTCTCAATATATGGGAGGTAATAACCTTTTTTCAAAAAGAAAAAAGTAAACATTATATTGAAGTAAAACACACACATAGAAAAGTACCTGGTAAATTTCCAAAAAGTGGCCAGGTGTAGTGGCTCACATCTTTAATCCCAGAATTTTGGGAAACTGAGAGAAGAGAAGGACCACTCAAGCCTACGAGTTCAAGACCAGCCTGGGCAATATAGTGAGACCTCGTCTCTATAAAATATTCCCCAAATTACCCCAGTGTGGTGGCTCACAGCTGTAGTCCCAGCTACTTGGGAAGCTGAGGCAGAAGGATCTTCTGAGTCCAAGAGGTCAAGGTTACAGTGAGTCGTGATTGTGCCACTGCATTCTATCTTGGAAGACAGAATGAGACTCTGATAAAAATAATAATAATAATTCCTGAAAGTGAACACACCATGTAGCCAGCACTTAGATCAAGAAATAAAACATTAACCCCAATTCTAGATACTACTGTCCCCTCAAGGGTAATTGCTAGCCCCTTCTAGTACTACAGATGAGTTTTGCATGGAATACTGTATTCACTTTATCTTATTTTATTTTGAGACAGGGTCTTGCTCTGTTGCCCAGGCTGGAGTGCAGTGGTGTGATCATAGCTCACTGCAGCCTCAAACTCATGGGCTCAAGTGATCATCTTGCCTCAGTCTCTCAAGTAGATGGAACTATAGGTGCCTACTACATCAGCTAATTTTTTTTTTGTAGAGATTGGGTCTCACTGTGTTGCTCATGCTGGTCTCCAACTCCTGGCCTCAAGTGATGTTCCCACCTTAGCATCCCACAGTGCTGGGATTACAGGTGTGAGCTACTGCACTGGGCTAATATCTTTGCTTTAAAAAGACTGTAAAGCCAGCAATGGCCTCAACAATAAACTGGCATTTATTGCTACTTCCTCAGTGGATGTCTGACATAGTGCCAGATTGTCTACATGGATATCTTGTCAATAACCCTAGGGAAGTTATTATCTCCACTTTAAAAGGGGAAAATTGAGGCTCAGAGTACAAGACTTTCTTAAGTTTGCACAGAGAGACAATTCATTCATCGCACAAACTTGTTTATTAACTATTTACAATGTGACAAGGAATGTGCTTTTGAGAAACTGAATATAAAACTGGACATAGGCCAGACTGTATATAAAAAGAGATTCCAGGTGTGGTGTCTCATGCTTGTAATCCCAGCACTTTTGGAGGACAAGGTAGGAGGATTGCTTGAGCCCAGGAGTTAGAGACCAGCCTGAGTAACATGGCAAGACCTTGTCTCCACAAAAAATTAAAAAATTAGCCAGGTGTGGTACACCTGTAGTCCCAGCTGCTTGGGTGACTGAGGCAGAAGGATTGCCTGAGCTCAGGAGGTCGAGACTGTGGTGAGCTATAATTGTGCTACTGCACTCCAGCCTGGATGACAGAGTGAGACGCCAACATAAAACAACAACAACAAAAAACACCTCTGACCCACAACCTGCAGCAACCAGCCAGAAGACCACTTCATGAACTACAGAAATAAGCCCAGGAAGTAAGCCTGCTATCTCTAAGTCAGACTTGTAGGAAGTTAGTCGAGGAAGCCAAACAAAACCCCTTTAACAACCAGCCCCAAATATCCAGGACATGATGAATAACTGACATCTCTACTCTCAATTTAGGACCAAGAAGAGAAGGCCAAATGTGCTCTGTAAACCAATGACACAGGAGGCTGCATTCTGCCTCCAGCTTACCCAGGCCAACAGACTCCAATCAGGGCACACCCAGGCCTTCTCTTTTTCCACCCTAAAGTTTTCCTCTGCTTGCCTTTGAGTCTCTGCCAAACACAAGAGACGGTGGCCAGCTTCCTTGCTCTAGCAAGCTCTGGATCAAAAGCCTTTGCCTGCTCTCATTTGGGTGGTCTTCCTCGATGCCCCCATGAGGCACTGAGGATATCAGGATGAACAGAAACAGCCCCTGAACCTTCCCCCCTGAGTCTTCCAGCAGGGAGAGACATCGTTCAAGCATCCACCAATGGAACCATGCAGCTGTGATTTTGTTATAGGAGAGAAGGCACAGTGGTTCAGCAGCCTGTGAAACAGAAGTCTGACCTCGTCTAGGGAGTCAAGGAAGAAGTGATGCCTGAGCAGAGGTGTGAAAGACGTGTATGAGAAACCTGCACAGGGAGGAAGAGGAGAGTATCCAGGCAAAGAAAACTGTACATTCCATGGCTGGAGAGAGGGTGACAAATCAAGGGAATGAAGAGACTCCCAGGTGGGAGAATGGTGTGATATGAGGCAACAGAAGTCTGAAGGGGCAGATCATTCAGGGCCTTTTGTCTTTATTCTAAGAACAAGTAGAAGCCAGTAATAGACTTAGAGGTTGGGTGTATGACGAGAGGGAGCCATAGGCTTGGTGTTACAGGTGGAATTGTGTCCTCCCAGAAGTTATGTTGAAGTTCTGACCCCCCAGTACTTAAGAATGTGGCCTTATTTGGAAACAGGGTCATTGCACATGTAATTCACCAGATGAGGTCATGCTGGAGTAAGGTGGGTCCCAAATCCAACATGACTGACGTCCTTGTAAGAAGAGGACACAAGGGGAGCAGATAGCCATGTGACAATGAAGATAGAGTGGAGTGATACAGTTACAAGTCAAGGAACACCAAGGATTGCCAGAAAACACCAAAGTTGGAAGAGACAAGGTCTGGCCAAACATGGACAAGATAGCCAAGTTCTTTGTTTCCTGGCTGCCACGCTTCCTCACTGCAGACATTACTAGTTGATCTCAGCATCGATATCTCCTACTCCGGGAAGCCCTTACCAACTGAGTGGAATGGATAAACTAGAAGCTCTCTTGTAACCCCAGGACAGGGGTGGGATTCTACAGAGGCTCTGAGACCTCTCTGAATGTTTGCAGATCTGTACTTTGTCCTTTGATCATCAAAAGAACGCTAGGAAGTTGACAGAGCAGGTGCTTATACTATTTCTATTTCCTACAAGAGGAACTAAGGTCCAGCATCACACAGCTAGAAATGAACGGTGCTGGGACTCAAATTAAAGTCTTCTACTTCCAAGTCTTCCTCCAACTCTTTCCCAGGAGCAGTTATGAATTGGTGGACAAAATAATGATGACTACTGAATTACATTAAATACATTTTTAAACTGTTAATATATATAACATATATATTACATATATGCATAATAAACATTACATAACATAGATATACATAATATACAACATAAAATATATTATCATTATTATTATTTTAAGTCAGAGTCTCACTTTCTCACCCAGGCTGGAGTGCAGTGGCACAATCATAGCTGCTGACCTGCTAGGCTCAGGTGATCCTTTTGCCTCAACCTTCCAAGTGGAACCACAGGTGTGCACCACCATGCCCAGTTTATGTTTTGATTTATTATAGAGATGAGGTTTCACCATGTTGCCCAGGCTGGTCTTAAACTACTGGGCTCAGGCAACCCTTTCACCTCAGCCTTCCAAAGTGCTGGGATTATAGGTGTGAGCCATCACGCCCAGCCTAAAATACACACTGTTAGCATTTTTTGTTTTTTGAGTTGGAGTCTTACTCCATCGCCCAGGCTGGAGTGCAGTGGCACGTTCACGGCCACCCCAGTGTCGCCCTGCTGGGCTCCCGCCCTCCTTCCGCCTCAGCCTTCCAAGTAGCCAGAACTACAGGTGTGCTACCACACCTGGCTAACTTTTTATTTATTGTAGAGACGAGGTCTCGCCAAGTGGCCTGGGCTGTTCTCAAACCCACGCACTCAGGCAATCCACTTGCCTCGGCCTCCCAAAGTGCTGGGATTACAGGCTGAGCCTCCGAGCCCGGTCTTATACTGTTAACCTTAAATAAAAAGACTCAGAAAATATGACAAAGCATAGGGTTTGTTCTAAAGCAAAACTTTGAGGATGGCCACCCAGAACACTGACTCTAAACAAATGGAGTCAGCATTGCAAAGTCGAGAAGTAAAGGTTTCACTTACATAGAAATTTTTGCAGGATTACATTTTTTATATAAGACCAGTGCATAGGCCACAAGCAATATGATTGGTTACAGATTGCAACATTCTAAGGAAGATTACTTTATGACTCCATGAGGAGGGGTAGTTATCTGGAAAAGTCTTATCTCTGGTGCCACTCAGTCTTAATTGTTTACAGGGGAAAAAAGAGGCAGAAGTTGTAGCTACATGCTGTGTGACTCAGACTGCATAGCCACACTACTTTCAAGGCTCAAAATAATTTAAAGTTCCAACAGCTTTATGTTTGAATTATTTTAAGTCTGAATTATTTAAGTTTATAATATACATCACATAAGATTTACCATCATAACCACTTTTAAGTGTACAGTTCAGTGGCATTGAACACATTCGCACTGTTGTACAACCATCACCACCGTCTCTAGAACTTTCTTTCTCCCAGTCTGAAACTCTAGACCAATTAAACACTCACTCCCCATGTCCCCTCCTCCCAGCCTCTGGAAACCATTCTACTGTCTGTCGGTGCCAATTTGAATATTCTAGGAACCTCATATTAGTGGAGTCATACAGTATTTGTCCTTATGTGTGAGCCAACATTTTGACCCCTCGATTGCACATAGTGGAATTTCTGTCTTGGGTTCCTCATTGGCTTAGACAACATGTTGCCCAGGTTTCTGTTATCTTTATTTTCTATCAGAAAAACATCTGAAGTATCTTGGTTAAACACATGCTTTTTTCATCTAAATGGGCAGATTTTTTAAAAATGGTTTTATCCCTGTGGACAATTGTAAACATGTCAAAGGAAAGAAAGAACTCAGCTAGTTTCTATGGCAGCTTAATGTGAGAAACTTAATTCAAGTCTCATTCTCAGAAACATTTTTAAAAGCTGGGCAAGTTGATATTGGTTAGAAATAATATTTTCAAGCTCTTGTTGCCATTTTTATGTACTCATTTATCAAATAATTACTGAGCACTTAACTCTAGGTCAGACTTGTGCTAGGCATTGGGAAATAAAATGTGGGCAAGATGGATATAGTACTGGCTGGAGGCTTGGCAATTGAAGAAAGACTATAGAGTTCCCTGAGAGAAAGTTTTCATGGATGACACTAGGACACATGAATGATGGAGTGGAGGAAGGGAAATATATTTTGAGGCAAACTGAAGAGGACCATCTCAGCTGTTTGACCCAGGGAAGAGTTTGAGATCCCTCTCTAGAATTCCTGAATTATCTACTTCTAAGTCAGTATGTTTCATAAGTATGTTTCTGACTGTAACATGAGGTCAATCTGAATCCAGCCTTAAAAAAGAAGGAAATCCTGTCACATGCTACATCTTGGATGAATCTTCAGGCCATTATACAAGGTCAGTCACAAAAAGACAAATACTGCATGATTCTGCTTGCATGAAGTCCCTAGAATAGTCAAACTCTTAGAAACAGAAAGTAAAATGGTAGTTACCAGGAGCTGGCAGGGAGGGAGAACAGGGGAGTTGTGGTTCAATGGATATAGAGTTTCAGGTTTGCCAGATGAATAAATTATAGCGATCCGTTGCACAATAATGTGTCTATAGCTCATGCCACTGTACCTGTACTGTAGGAAAACTTAAAAATGGTTAAGATCTCACATTTTCTGTTTTGTGTTTTTTACTACAATAGTAAAAAAGGAAGAGTCTAGGAAGGGCTCAATAAATGCTAGCTGAAAATAGACAAAAAAACACACAAAAGCTTGAGGTCTCAAGTCCTGGTCTCATAACATTTTTTTCCTGCAAATATTCATTTTGGGGCTGGGACTGGTTATTTCCTCCCTTTTGCCTTCTGAGTGTGTGCAACTTAAGGGATAGTTGGGACATGCCAAAGTCAAGGCTTCTGTAGGAAAAGCACCTAACCAGCCTCATCTCCTTCGCTGAACGAGTCCTGTGTATCCACTTAGTGACAATGACTTTGAGTCCATCTACTCAGAACTGAGGTCAGTCTCACACATCCACAGTTTCAGAAGCAGCAAACAGACCTGCCTCAACGGTAGCCAGTAACATCTGGGGAGGCTTTTCAGTTTATAGAGCACCCCCTTATGTGTTTGTCTCATTTCAGCCACTGCCTCCTACTCACCAGGCCTCTGGTATCTTCTCTCCTCTTTGCCAACAAGATTCATTTGCAGAACTGAAACCTTGGTTAAAGTTCGTTGAGGTTTGTTTTGTTTTGTTTGTTTGTTTTTAATTGGCTGTTCCCACCCACATTCCCTTGAGATATAAATAGAAAAAAAAGAGGTTTAATTAGGAAGGCAAGACATTTGAGCTACATCCACTTGATCCTTGAAAAGGAAATCTAAGAGGTTGTAACTATCGCTTTTTCAATCCTATATAAGGTAGGTCAGTAAGGTAGCAAAAGCACATCGGTTTTTTTGCTCCTTCAGTTCCTTTTCCTGATTCTTCTTGGGGGAAAACCTAAAACGGTGAGTAGCTGGCGGACCTATCAGACGCCAGGCTCTTCTTCCCTCCATGCATTCACATTAGGCTTGTGCATGCCGTGTTCAGATTTCCCTTTTCCCATGGCTTTGACACCTGGAAGGATTTTAATCTCTGGAAGATGGGCTTTTCATTCATCTGATTCCCAGCCTTCAGGACAGATAGCATGTCTTCCACTGAAGGTCTGCAAGCAGCCCAAACTACATCCTTTCTCAGGTGGAATTTACAATGTTGTATTTCTCTGGCTGGTGTCTGAACATGCTATTGCACTGTAACATGATTTATTTTTGAATGGTTTGTACCTGCCTACGTAAGTGATCAATTTTGTAAAAATAATTTTGATAAGAAAAGTGAATAGTTCTTTAGGTTGTACTTTTTTTTTTAATTTCATCTTTGGAGTATGGTCAGGAGAAGGCACTGGGGCAAAAAGGGCTGGAATCTTTTCAATATCTGGTTTTGGTTTGGACTTTCTGCCCCATCACTTACTACAGCACCATGCTTACGACATTTTAAAAATCCTAGACAAACATATGGTTTCAGTGGGGCTAGGAGGGTGTCTTTCCCCTGGATGTGTGTGTTCCTGCTTGTCATTTACCCATCTTGTTTATTCTGCATGACCAGGTGGAAAATGAGCATCACGGACGTGCTCAGTGCTGATGACATTGCAGCAGCCCTGCAGGAATGCCAAGGTAAAGTGGGGAGAGTTGAGGCAGGTGTGAGTTTTCTCCAGCGAAGCCACAAAACTCAAAATGTGAACTTTCCTGAAAAACTCATGGCATCAGAGAATAAAACTGTTGTTAATTAGGTAAATGGCTAGGTATGGTGACTCATTTGGGGAGGCCAAGGAGAAAGAATTACCTGAGCCCAGGAGTTCAAGAACAGCCTAGGCAACATAGCGAGACCTCGTCTCTAAAAAATAAAAAATTAGGTAATTAAAATGATAGAGATTTGGGTTCTGAGCATGTGATTACGTCTCTGTAGAATAAAAAAAAAACTTCTAAAAGTGAAAAAAAGAAAACCATGAAGGTTCCTTACCCTGTCTGAATCCAATGACCACATTTATCCTCACCAATTAGACCAGTGATATTGGGAACCTGTAAAGTGGGAGGGCAACAGACGGAGGCACAGAGGAGAGAAGAGAGAAGGGGAGATGGACCAAACCAAGTGGAGAAAGAAAGCTGGAGAGGAGTGGGCACGGGATGCTATCAGGGAGCCATTCAGTCTTGACTGTCTCAAAATCTTAGACCAGTGGAGCATCTCTGCAGCTCAGGGATATTATGGAACTGTTTTTAACAACCTGCGTTTTAAGAATCTTGGCTCAAATATAGAATGTGATCCAATGAGCATCAGAATAACCTGTTCTCTATTCTTCAGACCCAGATACTTTTGAACCCCAGAAATTCTTCCAGACGTCAGGCCTCTCCAAGATGTCGGCCAGTCAGGTGAAGGATGTTTTCCGGTTCATAGACAATGACCAGAGTGGATACCTGGATGAAGAAGAACTTAAGTAAGCTTTGTCCTGAGCCTGTCTGGTGCCGCTAACATTGCTGGGGGGGGGCTGGGGTGCAGCGGGGGCCAGTTTGCTCAGTCTTGATGCAGTGGCTAGCCTTGGTGTTGGTCATTTCACCAAGGATCATTGAAGCAAAGAACATGAGTCAGTGACCACACATCTGTCCATGCAAAGCACTAATCACAGGCACTAAAGATTGCAGGTGCAAAGATTCTTTCGTTTAAAGGATGTCCGTTGGCAAATGAACTTAACAAAACTCTTAAAAACAGGCTGGATGTGGTGACTCACACCTGTAATCCCAGCATTTTGGGAGGCTGAGGCAGGAGGATCGCTTGAGGCCAGGAGTTTGAGATCAGCCTTGGCAACATAGCAGTCTCTAGAAAAAAAGAAGAAGAAAGAAAGAAAAATCCAGTCATGATGGTACATGCCTGAGGTCCCAGCAGCTCGGGAGACTGAGGCAAGAGGATCTGTTGGGCCCAGGATACCTAGGCTGCAGTGAGCCATGATCACACCACTGCACTCCAGTCTGGGCAACAGAGCGGGACTTGCTCACCTTTGGTTTCTACAACTTAAGGAACCTTTGCATTCTAAGACCCCGACTGATTATTGCAACTTCTGGAAACAGGTGATTTGCTTAAAAAGAAAAAAAGGACAAACACAAAGACGCGTCATCTTTCAGAAAATTCCCACCAATCTTTATTATCCTGTAGGTTTTTCCTCCAGAAGTTTGAGAGTGGTGCTAGAGAACTGACGGAGTCAGAAACCAAGTCCTTGATGGCCGCTGCAGATAATGACGGAGATGGAAAAATTGGGGCTGAGGGTATGTCCACACCTGTCCATAGCAGAAAATACTTGATGTTAGCTCAGGGAGCTTCCACGGGGCTTGGGCTGTGAGATCATTCTGACGTGGATTAAAACCTCCCTTTCCTAACTTTGCTGAGCCTCAGTCTTCTCATCTGTGAAATGAGACTAAAGTGAGGATGCAAATGCTATGAGTAAAAACTCTGACATGATGCCTGCGAGGTACCCTAGAAGGTGGTCCCACTGGTCAATGTATACGAGCTGCAAAATAGTCTTCACTTGATCGGGGACTAGCTGGCCACCTGGCCAGTTATTTGCAAGATGACTTAACTCACCTTGCACATAATGCAGGAAATTTCCACCAGTGGGATTTGAGCCCCTTGGAACAAGGGTAGGAATCACATTCTCAAGTCTACTGGTTTGCATAAACCCTTGTTCTCTTGGTTCTCAAGGGTTTAAAATAAATATATTTTATTGGACATTTGCCCATCAAGTGGATAATGTTAAAAAGAGAACAAATAAGTCAACCCCATTTTTGGAGTTTTCTTTGTGCAGAGCCCTAGGTTTGAACTTTAGAATACAAGCACAGCTGTAGGACTATTTTCACTTGATTTTGTCATGTTGCTAGCGTGCTTTTAAGCCACTTTGTGCCTGCCAACTCAAGAGAACGTATGGTGGGCCTTCTGGTGGTGCTAATTTGAAATTAAAAACTGCTACATTAGATCTTTATTTTTAAAACCTATTCAAAATTACACCATTATCACTTACTACACAAGAGTTAATGCAGTTTCTATAGATAGCTCAGAAAAATAGATTACGTAGGGGAGAGTTGAGACTGGGCATGGTGGCTCATGCCTGTAATCCCAGCACTTTGGGAGGCCGAGGTGAGAGGATTGCTTGAGCCCAGGAGTTCGAGACCAGCCCAGACAACACAGCGAGACCTCATCTCTACAAAAAAATCAAAAAAATTGGCCAAGTGTGGTGGTGCACACCTGTAGTCCCAGCTACTGGGGAGGCTGAGGCAGAAGTATTGCCTGAGTCCAGGAAGTCAAGGCTGCAGCGAGCCATGACTGCCACTGCACTCCAGCCTGGTTTACAGAATGAGACCCCAATTTTTAAAAAATGGAGGATTGAGTTATTTAAACACAAAGGACTTCCAAACAGACAAAGCTTTCCAATAAATATAAAACCAGCTTTCGATTTCAACCTGTACCATCCACACGTTATTGTTATTATCCTTCTTTTAGAAACAGAAACTTTTGGAGGAAGGGTTAGGATTCAATAGAGGAAAGCTAGTTCAAAGTCTCACCCTATTAAATGCTTCCTAAAAATACAATACCCAACTACAGAATAGAGGAAGCAACCCTTTCATTTCTGTCTTAGATTGGCCAGACAAAAAGTTAAATGATTACAGATTGTAATAAGCAATTATACTGCATTCATTCACTGTCAGGGAGAAGTGATTGGGTTGACAAGTTCTAATTCAAGAGCCTCTATTGCAAAGCTGAAGATGTTTGTTAAATAAGATTATGCAGAGAGATGGATCACCGTAGTCTCCTTTGAGCTATAGTAATTGACACCCACATTTTTCTTCCTTTTGTGCCTCCAATGTCCATCATCTGACAATTGGCTTCAAGGTCTTCCCTCCTCAGAATTTTTATTGGCCACAGCATGTCTGTAAAGTACTGAGCCATCTCCACTGACTCTGTTCTCACCTCTTCTGTTCTAGAATTCCAGGAAATGGTGCATTCTTAAAGTCCCCAATCTATGGAGAAAGGAGAGGAAGGGACAGCTGGAAGGCCTCCAAAGCCCTGGGAATGGGGAACCCCACATCCTGCCCCTACTTTATTTATTAATTTCCCCCTGAAAAGCTTTTGCAATTTGCTTGTTGTTTTAGTGAGGTAATACGTCAGTCATTCGTGACTTTTTTGATGGTGGGTATGCCCTGATGACTTCTGTAAGGCCCTCCACAGGCAATGCCTCTAAAAATCACCCAATAAAGACAAGTTTCTCATCAACTGCTGATGTGTGGGTGTGTTTTTTTTGTTGTTGTTGTTTTTTTATTCTCAGCAAGGTAGAGGGGCAAAAGCAAGCTGGGGACCAAGGGCTTTTTGTAAGATTTCTGGCCCCATCAAGTGCTGAGCTAGCCACAGTGGTGTTTCGCATGAGTAAACAGGAAAATTAGGTTTGTCTGTTGGTTGGTTGAAGTCACCAGTAAACGGCATTGTCATGCTAAGATTTTTCTTAGCAAATAATCTGACTCTGGAATTAATATGCAGAGATTTTTAGCTAGCATCTCTAATAATAATAATTTTTACAAAGCCAAGTGTGATGGCTCGCACCTGTAGTCCTAACCACTCAGGAGGCTGAGGTAGGAGGATCACTTGAGCCTAGGAGTTTGAGGCTGCAGTGAGCTATGATGGTACCACTGCACTCCAGCCTGGGCGACAGAGTGAGACCCAGTCACTTAAAAAAAGAGAAAAGAAAAACAAGCTATCAGAGAGACTTTTCTACTCATACCCAATCTTCTGCCACCTCCTGCTTCTCCTTCTCAGTCACTGTTCTCTTGGCTCTTATGTAATACCATCTGAGCCAAAAACACCTGGAATTGCCTTCACATTTGAGGCCAGCCTCAGGGGTCTTGTTACAGGGCTGTCATTAGGGTCTGGCAGTCTCAAGCCAGGAAATTCTCATTAGGCTGGTTTCCAGGTGGCACATTAAAGCTCTTCTCTCTGACCCTGAGAGTTGAGGCCTCCTGGGAGTACTTGGGGCATTTTCCTGGGAGCTTGTTTCCCATAGCTTGGTGACTTTTCAGCCTGCTTTTTTGGAGGGTCATGTTAAAAGCACTTTTTCGAAGTATGAGACACATACTAGAAGGGGGCCGCATGATGACTTTGGGATCGACATTGTTAATTTTATGGGATCAACATTTTTAATTTAATGGCTATGTATTTATTTTAATACGTATTAGAAAAAACAAATATGGTTTTGGTAACACTGCTTAGAACAAGGTTAAAGGAGGTGACATGTTTTTGAAAGTGTATAAGTTGGAAGAATATTAAGTATTAAGAGTATTAAGTACTATTACAGATAGTATCTGGATCAACAAAAACCCTAACAAGGGTTGGGCACAGGGGCTCACGTCTGTAATCCCAGCACTTTGGGAAGCCAAGGCAGGAGGATTGCTTGAGTCCAGTTCGCTAGAGCCCTTGTCTCTAAAAAAATCCAAAAAAAATAGCCGGGCTTGGTGGCTCAGCCTGTAATCCCTCGCCTTTGGGAGGCTGAGGTGAGTGGATTGCCTGAGCCCGCAGGTTCGAGACCCGCCTGGGCAGGCAAGACCTCATCTCTACAATAAATCAAAAAAATTAGCCAGGTGTGGTAGCGTGCGCCTGTAGTTTCAGCTACTTGGAAGGCTGAGGCGGAAGGATCGCCGGAGCCCAGCAGGTCGAGGCTGCGGTGGCCGGGAGCGGCCACTGCACTCCAGTCTGGGTGACAGTGAGACCCCAACTCAAAAAAAAAAAAAATCCAAAAATTAACCAGGTGTGGTGGCACATGCCTATAAACCCAGCTCTTCAGGAGGTTGAGGTGAGAGGTTCACCTGAGCCCAGGAGGATGAGGCTGTGGTGAGGCGTAATCTTATCACTGCACTCCAGCCTGGGTGGCAGAGTGAGACCCTGATTTTAAAAAACAAAACAAAAATAACCCACCTTAGTAGTTTTCAACTGAGTCAAAATTGGGAGAAGAGTTCTTCGGGGAGGGTCAAAGAATGAAACAGTCTAATTTCATGGCAGTCTCTCTTGTCCCCAGTTCCTTCAGATGCATGCACTCCCATCGTCTTACTTATTCCTCCCCAAATGTGCCACTTTCCTGGCAGGAGTTAGGCTAGCTCCTCTCTGCCACACACTTCCCTGGGTGTGTGAAAATGTCTCCCAGATGCATTTGTGAATCCTTCAAGATACAGACAGCAACAGAAACTTCCTTGCCCATAATCATGACCTAAGAGCCTTGATTCTTAAAACAATCCATATTTTGCCGTCACCTCACACACAAGTATTCTGATCCATTATTTTTATTTCACTCTACTGGCCTCCCCAGTGAAGGGCTCTTCATCCCATCAACAGTTTTCAAGGGGGACACTCCAACTCAAAGTGACCCTGGGATACCTGTTCCATGGGGCTTCTAGTCACCACATAAGCCTCCGACAAACAATGTGAATGAGGATGATTTTAAAATCATGGTTGTGAGCTTTTCATTGACCAAGCATTGCATCACCCACTGGAGCAGCAAAAACAACCTCACCCTAATCCAGGTTAAGATCATGGATTTCTCCTATTTCTTTTCTGTCAGTCAGGAAGGCATCTGAATGGGAACATTCAGACTGGAGGAGTTACGGGGAGTGCCCAGGGGACACTGTCATTGGGTCTCACGGATGTTCTGTCTAGGGGAAAATGCTTAGATGTATGTAAGGGATAAATAGCCACAGATTTTTCTATAGGAATTATGGTTGGTTAACCATAAATTTTGTTAGTTCTACTGTTTCTAAAGTACAATTTGAATTATTTTTGTCCATTTCAGATACAGTACTACTTTTTCATTCTTCCAAACTAGACTAAGGAATTTCATTTCTAGGTTTCTATCAATAGGCAGTAAGTAGCAGGCAAAAGGAGGCATCTCTATTCAACACTCAAAAACCGTCAGGTGATATATTCACATGAAACATAATACTCTTGTCTTTACTCATGCCAATTTTTAATTAAATTGTTTGGATTTTGGATGTGCTCTTGGGGGATTTATTCCACCCAAGAATGCAGGTAACAACTCTTTGGGCATTTGAGCATATTTGATAATTAGCACTTTAAAAATGTTTATTATAGAGATGTGGGATACAAGTCAGGATGAGATACACAAGTAGGCAGCATGCAGGTGAAGTATGAGTCTCACTACCACCGGTTTGAGACCAGGCACCTTTTGTGTTTTTATGCCCCTCCCCCATTAGCACTTTTGATCTGTTATTTTTCCAAGTTTGTATTTTGTACAAATATTAGCATTTCCAAATCTTCGATGGTAAGTATAATTTGGAAATAAAAATGTTTTTTAAAATTACCTGAGCTTAGTCATATACATTTTGTACAAATGTTCTATTCATTATCTATCTCACAGGAAAAAGAGTGAAAGGATATACAGCAAAGCTTTCACAGTAATTATCTCCAGCTGGGAAGATTACAGAACAGTGAGATAACACTGGAGCCTTTTATAAAAAAACAAAACAAAACAAAACAAAACAGGAAGCATGGTAATTAGAGAAAATGAAGAAAGAGATGCAGAGACCCAATTATTGTCACTAAGCCAAAGAAGCAGTAAATATTTTAATTTTCTAAATCTGCCACAAGGACCCAAGTAAATTCTGATTTTAAAAAACTTTCAACCAGGTGCAATGATTCACACTTGTAATCCCAGTGCTTTGGGAGGCCAAGACAGGAGGATCACTTGAGGCCAGGAGTTCAAGACCAGTCTGGGCAGCAAAGCAACCCTCCCCCCCGCCCCTGCTTCTCTACAAAATATGAAAAACTTTCATGCAAAGAATGTGTCCCACACTGAGATTCATGAAAGCATTGCATACTATTCTATTCCTGACATTTTGAGCCTTTGTACATGTTTTTACATACTGAGGAAAAAATTTAAATATAACATATCCAGAATCAAATCAAAACTGGAAAAACTCTAGAGAAAATGATAAAAATCTAGAAAAGGGACTGACAAGCATATAAACAACTTTCTTTTTTTTTGAGTTGGAGTCTCACTCTGTCACCCAGACTGGAGTGCAGTGGCCGCTCCCGGCCACTGCAGCCTCGCCTGCTGGTCTCCAGCGATACTTCCGCCTCAGCCTTCCCAGTAGCCGGAATTACAGGTGTGCGCTACCACGCCCGGCTGATTTTTTGATTTACTGTAGAGATGAGGTCTCGCCGCCCAGGCAGGTCTCGAACCCGCGGGCTAGATAATCCACTCATCTCAGCCTCCCAAAGGTGCGGGATTACAGGCTGAGCCACCGAGCCCGGCTAAACAACTTTATTTTCATGCTTGCCTTCTCTACATTTACCTAATTGACAGATGACCACCAACCTATCTCAAGAAAGCTTGTCCTCAGCACTGAAATGGTGTATTTTGATTTTGAAATGAAGGCCTAGACATAGGTTACTGATCTGAAAAACCAGGCCTTCTGTCTTTTTTTTTTTTTTAATTCTTATGAAATAGGGCTGTAACCATGGCTTTAATTTTGACGATTTTTACTTAATCCTAATCTGGTTTATAGCTTGTTAGAGTAGTTCATAATTTTGTGGAATGTGATCTTAAAGCAGGCTTTCTGAATGTGCTTAATTGTTGAGACTTATAAGAATTATTACGATACCTCAAACATGATTATTTTGCTTCAGCATCTGTTCATTATGAAGATTTTTTTTTGAAATATACAGGTTTTCGGGAAACCCCCTTGGGTCCCCTCCCACTATGGGAGTTTTTCTGTCCTTTCAATAAATCCTGCCTTCTCAAAAAAAAATTACGTGTGTGTGTGTGTGTGTGTGTGTGTGTGTGTGTGTTGTGTGTGTGTGTTTCAAATTGGTTCTTTTCAGATCCTAAGTGAAATATGGCCAAACAGTGAAGATGGGAAATACTTGTCTGTACAGGTTTACAAGCTACATAGTTAATTCTGTGTAACAACTACAGTTTAATTTTGTGTAATGAGTACTCAAGAATCCAATTTCAAGCAAAAACCTATCTTATATCTCTTCTGCTAATGTTAAGGGATGGTATTACTTTGCAAACACTTAAGAAGACAGATGAAATTGGAATCACCAGGATAGTTTCCACCTGACCTGTTAATTTATTCACTGGAAAGACTATCATTTACATAATGTTTTCACTGGTTTCAAAAAGTCAACATTTTTGGGTAGGGGGATCGATTTTTTTTCCTCTTTTTTTAGGCAGGTTCTCGCTCTGTTGCCCAGTGCAATGGTGCTGTCATAACTCACTGCAGCCTCAAACTCCTGGGCTCAAGCGATCCACTCACCTCAGCCTCCTGAGTAGCTAGGACTACAGGTGCAGACCACCATGTCCAGCTAATTTCTTGATTTTTTTGTAGATATGAGGTCTCACTGTGTTGCCCAAGCTGGTCTCAAATTCCTGGTCTCAAGTGACTCTCCCACTTCGGCCTCCCAAAGTGCTGGGATTTCAGGCGTGTAGATTTTGACATTGTTTTCCTAGAAGTTCTGCAATAACATAAATGGATTCGCACATTAAATTATTTTTTTAAATTATGAAGTATTTTAAACATACAGATGAGAATACAGAGAAAACTAACAAACACCTGTGTACCTACTGCCTCACTTTATCAAATCTAGACATCACTTGTGTGGTGACTGTAATATTTCAACTGGCTTAAGTTGTAGATATCCAGTTAGGGTGGGCCACAAGATACGTGGCCTGGGATTTGGAGGGTAGCATGAAGCAACAGCTGTAAACATTTTATTCTTGGGAGGTTGATGCAGGGCCACCACTCACCTGCTGGCTTACCTCCTTGATGTCCGGTCCTCCTTCAGTCCTTCAATTCCAGGTATGTGTTTTTCTCTGTGACAGAGGACACCAGCTTTTCCAGGAAGACTCCCTCATCATCAGGGTTGGAGGTGGTGGGAGACTGACATGGGATCCAGTCTGTCCTCATAAGGTCCTCACTCTCCCCAAGTGTACACCCATCTCTCCTTTCTGACTTTCTGCTCTGCAAATGGTCAGCTTCAGCATGTGAAGTTCTGGATGCTGCATATCCTGTAGATGAAGCCTGGGCCACAGGCCGATCTGACATTCTGGTGAGTTTACTCAACTCAGTACTAAAACTCCACGAGCTGCTGGGTAAAGGCCTGGGTGCAACATACACTTCCAACATACACTTATGGTCTTCATCTATACAAAGGGCCACTTCATCCAATTCTCTTGGCAGAAATACTGCACCAATGACTTGAGTAACTTACCTCTTCTCTGTTGATTTAGAGCACAGAGACACTGTGTTGTTCAGAGGTGACTTTCTGCAGCCTCAAACTCCTGGGTTCAAGTGATGCAAAGGCAACAGCCTTTCCGAGGCTGTTTACCCAGCTCTCACAAGAGCATCATACCTGTAATTCTTGACATGTGTTACATGATTACATAATTGCATAATACCTACAATTAACACCTAAAATTGCATTATTATATATAATATACCTATATATTTTTTCTAGTGGTTCTGCTTCTCCATCGAACCCTGACTGATAAAACTTGCTTATGTTTTTTTATTTTTAATTTTTGAGTCAGGATCTCATTCTGTCACCCATGCTGGAGTACAGTGGCATGATCATAGTTCATGGCAGCCTCAAATTCCTGGGCTCAAGTGATCCTCCAGCGTCAGCCTCCCTAGTTGCTGAGAATACAGGTGTGCACCACCACACCCTGCTAATTTTTTTTTATTTTTTGTAGAGATGAGGTCAAACTATGTTGCCCAGGCTGATCTCAAGCAATCCTCCTGCCTCAGCCTCTCAAAGTGCTGGAATTGCAAGTGTGAAGCACCATACCCAGTCCCCTAGTCTCCCAGTCTCTCTCTCCCTCTCTGTCTCTCTCTGTCTCTCTCTCCCTCTCTCCCAGTCTCCTAGTCTCTCTCTCTCTCTCTCCCTCTCTCTCTCTCTCTCTCTCTCTCTCTCTTTCAACAGGATCTCACTCTGTTACCCAGGCTGGAGTGCACTAGTATGATCATAGCTCACAAGCCAGGCTCCGGTGGCTAAGCCTGTAATCCCGCACTTTGGGAGGCTGAGGTGAATGGATTGCCTGAGCCCACGGGTTCGAGACCCGCCTGGGCAACTTGGCGAGACCTCAACTCTACAATAAATCAAAAAATTAGCCAGGTGTGGTAGCCCGCGCCTGTAGTTCCGGCTACTTGGAAGGCTGAGGTGGAAGGATTGCCAGAACCCAACAGGTCGAGGCTGCGGTGGCCGGGAGCGGCCACTGTACTCCAGTCTGGGTGACAGAGTGAGACTCCAACTAAAAAAAAAAAAAAAAAAAAGATCATAGCTCACTGCAGCCTCAAATTCCCAGACTCAGACACACATCATCACGCCCAGATAATGTTTTTTTTTTTTTTACTTTTCTGTAGAGATGGAGTCTCACTATGTCGACCAGGCTGGTCTCAAACTCTAGGCCTCAAGTGATCCTTCCACGTCAGCCTCCCAAAGCGCTGGGATTACAGGAATGAACCACCATGCCCAGCTTTTCTTTTTCTTTTTTTTTTTTAATATATCTATTTTTGAATACAAGAATCACATGTTTTTGAAGATCCTATGCAGGTGATCACAGAAGAAAATGGAGATCAAGGACAATTTTAACTGCAGGAGAGAGGTGTACCCTCATGATGAAGGTCACCTCTGAATGACACAGTGTCTCTGGGCTCTAAGTCAACAGAGAAGAGATAGGTTACTCAAGTCACTGGTGCGATATTTCTGCCAACAGAATTGGATGAAGTGGCTCTTTGTATAGATGGTCTTGGAAGTGTATATTGTACCCAAGCCTTTACCCAGCAACTTCTTCCTGGAGCTTAGTATAGAGCTGAGCAGAGAACTCACTAGAATGTCAGATCAGCCTGAGCTCCATCTGCAGGATATGCAGCAGCCAGAACTCGGAGGAAGAAAGCCCATCTCTGATGTCTGTTTCCCCACCCTCCCTGTTCCCTGCCACTTTAAGGCATTTATTCAACACACATTTGCTGTATCCTTTGAAGCAGGCACTGGGAACAAGAAGATGACACTGACGAAGTCCTACCACCAAGAAGCTCAACTTTCCTGTTAGGGAAGAGCTAGACATACATGATAATATGTCTAGAACTACCCACCCTGGAACTGTGACTTTCTACTTGTAACTGTACTCCCTTTTTTTATTAGTTTGTTTTCTTTTTGAGCTGGAGTCTCTCTCTGTCACCCAGGCTGGAGTGCAGTGGTACAATCATGGCTCACCACAGCCTCAAACTTCTGGGCTCAGGTGATCCTTCCACCTTAGCCTCCTGAGTAGCTGAGACTACAGGTGGCTAATTTTTTTTTTTTTTTGTAAAGATGAGGACTCACTATGTTGACCAGGTTGCTCTCAAACTCCTGGGCTCAAGCAATCTTCTCACCTCTGCCTCCCAAAGTGCTGGGATTACAGGCATGAGCCACCACGCCAGCCCTGTGCTCCCTTTCCAACACAAAAATATGTCTTCCCCACAGCTCATTCCCTTGAAATTATTTGTGAGAAAAAAAAAACAAAAAAAACTTTTATTTTTATAACTGAACTTTATCTGAATTCCCAATGTGCTGGATGTCAGAATCTTAATTACCTAGAGCAATTCAGCTTCCTCTTCTCTTTTCTTTCCCTAGATTAGGGGGAGAGAGCTAGCAAGTCTCCCGATGGGAAAGGAGTGTGTTCAGTCCATACAGTGACCCCTAAGCCATGTCATTCCTCTCTAGTCTCATTGTCTTGAAGGGCTACGGCTATCTCCTTCTCTTCCTGACCCTGAGGACACTCAGCGCTGGCTTTCTCCAAATTACTTCTGTAATTCACAAGTAAATAATTTGGCTGCTTTCCGCACCAAGTAGGGACTTTCTACCTAGATACTCCTGTGGCCATAGCTGCTCTTGCTCTGTTGTTGCTGCCTCATGCTTCACACAGTGGGGAACTCGACAAGGCTTGCCACCTCCCCCAACTCACAGGGAAGCAGGATACACATGCGGTCTACTCTGTTTTCTTTGTTTTTTTTGAGTCGGGGTCTCACTCTGTCGCCCAGGCTGGAGTGCAGTGGCCACTCCCAGCTACCGCAGCCTCGACCTGCTGGGCTCCAGCAATCCTTCCACCTCAGCCTTCCAAGTAGCTGGAACTACAGGCGTGTGCTACCATGCCCAACTGATTTTTGATTTATTGTAGAGATGAGGTCTCGCCAAGTTGCCCAGGCGGGTCTCGAACCTGCGGGCTCAGGCAATCCACTCACCTCAGCCTCCCAAGGCGCAGGATTACAAGCCACCGAGCCCGGCTATGCGGTCTACTCTGTGACCTCTAAACCTATGCAAGTATCTATCATCACTACCACTCCCACCTCGCACCCATGCAGACCCTAGGACTGTACTAGGAGAGGAGGGTGCATCAACGTTTAAGCTTCCTTCCTTCCTTGGCTTTGAGAAGTCAACTCTGACCTTCTTCTCTTGTCCAAATTCCTAAGAGGTCTGAGGCGTCATGCCTGATAAAAGATTCATCAGATAGGTTTTTTATTAACCCTATATATTGATATTTATTTTCCAACCTGTCTCTGGCATGACATCACACAACAGATAAAGAAGAAAATCAAAAGTATTTTGCGACCCTGCAAAACCATCCCTAGGGAACTCCCAGACTCTGGGTACCTGTTAAATTTTAATTTAATTTTTTAAATGCAGGGGTACAATTCAGGGTCAGGTGTACAAATTATCATTATGTTGATGAGGTGTGCCCCCCCCACAGTTTCCCCTACTGCCAATCCCCTTCTTACAATATTATGATAATTGCTTAAGTTCTGCTTATGAGTGAGAACATGTGGTACTCAGTTGTTTCTGTGATTGATCACTCAATATTATAGACACTAAGTCCATCCAAGTTACTGCAAAGTTCATAATTTTGTACTTCCTTATGCCTGTGTAATATTCTATGGTGTAAATGTACTACATTTTAAAAAATCTAGTCCTCCTTCAATGGGTAGCATGATTGGTTCCATGTTTTTGCTATTATGAATAATGCTGCAATAAACATGCATGTGCCGATACTTTTTCATAGTGATTTGAGTTCCTCTGGGTATATTCTCAGGAGGATTGCAGGGTCATATGGAAGATCGATTTTTAGATCTTTTAGGAATCGCCAAACTGTTTCCACAGAAGTTGAACTAGTTTACACTCCCACCAACAAGTGTAGAAATGCCCCCTTTTCCCCACATCCTCTCTAATATCTGTTGTGTTCTGAGTTGATGATGGCCATCCTGACCAGTTAGGTGGTATCTCTGTGTTTTCCAGGTATCTTTTAAGACTCTTGTCTATTATCTCTGACATCTGCCACCTAGAAGGCTTCATCTGTGTTGTGTATCAAGGAACTTGGAGTTTTTCTGCCCCCTTATGTCACAAGACATCCACTGATTCCAAAATTCCCTAGATAAGAGCCTCTTGCTATTAATTGCCAGTTAGGAAATCTTTGAATCCACCTGTAACCCACAAGCCCCCCCCTTAGAGATAGCCCACCTTCCCAGGTTGAACCGATATAAATCTCACATGTATTGACTTATGTTTTGGTTTTTTTCCTTAACTCTGTCTTCCTAAAGTGTATATAATGAATCCGCAATTCAAAACAACCTGGATGTATGTATGACACCTCTTGGAGCTGTGTCTTAGGCCTGGTCATTCACATTTGTCTCAGAATAAATGTATCCAAGCATATTTGGCCAAACTTGGAATTTTTCCGTCATCAGCTTTGGAAGCTTAAAAGCATTTTCTTTGATTCTGGGTGTTTTGTTTTTGTATCATCTCTCTTCTAATGCCTAATGTAACTAATTGTATGGGGGTTGGAAGGGAGAGGCAAAGTATACAAGGGCATAGAGGTATCCTGGAAGAAATCATGACTAATACTATAAAATGTTAATCTCACACATTTATGTAGTACTTTTTTTTGAGTTGGAGTCTCACTCTGTCGCCCAGACTGGAGTGCAATGGCTGCTCCCGGCCACCGCAGCCTTGACCTGCTGGGCTCCAGCGATCCTTCCGCCTCAGCCTTCCCAGTAGCCGGAACTACAGGCATGCGCTACCACGCCCGGCTGATTTTTTCATTTATTGTAGAGATGAGGTCTCACTGCCCAGGTGGGTCTCGAACCCGCGGGCTCAGGCAATCCACTCACCTCAGCCTCCCAAAGGCGCAGGATTACAGGCTGAGCCACCGAGCCCGGCTATGAGGTACTTTTTAAAAGAGCTCTTGTTTGTATCATCTACTGTAATATTTGAAATAACTCTGTATAGCCCCATACTTATCTAATTTTATAGAAGAGGAAATTGAGGTTAAAAGAGGTTAACTGGCCAAAGGTCATACAACTGGCAAATGGCAAAACCAGAACTCAAAGGCAGGTTTTTCGACCTTAGCCCTGGGCTCTATCACTCCTCCAGAAGCATTTACTCTCAGACAGAGGAAATAATTATTTAACCTGGAGTTTTCAAACTATGCTCCCTGGAATCCAAGAAATCTGTCTGTGCTTTAGGGTCCCTAAGAGAGATGAGAATGATGGGTAGCTACTGGAAAAGGCTAGAGAAAGGTACTCTCAGGCTTCAGTCTACTATCTGGGCCCTCATTCAACCATGGTAGCTCTGTGTCTATTATATATATATATTGGAAGTCCTCATATAACTTTTTGGGAAACAAACGATGGTGGAGGGGAGGGAAGGAAGTCTTGCTACCTTAAAAAGTTTTTTAAAGTATTGTTTTAATGCCAAAAATGTATTTCTTTCTTTTTTTTTTTTTTTTTTGAGTTGGAGTCTCACTCGGTCGCCCAGACTAGAGTGCAGTGGCCGCTCCCGGCCACCGCAGCCTCGCCTGCTGGGCTCCGGCGATCCTTCCGCCTCAGCCTTCCTAGTAGCCGGAATTACAGGCACGCGCTACCACGCCCGGCTGATTTTTTGATTTATTGTAGAGATGAGGTCTCGCTGCCCAGGCGGGTCTCGAACCCGCGGGCTCAGGCAATCCACTCACCTCAGCCTCCCAAAGGCGCGGGATTACAGGCTGAGCCACCGAGCCCGGCTCAAAAATGTATTTCTAATGGAAGAATTCCATGCAGTAGAGAAAGCTAGTTGGGAAAGTCAAGAGGAAGGAATTGTAGCAATCATTCGTCGAATAAAGAATAATCATTAAGCCGGGCTCGGTGGCTCGGTGTACTATTAGTCAAATTCCAACTAGGGGACAGCGACTGCGGGAAGGTCACTGGTGCAAGGTCTCGCACTTAGTGGCAGAGCTAAGATATGGACCCAGATCTGTCTTATGACCACATTCAACGCATCGCCTCTCTAAACGGGAAGGTCGATTCTGCCAAGTTCGGTAAGAAAGGTGATTCTTCCAAACTTCATCTGCGACAGACAGGCAACCTAAACCAAGAACTTCTTGGGAATGGCCAAGCGGACTGCTGCAAGGGCTTGACTTCCAAATAACGGACGAGACGGGCCATCCCAGCTGTGGCTCAATTCTCACGACTCAAAATCAAGGGATCCCAGGCTCGACAAGGTCCAGGAATGGACACTGGGGAGGCCGCCACGTCTGGGCCCGCCTCCGCCGGACACACCGCGCCCCTCCAGGCCTGCGCCACAGGCAGTGGGGACGGGTGCAAACCCAGCTGGTTTGGTTGATGGGCGGTTCTCTTGAACAAGGGCTCGGTAGATGATGCTGATGGGGCGACCGTCCGGCTGACTGCACGTTTGCCCCTAAACGTGCTTCTTTCCAAGGAAGGGCTTGGTTTGCGCCTTCACACAACATCCTACAAGATACTGTGTCCATTCTGTTTTTCTCCCTTTCTCTCTCTTTTTTTAAAAGAAGTAGGGTCTCTGCGTTGTCCAGGCTGGTTGAACTCCTGGCCTCAAGCGAGTCTCCCGCCTTGGCTGGGATTACAGGCGTGAGCCACCGCGCTCGGCCCGTTGCATTTTGCACAGTCCTCGCCTTTAGCCACGGCAGAAACCCACCGAACGCCCCAAGAGAAGAAAAACCACAAGCCAGAAACCGTGCCGGAACGAACCCACCTGTACGTGCCAGAAGGGGACGCTGCACTGCGGGTTTTCCTTCCGGGCCGGCGGAGACCACTTCCGGGGCGGCAGCGAGCGAGGCGGAAGTGCGGTCTCCTCGCGGCTGCTGTCTCTGGGCGGGCCGAGGGAGGCTCCCGAGGTGGGGGCCGGGCCGGGATGGCTGCAGCGGCGGCCGGGGCCGGGGCTGGGTCCTGGGCGGCCCAGGAGAAGCAGTTCCCGCCAACGCTGCTGAGTTTCTTCATCTACAACCCGCGCTTCGGGCCGCGCGAGGGAGAGGTACGCGGAGGGGGCGGCGCGCGGTGTCAGCGGCGGCCGAGGCGGGCCCAAGGGGCTGGGAGGGCGGCCGGCCGGCGTCGGTCCCCAAGAGCTGCGGGATGCGCCAGGGAGGCGGCCCTGTCACTCTGCCCGCTTCGAGCCGCAGGTACCGAGTCTGCTTTGTGCCAGGTGTGCGTCCGGGCCAGGCGTCTGTTTCAGGTCCTGGGTGGATGCTTGTCTGTTGAGTACAGGTCCGGCAGGTTCATCACTCCACGCAGGCTGCGTCTCGCTGTGCTTTGCGCCGATTCTGGGGGTTTAAAATTGAACTTGTCTTTGTTATTGGAAGTCCCCGACTAGAAGCGTGGAACTAAAGTAGTGGGCGGTAGCCCTCAAATAATGCAGGCTTGGAAGACCCTCGGAAAGTTTTTTTTTGTTTGTTTTATTTTTCTCCCTTCAAATTGATAAATAAGTCAATTCCAAGAGGTTTCATTTGTTTTGCTTTTCTGAGGCGGTGACGGTGACTTTCTCAAAGGATGTCCGGAGGTATGTTTTGTTGCCAGCAAATCACAGCCCTTTTAAAGACTGTCAGTCCAAATGCCTGCGAACCTGCTGGATTTAATTCTGGAGGAGCTGTCTGTCTCTGCACGTGCGCACACCCTTATTTTTACAGGCGATGATGTATTACAAATTAGCACAAGACAAGAAATCTAGAGATGGAGTTTACATACATAGTATCGGGCGCTACTTCATTTAATATGTCGAAATTGCCTTTCAGGCCGGTGGGAAGTATTTACACAATGATGAGATAATTCCTGCTTCCGATTTTTATTTTGTTTTGCCTTTGCATGTGTGACATGGATGTCGACCTTAAATGTAGCATGAATAAATGTATTAATGTTGTGTTTCTGTTTTTTCATACTGTAGGAGGAAAATAAGATTTTATTTTATCATCCAAATGAAGTAGAAAAAAATGAAAAAATTAGAAATGTTGGATTATGTGAAGCTATTGTACAGTTTACAAGGTAATGCGTTTAAATATGTCTTTGTAGAACTCAGTAAATGCTTAAAACTTACACTGGAGAATTGTCCCAAACATATTCTTTTAACCATTTTAGGACCTTTAGTCCATCAAAACCTGCAAAATCTTTACATACACAGAAGAATAGACAGTTCTTCAACGAACCAGAAGAGAATTTCTGGATGGTCATGGTATTTACATACACAATATGTCTTTCTGAAGTTGTGTAGTAAAATTGTGGGTGATCTTTACAATAAAGTTATGGGAATTTAGGAAAGTCTTGTGGCTAGTGCATCAAAGTAAAATTTCAGTAAAGTTGGTTGCAATTTAAAAATCAAATTCCTGTTAGGTGTATTTGTCCCTGGGGCTGTTTTAAGAAGTTATGTTTCTGGTGTTGTAGCATGTTCACGTTTTTTAAATTGAGGCGAAATTAAAAGCTTATAATGAATTCCTTGTGTAATTTCAGTTTATTAAACTTCATAGGTTGTTCGGAATCCTATAATTGAGAAGCAAACTAAAGACGGAAAACCAGTTATTGAATACCAAGAAGAGGAGTTGTTGGTAATGTCATTTTTCATTTCATATTTTTTAGAAAGAAATGTATTACTAAAAATGTACAGTGACTTACTTGGTTAGATTTAAACTAGGTGGCTTTTGCAGAAGTTTCTCAGTGCAGTACATAGCAAAATTTTATGTTTACTTATATTTATAAATATATATTTATATATTATTTTTATTATTAGCATTATCTTTTTAAAATGTATATGCACCTGCCTCACTAATACCTTCTACTGATCATCTCTATTTACAGCCCTTCTAAAGTTAGGCTTACTGGCTCATAAATTTGAATTTAAACAATTCTTATTTTCAGGGTACAATTATTATGGGACTAAGTTTATAAGCATTTTATTGCTTTGACAAGAGTCAGTGTACCTTTGCTACACACAGTAAGCATTGTCATTCTCTTGAATTGAGTTCTGTGCTATGTTTTTGTGTTGTTTGCAGGACAAAGTTTATAGTTCAGTGCTGCAACAGTGCTACAGCATGTACAAGGTAAGCATGACATTCTTTTTGAAGTGAGAATCTAGCTAGATACCCCTATTTACAGGCTCAGGGGTTGTTTATAAATAATTCTTTAAATGATTACAAGTTGACTATCTATTTTAGGGGATAAAATAATGGTGCCTTTGAAACAGGGTGTAAATTTATGCATACATTTATCCAATAAGTATTGAACACCCTTCTCTGTTCTCAGTTTTGTACTAGGGATGTCTCCCCATCGGTAAACAAGTATGTCCATGTTCTCAAAGAACATACAAACCGTAGATAATTTTATGATTTAAACATTTTGGTGATATTATTTATGTAAAGTGAAACTTTACATAAGTGTGACCTCATATTTTTTTTAAAAGTCTAGAACAAGCCGGGCTCAGTGGCTCAGCCTGTAATCCCGCGCCTTTGGGAGGCTGAGGTGAGTGGATTGCCTGAGCCGGTGGGTTTGAGACCCGCCTGGGCAGCGAGACCTCATCTCTACAATAAATCAAAAAATCAGCCAGGCATGGTAGCACGCGCCTGTAATTCCGGCTACTTGGAAGGCTGAGGCGGAAGGATCGCCGGAGCCCAGCAGGTCGAGGCTGCGGTGGCCGGGAGCGGCCGCTGCACTCCAGTCTGGGCGACAGAGTGAGATTCCAACTCAAAAAAAAACAAAAACAAAAACAAAAAAAAGTCTAGAACAATTAGTTTCATAAAAATAACAGCATCACTTAACAGTATATTAATTTTTTGGTAACTTATTTTTTAACTCAATCTTATGTAAATACTTTCTGTATTTAAGAGAAACTGAAGATTTAATGAGCTTAATTAATCTAATCTGAAATAATCTAAAAGGAAAAAGAAGAACTTGTTATACTGCAAAACTGAGGGGCATAGGAAATTGATTTTTTTTTGTCTGCAATCTTTTACACTACTAGCTTTTTAATGGTACATTTTTGAAAGCCATGGAAGATGGAGGTGTCAAGCTTCTCAAAGAAAGATTAGAGAAATTCTTTCATCGAGTAAGTATTTTGAGTTTTATTTATCACTCTATTAGTATTCAAACAGATCTTTAGAGAAATATTGATGCAAACTAGTTTGTCTTTTATGTACAAAGAACCCAGAACTCGAAAATGGTAAAGAGCCTGAGATGGACTGTAGCAAAACCAGAGCAGTGAGGAAACTCATTAGGTTCGCACCCTTGAAGCTCGCTTTCAGCTCTTGATGTAGGAGCATAAAATCCTGCATTTGCTCAGGGCTCCTTAAAGCATCTGGGAGTCATCTTTTGGCTTTATCCTTATTCTACTTGTATCTATCCGTGTAGGCTTACTCAAAACAGTGTTTTGTATGATAGATGAGTTGATTAGCAAAACTTAATTACTGGAGTTATACACTCTTATGGATTGATTCTATTCACTAAACAGTCATAATCTATATTGACTCAAGGTAATGTGACACAGGCTTTATCACATTAGTGGTTATTAGTATGATTTGTCCCAAATGATAATGTCCCTGAATAGTTGCTGTTCTCTTTTATTTTAATTAAATTTTGCATACCTCATTCTACCCCTGTCAAATACATTTTATCTTAAAGAAATAATTCTCAATTTATTTGCTTCCTAAAATACCTTTCATACCTATTTTTAATTCAACTTTTCTCTCTAAAACACCTTTGATAGCTATATATGAATTTTTTTATGATTACTTTTCTTGCTTGTTTCTTCATATTAATGACCATAATTTTTCTTCTTTTTTTGAGATGTGTCTCACTCTGCTGCCCAGAGTGCAGTGCAGTGGCATGATCATGGCTCAGGCAGTCCTTCTGCCTCAGCCTCCCAAGTAGCTGGGACTATAGGTTCCTTCCCCTCCCCAATTTTTTTATCTTTTATTATTTTCTTGTAGAGACAAGATCTTGCTATGTTGCCTAGACTAGTCAGTGACCATAATTATTTACTTTCATATTATATCCTGATTTCTATTCTTGTCTTCATTGCTGTCCTACCCCTCAACAGGTGGGTACAACTGTTGTCCTGGTGTATTCTCAAGACATGATTTTAGTATAAGATAGCCCTATCTATTGTAGTATTGTATAGATCCCTCATGAATTTACTTTAATTTGAGGTGTGCTGGCATAAGGAGTTAAATACTTTACAGAGATAAAACACAATACCAAATAAACATTAACTAAATATGTTTGAACTTTATATCTTGAAATTGGTACTAATTTCAAACCCAGTTACCTATACCCCAGCCATGGTCTTCTCATTGTGCTTTTAGCCAGCATGTGATTATACCATAAATATTAGTCTGACACAAGATTAATTATTTTCGGTTGTCAAAGAGTATTAATATACTCAATGTACTATTAGTAAATTTTATGCCTTATTTTTTCCTACAGTATTTGCAAACCCTGCATTTGCAGTCATGTGACCTGCTTGACATTTTTGGTGGCATCAGCTTCTTCCCATTGGATAAAATGACTTATTTGAAAATCCAGTCCTTTATTAATAGAATGGAGGAAAGCCTGAATATAGTTAAATACACTGCATTTCTCTATAATGATCAACTCATCTGGTAGGTATACCGTAAGGTGTGCCAAGTAAAAAAGAAATCCTTAAGATAATAAAAACAGCAGTGACTGGGTTTATAACAGGTTGTCAAATAGGAGCTAATAGCTGGGAGGATGGGTAGGAAGCATTTTGTAGCTATCATCAAAAAAAAGCAGTGATTATTTAAACCAGCACTAGGGAAATTTGGGTTAGAATTACCAAGCAGGAGATTTGAAAACTGGTTCTATGAAAAGTGGAGAAAGGTTAGGTTAAACGCTCTGATTTTTATTTTGATGTTTCTCAGAAACATCTTCAAAGAAATGATAAAGTGGATAATGTGGAATGCATATTTTTTATACTTTCTTTTAAAGAAGCTAGATTTTTTAAAATATCCAAGAAGTCAAAAGTATTATATAAACCAAGAAATTAACCACTATTTTCAAACATGTTTGTGTTCTGTAGTAGAAATAAAAAATATCATTTCTTTGAAGAAAATGTTGGTGCTGCAAAAGGAAAGATAAACCGTTACTAAATGCTGTCAACCATTCAGACTAAACTCTGGGGAAACCATGCGAGTGAGCATTACACTGCTGAGAGGATGTCACCCTAAAGAGTTGTGTGGCAACCCAGTCTGTACACTGGTGGCCCAGAGTGGGCTGAGATGGGCTACGTAGGCTCAGTAGGGAGTGCTTGCCAGAAACCCTCTTATAGCTGCTCCAGGCTCTTGAGTTTTATGTTGATGTTAACTGTAGCCCGCTTTCTTAAGTTGAGAGTGTGGCCATATTTTACTACTAAAAACTGAGTTCAGCTAATGGAACAGGCAGAACTAGTTCCCTTGAAACCCACTACCTCCCCCTGCCGAAATTGTGTAGCTTTATTTTAGGAAGAGAGACAAGATACTGTAATCTGAAGACATTTGAATCCATTTAGGAAACAGTCTGGTGGGTTTCCATGTGAACTTTGTTATGTCTTAGGAGGACAACATAACAAATTTCAAATGAAAACCCATCTACTTTTTTTGTTTTTGTTTTTGAGTTGGAGTCTCACACTGTCACCCAAACTGGAGTGCAGTGGCCGCTCCCGGCCACCGCAGCCTCGACCTGCTGGGCTCCGGCGATCCTTCCGCCTCAGCCTTCCGAGTAGCCGGAATTACAGGCATGCGCTACCACGCCCAGCTGATTTTTTGATTTATTGTAGAGATGAGGTCTCGCTGCCCAGGTGGGTCTCGAACCCGCGGGCTCAGGCAATCCACTCACCTCAGCCTCCCAAAGGTGCGGGATTACAGGCTGAGCCACCGAGCCCGGCCCATCTACTTTTTAATTTAAAGAAAATTGTTTAACAGGCAACTTCACACTGTGTTAACTAACCCTGCTCTACTTGATTTCTGTGATACACTGTGTTAGCAGAATGAAAGTAAGTTGTGAAATGCTGCTTTGAAAGGTAGGAGGTGAAAGGATGGTTGTGTTCCTGTGTGTCAGGTCTGCAGAATGAGTGGCCCCTCCGGTGAAAATTGCAGGAGGCATTTGCAAAGTTACACCCATCCGTGAGGGAGATAAAACATGATCGGCCAGAATCCATCAGCAGTGGCCCATGGCCTCGTCCCTACTGTCAGAGAAGGGTAGCTCAGATTCTTATCTTCAAGACACAACACAAACTCTGACATGAATGTGAACTCTTGGGAGTGAGTAAGGGTAAAGGAGCAGAGCAAGACAGTCTCCCAGAGGTCAGCAGCTCGTGCTGGGAGACTCTGGAGCTAGACTGACCCTTAAGCTTGGGCTCTGGAAGCCTGGACTCACAAGACTACCTGCTGCCCAGCTCCAGGGGATCCTGTTGGCATTGTCGTCTTGAGGAATGGCATCCCCTGGAGTTGAGCAGTGCACAGCTCTAGTGGTTGCACAGAACTGCTATGTGGTCCTATCTATCTGAGCTAGCATGTAACAGGAACCCAGCACATGGTTGGTGCTCAGTAAATGTTGATGGCCAACTCAAGGCAAATGATTGGTAGACCATATCTTATGGTTCTGTTTGGACTATGTACTTTATGAATGGATTTGTTTTTTTGCAGTGGCCAATGCTAGGGTTAGATAGGTACTACTGCTCTTGGGGACAAGGGAATGTCAGTTGACTTTCTTGTCTGGAGTTTTGGCCTATTTTTTGAGAAAAAAATTTCTTTTTAGTGTATTGATTTACTTTTTAGGAATTAATACTTTTATGAGTAAATGTCTTAGATATTCCTTAAGTTGCTCTAAGTTAACCATACTCTTTGTTCCTGTTATTTCATATTCAATATCATGACAGTAACATAGTTTGTATTTTAGACTAAACTATCCTAACATGAAGGATTCTGCATTGGATAATAGCCACCTTATTCTTAATACTGTTTCTGCTAAAAGAAGTTCTCACACAACTTAGATTGTCTGCCAGAGACAGAGTTGGGGTGACAGATGAAAGTCCATTCGGCATTGAAATAAAAATAGGGCACAAATGCATATACAAAGCAAAAAGAAAATCAGTGTTGACAGAATAGTAGCATCTTATGTACACAAAAGAATCTGTTTAAATTTAAACTGAAGAAAAGTTTTTGCTTTATTTTATTTTATTTTATTGATTGATTTATTTTGAGTTGGAGTCTCACTCTGTTGCCCAGACTGGAGTGCACTGGCCGCTCCTGGCCACCGCAACCTTGACCTGGGCTCCAGCGATCCTTCCACCTCAGCCTTCCAAGTAGCTGGAACTACAGGCGCATGCTACCATGCCCGGCTAATTTTTTGATTTATTGTACAGATGAGGTCTCACCAAGTTGCCCAGGCAGGTCTCGAACCCACGGGCTCAGGCAATCCACTCACCTCAGCCTCCCAAGGCGCGGGATTACAGGCTGAGCCACCAAACCCGGCTTTTGCTTTATTTTAAAAAAGAAAATCATTATATTGAATAACTCTATCTGAAAGACTTTAAGAACATCTGTACTTTTGGGCCTGATTGGGCCATTTCCTGTTTGACACAAGCCATTGGTGGAGTCTAGAATTATTTGGACCTGTCAGTGTAGGACATTATTTGCTACTTGTATTTTTTGTTTGTACAAGGAAGGAGGCTCTTTTTTAAAAAATTTTTTACTTTGTGATCATTGACAAGTCACATGATGTAGTAAGAAATTTCTCAGTGGTAACAGTCTGTGTAACTGTAATATGATATTGCTTCATTTATTTTTATAGGGGAGAGGGCCTAGGTATGTTGGTAGCAGATACTGAAGAGAGAGTTGCCGTGGTCAGAGCTAATGGAGACAAGAGGCCTCTCCCCATTCCATGAGTGGGAATCTGCCATCTTGGTGTTCTGTGCTCTGAACAGCTGACTGCAACTTCACTCCATTTTTTTCCTCTTTTAATTTCCTAAGCCAACACTGAAATATTTAATGCGTAGTATGTCTTAACCCTTAGCACAGTGTACATAGTAAGCAGTTCATAAATGTTATTTTCCTTTTCCTTCTATGGATTATTTTCTACTGTGTCCTCTAGTCTAGAGCAGAATATAATATAAGCCACATATATTATCTTAAATTTTCTAGTAGCCACTTTAAACTAAAAAAGAGACTAGTGAGAATAATCTTAATAATATATGTTAACCTGATATGTTTAAAATATTTCTTGAACATGTAAACAATATTTGAAAATTAATGAGCTGGTCTTTTTGTGCTAAGTCTTTAATGCCCAGTGTGTATTTTACATTCTTTTTGGGTTCAGGGGTCGCATTCTGTCACCCAGGCTGAAGTACAGTGGCATGATCATGGCTCACTGCAGCCTCGACCTCCTGGGCTCAGGTGATCCTTCTGTCTCAGCTGCCTGAGTAGCTGGGGCTACAGATGTGTGCCATCCACCAGGCTAATTATTTTTTTGTAGAGACAAGGTCTGGCTTTGTTGCCACAGCTGGTCTTGAACTCGTAAGCTCGAGTGATCTTGCCTTGCCTCCCAAAGTGCTGGGATTACAGGCGTGAGCCACCACACCAAGCCTTACTCTCATTTTGTCCAAACACATGTCACGTGTTCCATAGTCGGCTGTGCCTCATAGCTGCTGGTATTGGAAATGCAGCTGTAGGAGAGAGCACAGGATTCTTTATATGTTGTCCTCTTATCATATCCCCACTCCCTAGGACTTCTTATTTTTGTCTTAAAAGGAAAAATAACATCCAGAACTGGTTTTGGTTTTGTTTTCCCCTGTCACTTCCCTTATCTCAATTACTTCTACAAAAGAAAAAAAGGCCGGTAACTTTCCATATGTTTGATTTGGAAGTTCAGTCAGCCTGGTTGACTGTGTGATTCTGCCAGAGTTGGTGGTCGTTTAAGACAAATGTTAAAAGTTGTGAACCACTTCTCTTTTGGCTTTGGACTTGGAACTTTTCCTATTTGGCAGAAAACAAAAACCAACCTGTTTTATTTTATTTTATTTTATTTATTATTTTTTTTTGAATTGGAGTCTCACTCTGTCGCCCAGACTGGATTGCAGTGGCCGCTCCCAGCCACTGCAGCCTCGACCTGCTGGGCTCCAGCGATCCTTCCGCCACAGCCTTCCGAGTAGCCGAAATTACAGGCATGTGCTACCACGCCCGGCTGATTTTTAAAATTTATTGTAGAGATGAGGTCTCGCCAAGTTGCCCAGGTGGGTCTCAAGCCCGTGGGCTCAGGCAATCCACTCACCTCAGCCTCCCAAGGCGCGGGATTACTTGAGCCACAGAGCCCGGCTCCAACCTGTTTTAGGTACAGGGTTTCCAGGCAGTTTTGGTTGGGGGCAAGACTCATGAAGACTGAACCTTGAAAGAAGAGAGGTGGTATCGGAAGAGGAAAAGGTGAGGGTGCCTGGGGAAGCAGGCACATTTAGAACTCTTAACAGACCTTGCTGGGAAAAGGAGAGCAAGTCTCTGAATATGGTAGAGAAACCTGACTTATATAAAGTTAGGTTTTCTTCTGGGATGTTTCAATTATCTTGAATAGAAAAAGCACAGATACAGCTTGATTATCTCTGTCTCCTTTCCCAAAAAACTGGTTGCGGAGAGGCTAGTACCTGCTGGTTTCTCAGTGCTTTTTCTCATGTTCCATATTGCTGCCTCATTCCAGATTCAGATTCGATGGTATTATCTGAAAGCTTGTTTCTTTCTACTACTCCTTTTTGTCTACACTTGGATCTAGAGAATTAAAATCAACATACATTTCTGAGAACTAGGATCAAGTTCCCTGTCTACAGCTATATCAGTATTTTCCCAGAGGGTTGGGGAGAGAATGCAGCATTACTGTATAATCCAGGAAGCTAAACAACATCTGCTCCTGAAATGGAACAGTGTGGTTATTAAGGCTCACTAATCCTACGTGGAATTCAAGAAGAGAATCAGATCCATTGTGACTTTTTATTTCAAATGGCATATAAATACAAGGCTGCCTAGTAGTAGCCTTTTGCAGGTCAGGATAAAGTTTTATGCTCAGACCCAAGTTTCACTCACTCTCTTGAACTTCTCAGTCAACAGGTAGGCTTCTTGATGTAATGTAAAAGAAGAAAAAAGAGCTTTATCATAGAGCACTGGAAAGACAGAAGACCAGTTCCAAACGTTTAACACAATGCTTTTCTGACGTTGCAGGAGTGGATTAGAACAAGATGACATGAGAATTTTATACAAATACCTCACCACCTCTCTTTTTCCAAGGCACATCGAACCTGAGGTATGACTGGGTATTGTAGATGCTCACACTCACATGTGGTGACAGAGGGAAGCGGGTGGAATAAGATGGTGGTGCAGGAGGTATTTCTGATTTACGTTTTGCATTAGTAGTATAATATTTAGTTGTTTACATACCAGTTTGTATCAAGAAAACCACATGTCAGCTCTCCTCCAGTTTGTCACATTCAAATGCAATAGCAAAGGTACATTATCTTTTTTTTTTTTTTTTTTTTTTTTGAGTTGGAGTCTTACTATGTCACCCAGGCTGGAGTGCAGTGGGATGATAACGGCCACTGCAGCCTCGACCTGCTGGACTCAGGCAATCCTTCCACTTCAGCCTTCCAAGCAGCTGGAACCACAGGCATGCGCCACCATGCCCAGCTAATTTTTTATTTATTTATCGTAGAGATGAGGTATCACAAAATTGCCCAGGTTGGTCTCGAACCCTTGGACTCAGACAATCCTCTCACCTCCACTTCCCAAAGTGTTAGGATTACAGACATGAGCCACCACGCCTGGCCAAAGGTACAGTTTCAAGAGGAGTGATTTATTGAGTAGAGGAAAAACTGGTTTTTAGGTAGGATTCTGGGAACTGAAAGTGCCAAGTATCTTTGACAAAACGCTGGTTAATCCTGTATAGTCTTTTCATTTACAAATGTGAGATCTGATTTTGAGTAGATAATAGATTGCCTGACTATATTTTCCACTCTGGTACTTAATTTCCCAGCTTTCTGCAAAGAACTTTAAGTACTATTCTCAAAATATCCTTTTGTAGCTTTAATCAGGTTGGAAATGAGAAGTGTTCATAGCCCATGCAGTTCATCATTTTGGCACATGTGCTTGCTCTCTGCTTGTGTGCTGTCTTTTTCTTGCTCTCCTCCTTCTCTCCTCTTGTTTTTTAAGGCCATGATTTGAAACAACAGGAAAAGAATCTCTTTGACAAGAAATTGAAAGCAAGTTTTGAGAAGGACCTCATCCTGCACTTAGTTCCTTTTAGGCAGTTTGAATACAGTGGCTGACGTTCCCAGATTATTTACTGTATACCAAACACTGTACTCTATGCCCAGCACATATACATTATGTCATGCCATCCTGACACACTCCTGAGAGTTGGGTACTTTATCTCCATCCTACAGATGGGGCTGCTCAGGCTTAGGGGGCTTCCGTGACTTACCCAGGGTTAAAGAAGTGGCAAAGCTGAGACCTGCTCTCAGGGTCTGCCTTGTGCTGAGTCACCTGCTGATGAGCTGACACTTCTGGGGTCACTCCAGGAGGCTTTCCAGTCTGAGCCATAACAGAAAACTCTACCTGATGGCTTCATTATGTGCCCAAAGAGTGAGGTTTAGAAAATAGGATGCCATAACATACAGCATTCTCCATAGACATGTGGGGTCTTCTCTTTAATACAAACTGTGTGTATGGGAGTTGGGCTGTGCATTTTTGCCACTGGATTTACTGTGTGCTTTTTTTTAATCTTGTGAGGTTATTTGCTAAAACTTTATATATACCAGAAGAGCGTCAAAAATTTCTAGAAGAATAACAAGTTTTAGCTAACATAACTATTAGATTAGAATTTTTCCATTTCCCATATGTGTTAAAATAGTATATTTTTGACAACAGCAGCAAAACTAATGTGTTACAAATAGAAATCTTTAGCTGGGCTCGGTGGCTCAGCCTGTAATCCCGCGCCTTGGGAGGCTGAGGTGAGTGAATTGCCTGAGCCCACAGGTTCGAGACCCGCCTGGGCAACTTGGTGAGACCTCATCTCTACAATAAATAAAAAAAATTAGCCGGGTGTGGTAGTGCACACCTATAGTTCCAGCTACTTGGAAGGCTAAGGCAGAAGGATCGCCGGAGCCTAGCAGGTCGAGACTGCGGTGGCCGGGAGCAGCCACTGCACTCCAGTCTGGGCGACAGAGTGAGACTCCAACTCAAAAAAAAAAAAAAAAAAGAAATCTTTGAGGAGGCATGATGTCATACGGGAGGCAGGGACTTTGACACGAGACAGGCTTGGTTTTGACGCCTGGCCCTGCTACTTACACGATGTGTGTTTGTGAACTTGTATAAATCATAACATCTAGAAAATGGGAAGAATACATTCCCCATAGGGGTGATCTGAGATGAAATTAAGTAATATGTACTACAATCTAGCATTATTAACCACATGGGAAATTTCCATTGTTGTTAAAAAAGGAACTAAATTAGTATATGGGAATTTAAGGTAGGATAGAGTTATAATAGTTCTGGAAAAAAATCAACAAGTTCTTTTTGTACTTCTATGATCTACCCTCCTTTTTTTGATGAGAAGTAATATGGGAAATTGACACAGAAAAGTAGCTTGGAATCAACTAATAGATATGAATGTTGTTATCAAAGCTTGGAAAGTAAAAAGTCTGATAGTTAATTCTCAACATTAAATTGATTTGCAGTTGGCGGGAAGGGATTCTCCAATAAGGGCAGAAATGCCAGGAAATCTTCAACATTATGGAAGGTAGGACTTTTGTTCTTTGATTGATACTGGGTTTTATTATCTTTTTTGGTAAAGATAATATGATGAACATTGTATTACCTTTGTGCTATCTTATTGGCAGAAATCAACAAAGGAAATTCTATTGTTTCCAATGAATTAAAACTTATTTTATCATATTCTGATTTGGTGTTTTCCAAATGGCATTAAAAAAGATACCTATTAAGTAGGAATGTAGTCTGTTTATATACTCCTTTTTATAATTTGCCTAATTGAATTGAGTTATGTCTGTGCTTACTTTTAAGATTTCTTACTGGACCCTTGAACCTTAATGATCCAGAAGCAAAATGCAGATTCCCTAAAATTTTTGTAAATACAGATGACACTTATGAAGAGCTCCATTTAATTGTTTATAAGGTAACAACTGTTTTTCCTCCATTGTTATGGATTAATACTGAAGTAGATCTTTCTTGCATGTGTACACGAGTACGTATGCAAACCTCTTAAATGTTTCTTGGAAAAGATGTTGGAAGTTCTGATTATTGTAA
Source organism: Cephalopachus bancanus (assembly GCA_027257055.1). Lineage (NCBI taxonomy): Eukaryota > Metazoa > Chordata > Mammalia > Primates > Tarsiidae > Cephalopachus > Cephalopachus bancanus. Next base: position 4,841,252 of record JAPVLO010000067.1, read on the forward strand.
AACGCAAAATGGGTGCTCTTCTGGAGTAGTATGTTTATTTTAATCTCCTTTTATTTTTAATTTTATTTTTATTTTTTGGAGTTGGAGTCTCACTCCATTGTCTAGGCTGAGTGGAGTAGCACACTCGTGGCCACTCCAGCGTCAACCTGCTGGGCTCCAGCGATCCTTCCACCTCAGCCTTCCAAGTAGCTGAAACTGCAGGCATGCACTACCATGCCTGGCTAATTTTTTTTTTTTTTATTGTAGAGACGAGGTCTCACCGTGTTGCCCAGGCTGGTTGCAAACCTGTGGGCCCAGGCAATCCTCTCGCCTCGGCCTCCCAAAGTGCTAGGGTTACAGGCTTAAGTCACCATGCCCCAGCCTATCTCCTTTTAAACAGTTTTGGTATTAGTGAAATAAACTGTCTAAGACTGTGATTCACAAACGTGTGAAGTCCTGCTTGCTCACAAGTCAAAGGCTGTCAGAGGTTGGTGCTGCCTGTTAGTGAAATGCCTTCTGGATGTGGGCTATAGCCACATGGCTGTGAATTCTGATTTTGCTCTGATTTTAGAGTTGTGGGCTTGCTAATTCTATAAGGTTTCTATAGTTCCTGTCAGGACATTATTTAATAGGGATATGCACTTATGTTAGGTTGAGGTTTTTTTATTGAAGGTAGTTTTTGGTTCAGGAGAGAAGACTGTTCATAATCATGTGTTTATCCTCTTTCCCATCTGAGACATTCACAAAGGCTCAGTTAAGTTTCATTGATGCCACAGGAGAACAGAAAGGAGATGGACATCTAAGGATGAGGGAATCCTGTAGCTGTCTGAAAGATAGAAAGGACTTGTAGGAGTGACACCCCGTGGAGCAGAGAAGAGGAGGCCCAGGCCTGGAGCCTGAGTGGAGACAGCGTGCTAAGGCAGGGGCCCACCTTCCGAAGAAGCCCAGGGAAACTCCTGGCCGGAGGCAGTCACCTGAGGAGTCAGGATTGGGAAGTGGGCTCGGAAAGATAGGAAGTAAGCAGAGTGTTGTATAGATAGGCCTGTGGCTAAGCAACGATTCGCGGCTAAAAATTGAGGGTCTATTTAAAGAAAGAAAATGACCTGGGAGACCTAGAGTAGCTAATGTGGGTATCTGCCCCTGAGAATCAAGCCCTACTCATTCTGGCATTTCTGTCTACCAGACAGAACTGTGACCCTCATCCTACATTCAAAGTGAAGCCTCCATCCCTGGCAGACTTTTGGTCTTCTCATTATGAAATGTGTCTGGA